>OX454417.1:40146246-40746246 GCA_949715475.1 Microchrysa polita | reverse complement strand
CTCCACGGCACCGTTTTCACGGGAGACATATATGCAAGTTTTTCGCCAGGTGAACTCAGTACATGCCTTTTAAGTAGGTACTAACATCGTCAGTTCACGTGAAATCCATGCAAATACTAGGGACGTTTTATTGTGTTTATCCCAGGCAGGTTTGGGTAAAACTTCATATAAAAAAAATGACACCCAGGTAAAGTTAACCCGTGCAACTACCCTACACGGGATAGAGCTCAAATGTAGATGGCGGACGCATAGGGGAAATATGAGGGAATTTGTTTTTTCAAACCAAATGTGAGAGTTTTTCTAATCACGAGAAAAGATTTTGCAAAGAAATAATCATCTTTTGTGATAAAATACACATCTAAAAAATAAGCCGACGAAAGCGAGTCAAAGATGCACAAAAACTGTCAAATGTCAGCTGTTTGGTCTTAACCGGGATGTTACCCGCGATCGTTTTTTTCGAGTCAGACTTACACGCGATACGAAAAAGTCGCTACTGTCAATATTTTGATGATCGTGAAATCGAATTCGCTCGGTGGCGCACTTCACTTGAAAGTCTCCACACCAGTTTTTGACATTTCGCCAGCGAAAATAATGCAGTTGCACTTTGTTTCACAGTGAAAAGGTGTAGTTGACAATCAATCAGACCACGAGTGCACCATTTATCTTCAATTTAGTGAATAAAAGTCATGTCTCCACGGCAAATTTTTTACAGGAGACATAAATGCAAGTTTTTCGTTCGGTGAACTCAGTACATACCTTTTATCTTAAATTTTGTGAATAAAAGGCTAGTTTCCACGACAAATTTTCCTCGGGAGACATAAATGCAAGTTTTTCGCTCGGTGAACATAGTACATACCTTTAAGCTGCATTTAAACTAGCACCGCGAACTACCATTTGGGAGCTACTTAGCATCTATACTAGCTACCAAATGGAGTCTGAAAATGACATAACCAAACTTTTATTTTGGAGATTTTTGTACCCTATACCAACGCCATCTAGATACATCAAGGCCGTAACCAACGCCATCTAGATATATCATAGCCGCAACTCGGCTGTACAATGACGTCATGGATCCTGCTTAAATTTTTCGTCGGACATGGGCAAACAACAATCTCATGAGAAGCAACAACAATGCAATTCAATTTAATCTGCGGATTTGACGTTTACGAGTCTACATTGCGGTCTTAATATATAGACGGCGGTGCCGTAATTCAGCTGTTCCATGCCGTCATAGTTTGCCTACTAAATTTTAGATTTACAAGAACAAACAAACAACAATGTCATTAAAAGGAACAACAAAACAGTGCAAATAGTAGGCGAAAGATTTCTACATTGTGGCCTTAATATAGACGGCGCGGCGGTGCCTATACCCTTAAGATGGTATAGGGAATTGTAAGACAATATATAAAATTTGGGCTATGATTTTTTTTACTACTCACATGTTGATCCCTCAAGACTGCCGACCACTTTAAGCCTGAAACTATATAATAATTAAACTGTAAGTTTTGTTATATAGCTTCACACACAGAAAAGACATATTGGTGGAATGACTACGATAAATGAATTCCTCTAAAATTAACAAATAAAATGGAACAGCTCTTACGATCCCATCTCGGCGATCGCACCCTGTCCCGGAACAGCTCTTACGGACCCATTTCGGCGACCGCACCCTGTTCCACGAAAAGCTCTTACAGTGGCATCTCACACACTGCACCCTTTTCGCATAATCTACAAAAACAACTTCACACATTTCACTCCACCAATTTGCCACCAACACGCTTCATGCATTAAATTATAAAAACATGCCAAAATGTAACTTATCCAGACAAGCTATACATCCAAAACTTAGTGATCCACTCACCTTTTTACCAAGGGAGAAAAAACACAAAACTTATCACCAAATACTTCACCTCTGCCACTCTATGAGACTATTCCACAACTGACTGCTTGCTCTCTCAAGAGATCTTTCTAAAGCCAGTTCTTTCTTTCTTTCGACAATACAAATCAATAAATTGCCGACTCGAAAATCAAAATATAAACATTGGACCAGCAAAAGGTCGTAAAAGATAAAACTAAAGTGGTTCTAACGACAAACTTTAGTTACCATTCGTTGTAGATACAATTTTGAATCTACAGTAGAAGCTATTACTATTTTTTTTTAAATCAAAATTAGAACATACTTCTTACAGTCGGCCATCCTGCAATAACTCGCCTCGAGTTATTAACGTATCACTTCTTCCATTAGAATATAAACAAATAACAGCAATTTTATGGATCAATCCCAGAACTGTCAGTTCGACACTTTAGTGTTATCAAATCAAATCCAAAACAAACATAAATATAAGTCTCGTCTTATTTTATGACATGCCTAACTCCAAACCTTTATAATTCCTTATGGTTATATATAAGCTGAAGCAAAATTATAATCAAGTGCTAGCCATATAACTAACTACGCACTAGTTTATTGTTGTAAACATTTCAACAACGAAATCTCTTTAACAACCGTATGTAAACAATGTTTATACAGCAACATGAAACCATATTAATTCCAATACAGCAACAACCCAGCAAACCAATTGCAAGTCAATTGCGCCAAAAGATACCCATTTTAATGCTCACTTCAAGCTTTTGATGGAAAAATATACTCTAAGTCACTTTGCAAAATACATTTGTTATTAATTGAAAAATCATTCGCTAACAGTGAATTCCTAAAACAATCATTATCTTGCGTGAAGAGAACTCAATTTGATGCATATATCTTTTACGAACGGAGAAGTCCTGTCATAAAATTTCCTCAACACTCCTCAGCGGCCAAAACAAACTTACTCACAACTTGTCTGTAACTCAGAACCGAATCTAAATTTTATGAGACATTCAAACTTTTATCGAGACTTAACATTTTAACCAATTTAAGCACATTCCATTAATCGATACATCCATTGAGCTGAGTAACAACTAATACTGTCATTGAACAACTATTCCGATTTCATTCTATCAGCTTCATTGAACATTAAAACTCATCTGCCTTAAATGTGTCATTTTGAAGAAATCACCGTCATCATAAACAAAAATAAGATATTCTATCTAAATACCCTCAATGATATTTCGTAACACCTCCTTCTATGTCAAAAATTCCTATCATTGAAACGATAATAACAACCAACCCAGGTAACTCCATGAATGGAAACTAAAACCCAGCCAATAACAGCATCTAAAATAATTTCAATTGCAACATTAACAACAGAACCAGCTATTTTGGCCAACTTGAATCTTAAACCGGCAAAATTTCAGTAGTCAAAATTAAATAACCTCTACAATCCTAACCAAATCCTGAGCTCTCGGTTAATCTAGCTTTAACGACAAAGATTTTAATTGTGATATATTTCGCAACACACATTCAATCAAAACCAAATCTTTACAAAATCGACTATGATTCGAGTCTTCGTAATAAATGTAGCTCTCGTCTACGACGTCTGTTGAAATAATTGTAAAAGAGTCAGCAAAAGCAGCAATCAAAAACCAATGTTCACAATAACCAAACTGTTTCCAACCATTCATCAACATTAAAACAGTTCATGAATTCAGTGAATTCTGCCAAAAAGAATGTTTTTTTTTGTTTTAAGTGAAACGCAAAAAATCGAATAACCACTAAAGGCCTGAATAGACCTCGGGCGGAATGAAAATGAAATTTTTGTCCGCTGCGATTTTCTCAATGAAAATGCATGCTTACTGTCGTGGAACATGTCGGTAATGATGGGGAATTCCATAAGCTACAATCCGAATATGGTTCCAAAATTTTTCTCGGCCATTTTATGTATTATTTTTCGATTCCCCCGTCATTAGATATTTTCCACGGTGAAATGACCGGGGAATCGAAAAATAATACATAAAATGGCCGAGAAAAATTTTGCAACTATATTCGGATTGTAGCTTATGGAATTCCCCATCATTTCCGACATGTTCCACGACAGTAAGCATGCATTTTCATTGAAAAAATCGCAGCGGACAAAAATTTCATTTTCATTCCGCCCGAGGTCTATACTGCGCTTAACTCCAAAAATAACAGCCTCTAACAATATCAGGAAATCTCAACAACAGCAGCAAGAAAATATGTCGATAATCATAATCACAATTACAGCAACAGTCAGTCTATCGTGTCATATTGATGATGAAAATCTACCATCAATGAGTTCAGCAGTCAGCATATAAAAGTGGATATGCATTCAAAAGACACATCACCAACAAAAACAGCAACTCCCATTAGCCAGATAGATACTTTCAGATTCTGCCAAAACTTCAACACGTTAATCGAAAAAAAATTCCAGTCTTATAATCCACGTTAAACACACAGCTAAAATAAGCAAGAAAACTTAGTGAGATAAATACTCACATGCAAATCAGAGAAGACTGGTGGAACCTCTCACGTATATACGAGTATCACAACTAACAACTTTTCATCATAATAATCATTAATCATCTCACATCAACACAACTTAAATGAGGTTTACGATAGCTCTCACGGTGGCATCACACTCACCGTGCCCTTGTCGTATAACAATCCTCATTCCACAAAACCATTACTTGAAGCCAAAGTCTTTCGGTAGCATCACACTCACCGAACCCTTGACTTGCATGTCACATGAAAATCAAAATAGCAAAGGTTCCACCAACCGACTCTTCTTAAGAACTAATCATGCCACATTTACAATTTACTTTAAATATTTCAAAAACTACCAAAGCTACACAGCCTGGTATCCAAGAGCCAACAGAACTCAAAGTTCATAACATTCATACAACAACATTCAAACTTTTGGCATTTTTGGAACATGTAAAATTTTAAACAAATGTAAAAAAAAATAATGGCAGTCTTGCGGGGTGAGTGACGGTTATCCTACTTCTGAATTGTAAGACAATATATAAAATTTGGGGTATGATTTTTTTTACTACTACTCACATGTTGATCCCTCAAGACTGCCGACCACTTTAAGCCTGAAACTATATAATAATTAAACTGTAAGTTTTGTTATATAGCTTCAGACACAGAAAAGACATATTGGTGGAATGACTACGATAAATGAATTCCTCTAAAATTAACAAATAAAATGGAACAGCTCTTACGATCCCATCTCGGCGATCGCACCCTGTTCCGGAACAGCTCTTACGGACCCATCTCGGCGACCGCACCCTGTTCCACGAAAAGCTCTTAAAGTGGCATCTCACACACTGCACCCTTTTTAATCTACAAAAACAACTTCACATATTTCACTCCACCAATTTGCCACCAACACGCTTCATGCATTAAATTATAAAAACATGCCAAAATGTAACTTATCCAGACAAGCTATACATCCAAAACTTAGTGATCCACTCACCTTTTTACCAAGGGAGAAAAAACACAAAACTTAACACCAAATACTTCACCTCTGCCACTCTATGAGACTATTCCACAACTGACTGCTTGCTCTCTCAAGAGATCTTTCTAAAGCCAGTCCTTTCTTTCTTTCGACAATACAAATCAATAATTTATTGATTTGTATTGTCGAAAGATAAATTATTGATTTGTATTGTCGAAAGAAAGAAAGGACTGGCTTTAGAAAGATCTCTTGAGAGAGCAAGCAGTCAGTTGTGGAATAGTCTCATAGAGTGGCAGAGGTGACTCGAAAATCAAAATATAAACATTGGTCCAGCAAAAGGTCGTAAAATATAAAACTAAAGTGGTTCTAACGACAAACTTTAGTTACCATTCGTTGTAGATACAATTTTGTATCTACAGTAGAAGCTATTACTATTTTTTTTTAAATCAAAATTAGAACATACTTCTTACAGAATATTGTTTTTGTTACGCCGATATTATGTAACACCTCAAAGGAGCCACCGGAGGTATGGCAAAGTATATACAGGGTGTCCGGAAACTGCCGCATAAACGCACCGGATTGTGATTCCTCATGTGATTTCCAGCAAAAAAGTTGTACGGAACATACCCCCTTAGGTTAGGTTAGGTAAAGGGACCGCCTGACTAGTGCCATGCGCACTTAGACCAAAAATTGGTCCATTGTGATACCACCGTAGTTCCTACGTTCCGTTTAAAACCAACCAGTGCTAACAATGAAGCAAAGTAGGGCTCACATCTCGAACATCATCTGTATCGTAAAAATACCTCGAACCCAGTGCACGCCTCCTTCTCTCGGATAAGGCCGGACATTCACAAAGAAAGTGATGCACACTCTCTTCCTCCTCTTCATCATCACAACTTCTGCAGAAGTCGTTGTAAGGAATTCGGAGTCTCCTGGCGTGCTCCCCAATAGAGCAGTGCCCCGTAATAACACCCACTATGTTGCGTATATATTTCCTGTCTAGCGACAGTAATATGGCGGAACGGGATATATCTAGTATAGGCCAGATCATCCTCGTCGTAGCACAAGTATATCCGCAGGCCCATCTCGCGTTGGTCCTACGTTCAGAAGCGGCTTCAATTATCGATGCACAGACGGCAATAGGTGTTTTAATCTTCTCGTGGTCACCTTCAACAATACTTGCTACCGCATTCCGAGCCAAATCGTCTGCGCAGCAATTACCTGCAAAGCCATTATGCCCCGGTATCCAGCATAGTGTAATGTTGAAGAAATGGCCCATTTCTCTGAGTGCATAGCGACACCCTTCAATAGTTTTAGATGTTGTAAATGCTGATTCAAGTGATCGAATTGCAGCTTGACTATCAGTGTATATAGTGACATCCTTACCAGTGACAACGCGCCTACCTAGCCATAAAAGCGCTTCCGAAATTGCTGTGATTTCTGCTTGGAGGACGCTACAAAAATTAGGGAAGCAAAAAGACAAGCTGATGTCGAGTTCCTCCGAGTAAATTCCAATGCCGACTCCAGCGTCTGTCTTGGAACCATCAGTGTAGATGGAAAAGGACCTGATGGACTGGGTCGTTTCGTTGCTCCAGCTTTACCTAGACGGGATTAAGGTTGAATAGTTCCTACCAAAAAAGTATTTGGGAACAGTGTAATCAGTAGCCAGTGGTAGGCTGAAATTACGAAGTATCGTTGAGTGACCATAATCCAGCGCTCGCCACAGACCAGTTTCACGAAGGCGTAAGGCCGTGTAAGCTGCTGACCGTTGGGCGTATATGTCCAATGGCAGCGGACCCAAAACCATGTCTAGTCCGAATGAAGGTGTTGTACGAAGAGCTCCTGTAATCAGACGAGAAGCCAACCTTTGCACTTTAACAAGTGAATTATGATAGGCAGTTATGCTAAGTGCGGTCCACCACATACTAACGCCATAAAGCAGAATAGGCCGCACAATAACTGTATACATCCAATATACAACTTTTGGTTGAAGGCCCCAGGTTTTCCCGATGGCTTTCCTGCACGAATACAGTGCCACCGTAGCTTTGTTCACTCTTTCCTCGATGTTAGGTTTCCATCTTAATTTCTTGTCCAAGATAAGGCCAAGAAATTTGGCCTTGTCAGAGAAACCAAGTTGAATGCCTCCTAGCTTAGGGAGGTTAAAAGTGGGGATCACACGCCTTTTTGTGAACAGGACTAACTCTGTTTTTGCTGGATTAATCCCAACCCCGCTGAGACTTGCCCAGTCTGTTAGGATAGCCAGGGTGTGTGTCAGGAAACTTGCCTCTAGCGGCGATAGCAATATCATCAGCATAAGCGATGACTTTACATCCGATTCTTTCCAAATTTAAGAGCAATTGATTAATCGCTACGTTTCAAAGTAGAGGAGACAGAATACCTCCCTGTGGAGTGCCCCTGCAAACATATTTACTAGCAGAAGACGAACCCAACCGACTATGAATACACCTAGAAGTGTGTAGCCTATTAACAAGGGTACAAATTGAACCTTCGACCTGTAGGCTCATGAGAGCATCTGTTATTGCTCTGGGTTTAATATTGTTGAAGGCTCCCTCAATGTCAAGGAACGCCACCATAGTATATTCCTTATTATGAAGAGATGCTTCAATATAACTGACCAGCGAATGTAGAGCTGTATCAACCGATCTCCCTTTCCAATATGCATGTTGTGACATGGATAGTAGATTAGCAGGGACGACCGTTCGTATGTGAACATCAATTAGTCGTTCTAATAATTTTAGCATAGTCGATGAAAGGCTAATGGGCCGGAGGTCCTTTGGACTCGCATGCGAGCTTCTACCCGTTTTAGGAATAAAAATAACTCTCACCTCTCTCCAGCTGTGTGGAATATGTACCAACTTTAGGCACGCTGTAAGTATGCGCTCTATCCACGGATAATTCTCAGATAAGTAATGTCTGCGCATTGTTGCATGCCCGCAGGAATAATGCCATGTGGCCCAGGCGATTTAAAGGGCTCAAAACCGTTTATGGCCCACATAACCTTCTCATGACTGAGTATGGATTCCGTGTTGCATGGCTCTATGCGAACTGTCTGTAGATCAGGTAAAGCAGCCGTTGAACTACCAGGGAAATGAGTGTCAAACAGACATTCGATGGTTTCAATGCTTGACGACGTCCAAGAGCCGTCTTCTTTTTGAAGAAAGCTTGGACTGGATGGGTTAAACGCCAAGACTTTCCTGAATCTAGATGTTTCGGAAGACCCTTCAATGTTTCCGCAAAAACTTCTCCAGGCTCTGCGCTTAGCTTCTCTCAACTCTTATTCGAAAGAGCTGAGATGCCTTTTGTATGAGTTCCAATCCGATTCAAGCCTTGAGGCCTTAGCTCTATTGAAACTTCTTCTACACGTAGCTCTTAGCTCCGAGATCTTAGAGTTCCACCAAGCAGGTTTTTGCTTGCCCGACCGTGACCACGGCTGGGCACGAAGCAGTGATCGCAGTTTTTAAAACATCAGTGAAGAGGTTTACCATATTGTCCAGATCTTGTCCATTGTTTGGAATATTTGGAAGGGAAGGTAATCCTGCGAGCAGAGAGTCTCGAAATCTCTGCTAGTTAGTCCTCCTCCGGTTTAGGATGACTGGAGACGCCTCAGGGCGCGCAGCAAGACTGAACTGTAGATATCGGTGATCGGATAAAGAATGTTCCGCCGATACTCTCCAGTCGTTTATAAAATGCAGGATATCCTCCGATGCCAGAGTGATATCCAACACCTCGTGCCTGTTTCTTGTAACGAAAGTAGGCTTGCGTCCTACATTGCAAATAAGAAGATTCGTTCCCAAAAGATATTCAAGGAGTAATTCACCTCGTTCGTTAGTGTCCGAGCTTCCCCAGACTACATTATGCGAATTCGAATCGCACCCCAGGATTACACTACTACCAGAAGACGTTGCTGACGCAACAGCTTCCTTTAGGTTTGGGGAAGGCAGAGTGCCGTCGTGTGGCATATATACCGAAGCAACCCAAAGCACCTTATCCTGCAACTCTAGACAGACTAAAGTGATGCCCACACCGGCGCGCCAGCGAATGTTCGCGGCGAATTTTCCGCGGCGTCAAAATTGTAACACACTGCGTTGTATGGAGATGCCCACACCAACGCGAATATTCGCTAGTTCTGCATTATTTTTCCTGGTTCGAATATTTGCTACCTAATGTCATTTTATTCAAATAATTTATTTGACAGGTGCAGTGTAGTACAACTTGATGTTGGTGTACCCAAAAAAATGTAGATTTGGAATGAGTTGTTTAGGTATTGACCGAGCATTTAAGTTTTGAATGTTTTATGGTACCAGTGGATGAGTAAAAGAAGTAACATTTTTGGAAACATGAATTCCAAGGAAGGAAGGTTTTTACTCGTTGTTGTTACACAAATAAATTGCCCTATTGTGGCAGGTCCGGCGACACCTCGATCGTATCGCTCGGCCGAAGAATTGCAAATATACATATCTACGATTCTCCAAAGTGCATAGTACGAAGTTGATCGTGCAATTGCTGTGACTGACATCTAGGTTGACAACTAGCTGCGCAGGAAAGATGCTCCGACGCCACCTTAAAGAATTTTGTTGCGAGTCCAGCAAAACCTTGATCGTTTCGCTGGACTCAAGGATTCCAAAGATATCGACGGATTATCGAAGTAGTACGAAGCTGATTGTAAGGTTGCTGTGGCCATCATCCAGGTTGACTGTTATCTCTGACCACCCTGTGCACTGACAGGAAAAAAAGAGGATCCGATGACCCATTCGGCAATTTTATGGAGAGTCTAGCGCCACCTCGGTCGTTCTGCCACACCAAAGAATTGCAGAGATATCGACGGATTTCCGAAAGAATACAAGGTCAATCGTTTCATTTATGAATAGTCTTCTTCTTCTTCTTCCTTGCCTCGTTCTTTATACCGCTCCATGGTTCCGCGTTGCTCGACCTGCGGTGTAGGCACATCGCCCGTTTTGGCGATAATTGCTCAGCATATTTCTACAGGCAGCTCTATCTTGGATCGTGTCATCGCCGAGACCAATGCGTTGTTGTTGCTTTTTCATTTGACACATCCAGGTGTTCTTCGGTCTGCCTCTGGCCTTGGGTCCATCAAGTGGAACTTCCATTGATATCGCTCTCTTTGCGGGGTTCTCAGGCGGACGCCTTTGAACATGGCAATACCAATCCATTTGTCGGTCTTCGAGCTTTTCGGTGATTGGTTGGTCTATGGACAAGCTGCCTAGGATGTAGCTACTCTTGATGTGGTCCCTTTTGGTTACACCAACTGACATGCGTAACATTTTCATTTCAGTCGCTGTCATTTCTTTCGCGTAACCTTCATACATGGTCCACCATTCTGATCCATACATGAGTGCGGGACGTACAACCGTTTTGTACAACTTGCCCTTTAGCTTCAGTGGCATTTTCTTATCGCAGAAAACTCCAGAGTTTTCTCGCCACCTCATCCACCCAACCTTTGTGCGATGTTTGATGTCATCATCGCATGTAGCTCCGCTGTTCATCATCGAGCCAAGGTACTTGAACTTGGTACAAGACTTAAGCTGCTCTCCTTTGACGTACATTTCAGGTATCGGTGCATTTGGGTCTGAGAATTGGCAGCATAAGAACTCAGTCTTTGTTATACTTACCCTCAGTCCATGCTCCTCCAGAATGTCACACCATTTTGTAAGCGCAGCTTGCAAGGCAACGATGTTTGGGCTACTGAGGACTATATCATCAGCAAAAAGAAGAGATATTTCTAGGCCGTCGGAGACACGTGTTAATAAGTAGCACATGATGATGTTGAAGAGCAACGGACTCAATACACTGCCCTGGTGTACTCCGACATTCACCGGAAATTCTTCTGATTCACCGGCTGTGCATCTAACCTTAGTCGTAGCTCCATCATACATGTCTCGTATCATCCTGACGTATGCCTCGGGGACATTAAGTGCTCTCAAGGCCAACCATATCAGATCACGAGGTACTCTATCGAAAGCCTTCTCCAAATCGATGAACACAAAGTACAAGTCCTTTCGTGCTGCTCTATACTTTTCCATCGCAATACGAATGCACTGAATCGCATCGACTGTAGATCGACCTTCAACAAAGCCGCATTGATTGTCATTCAACTTTATAGCCCTATAGTTGTTGAGTTTGCGTGAGTCTCCCTTGTTCTTATAGAAAGGAAGAAGAAAACTTTCCCTGAAAGCATCAGGCATCGGTTGCCCACCTTTGATTTTGTTGAAGAGAACTGTGAGCCAACTAAGCCCGACATTTTCCATTTTCAACCAAAATTCCGCGGGGATTTTGTCCGGGCCGACTGCCTTTCCGCGTTTCATCTGATGCATTGCCTCCATCACCTCTTCCTCTGAGATATCTTCAATATTTGTGGTATTCGGCTCAACATCTTGAAAAGCGGCTCGAGGAAATTCTTCATTTAGAAGTTCGTCAAAATACTCTCGCATCCTGCTACAAATTGCCGTATCGTCAATCAGCAACATTCCTTGCGAGTCCTCCACGTACTTTGGCGCCTGTATTTCCCGAGCGTTCCTTCTCCTTTGGGCTGCGACCCTAAATATCCTGGCGTCGTGCTTAGGTCTCTCGCGCAAAGACGGTCCTTCGGTCGCAGTCTGAGTTTCTAATTCTTGGTAGAATTTCTCAGCTGCCTTCGCCTTTGCTTGAGCTACCAAGCGCTTTACGTTTTTCCGGCATTGCATATAATCTTCGCGAAGTTGAACCCGTTCGGCTTCACTGCTTGACTCACATTTCGTCCATGCCTTAAATGCGTTCGATTTGGCTTGCACTGCTTCCTTAGTTTCGGTGTTCCACCACCATGTTTCTTTCTTCGTGTGGAGTGGACCTTTCGAAACTCCAAGTGCCTTTTCCGCCTCACCTACTGACATTTCAGCGAAACTATTCCACATTTGTGTTGGACTGTGCTCGGTGCAGTTGGTGTTGTTTTGAAACCACTCCGTCATTTTATCAATGAATGGAGTTACTACAGGTTCAAAGTTGTCGTTTGTGCGATTGTGCCACTTGATTTTTTCGACCAGCTTGGGAGTTCGTCTATTTCTTGCTTCTCCTGCTTTCAAAATAAATTCTGACAGGAGCAAACGATGTTGGCTGACGACAGATTCACCCAAGATCACCTTGCAGTCTCTTACCCACCTTCTCATAAAATCGAAACAGAGGTGGTAATCGATCTGCGTTTCGTGTTTCCTATCTCCGTGTCCACTACTGTAGGTGATTAGGTGTCTCGTTTTTCACAAACCATGTATTTAGGATGACCAAACCATGTATTTAGGATGATCAAACCATGCGATCTGCACATGGTCAGAATAGCTTCACCTTCGTCATTTCTGACCGTTGAAGGGCTACCCTTTCCACCATGGCAATCCTCGTAATCATAATTTGATTCACCCACATGGCCATTTAAATCTCCTCCCAAGAACACCAATTCGGTATCTGGAATGGTCTGAATTAGGGTGTCAACGTCGTTCCAAAATGCCTCTTTTTCTTCTGGTGGCAGTCCCACTTGGGGAGCGTAGGCACTTATTACGTTCCACACCCTTCCGCAGATAACCAATTTGATGCTGATCAAGCGGTCACTTCTCTTTGCGACACTTATTATACTGCCAAGTAAAGACGACGCCAGAATAATGCCAACTCCGTTTCTTTGGTTTGTAATTCCATAGTAGTACAATTTGTACTTCATGGAATTCGTAAGAAACCGGGCTCTGTCGATATGGGTATTTCGCCACTTTGTCTCTTGCACGCACATAATGTCTATCCCTCTCCGCTTCATGATATCCTCAATCTCCTCGCTCTTTGACGTCATGGAACCGACATTCCAGCTTGCAACCCTCAGCTTCTCCACAATGTAATTGGACTGCCTTATATTGCTCGCCCCCGGAAACCGTCGAGCTCTGGCGCGAACTAGGTTCGCCCCGGGATCACTCAACCGCATAGCAGAAGTAGTGCCCAGCGGGGTAGTGCTTGTAACTGCGTCAATTTCCATAAGGCCTTCCATTCTTTTACACCTTTTGGAGAAAGGTTGTGTTTTTGGCACTAGTGCGTGGAAATAAGTAAATTTATGGACTTTCCTTTTACGTCCGCCGGCTATCTCCAGACGCGGCAACCCATACACACACACACTAACCTATGGGAGGTCTTGTTGATGTTAAAACGTGCCTCAGGCTTCAGATGTCATGGTTGCCTGCGACCTTCGCATACTAGCGGCCAAGCACCCTCTTGACCATGCCTCGGCGCATGCTGATCCACCTTGGATTAGGTCCCTTTTTAGTCGCCTTCTACGACACGCCGGGAAAGGCGGTGGCATTATTCGCGACCCATGCCACAGGGCAATTCATTTATGAATAGTATACGCTAGGAAATGAGAATCCTGGTGGTTCAGTGCTTGCGTTTGTCCCTAAGTAGTTACATACAAGCTTGAATATTCTATTGAATTGAATGTTTACTTTGCATAGTTACGCCATATTTCGCTTGGTTACGCCATCGTAAGGAATCACGTAAGGATTCTACTTAAAGTTATTGTGCAATTTCATACGATGGCGTAACCAAGCAAATATGGCGTAACTATGCAAAGTAAACATTTAATTCAATAGAATATTCAAGCTTGTATTTAACTACTCTTTTGCATAACCATGCTAAGTAAACAGTTACATACATATGTATATTCAATTAAAAAAAGCCACAAAACAATGAACAATGTTTAAGCTTATTGTGTCTTCTCTATACGATAAGACTAACCCATTCGACGGGCACAAGATAAGATGTAAGAGTTTTCGAGTACGCGATAGTCAATTCAAACAATCAAATCGAACACCGCCGCAACTTTTTTTGGTGTACCGTATAACTGTACTGCATATTTCCATCAATTTGCGCATGTCAATGATTTCATCATTAGAATAAGTATAGACATGGAGAGGTAAAATGTTGATTTCTTCCGCTTACGCTTTTACATAATAAGTAAAAATGGCGCGACATTTTGATATAGTGCACGAAAATTGCAGCATGATTATAAATGTTAAAATAATTGTATTTGGCCAGTTCTTGCAGTTATTCTCCCTCATGTCTAAGTCCCTTCCTTACATAAATCTAATACCTTTTCTAAGGCAACTACATGATATCAGCTGTGAGTGACAGTACCTAGCGAATTATTCGCGCCGCGCCGGTGTGGGCACCTAAAAATGTGACGCGTTGGTCTGGGCATCACTTAATACAAAATCTCTGTCGCTATATCTAGGCACCAGGAACGCCTTGATGGTTTTCCTGATAAGAATACAGGATCGCGGTGAACCCTGTCCTGTAACGTAAAAATTATCAAAATCTGCGCACTTCAGACCCTTAATGAGATCATCTGCTACCCAAGGTTCTTGAATAAGCACGATGTCGTCTAAACCATGCGATAGACGACAGATAAGAGCAGCTGATGCTGCCTTTGCGTGGTGAAGATTAATCTGAAGGAACCTCACCATTACAACTTCTCAATCACCGTAATGTTCCCCACTCCATCCGTATCAGATCCGATCGAGTCCAATGTTGGGGATGGTTGAGACGCAGTGTCGAGGGCAGCCAGATTTGAGCATGGGGAGACGCAATCGTCTTCCGCAACCTCGTCCACAGACTCAGAATCTGTCGTAGGCAGACCTTCCGGAAGGGTATCAGCAGCCTCTTCATTGTGGGCGGGCACCGTTTTGCAGGCCTTTTTAATGTCGCCCTTGTAAACTCTGAGTTTTAGCTTAATAAAGCCAAAACTCACAACTCCACCCGACTTGATTAGTGAGGCCAGTGATGACTTATTGATCAGCAAAATCGCACACCTGCGATCGTTGACAGCGTCGTCCAACTTAACGATTCGCCATTCGTCCGTAGGGATTTCTGGATTGCACATTTGAATAATGCTCAAGATTTGATCCTTATCGGACACAAAAGGTGGCAGCCACACACGGGCACGTGGACCACAACCTCCAACCTGGCCCCTGGCCATAGTTCGCCTGCCTTGCCAATAGCGAATTTGAACATGGAGGCCGATCTCTGATCCGGGAATCTCATGAGCTTCACGCGACATTGATACCAGCCTCCATCTTCACAAACTGGAACGGGTCCCGGAAAAGCTGCCATTGCAGCTTTGAAGTTAATGGTGAGAATACCCTCGACCATTCTCCACTTATCAACCGAAATCCCACCATCCGCGTCATTTCGGTCGACAATAGCCAACTCGATCCAGCTTTTCGCCGCGTCGGCGTATGAGATCGCTGTATCGGTAAGCCTAGCGACTTTTAGCCGCTTGCTATTGTCCGCCTCATCCTCCGTTGACCGTTGCCGCTTGACGACATGTTTGTCAGCGTCAGATGTGTCGGCGATAACATACCCCCTTAGCTTAACTTAAGATTATTACAGATTATTACAGACAAAACAAATTTACCTAAAAAATAAGGATAAGAGGTTTATTTTTACAGAACACACACATTTTTCTGATTTGACCCAAAAACAATTTATTTTTCCATCTCAATTTTCTCCAACTTCTACCAAGGTGAGGTGCTTGTATGATTCAATTCAATATTTATTTTCTCATAATTAATAATACAATAATTTGCTGAGTACATAATAGTTTTGGTTGAGAGTTCAGGCTTTATAATGGCAGCCTATGCAGCTCTTGATATAAAAATTATTTATAAAATTGGTCTATTGAAATGGAATAGATAGTAGAGGAAAAATTACAAAACCTCGTAAATTTTAGAGTAAAAACTAACTATAACTATAACATAGTCACCTTGACTTACAATTAATACTGTATTTGATCCAATGACAACTAAATATTCCCATGTATAGTTAAACCTATCATGCTCTCTCTCGGTTACCGTAACTCCTAGTGGAGCATGGTGCGTTGATGACCACCGTGTGTAGTCATCAACGTTACAAAGACAACTGAATTCGGAGTGTGATACGGTTGTCAGCCATACCACTTCCTAGTCGCATTGTTAGTTTATTATTCTGAATAATAAACTTGCGACGAGTCGTGCCGGGTCTGGAAACTCGTTTCTCTATGGGTGTCTATTTCACAGAGTGGCGACCGAACGATCACGGCCACAGAGCACGTCATGCTATTTATTCATTTTTATATTTGTTTTTTTTTTTATTTATTTATTTTAATTATACAAATTATTAAAGAGAGGGTTACTGAAAATAGAACAAGGCAAGATTTCAGTATCTGTGGCGCCAAATTTTGATGATGCCATTTCATTAATATTGGCCTGAAACGACCGAATCTGCAATCCATTTTCGTATAAGTATTCACAACAAGTTTAAGATAATTTTAACGTAAACATTGAGTCGCTCCGGTCAAGGACCTCCATTATCCCCCCATTTAAATTTTTCAAAACGGCATATCCATAACTCCCCCCAAAATTGGAGCAGAGTGCTAAATTTTGGTTTGTTGCGATTGGAGGTCATAGTCACCCCACCCACCAAAAATCAGCTCATTCGGATAAAAACTAAGGGTATCTCCCATACAAAGTGACCCATCAGGAGTTGGTTCTACGTACTACTCATTTTATAAACTGTAGAACAAATTAGGTGCAATTTTTTTTTTTTAATTGTTATATTCAATGCACGATTCCGGCAACACAAAAAACAAAACTGAATGTAGAACAAAGTTGTCCTGGGTCACTTTGTATGGGAGGTACCCTTAGTTTTTATCGAAATGAGCTGATTTTTGGTGGGTGGGGTGACTATGACCTCCAATCGCAACAAACCATAATTTACCACTCTGCTCCAATTTTGGGGGGAGTTATGGACATGCCGTTTTGATAAATTTAAATGGGGGGATAATGGGGGTCCTTGACCGGAGCGACTCAGCGTTTACGTTAAAATTATCTCAAACTTGTTGTTAATACTTGTAAAAAATTTTACGGCTGAACTAACATTCTTTCAAAAGTTATGGAGCTTTAAAAAAAGGTCTAAAATGAAAATATTCTAATTTATGTTCTATTCTAACGCCGAAATAGTCAATTTAACTCTAATGTGTTATATATCATTGCAAAGATAATTTTATGTAGTTTTTTTTCGTCCTCAGCCCATTTTTCTGTATCTCTTACCGTTTTTGAAATAATCGCAAAAAAACGAAAAAAGGCCCCCCTTTCCCCCCTTTTCTTAAGGTTGCGGACCCCCGATCGGTTGGGACTTTCTATGCCATCATCTCGGGACCATCCCCAACCATAATAAAAAAAAAATTTCCGATGTAGGATTTTTGCCGTTCGATGGCCATATTTTGGTCCAATTTTCTTAGACTATACCGGAAGTTGTAAATTAAATAAATTATTTTGTTGGCCGTGTCTTTTGTTCGCGAACGAGAAATCTGTTTGGAATAAATCCGGACTTAGCATTTAAATATTTAACGTGTTCAGCTGTAAAGCACGCTAGTTCGGAAACACATCTTCAGTCGTTAATTAAGTTAGATTTCTTCGGATCGCAAAGAATAAAGCTTATGCTAAATCACCAGGCGGCATTATTGATGATTAGATTACATAACGAAAAAGTTGACCGTAATCGGAATATTTTGAAACGTTTAATCGATACGGTGATTCATCTCGCAGAGCAAGAGCTTCCTTTATCGGATTCTATGATATAAGTGCCAACCGTAAGGCAATAACTTCTTATATTTTCAAAGGATTTTAAATTATGTCGGTAATAAGCTTAATGCACAATGCTACGATGGCGCAGCAGTAATGAGTTATCAAATCCGCGGAGTTCAATCTCTAACTCGCGAAAGATATGAGCCCGCATTGATCGTTCCATGCTATGTTCATTCACTAAATTTGGTTTTGTCTAAAACGGTTGAATTGATTCCAGAAATTAAGCTTTTTTTTGCGTGCATAAACGAGATAGCTACTTTTTTCAGTACATCCACTTAAAGGGCAGATCTTTTTTCATCTATAGTTAAGCGCCGATTACCACTTGTTTCCAAAACGCGTTGGCATTATCATTTTCGAATTATTAACGTTATATTTGAAGACTAGGATGATATTATAATAGTTTTTGATACGATTTTAAATAATTCCGAGAACTGGGATGGCAATTCCTTGACCTCTTCCGATACGTACACATCAAAATTTACAGAATTCGATTTTAATTTTTTCAGAAATATTCTCCAAAACCGATGTTTAAATTAATATAATTCAGAGTGAAGCTATAAATATTTCATATGCAAGCCAAACAATTATTGGATTTGAGAACTGGCTTGAAAAAGACTTTTCTCGGAAGTTTGAAAATTTATGCATATTCGAAAGTAGCAGAAGAATATGAGCCACCGCCGCTAAAATCTAGAAATTCAAAAGGTCCGATACAAAATTTGCGAAGGATATTTAGAGAGATTCGCTTATTGAGATTCACAATTAATTTTTTGATAGAATAAAGCTAAAAAATTAGCTTAAAGTAATTTTTTCGTCAGAAGAGTTTAGAAAGGCAAATGTGAATCAAATTCTAGAATATATACAAAATCGGCCTTAAGTCGCGAATAGTTTTAAACAAGTATATATTCGTGTATATGTCGTGCTCTGTGGCCGTGATCGTTCGGTCGCCACTCTGTGAAATAGACACTCATAGAGAAACGAGTTTCCAAACTCGGCACGACTCGTCGCAAGTTTATTATTCAGGAGAAGATGATAAGAATAATTCTTATCGTAGAATAATAAACTAACAATGCGACTAGGAAGTGGTATGGCTGACAACCGTATCACACTCCGAATTCAGTTGTCTTTGTAACGTTGATGACTACACACGGTAGTCATCAACGCACCATGCTCCACTAGGAGTTACGGTAATGAAGAAGAGAAGAATATATTCGAGCAAAATTATTAACAATATTTCCAGTCACTGTGGCTTCTGCCGAGAGGTCGTTTTTAACTTTATAACGTATCCATACATTTTTAAGAATCACCAATCCTAGGAAGGTTTTCAGATCTTGTTTTGATTGCTGCCGAAAAGGATATTCTCATACAAATGCGAAGAGAAATTTTTTTTTATAAAGTAATTAAAGCTTTTTTGGATAAAGAGAGGCGTGAAGAATAAGAAATGCTTTATTTTTTTATTTCTGATTTCTTCTATAAGGCATAAAGCCGCTTGCTATAAACGCTATAAACGCAACTGTGTTTATTGTATTATTCAGTTCATTTTTATTTATGTGAAATTGGCTTTGGAATGATCAACTGCTTGACTATGAGGAATTTTCACTGCACGTCACTGCTTTGACATTGCCTATCTGGAGAACCGTTACGATTTCAATTTGATGGCATCGAACACTTTCCCCAATGTGTATAGCGCAAATGTCCCCCTTTTCTTATCAAATTACATAACTGGCTTCATAGAAAAGTCAAACTTTGACATTGCCTATCTGGAGGACCGTTACGATTTCGCGAAAAAGGATTGCAGATTCAGTCGTTTCAGGTCAATATTAATGAAATGGCATCCTCAAAATTTGGCGCCGCAGATACTGAAATCTCCGCTAGAACAAGAATTGGCAAATCGATCTGTATGTTTTTGGCATTTATCATATACATAGTCGACTTTAGATATTTTATAGAGGTGCGATGCTTGTATGATTCTTTTAAAAATTGGCACATAGTCTAGCGATCATTTCTTTCTTACATCATTTTATTCTAGCTTCGTTATTTCTAACAGTTTTATTGCCTTAAGTGCAGAAAACTAGATTGGATCGATTTTGATATAATTTGAATCAATTTTACCAAATTGCAGATCTTTAGGGGCAGTTTGAATTGAATTGAATTGAAATTTAGCTAAAAATTTTCTGCACTTAAGACATTAAAACAGTTAGAAATAACGAAGCTAGAATAAAACGATGTAGGAAAGAAATAATCGTTGGACTATGCGCCAATTTTTAAAATAATCGTACAAGCACCTCACCTTGGCAGAAGTTGGAGAAAATTGAGATGGAAAAAAATTGTTTTTGGGTCAAATAAAAAAAAAATACTTTGAAGTTCTGTAAAAACTCATCTCATTCGATGAGTGTATTGCGTTTTCAAATTTTATAGTGATTCTTAACCCTGGAATCGACTACGCATCATCACATTTTCCCGTTTCGATGACATTGTTCATTATTTTGGGGAAGAAGAAATTCTTAAATTTATATAGGCGTCCCTGTTGGGACCGTAAAATGGGTGGCTCTACCTCGTGTTTATAAAAGAGCTCCTCATTCATTAAACCCAGCTTTCTATTAAGAATATACATTTTATGATTCGAATACACATGTTTTGAATTACATATGTCAACGTTAAGTTTTTATTTATTAAATTGAAATGTATATTATATGTATCTCCGGCCGAAAAACAGTGAATTGAGAAAAATTTATTTGTAAATCGATTTATTTATAAATTATTCTAAATCGTCGTTTTCCCATTCTAAATAAATCAATAATTGAAAATCCGTCAAATTTTATAAATATTTTACGAAAGGGTGATTTGTATGAGGTGCCTAATCAATAATCATCAATTCGATGAAGCATCACCTTTCCGTACTCAAAGTACTCGACGACGATTCCTTCCTTTATTGCAAGAAGAGTTTTAGGGGGCAAAAAACATGAGGCTTAATTTTTAAAATCTTTCTCCATATGGGCAAAATTTGAAAATTTAGGATTATAAGTATGTTTTTAACATTTTCGTAATTATAAGTCGAAACCCTTACAGATTTATGAGCATTGCGTGAAGTCTTGTTTTATTTTTAGGGTCTCATCCGCAGAAAACCTTCGCAATTTCTTAATCCAATTAATTTTTTGGATTAAAAAGAGCGGCAGTAGATCCAGAGATTCTAGAAAGGCTAATTTTCGGCTCGTCACAGTGATTTGGACTTGAGTTTTGTATTAGTCAAACCTGTCTAATCGGACCACTGACGGGACCGATCAAATTTGGTCCGATTAGCAGGTGGTCCGATTACCAAGGGATGCCAGAAACTTTGGTTAGATTTTGGATATTTACCCAGTGGTTGGTCCGATTGTGGAGGTTCTTCTAGTACTGATCCATCCAATTAGAGTGACCGATGGTGGTGCATGGTCCGATTAAGAGGTGGTCCGTTTATAAAGGTTATTTTGTATGAAAAACCAAATAAAATTAATCGAGGGTGGTTCAATTAGAAGGTGGTCCGATTATAAAGTGGTCCGATTAACAGGTTTGACTGTCCAAATTGTTTCGTTTCTTTTTGCCAAAACAAAACAAATAATCATTTTTTTTAAGCACTAACTTTCCACTTGATTTTGTCGTAAAAATGGTTTTGGTGTACGATTCGGCATTATATTTATATTTACGTATTGAAGTAGGTGCGATGATAAATTTATGAACTGTCATTGCATCGAGTTTTTCTGCTTTAAATTAAGCAAAACACACCTTTCACGGCTTGCTTAAACCTTCTATTAATGAATTCAAAACACTTTCAATGACTTGTTTATAATTTTTTTTTGAATGGTCTTTCATTATACCCTATACCCATAAGATGGTATAGGGTATATTGTTTTTGTTACGACGATTTATGTAACACCTCAAAGGAGCCACCGGAGGTATGGCAAAGAATATATATAAATGATCAGGGTCGGTCCCTGATTCGAATAAGCCATGTCCGTCTGTCTGTCTGTCTGTCTGTCTGTCCGTCCGTGTGTCTGTCAGTTCGCACGATAACTCCCGAAATAATGAAGCTAGCGTTTTGAAATTTTGGTGAGATGATTGTTTTGATAAAAGCTTGGATGGTATTGAAAATGGGCCAAATCGGACCATGCATTCCCCTACCTCCCATACAAATAACCCCTCCGTGATAGTGTAATTCGGCCATATTTATCGACAGAATATCGCTAGGGACCTGAAATTTTCATTAATGCCCAATTGTGATATATTCTTGAAGTTAGTGGAAAGTGGAGAAGGTCCGACTACCCTACCCCTACATCCCCTACAAAGGAATATTCCGTCATATCTTTTGATAGAATGTCCCCAAAAACTTGAAATTTATATCACATGATAGCTGCTGGATGCCGTAATAAGATATTAAAGATGTGCGAGATTCGACCCATCTACCCCTTACCCCTTAAAAAAAATAATTGAATATTTTCGGTTTTACGCGCATTCTAGGTCTGTACATGGGTATAGGGTATACACTCATCGTGCTATTCGCACGATTAGAACTCGGTCTCGTTTTATTTTTAGTTTAGTATAAATTTTGTACTCGCTGAGGATGACTAGAAATCCATCCAAATAAAAATGTATAAGCAAAGTCATTTTAGGTGTTTTGAATTCATTTTTAAATATATGTGACCGGGAAAGTTAAAAAGGGGCTATCGTGTAAAAATTTCGATTTTCACTTTTTTAGTGATTTCCACAGAAAAAAATGTGCTCTTCCCGATGGTGAAAACCGCAGTTGCCAAAATTCAAAAAATGGGTCCGAAAATCGATCTTGAAGTTCGCCATCAAATCATCAAAATCCAATGTGAAATTGAAATTTTGTGTATTTCTGAATATCTTTTCAACCGCTAAAGCAAATTTACCCAAATTTTCAACACATCCCATTCACTAAGTTGGAAGTAAAAATCAATACCGCAAATCATATAAGTCTGCATGAGTTGAGGTAGGGAGCGGCATGAAAACAAAAAATGTAGTATCGAATACAACATTTTTAGGAAATTTAAGCTTTATAAGTTTCTAAATTTTATGAGATGTAGGCATTATTGTATATAATGTAAGTAATGATATTTTACTGTTATAATTTATTTATTATATAAAGTAGACTTTTATACAGAATTTTAAATAGTGGAATTCTTTTCTAATGTTCAATAGAAAAATAATCAAATATAATTTTTTTGTTTTATAATATTTTGGGTGCTAGATATCAAGCTAGGTCAACGATTAATTTCGATTTTAAAAAGGACCAAAAAGGACACAGAAATGTCGTTAATGCGGAACGGGCATGTGCGATATCATATCAAAGGAGATGTTGAGTGCATTCTAATCCGTTAATATATTTCATTCTTGCGCGTATAAAAGATTAATGTCAGATTCTCTCATAATAACCATGTTTGTATTTGAGGCGGTGCACGGCAAAACTCGCTTCTTCCATTTTTATACGAAATTGAGTTATGAATTGCATTCGAAAGTATTTTTCCTACTCTACACGGTAGTTAGCTCAGTTTTCATCAAAACAAATCAACATTTTGATCAGAAAGGTCCTAAAAAGGACAAAAAGGACACTATTTATTCCTTAACCGGAGGTCGGCATGCGCGGCATCATATGAAAGGGGACGTCGAGTACATTACGTATCCGGTGTTTGTTTCCTATTTCAAGAAACCTCGACGAAATAAACCGGGCTTAAATGAAAAATTATCGTGTTCCCGTGTTTCTTTCCAAAGCCATAACTACGCAAATAATTCAATTTGCCATTTTTTAGAATTCATAATATCTCAACATTCTATCATTATATTTGCTTGGGAAAAATTCAAACAAACAAACGCAAAAAAATATGCCCCATTTGATAAAAATTTCGTAGCATAGGAAGAGTAGGGAGGCGAGCCTAAACATGTGAAGACCCTGTCAAGTCGATAAAAGTCATTATACTCTCTTTGGATTTACTCTCTTCCTGTGCATCTTACAAACACAATTTATGAT
Source organism: Microchrysa polita (assembly GCA_949715475.1). Taxonomy (NCBI): domain Eukaryota; kingdom Metazoa; phylum Arthropoda; class Insecta; order Diptera; family Stratiomyidae; genus Microchrysa; species Microchrysa polita. The sequence goes on along the minus strand of OX454417.1, from coordinate 40,722,211 downwards.
GCAATTTGATGACAATCAATATTCCTATAACACATACTTAGAAGACTTTAAGCTACAATGCAGCGGTAATGAGTTTTTTTTTTTTGCCTCATAGAAGCTTCTGCCCCGGGACAGGGCTTCTCGGCATCACTTTACTTACTATGCGTACGTAAGTGACTAATGAGTCAATCGAGTGTAAACTCTAGCAGATCGATAAAATAAAATCTAAAACAAAAAATAAATTAATAAGGAAATTTATCAAAATAATTTCTTTTAAAAATTAATTTGTTAATGCAATTAAAATTAACTAAGTCCTTCAAACTGTTATAAAGAATTATTGACCTTGTAATTGGTTCTTTAAGACCATCATTTACTCTATGATAAGGCTGAAGAAAAAGGTTGTTCCGCCGTAAATTGTGAGGAATAGTTCTGACTTCAAAGTTATTTAATATATCTTCACAAACAATATGAGGGCAAAACAGATCTCTAATGAACATAGCGTTTAAAAACGTTCTTCTATAATCTAAAGCTTGTAAGCCCAATAAGGAACAGCGAGTTTTATATTCTGGCTTGAAACGCCAGCCAATTTGATAAATAGCAAACCGTGTAAAATTGTGTTGAATTCTTTCTATACGCTCGATATGAACCTTATAGAACGGATTCCACACAATAGAACAATATTCCAAATGCGAGCGAACGAAAGCTGTAAACAATATTTTTAAGGTAAAAGGATCATTAAATTCACGAGCGTTACGTTTAACAAATCCTAACATACTATTCGCTTTTGAAATAATGTAATCAATGTGTTGTCGAAATGAAAGATCATGGTCGAAAATTACACCAAGATCTGATATTTCGGCAACCCTTTCAAGAACACTACCTGTTAAGGAGTACTCAAAGAAGATCGGAGTTTTCAATTTATATATGCTAAGTACTTTACATTTACTAACATTTAAATTTAAATTATTATTAAGGCACCAAATTTGCAGTTTTTCTAAATCGGATTGCAAGTTAAGACAATCACCTATATTGAGTATTCTCATTGCGATTTTCATATCATCGGCATACTGCCATACACGCACGAATTTAAAATTTTGTATGATATCGTTTACGAAAACTAAAAAGAACAGTGGTCCTAAATGGCTTCCTTGCGGAACTCCTGACGAACACTTTATGATAGAGCGCGATGTACAGCCATTCAACTTTACCAACTGCGTCCTATCCGTTAGATAGGATTTCACCCAGCTAAGAAAAACCGACTGTATACCTAAATTTTCTAGTTTCTTAAGTAAGATATTATGATCTACTCTATCGAAAGCCTTCGAGAAATCGGTATAAACCACATCAACCTGCATTCCCTGCTCAATACCATCTGCAACAAATTTAGTGAATGATACCAAATTTGTTGTAGTTGATTTTCCTTTAAGGAATCCATGTTGACATGGTGATATTAAACGGCTAATTAAAACATCTATTTTATTTTTAATAAGCATTTCAAACAACTTCGGTATTGCTGATAGTTTGGCTATGGGTCTATAGTTATCAATAAGATGTTTCGGACCCTTTTTGTGAACAGGGGTTATGTACGAAACTTTCCATTCATCAAGAAAAACACCTGAAGACAAGGACAAATTAAAAATAAAGGCTAAAGGACGACATAACGATTGCATGCAATTCTTCAAAAATATATTAGGAATGCCATCAGGTCCGGCCTGAATACTAACATCAAGATCACGGAAAGCATTCAATAGGTCATCCTCAGAAATCTCAAGAGCACTCGTAAGGTCCTCCTGAGCTATCCGAGGGACCAATGCACTGTGGCTTGGCTTGGTGTTAGTATTCATTTCTGGTGAAACGGAGTCTGGCACTTCGTAAACTGAATTGAAAAATCTAGCAAATCCATCACAAACCGATTGAACATCGTTGTAGAAATTGCCATTGAACTCTAAATTTTTGGGTATTCCTGTATTCTTGCGCTTGCTGTTTATAAAACTCCAAAATGTCTTACTGTCATTTTTTATATTATTTTCAGCTCTCGCAATATACTGTTTGTAAAGATTTTTATTCATTAATTCATACTCTCTTCTCAATCTGAAGAAATGTTCTTTATTGGCAAGAGAGGATGACTTCTTATACAACTTATGAGCTTTATTTTTAGCTCTTTTAAGTTTCAACAATTCTTTACTACCCCAAGGATTTTTTGCTTTTATTTTTTTCTTTTGTAAAGGAACGTACTTATGAATAGCTTCCAATAAAATTGATTTAAAATTTGTATAACTTTCAGCAAGATTTATATTTGATATAACTGAAGCCCAATCCATATTACGAAATATTGAATTTAATTTTGTAAAGTCAGCTTTTTGAAAATTTCTAGTAAGAGTAACTTCTGCCTCTTCTTCAATGTAATCATAAAAAACAAACTCAAGAAGAAGAGCACTATGATGCATTGAATTGGGCAAAAATGGTTTATCTACTTTAATTACAGAAGCATTGAAATCAGTACTAACAAAAATCAAATCTAAAATTCTACCAATTGAATTTTTAACAAAGTTCATTTGCATCAAATCCATGGCAAATAAACAATCTGTTAGAACAAATTCACACTCGAGATGTAAATTACGCGGCAGAATTTTTTTCTCGTAGTCGTTCCAGTACCAACTTATATTACCAAGATTGAAATCCCCAACGACGATCAATTTGTCTTTTTCCTCAAAGGATAATCTGGAGATATTATCTAAATGTTTTTTATAAACATCAACTGAACTCAAAGGTGGTAAATAGCTATTAAAAATGTATATTTTTTCGCTACTAGAAACATTAATAGAAACACATATCTGTTCCACGTCCTTATGAAAAAGCTCAACTTCATGAGATGGGAATGTTGTTTTGATAGCTACCAAAACACCACCTCCTCTCTTTGTTGAAGTCTCATAACGATCGCGGCGATAGACATCATAGTTTCTTATGAAAAGTTCCTCATTTGAAATGTCTGTGTGGAGTCAAGTTTCGGTTAAGCAAATGGCAGCATAATCTTCTAGTGAAACTGCAAGGTAAAAGTCATTTGTTCTTGAACGAAGACCACCAACATTTTGATAATAAACTGAAAAAACTGAATTGGAAATTATGTGTTCTGCTGGGCACTGTTTTGGCGTTTGTCGTTTTTTGAAAAATTAAATGGTGATATGTTGACGCCCTTGGGCCAGAAGTTGGCACAAAACACTTGCTTCGAATATTCATGAGGAAGTTTCAAACCAAAACTGATTGAAACTAATTTGGATATATCACAATCTTTTTTTATCAGAGGATAAACCGAAAGAAAAGTGTCATCTTTTAAATCAAGTTTTTTCATTACGTATTCCTTCAATTCATCTGCTTTTACCGAAGCGTGCAGCTTGGAAACATGGAATACTTTAAAACTAGGGACACTTCGAAGAGAATCATTAGCTTCATCGACTCCAAAGATTCTTTTATGTCGCCTATTATTATCAGCCTTTTTGGAAATAACATCACCAACAGGAGAAGGTTTTTTGATATTAATCTTTTTCTTACGTATAGTGACAAATTTATCAACCGGAGATTGATTTTTGTCAACATTAGAAGGAATTATAGAAGACGATGGATCTAAAATAACAGTAGAAGTTTCCGTATCTTGGCCATCAATAAGATGCTCAGAAGATTTCGCAAACACTTTCATAGCATTCTTTTTAGTTTTTTTCTCTAAATTAATATTTTTATTTTTCAATTTTACATTTTTATCTCGTAATTCTCTACTATTGTTCTCGCAACAATTTACAGAGTTCATTACGGATCTCAACTTGCTAAGTTGGCTCTGCAACGACGAAACGAGCTGAGATAGACTGTCAATTTGAACCTTATAAAATTGCTCGCAAACACAATTCATTTTACTATAAGAAAAAAAAAAATGTAATTACTTGAAAAAAAAAGAAAAATTAAAAAAAATTGTATATAGTGGGATTTGAACACCGGGCATGAGTGGCGCGAATCTAGCACGCTACCACTGAGCTGTATTCTACTGTGAAAAATACTATTCAGATAACTCAGTTAAGCTGAGTTTGAATCCGCTACTGGCCAAATGAAACAAAGAGAACAAAGGCAACTCGAGCGGCGATGTAAACAACACACAACCAAAAACTTTCCGAAGTGATAATATATAATTTCACTGCACTAATCCGCGATACCACTTTTATTTAAATAACTAACGAGCAATTTAACAAAAAAATGACGGATTTAGTAATTCAAATTATGAATTTTATAAAAATTTAAATTTTAACTCGGAGCAGAATTTTGTTGTGTTCGCAATCGATAAACTTCAAACACCGGTTATCTACTATATAAAAATAAGTCGGGTTTTCCTCCCTGACGCTATAACTCCAGAACGCACGAACCGATTTGGATGATTCTTTTTTTGTTTTATCCGTCTTACGTTGGAGAAGGTTTATGGACCAACATTTTTTTTGAAAATCTCGAAGGAAGTGGTGGTAAATATCGAAATTTCATTTTGTATGAGAGTCACCTGTTGCAATCAAGTTTTCATCGACAACATTTAAATTTAATGGGAATATTTTAGTTGTCATTGGATCAAATACAGTGTTAATTGTAGTCAAGGTGACTATGTTTTTACGTACACACATCCTTGATGTTGGTCACAGCAATTTCACAATAGACTTCGTACTACTTCGGGAATCCGTCGATATCTCCGCAATCCTTTGGCGGAACGACACGATTGAGATGACGCCGGATTCGCAACAAAATTGCCTAAAGGGTCATGGGTTTTTTTTTCTAATAACCGTCAGCCCGGATGTTGGCATAGCAAGGTTACAATTTATTAAAATTAAGTTACATTAACAACCGTCAACCTGGATGTATGATGGTTTCTGGGATAGTTTGAGCATTGTAGGTGGCGTGCGCACATTTTAGTGCACGAAAAACTGAGTAAATGAGTGTGCTGACATATTTAATAGAAATTTATTAAATTAATGATTTTCGAGATAACTCGCTAATATAGTTGAAGGGCAAGTGCAGTCTCATCAATCAGTCAGGGGGTTGAGTACATATGTTGTTGTTGTATTACCTTGACCGCTTAACCCCCCGACGGAAATCTATAGCGTTGTTTCCATTATACACTTTGGTTTCATCATCGAGAGGTCGATCCCAATAAATTATAGTTAGCAGGTTGATTGGCATTCAAATTAGTGTCAAGTTGTGAGTGAAGCCAATAATGCGAGCGAAGCGAGCACTAGATAAGAGAGCGAGCGAAGCGAGCTCTTTCAGCTAGTTGATATATAAATGCAAAAAACTGCAAAATTTGTATGATTTTTGGAATTTGCCGCATTTTCTTGGTGCTATAACTCTGTCAGTTTTTATTGTAGAGTACAACTTTTTAGATGAAATTTTGTCCTCTACAAAATTGTCTTGGCACGTTTTGTGTTCAAATGGACTGTAAAGAAGTTTCACCCCAAAAACTGATGAAAAGGCAAATTGTAGATGGTTTTTTCAAGATGGTGGCAGGAGCATAGGGGAGGGGGGGGGGGGGGGAAGTGACGCAAACTTGGATTTTAACTTACCCCACCTGTCTTTATAACATATCAATTCATATCAATTTGAGACATCCGCAATTTTTGCAAGGTAAAATCTCCCCGTTGATTGGAGTATATCTCCACCGAACAATATCTATAATGGATAATATTAGTTAATTACGTTCTGTAGAATTTGAAAAAAAGATAGTTTTTGTTGTTAATTTAATTGAAAATTAAAAAAATCTTTTTCCTCAGGTTTTTTCTTAATAATAAAAGAAATGCTAAAAGGCATCCTTACAGAAACCCCCAGTTTAGGGACTGGAAGTAATTCTTTCGAGTTCTGTGCCGCTAGAACTTTGCTGTACATGTACATGTTTTAAGGGCAACCGTTAGTTTGAAAGTCCTCGACACATAACGTGGAAGTATAAGCTCACATCCCATATAAAAGTTTAATTTTTTTACCAAGAATTTTCTACGTTGGTTTGTTGAAAAATACCATCAGTTGCGTTTTCTTGATCATCTCGAGTAGTTTTGAGTAACGAACTCCATAGAAAAAAAAATACATCTATCTAGTTAATTTTCACACGTGCCACTACCCTACGCGGGATAGAGTTTTGGTGAATGAAATGTAGATGGCTAATCTATAGGGGAAAAAATATGGCAATTTCGTTTTTTTAGTTTGAGTACCTTTAAAAAAGTGACAATTCAAAACAAAACAGCGAATATTTCTTATTGAGGTACTTAGATTTTTCAGATAAATCATTGTCTTATGTGACGAAACCGGTCAAATCTTAAAAATAAGCCGACGACAGTGAGACAAAAATGTAGAACAGTTGTAAGTTGTTTGAGCAGTTACCCGCGATTTTTTTTACTTTTAAATCACGCGTTAATCGCGATGGTAAAAAACGCGCTTTTTGTCATAAGTGCTTTTCGACTTTGTGGAGCATTTCCATATTTACTGGAATTCCCATACAAAACGACAATCTTTAAAATTGATCCAAGCTATGACATGGATCATCTGCCAATGCCATCTCCCAGATGCCTCCGCAAACAATTTCCCTAAAATTTCCCGTATGTAATTTTGTTTTTCAGTTTATCTGGTTTCTAATCATTAAAGTCAATCATTTTAAAATTTTCTGGGATACTTTCCTTTAAATTAAATCTTGCACGGCGCATAATATCAAATGCAAGTTCCAATTCAGAATATCGCGTTGGGGACTGATGACACAATAGTAAGCTGTTACTGAAGGGGACAATTTCGATCCGTTTGCGTTTTACTTGGACAATGATCCTGTCTGTCCAAGAAAGAAACGACTATAATCAAATATCTAGGTATTCAATTCACAATACCAAAAACACTTTCATCATTGTCTTAAAAAGGCCATTGCCTCGAGTCACAATCAGACAGAATTGTGATTGTATACTTTAATTTAATCAAATATAATTCATGGATATTTTTCTGAGTGTAAAATACCCTTCCGATAAAGTTCTTTTCACAGTGGGGAAAGGAAGATCCTGACTGACCAGTCGGCTGTAAAATCAGATATAGCCGACAATATTTGCTGTACCGGTAGTAGACTATTGACGTAATTATCATGGAAATCGCAATCTAAAACAAAGGGTACATAATGCGAATAAAATATTCTTGATTCGAACTAGAATATCACGATATTCTGGTGTACCCAAATGCAAAAAAAAATATTCAAAGCCATTTCAATACTTCTTCTAATCTGTCCCTATCGTTTGAGACCCATCTTGCCTATCCACAACCAATTTTCCAAAAATGTCCTTTTCAGGAGAGAAGATCCTTTCCGAAGATTTCAAAAATGTACAAATAGTATTTCGGGGCGCTTGTTTCACCAAGTGTTGTATTTTCGTATCCATATTGCTCATATTGGACTTCTTTGGCAAAAAAGGACCTTTTGTCCTTACGGGGATTCCCTGGAATTAGTATGCACTTTTATATTAAGTGTCCTGCTGATAAATGACTACTTGTGTCTTATTAAAATCAGCACACAAAGAGAATCAAAGCAAACAATTGAAAGGAATTGCATCATTATCTTTACATGATTGATTGATGATTTACTGTTATTCCAGTTACTGTCAGCAATGCAATCTCTGAATCATTTTTGTGGCCACCAATGGATCATGTATATTAACAATCATACAATATAGCAAAGAAAGTGCTGAAAATATACTCGAACTTGTCGAAAAATTAATTTGCATTTGGATTTACTGTTACAACCTAGACAGACGATTGTATTTAAACGTACTTGAGTTAATGATATTTGAGTTCAAGTATGTTTAGCTTTCTCTAGTGACACACGGGTAAAAATCGCAATCACATTCGAACTGTCAAAGTAAAATAATTTACTAATTAGAGCTCGGATTTTATGCAACTTGTATTTTTCTTTTCAATGTTGTTCGAAGATACATACATTTATGTATTAAACAATAAACAAAATATTGGTCTGCTTTTGAATACAGCTCCCGACAAAAATTATGTGTTTGGATTGTGAGTGGAATCTCTATATGATAATTACAAATGAGAAATGACATGTTTTTTTATTATTGTTCGAATGAGTAAAAAGAAAATAGACAAATATTCTTTATTTAATTTGCTTTTTATTACAGTATTACATATACAACAAATGGCTAACTTGCAACTACCGAGTTATACAATAAATCAATATTTCTTTGGGATCAAAAGTATCTCTATTTAATTAAAAGTGATTGATGTAGACATTGAAAGTGGTGTTTTCTAAATCAGGAGGTTGAAAAAACAAATGTAGAAATGTTTTTCATTAAACAACACATACCACTTTCATTACCGAAAAGATCATCACTTATTGAAACTGATAAAATGTGCCAAATTGCTTTCTTTGGACCACACATTACTTCTACTGTTCAGGTTTTTGATGCCACTTTCACTTTCGACTCCACTTCACTGCACGGAAATTCTGCTCCTTAAGCCGCAATAAATTAAATGTCATCGTCTCGAGACACTTTTCGCGTTTGATTGAGCTGAAATAGATAATGTTTTATCAGCAATGCTTAAAATAAGTTAAATATTATATTGTTACCTTTTTTATATTCGATTCTGCCTTTGTTTGCAAAATATGTTATTTGGACTGACAGGACAAAACAGCTGCTCCTTCCAGTTTTCCAATAAATTCAATGAAACCGAGACCGGATTGCACGACGAGTAAACATAATTAATTTTTAATGACGTTGAGTTAATGATGTTTAAATTAAGTTTTTCGAATATCATCAAGCGAATTAGCATAGGACAGACGAATAAGTTAAACATAATCAAGAGTTAATTATGTTTATCCTGCGTCGTCTGTCTAGGGTGTTATATTACTATTACATTTTCGGTAACAGTATCCGAATCAGGATCATCGAAAGTATATAGATACCAAGTTTCATAAAAATCCGATCACGACAAATCATTTAAACACTATGCACCGACTTGATTTCTTTATCGGCCGTTTACTCGCTTGTTTGTTTTTACCAGATAGCCCCTTTTAACTTTCCCGGTCACATATATGTAATTCAAATAAATCTAAACTTTTAGTGCCTATTGTCAAAACTTAATACTAAAATACAAAGCTTTTTGAAATGATAGCTGAAATGGGGCAGATTGGAGAACCTATTTATTCTGTTTAATTGAACGTCATCCGCAATGCGTTTTTAGATGACGACAGAGAAAATGCAATTTTTCCATTCTATTATACAGGGTGTCCCGCAACTGGTTAGACATAGACCAATGGTAGATTCTACAGGATGTTTTAGGAAAAATGTCGCCAAAATTATTTCTCTAGCTTTTACCGTTAAGGAGTAATTGCCTTTTTTGTGATTCTTGTCAAAAACACGACTTTTTTTGAAAAACTCATATTTTTTAGCTTCCACTTTAGCCAAATCAATGTTTTTCATATTCTTCTGAAAGTACATAAAATTTCCAATAAAAGGACATATCGAACGTTTCGAACGGTTTCGTATCTTTCGAAATACGACGTTTTGAACTTTGCAGAAATGTCAATTTCAATTTTTAATGTCAGAGTCATCCAGTTTCTGAATAATATGTATAAATGAAAAAAACATAGTCTGCAAATGTACCAAACCGACTTCAATCTTGAAAAGGAAGTAAAATTTTTACATCAAGCATAGACTTGGTTGTTATGCATTATGGAAAAATACTTTCGCTACTGTTGTAGATGCTAATTATAACGGTAAGAAAAACAAATTTTTTTTATGTGTTGAATAATTTTACGAAGGTTCGCTGTGTACACATTAATATTGTGAGAGTATTTTTCATTTTCATCGTCTAAAAAAGGATAAACATTTTAATTTGTCAGGTATTAATTAGTGTTCTTTTATGTCCTTTTTCAGAGTTTTCCGATCCAATTTTCCCTTAGCAAATTTGATCATAGAATCTTAGATTCTAAAAATGAAAAAGGAAGTGGCAGCTTGAATTATTCGCGTAGTTATGGCTTTGGAAAGATACAGATGATTACGGGAAACACGAAAATTTTCCATTCAATCGCGATTTATTTCGTTTAGGGTCCTTGAAATAGGAATCAAACACCGGACATGTAATGTACTCGGCGTCCCCTTTGATATGATACCCCGCATGCCGACCTCCAGTCAAGGATTAAATAGTGTCCTTTTTGGGACCTTTCGGATCAAATTTATTTAAGTAAAATAAGTTTTAGACTCCTGACACCCCACTGATTCAAGACCAAGAAAAATAGCCTTACTGTATTTTTTTCTATTGGAAATGCTTATATGACAACTATTTCCAAGTAAAAGCAAGATTTCTTCCACTTACGGACTATGTTTTTTTCCCTTTTACACATATTATTCACAAACTGGATGATTATGTGATTTATTCTTATATGCCGTTCGAAAGCTAAGATACTACGCCAGCTTTTGTCAATTTTGCAGATTTGCCACTACAATGTACCGTTACGAAATTCGGGTTTAATTTTGACATTAAAAATTGAAATTGACATTTCTGCAAAATTCAAAACGTCGTATCTCGGAAGATCCGAAACCGTTCGAAACGTTCGATATGTCCTTTTATTGGAAATTTTGTGTACTTTCAGAAGAATATTAAAAACATTGATTTGGCTAAAGTGGAAGCCAGAAAATTTGAGTTTTTCGAAGAAAGTCGTGTTTTTTAACAAGAATCACAAAAAAGGCGATTACTCCTTAACGGTAAAAGCTAGAGAAATAATTTTGGCGACATTTTTCCTAAAACATCCTGTAGAGTCTACTATTGGTCTATGGCTAACCAGTTGCGGGCCCCCCTGTATACAGGGTGTCCCGCATTGGGTGGTCAATACTGTAAGGGTTGATAGCGGAACTTGTTTCAGCAAGAAAATTACCAATACAATCGGAATTTTTTTACCGTTACCTTGTTATCGCTCTTTTTGTGAAAGTCATCAAAAATCGTGACTTGTCACGCAGAATCGTAATTTGCAGCACTCCTGATGACTTAATCCAAGATTTGATTTCAGTTTCAGAAACTACATTAAATTTCACAAAAACTGAAGTTTTTCCTGTTGCCAACATTATCGGCACTTTCAAGATACAGTTACTCAAACTTAATAGAAATTTTAAAATAGATTTTTCATCGAAAATTCAAACAGTAATTTCATAACGGTGCTTTATACGTACAACTCTGCAAAGCTGATAAAAGTTGCTTCAACATGTTGGCTTTGCAACGGTATATCACTTTTCATATTTACATTACGGGATTTTGGAACTACACATATTGAATGTAAAAAAACGAGGTAATTATTTTGTTATCGGATTATTTAAACTGAAATTTTATTCATTTATTTTTTATATTTTACTATCGCAATTCTAAAAATTTGTTACATAAAAATTAAAATAAAGTTTTGAATATGAGAAAGAACCAATAAACTAAGATATTAACTAATGATTAAATGGGTCTGTTTGATGAATTGGAATATTGCTGCTGGGATTAGCCTCCTCCATTTTGTATGCAGACTCGATACCTTCGGCGCATGGAAGAAACGTCCCGAAGGATTTCAGGAGGGGTTTCGCCTTGATGTTGTCACAAGCATCATTAATTCGCTGCAGCAGCTGTTCCCGGGAGGTAATCGGCTCGGAATAGACATTGCTTTTTAAGTTTCCACGCAACTGTCCCAAATCTGCCAATGCACTTTCCAGGAAATTCGTTTTCCAAATATTCTCTGATAGGTCTCGCATTATGAGCGGGCACCCGTCTATCTGCCATAAATAGCAAATATTAAATGTTAACCGTTATAAGTACCGTTGCATTTCCCAACCAATGTACCAAATTTCAAATATCTTACAGTTCTGGTCAAAATAATGTGGCGAGATTCTATCCCGAATTATAATTGCCTTTGTATGTCTTTTTTCGAGTCAAGGGAAAATTGTTAACGATTCCACTGAAGCCATGATTTTTACCATTCAATGCGTGTTTACCTAAAATTCTGCAATGTAAATAAGAAAAGTGATATACCGTTGGAAAGCCAACATGTTCAAGCAACTTTTATCAAATTTGCAGAGTTGTACGTATAAAGCACCGTTATGCAATTACTGTTTGAATTTTCGATGAAAAATCTATTTTAAAATTTCTGTTAAGTTTGAGTAACTGTATCTTGAAAGTGCCGATAATGTTGGCAACAGGAAAAACTTCAGTTTTTGTGAAATTTTATGTAGTTTCTGAAACTGAAATCAAATCTTGGATTAAGTCATCAGGAGTGCTGCAAATTACGATTTTGCGTGACAAGTCACGATTTTCGATGACTTTCACAAAAAGAGCGATAACTAGGTAACGGTAAAAAAAATTCCGATTGTATTGGGAATTTTCTTGCTGAAACAAGTTGCGCTATCAACCCTTACAGTATTGACCACCCAATGCGGGACACCCTGTATATAAAAATGTTAATTTCGGAAAATGGCATTTTATTACTGTTCAATTTGATCTTCATTTCATATTTCATATTTCATCTTGTAATTACATATAATAATTATTTTTTCTAAAACATATGTATCTTATTTTTCGCGGCCGGGGTATGGTAAATCATGCAATAGTATGCATCCAGATGCAAAACTGCGAATCAAGAAATTATTAATTAATTAATTATTATTGTATGTACATAAATTGAAGACAAAATATAAAAATATAAGGAAGATTCCAAATATGATTTGGAAATAAATATATGGGATAGAATAAAATAAAATTATGAGTGGGCATTTATAGAAAAGACAAAAGTTTTGTTTTTATATGTACATATATACAACTGCAACTTATGAGACTTTGTGGCGAACGCTATCGCAAAAAATATGTACATGAAATACCCGACATTCTCAATCCCCTACGTGCTACAGACGTTTGAAGATAAAGATTATCGGAAAATTCACATTCTCGGTTTATTTAGTATAAACCGAGAATGTGAATTTTCAGATAATCTTTATCTTTAAACGTCTGTAGCACGTAGGGGATTGAGTCGCAATGTTTTCAAAATAATACTAGTTACAATAGCAAAAAAGCTTAGCAAAATCACAGCTAATTTATGTAAGAAACAAAATTCGCTGCATTACAATCGGATGGACCACTCAGTTTCTTCAGAACTTCAATTAATTTGTTTGTTACCCAAAACCAATAAATGTACATATTCTTATGTACACATCTTAATTTCTGTCAAGGTGGTGTATCGTACAGATATTGTTTAAATCGTTGCGAAATTTGAATGTCGCATAATATTAAAAAAAGTCCAATTAAATATCCTTTTTGCTATGTGTACATAGTACATATGTATCTTCAGCCATATTCTACATAAGTACGTATTTCATGAAACTTGCAACCAAGCAATAAAATCAATATATCAATTTTATAGTATCAAATCATTGCAATCTTCAATGAACATAATTTCAACATCAAAAACATTTTCATTCATATGCACATTTGTTGATTTCCATCTCGTATACTAACCCAGTCAAGAAATGTCCAATTGCTAGCAAGCGTCTTATTATTATGAGTCTTACATACGTTTATTGCCTGTGATATTTGTATTGTCTTCTCACTTATAATAAAACGTCCACACATTAAACTATCGCCAATCGGCCAACCGCGGCCAACCTGTCCTGTGCCTACTGTTTCCGTAGCAACGCGAATAAACAAAATGTGATACGCACATAAACAAAAGGAGCAACGTGAGAGCAACGCGAAATAGAATCAATGACATATAAGGGACTATAAGAGACGAAAATACCATCTACTCAGGAGAAGATTTTATTTCTGGCAAAATTGTTTCTCTTTGGACGCAGGCTGCGTCCAACTTGAAATTTTACTACGGACAAGTGCTTGTATGGAGTTGGAGTTTCTGTCTATATTGTACTCTGTGATTGAACTTTTAGTCGTACAAGAAATTGATTTTTTCAAAAATCTTCAAATGCCTGTGGCAGCTAAAGGGTTAAGCTAAGGCGCTATACTCCGGACAACTTTTTTGCTGGAAATCATATGAGGAATCACAATCCGGTGCGTTTATGCGGCAGTTTCCGGACACCCTGTATATCAGGGTCGTTCCCTGAATCGAATAAGCCATGTCTGTCTGTCCGTGTGTCTGTCTGTTAGCACGATAACTCCCGAAATAATGAAGTTAGCGGTTTGAAATTTTGGTCAAATGTTTGTTTTGCTAAAATCTTGGACTGTATTGAAAATGGGCCAAATCGGACCATGGATTCTCCTACCTCCCAGCTCCCATACAAACTACCCCTCCTTCGTATTTTAATACGGCCATATACTCCAATCAACGGTGAGATTTTACCTTGCAAAAATTGGGGATGTCTCAAAATTTTTGATATGTTATAAAGACAGGTGGGGTAAGTTAAAATCCAAGTTTGCGTCACTTTCCCCCTGTGCTCCCGCAGTTATCTTGAAAAAAACATGTAAAATCGGCTCTTCTATTAGTTTGCGGTCTATAACTCCTTCGCAGTCCATTTGAGCACGAAATGTGCCGAGAAAATCTTGTAGAGCACAAAATTTCCTTTAAATTTCATCTGATAAGTTTTACTCTTCATTCAAAATTGGCAGGGTTATAGCGCAAAGAATATGCTAAAAATTCCAAAAATCATTACCAACAGATTTCAAAACATACTTGGAGAACTCTATACTAAAATGCAGAGGAGGCTATGAGTTGTTGGTATACAATGCGTTTTTGTAAATTTGAAATTGGCATGATATTTTGATATTTTCTTAGCGCTATAACTCTGTTAATTTTGATTGCAGGGTACAACATCTTAGATTAAGTTAGTAGGAAATTTTGTCCTCTACAAAATTGTCTCGGCAGATTTTGTGCTCAAATGGACTGTAAAGAACTCACAGGCCAAAAACTGATGAAAGGGCCGATTTTAGATGGTTTTTTTCAAGATAGCGGCGGGAGCACAGGGAGGAAAGTGACGCAAACTTGGATTTTAACTTACTCCACCTGGGTTTATAACATATCAAAAATTTGAGACATCCCCAATTTTTGCACGCTAATTCCTATTATTTCGTCTCTATTGATTGGAGTAATAACTTTTGGTAGAATATCGCTATCGACTTGAAATTTTGAACAATGTCTCATTCTGACATATACTTTGAGTTGATAGAAAGTGGAGTAGGTCCGACTACCCCTACTCCTACTTCCCCTACAAAGTTATATTCAGCCATATCTTTTGATAGAATGTCACGAAAAACTTCAAATTAATATCAAATGGTAGCCGTTGGATACCTTGAGAAGGTAATAAAGATGTGTCAGGTCCGACCCATGTACCCCTCCTTCCCCCACAAAAAAAAAATGAAATTGATGGGTTTTGTGTGCCTTCTAGGTCTGTACATGGGTATAGGGTATACACTCATCGTATACGGGCGGACGGCTAAGCCACGCCATAAAAGGTTTTTGGAACTACATTATACACATTTGTAAATAATTACTTTTCAATAAAACATTTATCTATCTATCTATCTATCACCCACCGTGCTATTCGCACGATTAGAACTCGGTCTCTTTTTAAATGTAATTATCGAAACCGGACTCTGCGCGTTTAAATTTTTACTCGGACATTCAAGAATTATTCAATTCTCCACAAAAAAAAAAAGAACAAAATTTGCAAAATTGTCACTTAGAATTCGATCGGCGGTTGTCAAAGAGTGATTGAGTTGCCATATTAAATGTTAAAACTGGACAGACACAAATGGCATCAGTTTGGATGCTGTTAGGTGGTAGCACGTGCTGTCATTTGGTGGTCAGTCTGACTGGACCTTTAGAGTAGGTACTATCAGTGCTTTTCGACTTACAGGAATGTTTATGTATTATTTATCCCTTTATGGATCACAGAAAAAAACCAAGTTTATTAAAACAAAATCTTTTATTTTAATTAACTTTTATTAGTATGCATTTCGGGTCGATATCGACTCATCATCAGCAAACGCGTTTAAAGAACTGAAGAGAGAATTTTTTTCAAGTTGAAAAAAAATATTTTAAAAAAACTAAATGAGCATTTTTAACTGTTGGCTGATTTGTTAGCATTTATTTTTTCGTCTTTATTTGTGTCTCAAAATACATTTTCAATGAAAAAAAGAAAAAAAAATTATGGGTTTGGAAAATAATAGCATGTAAGCTGCAGTTTATATTGCGATTGAGTGGACACTTTTTCAAATACAATAGTTAGTTATTATTACGGAAAAGATGAAAGAAATTTTCCCGATTAGTAATTCTTAGGTCCCACCCATTTACTGAAGCTATGTTTAGAAACCGGTAGTGTAAAATCTGGCCAATCCGGACCCCAAAATCCGGATTATTTTGTTTGATAATCCGGATTTTGGTTCATTTATTAGTAAAGTTTAAATTTAAATTAGAGTTTTTAAATTAAATTTGTAAAAACAGGCAAAACTATAAGTTTCAGGAGGTTTTCACACATGTACTTAATCTGGCCAGATTACGTAATCTGCGGTGTGGCGAATTTAAAAATATGTATATGGAATTTGACAGCTAAAATTAAGTAATTTGCACAGATTACGTAATCTGGCCGTAAGTGTGAAAAGATCATCACTGATGGAATCTATAGGGGCTATATTTATGAAATTCATCATCATCATCATCAATGTGGCACGATAGCCCGACGTCGGGCCTTGGCCGCCTGAATCGTTGACCTCCAATTGTCGCGGTTACGTGACCTTGTCCTCCAGTTTCGGAAGCCCAGCAGCTGGTGGGCGTCTTCACCTACGGAGTTCTCCCAGCGAGCTCTCGGTCGTCCACGCAACCTCGCTCCGTCAATTCGTTGTGCGTTGATAACTTTCTTTGGCATGCGATTGTCGTCCATCCTTTGTACATGCCCCGCCCATTGCAGACGTTGAAGCTTCACGATTTTCGATACTTCCAGCTCATCGTACAATTGATACAACTCATGTTTGTATCGGATACGCCATTGGTCTCGCTCGCGAACGGCCCCGAAAATTCTCCGAAGGACCTTTCGTTCGAATCGGTCTAGCAAAATTTCGGAAGCTTGGGTAAGGGTCCATGTTTCGCAGCCATAACATAGAACGGGTCGAATTATCGTTTTGTACACGCGGAGCTTCGTGTTCCTGTGCGCAAGTTTCGAATTAATTATAGGGAGGACCGAGAAATATGTCTTATTGGCTAGTTGTATCCGTCGCTTAATTTCGTCGGTTTCGTTGGCGTCCTTTGATAAGTTACAACCCAGATAGTTGAAGTTGTCTACATACTCGATATTAAGGTCCCCCACTGTGATGCTTGAATTTGCTGGCGTCCTTGTTTTCGATTGCATCATGGCCTTTGTTTTGCTTTCGTTGATATGTAGTCCAACTTCCTTTGCGGCGTTATTGAGGTTATGCAGGAGGCTTTCTGCATCACCCAACCTTCGAGACATTATGTTGATATCGTCGGCGTACGCTACTAATTGAGTCGACTTGATGAGTAGCGTTCCGCTGCTGTCCATATTCATGGCTCGAATTACATACTCCAAAGCCAGGTTGAAGAGCGTCGGCGCCAGCCCGTCGCCCTGCTTGAGTCCAGTACGAGTTTCAAATAGGTCAGTGAGTCGATTCTGCACTTTGACCTGCGAGACGGTATTAGTCATCGTCATCCTTGTGAGTCGCACTAGCTTTGCCGGTATACCAAAGTTCAGCATAATGTTGTACAGTACACTTCGGTCGATACTGTCGTATGCCTGCTTGAAGTCGACAAAGATTTGGTATACGTCGATGTTGTATTCCCAGCCTTTTGGAGTAGTAGTTTCACTGTGTAAAGCTGATCGGTCGTTGAACGACCAGGTCTGAAGCCGCCTTGATACTCGCCAATGATTTGTTCTGCGTACGGATTGATTCTCTTTTCAAGAATTTTTGATAAAATCTTATAGGCCGTACAAACTAATGATATGCGCCTGTAATTCTCACACTTCAGCTTGTCACCCTTTTTGTGGATTGGGCAGATTATGCTTTTGCGCCAATCTTCGGGGATTACCTCGTCGTTCCATATTTTCAGCAGTAGCACATGTACAGCGTTGGTCAGGCACGTTCCACCATGCTTCAGCAGTTCTGCTGGGATCTCGTCAGCGCCGGGCGCTTTATTATTTTGGAGCGACTGTATGGCAAGACTCACCGCCTCTACTGTTGGGGGTAGAACGGGAGGGCCTGGTTCGGCTAACTGCTCAAGAGCTAGCTCCGCGGGGGATGTTGATGATGCATTGAGGAGCTCTTCAAAATGCGAGGCCCATCGTTTGTTGACGCTGTCGATGTCGCTGATGATGTTACCATCCTTGTCCTTACATAGGCTTGTCCTGGGTTGATATCCGTTCTTGATATTATTTATAAGTTTGTACGCCTGTCTAGTGTTCTTACTGGCTAATCTTTGGTTTATTTGCTGTAACTGCTCGTCAAAATGTTTGCGTTTCTTACGTCTAATTAACTTATTAGATACTCGCCGAAGCTCGTTATATCTTTCTTTCTTGGCTCGGGATGCGCGTTGTGTGTATTGGCGATAGGCTTCATTTTTCGCCTCAATCGAGGCCCTGCATTCGTCGTCGAACCAGTCTGCTCGTCTGCGCCGGCCTTTATAGCCCACGACCTCTTCTGCGACCTCCTTGATGCTGTCTTTGAGCTCCTCCCAGAACTCATGGATGCCTAGATTATTGATGTTATCAAGCATGGGCGACAGTTTTTCCTCAAGGGCTGTAGTATACGCAGCCGCCGTGGCATCATCAATCAAATTGTCAACCTCGAAGATCTTGGCAGGGTTGATTCTCGTTAGGTGCACTGAAGAGATTCTGCACCTGTAGGTCGTCTTCACCAAATAGTGATCGGTGTCGCAGTTGGCTCCTCGATAGGATCGAACATCTAGGACATTAGAAGCCCATCTCTTGCTGATCCGTACGTGGTCGATTTGGTTCACGGTGTATTCATCTGGAGACTTCCAGGTCTGCTTATGAATTCGTCGATGAGGGAAGCATGTAGAGCTTATGACCAAGTTTCTGCCGCTCGCGAAGTCGATAAGTCGCTGACCGTTGTTGTTGTTTTCGTCGTGGAGGCTACGACCACCAGTAGTTCCCCTATGCCAGCTTTCGTTTCCGACTTTAGCGTTAAAGTCTCCTAGCAGCAGCTTGACGTCGTTTGATGGAAGTGAGTCGAAGAGTGTTTCTAGGTCGTTGTAGAACTCGTCCTTAATCGCGTCTTCTTTTACTTCTGTAGGGGCATGCGCATTAATGAGCCAGAGATTAGCGAAACGGGTCTTAATGCGGATCGCACATAGCCGCTCGTTGATGGGTTTGAAGCCGATAACATGGTCCTTGAGCTGCTTATTCACGATGAAAGCTACTCCAAACTCCTTGTTGCCCTCCTCTTTACCACTCGTAAAAAAAGTGTGCGAATTGAGGTCGTTAATCTCGCTTTTGAGCCATTTAGTTTCCTAGATTGCAACTATGCTCAGCTTGTATTGTTCTACCTGATCCAGGATCCGAAAGAGTAATGTTCGTTTGCGGGGTCGTCGTTGTTTTGTATCCGTCCAATCCGAGGCTTTTGTTTCAGGTTTCTTGACTTGAAGTTTTTCTTAGGATGAGTTGTCGGCACATCGCTAAACCATGATAGGGTTTAATCGTTTAGTAGAGGCCATCATGGGCATGCCTCGAAGATGCTGCTTTAGTGGTTGAGTTAGACGTTTTCTGTCACATATCACGTTAAGTAACCTGAGACGCTGCAGATGTAAATACAGCACTCAGGCGCAGCGGTGCTTCTTCCAAATGTCGCATCAGATGATTTGACTTAGCCGTTCACGTTACCAGGGGGCGCCCGCGCGGAGGACACATGGAGAAGTCTTTTGCCCCCCATTTATGAAATTAAGTTACCATTTTAGCGTCAATGATATATATTATAGACAAGTCTGGAGTCTTTTTCGGTGCATTTTGGAAATCCGGACCATTCGATAATCCGGACATCGGTCACAACCAATCCGGAATATACCCCCATATGTTAAAATCGCCTAATTTTCACCACCTGAAAGGTTTTATGCTACTTTTGTCCGCCTAGTTCATCTTTTTCATATCGGATTCAATATTATTCCATAAATGCCCAATGTAAACCACACTTTACATATCTTTCAACGGCCCCAATGCCACCCTATTCAATTTTTGTCAAAGAAAATTTTGGCAAATGAATCTTTTGTTGTTGGCGAATAACGCTATATTTTTTTCACGGATTAATTTTGCACCTAGAATAATGTAGGAGGGGAGCAATTCACCACTTGTCACAATGGACGAAAACACCCTGAAGGAATTCTAAATGCGTTCATAAAAATTTGAATCTTTGTGCATTAACTAAATGTTTACTATTCGAATGCTGTTATATGTAAGTTTTAGTGTATGTCACTCAATTTTATATAAAGTAAACCAAAACATGGAAAAAGTGTTTAAAGTTCTTCTTCTTCTTTTAGCGGTGCAGAAAGGTGTGGAACCGCTGTGCAACTATGTGGATTCGAGTTATGGTTCGTCGATGCTTTCGTCCGTGATGTCAAGGGACAAAAACATAGTTGCTGCGATAGGGTTTTCCCACAGTGAGATAGGGGTTAAGTCAGTGGGCGCAGCTGGGCATTGAAACAAGTGACCCACATCGTGTGGAGCGCCAGCGCAGTTTGGACAGATGTTTTGAATGTCCGGGTTAATGCGAGAAAGGTACGAATTGAGGCGTGTACAAAAGCCCGACCGAAGTTGAGCTAATGTCACTCTGGTGGCTCTCGGGAGCCTAATCTCCTCAGGCGAAATGGGTGGAGGGCGCACTGAGAGGACTCTATTCGCACCTAATCTCGCAATAGACCGACTCACTTCTGCAGTGTGAATCTCAGCGATGGCAGCGCGGTATGCATCATCGTCGTAAGGGTCCCTCTTGTATCCCTGGACCTCTCTCTCTAGGTCTCGCAAATCACGCCTGACATGTCGCGGTGGAGGAATTCGGTCCATGAGACTGTTGTTGGGATGATTCTCACGGTAGCAACCAACAAGATATTGTTTGGACAGTAGGAGATTGTGGTCACGTATTGGCATCAATTTTGTCTCTTGATGTAAGTGATCCTGGGCAGACATCAAGAGGCAACCTGTGGCTGTGCGTAGAGCAGCATTTTGGCAGACCTGAATTTTGGACCAGTTTGTATCACATAGACTATGTGACCAAACTGGGGCTGCATAATCAGCAGCTGCTCGACCCACCGCTTTGTATGTGACTAGCATGGTTTCTTTATCCTTGCCCCAGGTGCTACCAGCTAGTGCTTTTAGGATTTTATTCCTACTGCGCATCTTTTCGCAAACGGATGCTGCGTGATGTGCTGACGTCATCATGTTCTCCAAATGGAGCCCGAGAATTTTAGGATTAGCAACAGAAGGAATTGGATTGTTGCCAATACGTACATCAACCTCCCACCGACAATCCACCGACCAGGTGGTAAGAAATGTCGCAGAAGATTTAGACGCGGAGATGGTGAGGTTTCGGCTTTGGAAGAAAGCCTGTAATCGTCCGAGATAGCGATTAATTTGGAGGCGCATTTCATCCTTGTCCTCCCCGGTGGCGAGTACGGTGCAATCGTCTGCGTAGGAAATCACCTCGATTCCTTCCGCTGGTGTAGGAAGGCCGGACATGTAGATGTTGAACAGAGTGGGGGAGAGTACCCCACCCTGTGGAACTCCTAATTTGATTTTCCTTAGCTTATAACGTTTTCCACGAAACTCAGTGAAGAAATGCCGACCAGCTATATAGTTTGCAATCCAACGGATCTCTTGAGCAGGGATATGCATATTCAGTAAGTTAGCGAGAAGCATCGAGTGATTGACATTGTCAAAAGCACTCGTTAGGTCAATTGCCACAAAAATCGTTCTGTGACAAGGACGTCTGTGGTTTAGCCCATTACGGATGCGTGTAGTGATGGCATCGAGGGCTGTGGTGGTACTATGCATTTTCCTGAAGCCGTGCTGGTGAGGTTCTAGCTTAGCATGCTTAACAAGAGTGGGGTGAATAAGGGCCTCTAGCGTCTTTGCGACAGGTGAAAGTATTGTTATGGGTCGGTAGGGTTCACCGATACCAGCGCTTTTTCCCGGTTTGAGACAGGGGACAATCCGTCCTGTTTTCCAGATTTCAGGGATGGCAAGCTTAGAGATCGACAAGTTAAAGGCTGCCGTGAGATACTCAATGGCTGGAAGGTCGAGATGTTTCAACATGGTCATCGAAATGCCATCGGGTCCGAGGGCCTTTGGGTTTTTAGCATTCTCAATGACTTTTTTAACCTGGTCCGCAGTATACGATGGTATAGTGTCAACATTTCTACTGCGAATCCGTCTTCTAATTTTACGCTTTAAGCCATCGGACTTGGGATGTTCAATAAATTGCTTATTGAACAGGCTTGCGCACTGAAGGGGTTCGCTGGTGCTCTTATGGCCAAATTTGTGGCATTATTGCCCTTTCCTTTCCTAGGATTGGATAGGGCGCGGACAGTAGACCATAGTTTACTGACACCTTCATTGAGGTTGCAGTCATTTAGGTGCTCGTTCCATTTCACCTTCCGATAGTCTTTTACTTGTCGATTGATTTCGGAGTTAAGCTCCTGAATTCTGGGATCACCTGGGTGAGCGCGTCTGATGTTATCTCGTTCATCGGCTAATCTGGCCGCACTGGTAGGGAAATTAGGTCGAACTTTCGGGATACGTCCAGCAGGAATATAACGTGCCGCTGCTTTGGCAATGACGTTCCTAATATTTCGTTCGGCATTATGAACGTTAGTTGGTGTAGGTAGCTCGATGAGCTTCGCCGACGAGTATGCTTTGAAACCCTCCCAATCGGCTTTCTTGTGATTGACAAACGTTCGCTTCTCAGACTTAGTCAGGTTTGCTGGTTTGTCAACTCTTATTATGATTGGGAGGTGATCGGACGAGAGAGCAGTGTGCGTCTCCCATCGAGTAGCACTGATTAGGCTGGCACTTACAAAAGTTAAGTCAGGAGAGCTACTCAAGTGCCTGTGACTCGGGTCGGCGAGTGTTCATTGAGTGGACAGAAATCTGAGGCGTCTAGAGATTCGGCAATAATTATACCCCTGGCATCGTTGTTGAGGTTAGAATGCCAGAGCTCATGGTGCGCGTTAAAGTCACCAGGAATGATCCTGTGCTCGCCAGATAGGAGAGGACCAATATCGAAACGATTGCCAGAAGGGCAACTAGAGTGTTGTGGAACATATACATTAAAAATTTCGATATTAGTACTCCCTGATGAAACTGAGATGGCTTGCATTTCCGCCGTACCGTCGACATCTACATCTAATACACAGTAATGTACGGACTTGTGTATTAGGAAGGCAAGTCCACCTCTTTGCGCAGTATAACGTAATTGCCCTGGACGCTAAGAGATGAGTTCGAATGGAGCAAAGTCTTCTGGATGGCAGAAATCAGAATTCTGTTTACACTCATGAAGTGAGTGATCTCGGTGATTTTTTGGTGAATGCCGTTGCAGTTAAACTGCAATAAGGACAGTGGAGTGAAAACCGCTGGAGGAGGAGGAGGGGTTAAACTAGGCCTAGCATTCCTGATCATATTGTTTGGGGGTGCTGGGGCTGAGGAGAAGGTGGAGGGCTAAGAGCAGCCCGTGGTCGCCCTGTGTTTATGCATCCCGGTGCAACATATGATGTGGAGTGCTGACCAACCCTTCTCAAGCCAGATCACGTGAGATGTACCCATTCCAAGCAGCAATTACACTGCACTGACCTGGCATTCGTACCAATTCGTTGGCCGCAAACACTACAAAACCATACCTCTGGGCCTGGATTTGTTTCAATGCCGGCGCGAATTAATAAAATTGAGAGCAGCCGCGCCGAGATGTAATGCTCCCAATATGAGGAAAAAGCACATAACTCGAATCCACACATATACACAGACAAACACAACCTTCCTGCATCGAACCTTCAGGGCTCTTGCCAGGGAGGTATATTGGAAACTTTCGGCCGTTTCCATGTAGAAAACGGGTGCAGTCCGCCCCGTAGAGGCAGTTTCCGTAGGATCCGCAAGTGTTTAAAGTTGATAAACTGCAGTTTACAATGGGAATGAAAGGGTTAAGATAAATGTTCACTCGCGTTCTGATTGATTGTCGATTACATCTTTTCACTGTGAAATAAAGTGCAACTGCATTATTTTCGCTGGCGAAATGTCAAAAACCGGTGTGGAGACTTTCATGTCAAGTGAGTATCACCAAGCGAATTCGATTTCACGATCATCAAATTTTTGACAGTATTTGCATGGATTTCACGTGAACTGACGATATTAGTATCCTTGCCCCAGGATTTTATTCCTACTGCGCTGACGTCATCATGCTCTCTAAGTGGAGCCCGAGTATTTTAGGATTCGCAACAGTAGGAATTGGATTGTTGCCAATACATCAACCTCCCACCCACAATCCCCCGACCAGGTGGTAAGAAATGTCGCAGAAGATTTAGACGCAGAGATGGTGAGGTTTCGGCTTTGGAAGAAAGTCTGTAATCGCCCAAAATGCGATAAATTTGGAGGCGCATTTCATCCTTATCCTCCCCTGTGGCGAGCACGGTGCAATCGTCTGCGTAGGAAATCACCTCGATTCTTTCCGGTGGTGTAGGAAGGCCGGACATGTAGATGTTGAACAGAGTGGGGGAGAGTACCCCACCCTGTGGAACTCCTAATTTAATTTTCCTCAGCTTAGAACGTTTGCCACGAAACTCAGTGAAGGAATGCCGACCAGCTAGATAGTTGGCAATCCAACGGATCTCTTGAGCAGGGATATGCATATTCAGCAGGTTCGCGAGAAGCATCGAGTGATTGACCTTATCAAATGCACTTGATAGGTCAGTTGCGTCGCTGGTTTAGCCCGTCACGGATGCGTGTAGTGATCGCATCGACGGCAGTGGTGGCACAATGCATTTTCCTGAAGCCATGCTGGTGGGGTGCTAGCTTAGCATGCTTTATAAGAGTGGGGTGAATAAGGGCCTCCAGCGTCTTTGCAACAGTTTTGTTATAGGTCGGTAGGATTCGCCGAGATCGGCGCTCTTCCCTGGCTTCAGACAGGGACAACCAGGGGCGAACCCACGGGGGGGGGATTTAGGGGATGAAACACCCCCCGAAATTTTAAAATGAAAATTATAGTTAGAATAAAATTCACACAACATATCTTTATTGATAAATCAAATACGTAAGTGATGATTTTTACTATGCCCGACGTCAGACTATCGTTTTAGAGTGCCCATAGACATTCCAATCGATTGAAGCAATTTTTGATTGCCCGATAAATTGGAAGGTGTATGTGACCATCTAATCCATTTTTTTTTATTGGACGTGTGGAACATATTGCCATGCAATTTTTCATACAATCTGTCATGATAATCATGTGTTTTCAGTTGCTGATTTATTGACATAAACCAGTGGTCATTCTTCATGTTGTGGTTGTGACGGTCATTGGCTATGTCCACACATGCGCGCTTTTAACTTCCCTATCGTCTTCAAGCTCCGTTTCCACTTTCAACATTGAACTGATTGCGTCAAGTAACCAGAAGAGATGAATGCTTCATTCTATTCACATCTGTTCATAATTTATCGTTAGATGTGTGTCGCGGCTTTGTTCAGGACAGATTAATGATCAATTTTTTCGTTAATAGTATGAATAGATGGTGAGTTGTTGACATATTCAATATTCATATAAATAGCGCAGACTTTACAAGTTTCAATTGTCAAAATGACGAAGACGAAAGAAAATTGAGTGTCTAGACAGGCCCATTCTCTATCGAAAGTAGCAATGGATTTTCCATCGCCACAAAATATGTAATTTTCGCTATGTTGTGTATTGTGCTGTCTCGTGTGGACCGCGAGATTGTCAGATTCAGATTGCGCGATAAATTGCATAGTGTATGTGCTGTACGGGCGTCAGATCAATCTAACAGTATATGGGCACTCTTAAGCCTAAGGTCTAAGAACATTTAAAGCGTTGGATTTCATGAGCCACTTAACAAATACAAATCACCCCCCGAAATAAATGCCTGGGTTCGCCCCTGGGGACAACCCGTCCTATTTTCGAGATTTCAGGGATGGCAAGCGTAGAGATCGACAAGTTAAAGGCTGCCGTGAGATACTCAATGGCTGGAAGGTCGAGATGTCTTAACATGGCCATCGGATCCGAGGGACTTTGATAGTCCGAGCCGTGATGGTAAAAAACCGGGGTTTTCGAACTGTCGGAAATTAGCCATCTTAAAAGTTGCGTTTAGTTACGGTTATATCGAAACGGTTGGTCAGCCGAAGCAAAACTTGACCAGTATAGCGTAACTAGACGTAATTAGACGCAAAAATTAAGGGTGTTCCGGGGTATGGGTAACTGTCGGATCAAACCTATTCTATTCGATAGAGGGTCACTCCATGATGCTAAAAACACTGGTCAGCCGAACCGCAACCTGACCGAAGGGTTCGGCCAACCAGTTTGAAAGTACCAATTTTGACGGGTCCATGGGGTATCAGAACTGTCGGATCGAACCTATTCTATTCGATAGAGGGCCACTCCCTGATGCTAAAAACACTGGTCAGCCGAACCGCAACCTGACCGAAGGGTTCGGCCAACCAGTTTGAAGGTACCAATTTTGGCGGGTCGATGGGGTTTCAGAACTGTCGGATCAAACCTATTCTATTCGATAGAGGGTGGTCACTCCCTGATGTTAAAAACACTGGTCAGCCGAACCGCAACCTGACCGAAAGGTTCGGCCAACCAGTTTGTAAGTGCCAATTTTGACGGGTCGATGGGGTTTCAGAACTGTCGGATCAAACCTATTGTATTCGATAGAGGGTCACTCCCTGATGATAAAAATACTGGTCAGCCGAACCGCAACCTGACCGAAGGGTTCGGCCGGGAACTGTCAGAACTGTCGGATCAAACCTATTCTTTTCGATAGAGGGTCACTCCCTGATGCTAAAAACACTGGGCAACCGAACCGCAACTTGACCCAAGGGTTCGGCCAACCAATTTTAAGGTGCTCATATTAAGGTCCAATACATATTTTTATATAGCTTATTGTGTAGTTACTAGGTGATTTAAGATTGCAAAGGGTGTTGAGCTCGAATCCGTAGATTCCCACCAACATTTCGTTGCGGAACAGGGTAAAAAAAAACCCAAAATTTTGGATTTTTCCCGTTTTTTATGTTTATAACTCCGAAAGTGTAAACCTGCCCATGAATATATTAGAGAAAACTTAACCCATTTTGTACTGGTGGTTCGAAAACGAACCGCTGGTACATGGTGTATCTAAAAGTTGTTACCTTACTCAATTTTAACGACCAATAACTTCGTTACTGTTACTCGAAACTGGAAAAGGGTAACTGATATGAAATGTACACGTCGAGTCCTTTGATTTGAGTACCCATATGTCCATCTCCTATCAAAACTAAAAAAGTATACTTTTTTCATCCCTTTGGGGACACCCTGTTATCTTCGTCCTACCAAGTTTTAAGTTATTTGTAACAAACACTGCGACCATTCTACAGATTACCAAATTCCATATCGATCGATTGAGAGGTTCGCGAGTTATTTAGTGAAGAGTCGAACGCACTGACAGACGGAGAAACGGACAGACGGACGAAAACAAAACGATTTTATAAGTGTTTTTATTAATGTTTAAAAAAAAAAAAAACCCTTGGGTTAAGCCCCAAAATAAATATAAAATTTAATAAAAACTGTATTTTATTATGTAAGCCCACGCCACACCTTCCTTATTGCATACAACACATACCATGTCGCTTACTTACCAACGGTTCGTTTTCAAACCACCCCATAACACAAAAACTACAAATCGAAAAAAAAATTTTTTCTTCGGAATCGTCATCAGAGTGTATTTATAGACAATATATATGAAGGATATCGCCATAAAAAAATATTTCTGGTACCAGTACAAAATTTAAGTTTAATTGCGGGTCCATTAAAATGTGTTAAGCGGTATAGATAGCTACAATTGATAGTAATTTTTTGGCGTGGGAAGTTGCGGATCCAGGTTCAGCACCCTTAAATACATAATATTTTATAATATTTAATTTATAATATTTATGTCTCTTTGGACACGCAATTATTATTCATGGAAGGTTTTTCATAGAAATAAATAGTTTCAGAGCTAGGGGCCAAATAACGGAAAAATGTTTAGGGCTTTTCGCGATTTTTACCCTGTTCCGCTGTGGGAAGCTCCGGATTCGCGCTCAGCACCTTAAAAGACATAAGAAACAAAAAAAAATGTCTCCACCACATTTTGCAATATGATGTATGATGTATGAGGTACGTAGTAACTACACTATTAGTATAATTTTAAATTTTTACCTAGAAATCGGTGGTGGAAATAGAATGGAAGCAGGAGCGGCCCAATTTATGTTAAATTGGTGACAGCAAAAGCTTTTGCTGCCCACATCACGTCACCCATTTAAAATGCATTGTGCTGTTTCCTCAGCAACATTCATCGCGTCCAGTCTGTTTCAACCAAATATTTCATTTCTTCTCCCAAACCGGATTCTACTCCCTCTCGTACGTACTACATAGCTACAAGCTCATTCATAAATTGCCACACAGCACACACACAATCATAATCCGTGCAAACCTGCGCACATGCAATCAAAAGTGAGAAGTATCAACAAAACAAAAAACAAATGTATTTTCAACAATCGCTCGGTTCATCAATTGAGTCGTTATTGTGACTGTCGCTAAAAGAGGGCAGTTACTCGAAATTATTTATCCGTAATCTAAGCTTAAAAGGCGGCCAAATCCTGACGTGGGGCTATCCTGCCACATTGATGATGATGATGCTTAAATCATTCTTGAAGCGTGGTTGTTCACACTGGCTGTAGAATGCTTTAAGATAAAAACAAGATAAAATGTATGAGCTATGTACGACGAACCGGCCGCGCCGGCTCCTCACTGTTGCAACCAATATGTATGCATAAACATTTTTTGTCAAATTTTCACTCTCCTCTCACCCCATAATGCCCACAACTCGGCGCGTACATCATCGGGGTCATCGCGTCGCCGAGACTGAAAATATGTATATTGCATCGCAAAAGGTGTGAGTAGTGAGTCGTATTGATACTATATGTAATTTGTAGAATGAGGAAAATTAAATGCGTTTCTTTTTGTCTAAAAGTCATCCGTCATTTTTTTGTTAAATTGCTCGTTTGTTATTTAAATAAAAGTGGTATCGCGGATTAGTGCAGTGAAATTATATATTATCACTTCGGAAAGTTTTTGGTTGTGTGTTGTTTACATCGCCGCTCGAGTTGCCTTTGTTCTCTTTGTTTCATTTGGCCAGTAGCGGATTCAAACTCAGCTTAACTGAATTATTTGAATAGTATCTTTCACAGTAGTATACAGCTCAGTGGTAGCGTGCTAGATTCGCGCCCCTCAGGCCCGGTGTTCAAATCCCACTATATACAATTTTTTTTATTTTTCTTTTTTTCAAGTAATTACATTTTTTTTCTTATAGTAAAATGAATTGTGTTTGCGAGCAATTTTATAAGGTTCAAATTGACGGTCTATCTCAGCTCGTTTCGTCGTTGCAGAGCCAACTTAGCAAGTTGAGATCCGTAATGAACTCTGTAAATTGTTGTGAGAACAATAGTAGAGAATTACGAGATAAAAATGTAAAATTGAAAAATAAAAATAGTAATTTAGAGAAAAAAACTAAAAAGAATGCTATGAAAGTTTTTGCGAAATCTTCTGAGCATCCTATTGATGGCCAAGATACGGGAACTTCTACTGTTATTTTAGATCCATCGTCTTCTATAATTCCTTCTAATGTTGACAAAAATCAATCTCCGGTTGATAAATTTGTCACTGTACGTAAGAAAAAGATTAATATCAAAAAACCTTCTCCTGTTGGTGATGTTATTTCCAAAAAGGCTGATAATAATAGGCGACATAAAAGAATTTTTGGAGTCGATGAAGCTAATGATTCTCTTCGAAGTGTCCCTAGTTTTAAAGTATTCCATGTTTCCAAGCTGCACGCTTCGGTAAAAGCAGATGAATTGAAGGAATACGTAATGAAAAAACTTGATTTAAAAGATGACACTTTTCTTTCGGTTTATGCACTTATAAAAAAAGATTGTGATATATCCAAATTAGTTTCAATCAGTTTTGGTTTAAAAATTCCTCAAGAATATTCAAAGCAAGTGTTTTGTGCCAACTTCTGGCCCAAGGGCATCAACATATCACCATTCAATTTTTCAAAAAACGGCAAACGCCAAAACAGTGCCCAGCTAAACACATAATTTCCAATTCAGTTTTTTCAGTTTATTATCAAAATGTTGGTGGTCTTCGTTCAAGAACAAATGACTTTTACCTTGCAGTTTCACTAGAAGATTATGCTGCCATTTGCTTAACCGAAACTTGGCTCCACACAGACATTTCAAATGAGGAACTTTTCATAAGAAACTATGATGTCTATCGCCGCGATCGTTATGAGACTTCAACAAAGAGAGGAGGTGGTGTTTTGGTAGCTATCAAAACAACATTCCCATCTCATGAAGTTGAGCTTTTTCATAAGGACGTGGAACAGATATGTGTTTCTATTAATGTTTCTAGTAGCGAAAAAATATACATTTTTAATAGCTATTTACCACCTTTGAGTTCAGTTGATGTTTATAAAAAACATTTAGATAATATCTCCAGATTATCCTTTGAGGAAAAAGACAAATTGATCGTCGTTGGGGATTTCAATCTTGGTAATATAAGTTGGTACTGGAACGACGACGAGAAAAAAATTCTGCCGCGTAATTTACATCTCGAGTGTGAATTTGTTCTAACAGATTGTTTATTTGCCATGGATTTGATGCAAATGAACTTTGTTAAAAATTCAATTGGTAGAATTTTAGATTTGATTTTTGTTAGTACTGATTTCAATGCTTCTGTAATTAAAGTAGATAAACCATTTTTGCCCAATTCAATGCATCATAGTGCTCTTCTTCTTGAGTTTGTTTTTTATGATTACATTGAAGAAGAGGCAGAAGTTACTCTTACTAGAAATTTTCAAAAAGCTGACTTTACAAAATTAAATTCAATATTTCGTAATATGGACTGGGCTTCAGTTATATCAAATATAAATCTTGCTGAAAGTTATACAAATTTTAAATCAATTTTATTGGAAGCTATTCATAAGTACGTTCCTTTACAAAAGAAAAAAATAAAAGCAAAAAATCCTTGGGGTAGTAAAGAATTGTTGAAACTTAAAAGAGCTAAAAATAAAGCTCATAAGTTGTATAAGAAGTCATCCTCTCTTGCCAATAAAGAACATTTCTTCAGATTGAGAAGAGAGTATGAATTAATGAATAAAAATCTTTACAAACAGTATATCGCGAGAGCTGAAAATAATATAAAAAATTACAGTAAGACATTTTGGAGTTTTATAAACAGCAAGCGCAAGAATACAGGAATACCCAAAAATTTAGAGTTCAATGGCAATTTTTACAACGATGTTCAATCGGTTTGTGATGGATTTGCTAGATTTTTCAATTCAGTTTACGAAGTGCCAGACTCCGTTTCACCAGAAATGAATACTAACACCAAGCCAAGCCACAGTGCATTGGTCCCTCGGATAGCTCAGGAGGACCTTACGAGTGCTCTTGAGATTTCTGAGGATGACCTATTGAATGCTTTCCGTGATCTTGATGTTAGTATTCAGGCCGGACCTGATGGCATTCCTAATATATTTTTGAAGAATTGCATGCAATCGTTATGTCGTCCTTTAGCCCTTATTTTTAATTTGTCCTTGTCTTCAGGTGTTTTTCTTGATGAATGGAAAGTTTCGTACATAACCCCTGTTCACAAAAAGGGTCCGAAACATCTTATTGATAACTATAGACCCATAGCCAAACTATCAGCAATACCGAAGTTGTTTGAAATGCTTATTAAAAATAAAATTGATGTTTTAATTAGCCGTTTAATATCACCATGTCAACATGGATTCCTTAAAGGAAAATCAACTACAACAAATTTGGTATCATTCACTAAATTTGTTGCAGATGGTATTGAGCAGGGAATGCAGGTTGATGTGGTTTATACCGATTTCTCGAAGGCTTTCGATAGAGTAGATCATAATATCTTACTTAAGAAACTAGAAAATTTAGGTATACAGTCGGTTTTTCATAGCTGGGTGAAATCCTATCTAACGGATAGGACGCAGTTGGTAAAGTTGAATGGCTGTACATCGCGCTCTATCATAAAGTGTTCGTCAGGAGTTCCGCAAGGAAGCCATTTAGGACCACTTTTCTTTTTAGTTTTCGTAAACGATATCATACAAAATTTTCAATTCGTGCGTGTATGGCAGTATGCCGATGATATGAAAATCGCAATGAGAATACGCAATATAGGTGATTGTCTTAACTTGCAATCCGATTTAGAAAAACTGCAAATTTGGTGCCTTAATAATAATTTAAATTTAAATGTTAGTAAATGTAAAGTACTTAGCATATATAAATTGAAAACTCCGATCTTCTTTGAGTACTCCTTAACAGGTAGTGTTCTTCTAAGGGTTGCCGAAATATCAGATCTTGGTGTAATTTTCGACCATGATCTTTCATTTCGACAACACATTGATTACATTATTTCAAAAGCGAATAGTATGTTAGGATTTGTTAAACGTAACGCTCGTGAATTTAATGATCCTTTTACCTTAAAAATATTGTTTACAGCTTTCGTTCGCTCGCATTTGGAATATTGTTCTATTGTGTGGAATCCGTTCTATAAGGTTCATATCGAGCGTATAGAAAGAATTCAACACAATTTTACACGGTTTGCTATTTATCAAATTGGCTGGCGTTTCAAGCCAGAATATAAAACTCGCTGTTCCTTATTGGGTTTACAAGCTTTAGATTATAGAAGAACGTTTTTAAACGCTATGTTCATTAGAGATCTGTTTTGCTCTCATATTGTTTGTGAAGATATATTAAATAACTTTGAAGTCAGAACTATTCCTCACAATTTACGGCGGAACAACCTTCTTGTTCAGCCTTATCATAGAGTAAATTATGGTCTTAACGAACCAATTACAAGGTCAATAATTCTTTATAACAGTTTGAAGGACTTAGTTAATTTTAATTGCATTAACAAATTAATTTTTAAAAGAAATTATTTTGATAAATTTCCTTATTAATTTATTTTTTGTTTTAGATTTTATTTTATCGATCTGCTAGAGTTTACACTCGATTGATTGATTAGTCACTTACGTACGCATAGTAAGTAAAGTGATGCCGAGAAGCCCTGTCCCGGGGCAGAAGCTTCTGTGAGGCAAAAAAAAAAAAAAAAAAAAAAATAAAAGCTCAGGTGCAAATTATTTGCGCCTTTCCTCGCAATTCTGATACACATTATCGAAAATTACTTGATTGGAGATGCCCCAAAACGATAGTCTGCCTCCTGAAAAGTGGGGCTAAAGAGGTGACAGAAGACTTAAGAGTTGTTGAATTTTTTCGAAATTTTTATTGAAAATTTGTAGTGCGTGTACAAAATTAACGCTAGTTCCATTATGCTGAATCATATAGGTACAGCCAGAACTTATTTTCCAGACACTTCCCTGAGTGCTTGAGCCAAATTTCATTCAAGATACCAATTACAATCCTGTTAATTTATCAATTGAAATTTGACTATTTTGCAAGTAAATTGACAGGCAATATACAGGGTGTCCCGCATTAGGTGGTGAATACTGTAAGAGTTGATAGCACAACTTGTTTCAGCAAGAAAAGTACCAATACAATCGGAATTTTTTTACCGTTATCTTGTTATCGCTCTTTTTGTGAAAGTCATCGAAAATCGTGACTTTTCATGCAAAATTATAATTTGCAGCCCTGCTGATGACTTAATCCAAGATTTGATTTCAGTTTCAGAAACTACATCAAATTTCACAAAAACTGAAGTTTTTCCTGTTGCCAACAATATCGCCACTTTCAAGATACAGTTACTCAAACTTAATAGAAATTTTAAAATAGATTTTTCATCGAAAATTCAAACAGTAATTTCATAACGGTGCTTTATACGTATAACTCTGCAAAGCTGATAAAAGCTGCTCCAACATGTTGGTTTTCCAACGGTATATCACTTTTCATATGTACATTGCAGAATTTTAGGGAAACACGCATTGAATGGTAAAAATCAAGGCTTCAGTGGAATCGCTAACAATTTTCCCTTTACTCGAAAAAAACCAAACAAAGGCTATTATAATTAGGGATAGAATTTCGCTAAGTATTTTTACCAGAACTGTAAGATATTTGAAATTTTGTACATTGTTTGGCAAATACAACGGTACTTATATTACTGAAACGGTACTTATACTACTAAAATTTAATATTTGCTATTTATAATCGAAAAGCTGTTATTATGTTTTGTTACTTTTTGGCGTTTAGGAAATTCAGGTATAATTTTGTTAATAAAACATTTTTTTTCGAATTTAGCCTTCATTTTTAGACCAATTAAATAAAATCGCGATGGTGGGAAACTAACTCTCCGATAGAGAGTATGCGGATATGGTGTTTGTGTATGGGGAGGGTAAGCATATGCAGGAGGAAATGGACAGTTCGAGAATTCCAGACAGACGTATCTTCGAAAGAATGTATCGGCTTCTTGGAGAGGCAGGTCGAACACCAAACCACACCGGTAGAAAAGGACCTCGTCGTACATAGTAGTGTCGGAAGAGAAGAAGAGATTTTTAATCTCTTCGATACTAACCCAAAATTGAGCACGCGTAGAGCAGCACTTCAGCTAGATATTCCTCGAATGACGATCCAAAGGACTCTTCAGTCGGAGAACCGGTATCCGTACGACCGAGTTCAGGAATTACTACCGAGCGACTGTCAGAGGAGGATAACATTTTGCAATTGGTTTCTTAAAAATATAAGGGAACAGCTGCAACGAATTAGTGATACTTGTGACAACATAAAGGAAACCCCTCCTGAAATCCTTCGGACAATTTCTTCCATACGCGGATGGTGTCGAGTCTGCATACGAAATGGAGCAGGTCAATTCCAGCAGCATTATTCCAATTCATCAAACAGACCCATTTAATCATTAGTTAATATTTTTAGTTTATTGGTTCTTTCTCATATTCAAAGCTTTATTTTCATTTTTATTTAACAAATTTAAAAAAAAAGCCAATCCCGCAATGGAAATATGAAAAACGATATACCATTGAAAAGTCAACATGTTGAAGCAACTTTTATCATCTTTGCATAATTGTACGTATAATAAATCTTTACAAACAGTATATTGCGAGAGCTGAAAATAATATAAAAAATGACAGTAAGACATTTTGGAGTTTTATAAACATAGACATTTATAGACGCAGAGATGGTGAGGTTTCGGCTTTGGAAGAAAGTCTGTAATCGCCCAAAATGCGATAAATTTGGAGGCGCATTTCATCCTTATCCTCCCCTGTGGCGAGCACGGTGCAATCGTCTGCGTAGGAAATCACCTCGATTCCTTCCGGTGGTGTAGGAAGGCCGGACATGTAGATGTTGAACAGAGTGGGGGAGAGTACCCCACCCTGTGGAACTCCTAATTTAATTTTCCTCAGCTTAGAACGTTTGCCACGAAACTCAGTGAAGGAATGCCGACCAGCTAGATTGTTGGCAATCCAACGGATCTCTTGAGCAGGGATATGCATATTCAGCAGGTTCGCGAGAAGCATCGAGTGATTGACCTTATCAAATGCACTTGATAGGTCAGTTGCGTCGCTGGTTTAGCCCGTCACGGATGCGTGTAGTGATCGCATCGACGGCAGTGGTGGCACAATGCATTTTCCTGAAGCCATGCTGGTGGGGTGCTAGCTTAGCATGCTTTATAAGAGTGGGGTGAATAAGGGCCTCCAGCGTCTTTGCAACAGTTTTGTTATAGGTCGGTAGGATTCGCCGAGATCGGCGCTCTTCCCTGGCTTCAGACAGGGACAACCAGGGGCGAACCCACGGGGGGGGGATTTAGGGGATGAAACACCCCCCGAAATTTTAAAATGAAAATTATAGTTAGAATAAGATTCACACAACATATCTTTATTGATAAATCAAATACGTAAGTGATGATTTTTACTATGCCCGACGTCAGACTATCGTTTTAGAGTGCCCATAGACATTCCAATCGATTGAAGCAATTTTTGATTGCCCGATAAATTGGAAGGTGTATGTGACCATCTAATCCATTTTTTTTTATTGGACGTGTGGAACATATTGCCATGCAATTTTTCATACAATCTGTCATGATAATCATGTGTTTTCAGTTGCTGATTTATTGACATAAACCAGTGGTCATTCTTCATGTTGTGGTTGTGGCGGTCATTGGCTATGTCCACACATGCGCGCTTTTAACTTCCCTATCGTCTTCAAGCTCCGTTTCCACTTTCAACATTGAACTGATTGCGTCAAGTAACCAGAAGAGATGAATGCTTCATTCTATTCACATCTGTTCATAATTTATCGTTAGATGTGTGTCGCGGCTTTGTTCAGGACCGATTAATGATCAATTTTTTCGTTAATAGTATGAATAGATGGTGAGTTGTTGACATATTCAATATTCATATAAATAGCGCAGACTTTACAAGTTTCAATTGTCAAAATGACGAAGACGAAAGAAAATTGAGTGTCTAGACAGGCCCATTCTCTATCGAAAGTAGCAATGGATTTTCCATCGCCACAAAATATGTAATTTTCGCTATGTTGTGTATTGTGCTGTCTCGTGTGGACCGCGAGATTGTCAGATTCAGATTGCGCGATAAATTGCATAGTGTATGTGCTGTACGGGCGTCAGATCAATCTAACAGTATATGGGCACTCTTAAGCCTAAGGTCTAAGAACATTTAAAGCGTTGGATTTCATGAGCCACTTAACAAATACAAATCACCCCCCGAAATAAATGCCTGGGTTCGCCCCTGGGGACAACCCGTCCTATTTTCGAGATTTCAGGGATGGCAAGCGTAGAGATCGACAAGTTAAAGGCTGCCGTGAGATACTCAATGGCTGGAAGGTCGAGATGTCTTAACATGGCCATCGGATCCGAGGGACTTTGATAGTCCGAGCCGTGATGGTAAAAAACCGGGGTTTTCGAACTGTCGGAAATTAGCCATCTTAAAAGTTGCGTTTAGTTACGGTTATATCGAAACGGTTGGTCAGCCGAAGCAAAACTTGACCAGTATAGCGTAACTAGACGTAATTAGACGCAAAAATTAAGGGTGTTCCGGGGTATGGGTAACTGTCGGATCAAACCTATTCTATTCGATAGAGGGTCACTCCATGATGCTAAAAACACTGGTCAGCCGAACCGCAACCTGACCGAAGGGTTCGGCCAACCAGTTTGAAAGTACCAATTTTGACGGGTCCATGGGGTATCAGAACTGTCGGATCGAACCTATTCTATTCGATAGAGGGTGGTCACTCCCTGATGTTAAAAACACTGGTCAGCCGAACCGCAACCTGACCGAAAGGTTCGGCCAACCAGTTTGTAAGTGCCAATTTTGACGGGTCGATGGGGTTTCAGAACTGTCGGATCAAACCTATTGTATTCGATAGAGGGTCACTCCCTGATGATAAAAATACTGGTCAGCCGAACCGCAACCTGACCGAAGGGTTCGGCCGGGAACTGTCAGAACTGTCGGATCAAACCTATTCTTTTGTATGAGCTATGTACGACGAACCGGCCGCGCCGGCTCCTCACTGTTGCAACCAATATGTATGCATAAACATTTTTTGTCAAATTTTCACTCTCCTCTCACCCCATAATGCCCACAACTCGGCGCGTACATCATCGGGGTCATCGCGTCGCCGAGACTGAAAATATGTATATTGCATCGCAAAAGGTGTGAGTAGTGAGTCGTATTGATACTATATGTAATTTGTAGAATGAGGAAAATTAAATGCGTTTCTTTTTGTCTAAAAGCTCAGGTGCAAATTATTTGCGCCTTTCCTCGCAATTCTGATACACATTATCGAAAATTACTTGATTGGAGATGCCCCAAAACGATAGTCTGCCTCCTGAAAAGTGGGGCTAAAGAGGTGACAGAAGACTTAAGAGTTGTTGAATTTTTTCGAAATTTTTATTGAAAATTTGTAGTGCGTGTACAAAATTAACGCTAGTTCCATTATGCTGAATCATATAGGTACAGCCAGAACTTATTTTCCAGACACTTCCCTGAGTGCTTGAGCCAAATTTCATTCAAGATACCAATTACAATCCTGTTAATTTATCAATTGAAATTTGACTATTTTGCAAGTAAATTGACAGGCAATATACAGGGTGTCCCGCATTAGGTGGTGAATACTGTAAGAGTTGGTTGATAGCACAACTTGTTTCAGCAAGAAAAGTACCAATACAATCGGAATTTTTTTACCGTTATCTTGTTATCGCTCTTTTTGTGAAAGTCATCGAAAATCGTGACTTTTCATGCAAAATTATAATTTGCAGCCCTGCTGATGACTTAATCCAAGATTTGATTTCAGTTTCAGAAACTACATCAAATTTCACAAAAACTGAAGTTTTTCCTGTTGCCAACAATATCGCCACTTTCAAGATACAGTTACTCAAACTTAATAGAAATTTTAAAATAGATTTTTCATCGAAAATTCAAACAGTAATTTCATAACGGTGCTTTATACGTATAACTCTGCAAAGCTGATAAAAGCTGCTCCAACATGTTGGTTTTCCAACGGTATATCACTTTTCATATGTACATTGCAGAATTTTAGGGAAACACGCATTGAATGGTAAAAATCAAGGCTTCAGTGGAATCGCTAACAATTTTCCCTTTACTCGAAAAAAACCAAACAAAGGCTATTATAATTAGGGATAGAATTTCGCTAAGTATTTTTACCAGAACTGTAAGATATTTGAAATTTTGTACATTGTTTGGCAAATACAACGGTACTTATATTACTGAAACGGTACTTATACTACTAAAATTTAATATTTGCTATTTATAATCGAAAAGCTGTTATTATGTTTTGTTACTTTTTGGCGTTTAGGAAATTCAGGTATAATTTTGTTAATAAAACATTTTTTTTCGAATTTAGCCTTCATTTTTAGACCAATTAAATAAAATCGCGATGGTGGGAAACTAACTCTCCGATAGAGAGTATGCGGATATGGTGTTTGTGTATGGGGAGGGTAAGCATATGCAGGAGGAAATGGACAGTTCGAGAATTCCAGACAGACGTATCTTCGAAAGAATGTATCGGCTTCTTGGAGAGGCAGGTCGAACACCAAACCACACCGGTAGAAAAGGACCTCGTCGTACATAGTAGTGTCGGAAGAGAAGAAGAGATTTTTAATCTCTTCGATACTAACCCAAAATTGAGCACGCGTAGAGCAGCACTTCAGCTAGATATTCCTCGAATGACGATCCAAAGGACTCTTCAGTCGGAGAACCGGTATCCGTACGACCGAGTTCAGGAATTACTACCGAGCGACTGTCAGAGGAGGATAACATTTTGCAATTGGTTTCTTAAAAATATAAGGGAACAGCTGCAACGAATTAGTGATACTTGTGACAACATAAAGGAAACCCCTCCTGAAATCCTTCGGACAATTTCTTCCATACGCGGATGGTGTCGAGTCTGCATACGAAATGGAGCAGGTCAATTCCAGCAGCATTATTCCAATTCATCAAACAGACCCATTTAATCATTAGTTAATATTTTTAGTTTATTGGTTCTTTCTCATATTCAAAGCTTTATTTTCATTTTTATTTAACAAATTTAAAAAAAAAGCCAATCCCGCAATGGAAATATGAAAAACGATATACCATTGAAAAGTCAACATGTTGAAGCAACTTTTATCATCTTTGCATAATTGTACGTATAATAAATCTTTACAAACAGTATATTGCGAGAGCTGAAAATAATATAAAAAATGACAGTAAGACATTTTGGAGTTTTATAAACATAGACATTTATAGACGCAGAGATGGTGAGGTTTCGGCTTTGGAAGAAAGTCTGTAATCGCCCAAAATGCGATAAATTTGGAGGCGCATTTCATCCTTATCCTCCCCTGTGGCGAGCACGGTGCAATCGTCTGCGTAGGAAATCACCTCGATTCCTTCCGGTGGTGTAGGAAGGCCGGACATGTAGATGTTGAACAGAGTGGGGGAGAGTACCCCACCCTGTGGAACTCCTAATTTAATTTTCCTCAGCTTAGAACGTTTGCCACGAAACTCAGTGAAGGAATGCCGACCAGCTAGATTGTTGGCAATCCAACGGATCTCTTGAGCAGGGATATGCATATTCAGCAGGTTCGCGAGAAGCATCGAGTGATTGACCTTATCAAATGCACTTGATAGGTCAGTTGCGTCGCTGGTTTAGCCCGTCACGGATGCGTGTAGTGATCGCATCGACGGCAGTGGTGGCACAATGCATTTTCCTGAAGCCATGCTGGTGGGGTGCTAGCTTAGCATGCTTTATAAGAGTGGGGTGAATAAGGGCCTCCAGCGTCTTTGCAACAGTTTTGTTATAGGTCGGTAGGATTCGCCGAGATCGGCGCTCTTCCCTGGCTTCAGACAGGGACAACCAGGGGCGAACCCACGGGGGGGGGGGATTTAGGGGATGAAACACCCCCCGAAATTTTAAAATGAAAATTATAGTTAGAATAAGATTCACACAACATATCTTTATTGATAAATCAAATACGTAAGTGATGATTTTTACTATGCCCGACGTCAGACTATCGTTTTAGAGTGCCCATAGACATTCCAATCGATTGAAGCAATTTTTGATTGCCCGATAAATTGGAAGGTGTATGTGACCATCTAATCCATTTTTTTTTATTGGACGTGTGGAACATATTGCCATGCAATTTTTCATACAATCTGTCATGATAATCATGTGTTTTCAGTTGCTGATTTATTGACATAAACCAGTGGTCATTCTTCATGTTGTGGTTGTGGCGGTCATTGGCTATGTCCACACATGCGCGCTTTTAACTTCCCTATCGTCTTCAAGCTCCGTTTCCACTTTCAACATTGAACTGATTGCGTCAAGTAACCAGAAGAGATGAATGCTTCATTCTATTCACATCTGTTCATAATTTATCGTTAGATGTGTGTCGCGGCTTTGTTCAGGACCGATTAATGATCAATTTTTTCGTTAATAGTATGAATAGATGGTGAGTTGTTGACATATTCAATATTCATATAAATAGCGCAGACTTTACAAGTTTCAATTGTCAAAATGACGAAGACGAAAGAAAATTGAGTGTCTAGACAGGCCCATTCTCTATCGAAAGTAGCAATGGATTTTCCATCGCCACAAAATATGTAATTTTCGCTATGTTGTGTATTGTGCTGTCTCGTGTGGACCGCGAGATTGTCAGATTCAGATTGCGCGATAAATTGCATAGTGTATGTGCTGTACGGGCGTCAGATCAATCTAACAGTATATGGGCACTCTTAAGCCTAAGGTCTAAGAACATTTAAAGCGTTGGATTTCATGAGCCACTTAACAAATACAAATCACCCCCCGAAATAAATGCCTGGGTTCGCCCCTGGGGACAACCCGTCCTATTTTCGAGATTTCAGGGATGGCAAGCGTAGAGATCGACAAGTTAAAGGCTGCCGTGAGATACTCAATGGCTGGAAGGTCGAGATGTCTTAACATGGCCATCGGATCCGAGGGACTTTGATAGTCCGAGCCGTGATGGTAAAAAACCGGGGTTTTCGAACTGTCGGAAATTAGCCATCTTAAAAGTTGCGTTTAGTTACGGTTATATCGAAACGGTTGGTCAGCCGAAGCAAAACTTGACCAGTATAGCGTAACTAGACGTAATTAGACGCAAAAATTAAGGGTGTTCCGGGGTATGGGTAACTGTCGGATCAAACCTATTCTATTCGATAGAGGGTCACTCCATGATGCTAAAAACACTGGTCAGCCGAACCGCAACCTGACCGAAGGGTTCGACCAACCAGTTTGAAAGTACCAATTTTGACGGGTCCATGGGGTATCAGAACTGTCGGATCGAACCTATTCTATTCGATAGAGGGTGGTCACTCCCTGATGTTAAAAACACTGGTCAGCCGAACCGCAACCTGACCGAAAGGTTCGGCCAACCAGTTTGTAAGTGCCAATTTTGACGGGTCGATGGGGTTTCAGAACTGTCGGATCAAACCTATTGTATTCGATAGAGGGTCACTCCCTGATGATAAAAATACTGGTCAGCCGAACCGCAACCTGACCGAAGGGTTCGGCCGGGAACTGTCAGAACTGTCGGATCAAACCTATTCTTTTCGATAGAGGGTCACTCCCTGATGCTAAAAACACTGGGCAACCGAACCGCAACTTGACCCAAGGGTTCGGCCAACCAATTTTAAGGTGCTCATATTAAGGTCCAATACATATTTTTATATAGCTTATTGTGTAGTTACTAGGTGATTTAAGATTGCAAAGGGTGTTGAGCTCGAATCCGTAGATTCCCACCAACATTTCGTTGCGGAACAGGGTAAAAAAAAACCCAAAATTTTGGATTTTTCCCGTTTTTTATGTTTATAACTCCGAAAGTGTAAACCTGCCCATGAATATATTAGAGAAAACTTAACCCATTTTGTACTGGTGGTTCGAAAACGAACCGCTGGTACATGGTGTATCTAAAAGTTGTTACCTTACTCAATTTTAACGACCAATAACTTCGTTACTGTTACTCGAAACTGGAAAAGGGTAACTGATATGAAATGTACACGTCGAGTCCTTTGATTTGAGTACCCATATGTCCATCTCCGATCAAAACTAAAAAAGTATACTTTTTTCATCCCTTTGGGGACACCCTGTTATCTTCGTCCTACCAAGTTTTAAGTTATTTGTAACAAAGACTGCGACCATTCTA
Organism: Microchrysa polita; assembly: GCA_949715475.1. Lineage (NCBI taxonomy): Eukaryota > Metazoa > Arthropoda > Insecta > Diptera > Stratiomyidae > Microchrysa > Microchrysa polita. The sequence continues at coordinate 40,679,308 of OX454417.1, read as the reverse complement.
CAGATATCTACCAAATTCCATATCGATCGATTGAGAGGTTCGCGAGTTATTTAGTGAAGAGTCGAACGCACTGACAGACGGAGAAAGGGACAGACGGACAGACGGACGAAAACAAAACGATTTTATAAGTGTTTTTATTAATGTTTTAAAAACCCTTGGGTTAAGCCCCAAAATAAATATAAAATTTAATAAAAACTGTATTTTATTATGTAAGCCCACGCCACACCTTCCTTATTGCATACAACACATACCATGTCGCTTACTTACCAACGGTTCGTTTTCAAACCACCCCATAACACAAAAACTACAAATCGAAAAAAAAATTTTTCTTCGGAATCGTCATCAGAGTGTATTTATAGACAATATATATGAAGGATATCGCCATAAAAAAAAATATTTCTGGTACCAGTACAAAATTTAAGTTTAATTGCGGGTCCATTAAAATGTGTTAAGCGGTATAGATAGCTACAATTGATAGTAATTTTTTGGCGTGGGAAGTTGCGGATCCAGGTTCAGCACCCTTAAATACATAATATTTTATAATATTTAATTTATAATATTTATGTCTCTTTGGACACGCAATTATTATTCATGGAAGGTTTTTCATAGAAATAAATAGTTTCAGAGCTAGGGGCCAAATAACGGAAAAATGTTTAGGGTTTTTCGCGATTTTTACCCTGTTCCGCTGTGGGAAGCTCCGGATTCGCGCTCAGCACCTTAAAAGACATAAGAAACAAAAAAAAATGTCTCCACCACATTTTGCAATATGATGTATGATGTATGAGGTACGTAGTAACTACACTATTAGTATAATTTTAAATTTTTACCTAGAAATCGGTGGTGGAAATAGAATGGAAGCAGGAGCGGCCCAATTTATGTTAAATTGGCGACAGCAAAAGCTTTTGCTGCCCACATCACGTCACCCATTTAAAATGCATTGTGCTGTTTCCTCAGCAACATTCATCGCGTCCAGTCTGTTTCAACCAAATATTTCATTTCTTCTCCCAACCCGGATTCTACTCCCTCTCGTACGTACTACATAGCTACAAGCTCATTCATAAATTGCCACACAGCACACACACAATCATAATCCGTGCAAACCTGCGCACATGCAATCAAAAGTGAGAAGTATCAACAAAACAAAAAACAAATGTATTTTCAACAATCGCTCGGTTCATCAATTGAGTCGTTATTGTGACTGTCGCTAAAAGAGGGCAGTTACTCGAAATTATTTATCCGTAATCTAAGCTTAAAAGGCGGCCAAATCCTGACGTGGGGCTATCCTGCCACATTGATGATGATGATGCTTAAATCATTCTTGAAGCGTGGTTGTTCACACTGGCTGTAGAATGCTTTAAGATAAAAACAAGATAAAATGTATGAGCTATGTACGACGAACCGGCCGCGCCGGCTCCTCACTGTTGCAACCAATATGTATGCATAAAAATTTTTTGTCAAATTTTCACTCTCCTCTCACCCCATAATGCCCACAACTCGGCGCGTACATCATCGGGGTCATCGCGTCGCCGAGACTGAAAATATGTATATTGCATCGCAAAAGGTGTGAGTAGTGAGTCGTATTGATGTATATACTATATGTAATTTGTAGAATGAGGAAAATTAAATGCGTTTCTTTTTGTCTAAAAGCTCAGGTGCAAATTATTTGCGCCTTTCCTCGCAATTCTGATACACATTATCGAAAATTACTTGATTGGAGATGCCCCAAAACGATAGTCTGCCTCCTGAAAAGTGGGGCTAAAGAGGTGACAGAAGACTTAAGAGTTGTTGAATTTTTTCGAAATTTTTATTGAAAACTTGTAGTGCGTGTACAAAATTAACGCTAGTTCCATTATGCTGAATCATATAGGTACAGCCAGAACTTATTTTCCAGACACTTCCCTGAGTGCTTGAGCCAAATTTCATTCAAGATACCAATTACAATCCTGTTAATTTATCAATTGAAATTTGACTATTTTGCAAGTAAATTGACAGGCAATATACAGGGTGTCCCGCATTAGGTGGTGAATACTGTAAGAGTTGATAGCACAACTTGTTTCAGCAAGAAAAGTACCAATACAATCGGAATTTTTTTACCGTTATCTTGTTATCGCTCTTTTTGTGAAAGTCATCGAAAATCGTGACTTTTCATGCAAAATTATAATTTGCAGCCCTGCTGATGACTTAATCCAAGATTTGATTTCAGTTTCAGAAACTACATCAAATTTCACAAAAACTGAAGTTTTTCCTGTTGCCAACAATATCGCCACTTTCAAGATACAGTTACTCAAACTTAATAGAAATTTTAAAATAGATTTTTCATCGAAAATTCAAACAGTAATTTCATAACGGTGCTTTATACGTATAACTCTGCAAAGCTGATAAAAGCTGCTCCAACATGTTGGTTTTCCAACGGTATATCACTTTTCATATGTACATTGCAGAATTTTAGGGAAACACGCATTGAATGGTAAAAATCAAGGCTTCAGTGGAATCGCTAACAATTTTCCCTTTACTCGAAAAAAACCAAACAAAGGCTATTATAATTAGGGATAGAATTTCGCTAAGTATTTTTACCAGAACTGTAAGATATTTGAAATTTTGTACATTGTTTGGCAAATACAACGGTACTTATATTACTGAAACGGTACTTATACTACTAAAATTTAATATTTGCTATTTATAATCGAAAAGCTGTTATTATGTTTTGTTACTTTTTGGCGGTTAGGAAATTCAGGTATAATTTTGTTAATAATACATTTTTTTTCGAATTTAGCCTTCATTTTTAGACCAATTAAATAAAATCGCGATGGTGGGAAACTAACTCTCCGATAGAGAGTATGCGGATATGGTGTTTGTGTATGGGGAGGGTAAGCATATGCAGGAGGAAATGGACAGTTCGAGAATTCCAGACAGACGTATCTTCGAAAGAATGTATCGGCTTCTTGGAGAGGCAGGTCGAACACCAAACCACACCGGTAGAAAAGGACCTCGTCGTACATAGTAGTGTCGGAAGAGAAGAAGAGATTTTTAATCTCTTCGATACTAACCCAAAATTGAGCACGCGTAGAGCAGCACTTCAGCTAGATATTCCTCGAATGACGATCCAAAGGACTCTTCAGTCGGAGAACCGGTATCCGTACGACCGAGTTCAGGAATTACTATCGAGCGACTGTCAGAGGAGGATAACATTTTGCAATTGGTTTCTTAAAAATATAAGGGAACAGCTGCAACGAATTAGTGATACTTGTGACAACATAAAGGAAACCCCTCCTGAAATCCTTCGGACAATTTCTTCCATACGCGGATGGTGTCGAGTCTGCATACGAAATGGAGCAGGTCAATTCCAGCAGCATTATTCCAATTCATCAAACAGACCCATTTAATCATTAGTTAATATTTTTAGTTTATTGGTTCTTTCTCATATTCAAAGCTTTATTTTCATTTTTATTTAACAAATTTAAAAAAAAGCCAATCCCGCAATGGAAATATGAAAAACGATATACCATTGAAAAGTCAACATGTTGAAGCAACTTTTATCATCTTTGCAGAATTGTACGTATAATAAATCTTTACAAACAGTATATTGCGAGAGCTGAAAATAATATAAAAAATGACAGTAAGACATTTTGGAGTTTTATAAACAGCAAGCGCAAGAATACAGGAATACCCAAAAATTTAGAGTTCAATGGCAATTTTTACAACGATGTTCAATCGGTTTGTGATGGATTTGCTAGATTTTTCAATTCAGTTTACGAAGTGCCAGACTCCGTTTCACCAGAAATGAATACTAACACCAAGCCAAGCCACAGTGCATTGGTCCCTCGGATAGCTCAGGAGGACCTTACGAGTGCTCTTGAGATTTCTGAGGATGACCTATTGAATGCTTTCCGTGATCTTGATGTTAGTATTCAGGCCGGACCTGATGGCATTCCTAATATATTTTTGAAGAATTGTATGCAATCGTTATGTCGTCCTTTAGCCTTTATTTTTAATTTGTCCTTGTCTTCAGGTGTTTTTCTTGATGAATGGAAAGTTTCGTACATAACCCCTGTTCACAAAAAGGGTCCGAAACATCTTATTGATAACTATCAGCAATACCGAAGTTGTTCGAAATGCTTATTAAAAATAAAATAGATGTTTCAATTAGTGGATTCCTTAAAGGAAAATCAACTACAACAAATTTGGTATCATTCACTAAATTTGTTGCAGATGGTATTGAGCAGGGAATGCAGGTTGATGTGGTTTATACCGATTTCTCGAAGGCTTTCGATAGAGTAGATCATAATATCTTACTTAAGAAACTAGAAAATTTAGGTATACAGTCGGTTTTTCTTAGCTGGGTGAAATCCTATCTAACGGATAGGACGCAGTTGGTAAAGTTGAATGGCTGTACATCGCGCTCTATCATAAAGTGTTCGTCAGGAGTTCCGCAAGGAAGCCATTTAGGACCACTTTTCTTTTTAGTTTTCGTAAACGATATCATACAAAATTTTAAATTCGTGCGTGTATGGCAGTATGCCGATGATATGAAAATCGCAATGAGAATACGCAATATAGGTGATTGTCTTAACTTGCAATCCGATTTAGAAAAACTGCAATTTAATAATAATTTAAATTTAAATGTTAGTAAATGTAAAGTCATCATCAATGTGGCACGATAGCCCGACGTCGGGCCTTGGCCGCCTGAATCGTTGACCTCCAATTGTCACGGTTACGTGACCTCGTCCTCCAGTTTCGGAAGCCCAGCAGCTGTTGGGCGTCTTCACCTACGGAGTTCTCCCAGCGAGCTCTCGGTCGTCCACGCAACCTCGCTCCGTCAATTCGTTGTGCGTTCATCACTTTCTTTGGCATGCGATTATCGTCCATCCGTTGTACATGCCCCGCCCATTGCAAACGTTGAAGCTTCACGATTTTCGATACTTCCAGCTCATCGTACAATTGATACAACTCATGGTTGTACCGGATACGCCATTGGTCTCGCTCGCGAACGGCCCCGAAAATTCGCCGAAGGACCTTTCGTTCGAATCGGTCTAGCAAAATTTCGGAGGCTTGGGTGAGGGTCCATGTTTCGCAGCCATAACATAGCACGGGTCGGATGATCGTTTTGTACACGCGGAGCTTCGTGTTCCTGTGCGCAAGTTTCGAATTAATTATAGGGAGGACCGAGAAATATGTCTTATTGGCTAGTTGTATCCGTCGCTTAATTTCGTCGGTTTCGTTGGCGTCCTTTGATAAGTTACAACCCAGATAGTTAAAGTTGTCTACATACTCGATATTAAGGTCCCCCACTGTGATGCTTGAATTTGCTGGCGTCCTTGTTTTCGATTGCATCATGGCCTTTGTTTTGCTTTCGTTGATATGTAGTCCAACTTCCTTTGCGGCGTTATTGAGGTTATGCAGAAGGCTTTCTGCATCACCCAACCTTCGAGACATGATGTTGATATCGTCGGCGTACGCTACTAATTGAGTTGACTTGATGAGTAGCGTTCCGCTGCTGTCCATATTCATGGCTCGAATTACATACTCCAAAGCAAGGTTGAAGAGCGTCGGTGCCAGCCCGTCGCCCTGCTTGAGTCCAGTACGAGTTTCAAATATGTTGTACAGTACACTTCGATCGATACTGTCGTATGCCTGCTTGAAGTCGACAAAGATTTGGTATACGTCGATGTTATATTCCCAGCACTTTTGGAGTAGTAGCTTCACTGTGAAAAGCTGATCGGTCGTTGATCGACCAGGTCTGAAGCCGCCTTGATACTCGCCAATGATTCGTTCTGCGTACGGATTAATTCTCTTTTCAAGAATTTTAGATAATATCTTATAGGTCGTACAAACTAATGATATGCCCCTGTAATTCTCACACTTCAGCTTGTCACCCTTTTTGTGGATTGGGCAGATTATGCTTTTGCGCCAATCTTCGGGGATTTCCTCGTCGTTCCATATTTTCAGCAGTAGCACATGTATTGCGTTGGTCAGGCACGTTCCACCATGCTTCAGCAGTTCTGCTGGGATCTCGTCAGCGCCGGGCGCTTTATTATTTTGAAGCGACTGTATGGCAAGACTCACCTCCTCTACTGTTGGGGGTAGAACGGGAGGGCCTGGTTCGGCTAACTGCTCAAGAGCTGGCTCCACGGGGGATGTTGATGGTGCATTGAGGAGCTCTTCAAAATGCGAGGCCCATCGTTTGTTGACGCTTTCGATGTCGCTGATGATGTTACCATCCTTGTCCTTACATAGGCTTGTCCTGGGTTGATATCCGTTCTTAACATTATTTATAAGTTTGTACGCCTGTCTAATGTTCTTACTGGCTAATCTTTGGTTTATTTGCTGTAACTGCTCGTCAAAATGTTTGCGTTTCTTACGTCTAATTAACTTATTAGATACTCGCCGAAGCTCGTTATATCTTTCTTTCTTGGCTCGGGATGCGCGTTGTGTGTATTGGCGATAGGCTTCATTTTTCGCCTCAATCGAGGCCCTGCATTCTTCGTCGAACCAGTCTGCTCGTCTGCGCCGGCCTTTATAGCCCACGACCTCTTCTGCGACCCCCTTGATGCTGTCTTTGAGCTCCTCCCAGAACTCATGGATGCCTAAATTGTTGATGTCATCAAGCATGGGCGACAGTTTTTCCTCTAGTGCTGTTGTATACGCAGCCGCCGTGGCATCATCAATCAAATTGTCAACCTCGAAGATCTTGGCAGGGTTGATTCTCGTTAGGTGCACCGAAGAGATTCTGCACCTGTAGGTCGTCTTCACCAAATAGTGATCGGTGTCGCAGTTGGCTCCTCGATAGGATCGAACATCTAGGACATTAGAAGCCCATCTCTTGCTGGTCAGTACGTGGTCGATCTGGTTCACGGTGTATTCATCTGGAGCCTTCCAGGTCTGCTTGTGGATTCGTCGATGAGGGAAGCATGTAGAGCTTATTACCAGGTTTCTGCCGCTCGCGAAGTCGATAAGTCGCTGACCGTTGTTGTTGTTTTCGTCGTGGAGGCTATGACCTCCAGTAGTTCCCCTATGCCAGCTTTCATTTCCGACTTTGGCGTTAAAGTCTCCTAGCAGCAGCTTGACGTCGTTTGATGGAAGTGAGTCGAAGAGTGTTTCTAGGTCGTTGTAGAACTCGTCCTTAATCGCGTCTTCTTTTACTTCTGTAGGGGCATGCGCATTAATGAGCCAGAGATTAGCGAAACGGGTCTTAATGCGGATCGCACATAGCCGCTCGTTGATGGGTTTGAAGCCGATAACGTGGCTCTTGAGCTGCTTATTCACGATGAAAGCTACTCCAAACTCCTTGTTGCCCTCCTCTTTACCACTCGTAAAAATAGTGTGCGAATTGAGGTCGTTAATCTCGCTTTTGAGCCATTTAGTTTCCTGGATTGCAACTATGCTCAGCTTGTATTGTTCTACCTGATCCAGGAGGGCCCTTAAGGCCCCCGGTCTATTCAGGGAGCGTACATTCCAGGATCCGAAAGAGTAATCAGTTGTTCGTTTGCGGGGTCGTCGTTGTTTTGTATCCGTCCAATCCGAGGCTTTTGTTTCAGGTTTCTTGACTTGAAGTTTTTCTTAGGATGAGTTGTCGGCACATCGCTAAACCATGATAGGGTTTAATCGTTGAGTAAAGGCCATCATGGGCATGCCTCGAAGATGCTGCTTTAGTGGTTGACTTAAATGTTTTCTGTCACCTATCACGTTAAGTAACCTGAGACGCTGCAGATGTTAATGCAGCACTCAGGCGCAGCGGTTACTCGGATAATGCGGGAAAGTAACGCCCCGTAGAGAGACATAGGAATTGGCCGAAGTCCTTTTCCTATGAAACTCCTCCTGCATAGCTAAGGGTCCGCAGTTATGCCACAACTGAAGAAGATATAGGAATTAGCCGAAGCCTTTCAACCTTTATCTTCCCCCTTACGGGAATGTAAAGTACTTAGCATATATAAATTGAAAACTCCGATCTTCTTTGAGTATTCCTTAACAGGTATTGTTCTGCAAAGGGTTGCCGAAATATCAGATCTTGGTGTAATTTTCGACCATGATCTTTCATTTCGACAACACATTGATTACATTATTTCAAAAGCGAATAGTATGTTAGGATTTGTTAAACGTAACGCTCGTGAATTTAATGATCCTTTTACCTTAAAAATATTGTTTACAGCTTTCGTTCGCTCGCATTTGGATTTTACACGGTTTGCTATTTATCAAATTGGCTGGCGTTTCAAGCCAGAATATAAAACTCGCTGTTCCTTATTGGGTTTACAAGCTTTAGATTATAGAAGAACGTTTTTAAACGCTATGTTCATTAGAGATCTGTTTTGCTCTCATATTGTTTGTGAAGATATATTAAATAACTTTGAAGTCAGAACTATTCCTCACAATTTACGGCGGAACAACCTTCTTGTTCAGCCTTATCATAGAGTAAATATGGTCTTAACGAACCAATTACAAGGTTAATAATTCTTTATAACAGTTTGAAGGACTTAGTTAATTTTAATTGCATTAACAAATTAATTTTTAAAAGAAATTATTTTGATAAATTTCCTTATTAATTTATTTTTTGTTTTAGATTTTATTTTATCGATCTGCTAGAGTTTACACTCGATTGATTGATTAGTCACTTACGTACGCATAGTAAGTAAAGTGATGCCGAGAAGCCCTGTCCCGGGGCAGAAACTTCTGTGAGGCAAAAAAAAATAATAACTTTAAATTTTTGATGAAAATTCTATTTTTAAATTTCTATTGTTTGCGTTGACCATTCTAAAATGTGGGTGTTTTTTTTTCTCTTTTTTCCTTTTTGGTCTCCGATTATTATTTTTTTTCCTATTCCGAATACGTATTTCGACAGTCAATTACAGTCTTCTTCAGCGGTATAAGATTTACTTAATTTATGTTTTAGTCTCTTAGTTTATTTATATTAATTGGAACACAATTTTTAATTGATTAAAAATAATATTTATTAGAAGATATAAAATGTTTCCCGAAAGATATTTGAAAACTAATTTTTTAATAACATATTTTTGTTTGACATTATTTTTTATAATGCTACTATGATGCTGAAGACAGTAATTGACTGTCGAAATACGTATTCGGAATAGGAAAAAAAAAATAATAATCGGAGACCAAAAATTAAAAAAGAGAGAAAAAAACACCCACATTTTAGAATGGTCAACGCAAACAAGCCGACGATACACCATAATCTTGGATTAAGTCATAAGGAGGGCTGCAAATTATGATTTTGCATGACAAGTCACGATTTTCGATGACTTTCACAAAAAGAGCGATAACAAGGTAACGGTAAAAAAAATTCCGATTGTATTGGTAATTTTCTTGCTGAAACAAGTTGTGCTATCAACAATTACAGTATTGACCAACTAATGCGGGACACCCTGTAGAATAGTAAGCGATTATATGTATATGGTACCATTTTGCCCTAATATCACACGGATGACCCTCACCAGCGATTCCTTCTGAACGGGATGTCATCCAGAGGACCATCTTTCAAAGAGGGGAGAAAAACCTTGAAAAGGACGATCAACAGATGAGTCTGAAGTGATGCAAAAAGTGGGATTTTGCGAAAAACAACAATGGAAATGAGCATCATCTCTTTTTGAACGCTATTCCATTCTGGACTTCTTTTTAAGTACATACATATATATTTCCAAAGGCAGACATACAGTGTATTACAGCTTGTTCTAACTAGTTGCTACGAAATAATTTAAACTCCAATGAAAACTAAACTGGAGAAGATCAAATTCAAGTTTGTCACCAAGTCTTAAGAAAATACCGTTATCACTTACCGAGATACAGCCATTTTACAAGTGGAACTATCCTATTCATTGGGAGTGTATATATGTAGATATTTATTTATTTCAAGTATTTAGTTTTAAAATTTTAAGTTTAATTTTAAGTTTTAAGAGTAGCATTAGTATAAAGATATAGAAATTGAGGCCCGTATTTATGAACAGATCTTAACTCAAGGAGACTTTGAGTCAAGGATGCCGAAATTAAAAAAATTAAATGTCATTTCCCATACTTTAGAAATCATTTATATTCAGGAGTCATTGCATCCTTGATTTAAGTTTTCAATAGACTTGAAATATAATATTTATACCCTCCTATACCCATAAGATGGTATAGGGTATATTGTGTTTGTTACGACGATTTATGTAACACCTCAAAGGAGCCAACGGAGGTATGGCAAAGTATATATATATAAATGATGAGGGTAGGTCCCTGATTCGAATAAGCCATGTCCGTCTGTCTGTCAGTCCGTGTGTCTGTCAGTTCGCACGATAACTCCCGAAATAATGAAGCTAGTGTTTTGAAGTTTTGGTCAGATGATTGGATGGTATTGAAAATGGGCCAAATCGGACCAAGGGTTCCCCTACCTCCCATACAAATGACCCCTCCGTGATAGTTTAATTCGGCCATAACTTTCGATACAATATCGCTATCGACTTGAAATGTTGATCAATGCGTACTTCGGACATATACTTTAAGCTGATGGAAAGTGGGGTAGGTCCGCCTACCCCTACCCCGACTTCCTCTACAAAGTTAAATTCAGCCACATCTTTTGATAGAATGTCGCGAAGAACTTGAAATTAGTATAAAATGGTAGCTGTCGGATGCCTTGATAGATGTTAAAGATGTGCAGGGTCCGACCCATCTATACCCTCCCTCCACTGCAAAAAAACACACAAAAATGAAAATTTTGGGTTTTGCATGTCTTCTAGGTCTGTACATGGGCATAGGGTATACGCTCATAGTACTATTCGCACGATTAGAACTCGGTCTCGTTCAAGCTAACTTGACTTGAAGAACTCAAGCTAACTTGACCTTGAAATTGTCTATAGTCAACCTCACTTGTTCAGGTGATTTTAAGGTCTCCTTGAGTTTCGCCTTAAAACAAGGATGCATTGAATCGTGAATATAAGTGATTTCTATGAAAAAATATGGAAAATTACATTTAAGTTTTTTAATTTCGGCATCCTTGACTCAAGGTCTCCTTGAGTTAAGGTATGTTTATAAATACGGGCCTTAGGCTTCAATTATTATTTATTATTATTCAATTCCTACACGTCTCATTTAATATTTTTTCTTAATTTTAAAGTCTTCAATTATGTTTTTCAAAGGTACACCCCACTCACCATATTGCAGTTTAATAAGAATTCAAGAAGATCAGCGAGATCGTCCGTTTCAAGAGTACACGCAGAATTCTGATAGCGGCATTTCAGGAGACAGAGCTCCAACCTTCAACTCCCGAATTTAATATCCGCGGCGATTACATACTTTTGAGGCGCGATAGAGTCGGCAGGCAGCGCCCTAATCCAGGAGGAGGGCTTGCATTCCTAATACACGGGCTTGCATTCCTAATACATTGCCGTTAAATCCGGCAATACCAATATCGAACTTATAAACATTTATGTTCCCCCAGCATCCATCTGTGGCTCTGGTTATAAGTTCGATATTGGTCCACTCCTCACAGGACAGCATAGGATCCTACTTGGCGACTTTAACGCCCATCACGAACTCTGGCACTCTCTTCTCGCAAATGATGCCAGAGGTATAGATGTCGCGACCAAATTAGACCCATCAGACTTCTGCGCACTCAATGGAATTTCGTCCACACGCGTCGCTGGTGCCTGCCATGGTTCTCCTGGCATAAATATTGTAAGCGCCAGTTTGATAAGTGAAACCCGCTGGGAGACAAATATCTCCCTCCAATCCAATCACCTCCCCATACTTATCAAAATGGATAAACCACAAAAAGGCAAATTGGGAGGGTTTCACTACGTTCACTACGATGAAGTTCGCCGCGCTACCTATTCCAACAAACACCAGGGAAGCCGAAAAGAATATAAGGAACGTCATTGTCAAAGCGGTAGCTCGCTTCATTCCGGCAGGACGTATCCCCAAAGTTCGGCCATATTTCCCAACAACTGCCGCATGGTTAGCCGACGAACGGGACAACTTAAGACGCGCAAATCCGGCAGACCCCAGAATTCAGGAGATCCTAAACTTTGTGCGAGCTTGTTCAATAAACAATTTGTTGAACATCCCAAGACCAAGCCGCTCAACTGCAAAATAAAAAGAAGGATACGCAACCGGTTGAACGGTTGACATTATTCTCACCTATACAGCGGACCAAGTTTCAGCAGCGATCAAGAACGCTAAAAACTCTAAGGCCATTGGACCAGATGGCATTTGGCCATGCTGAAACATCTAGATCGTCCGGCCATCGAATACCTCACGATGGTATTCAACTTGTCGATATCCACGCTTGTCATCCCTGAATTTTGGAAAAGGGGTCGAATTACCCCCTTCTAAAACCCGGTAAAAGCACAAAACTCGCCGATTCCCACCGTCCAATCACGATTTTATCACCCGTTGCAAAGACCACCCCCATAATGGCCTCAACCAGACACAGCCCTGTGACAGAACTGTCCTAGTGGCACTTGACTTGTCGAAAGCCTTCAACACGATTATCCACTCTGCGGCAGACCTCCTTATTATGCATGCTCCTGCTCAAGAGGTTAGATGGATTACCAACTATCTAGCTGGGAGGCAATCCTATACCGAGTTTCGTGGCAGCTGTTCAAAGCATAGGAAAATTAAGCAGGGAGTTCCACAAGGTAGCGTACTCTCTCCTACATTGTTCAACATCTACCTGTCGAGCCTTCCAACACCCCCGGAAGGTATCGAACTAATTGCCTATGCGGACGATTGCACCGTATTCACCACGGGGAATGATTTAAATGGAATGTGTGGAGTTTTTCAGTATCCGCAACCTCGTCATTTCACCGTCAAAATGCACGGCAACACTTCTCACCACCTGGACGTAGGAATTTTCGGAGGAGCCTAGGATCCGTACGGGTAGGCATGCTGATGACGTTGTTCCTACTGGTACTCTGTTACAGTCACTATATAACTAAGAGTGCCCTTTTTTACCTACCACAACAGGATCAAACCGGAATTACATGAATAAATCTACATGCCAAATTTTGTTAAAATTAACTCATCAGAATTCCTTGAAAAAATAATTTTTAAATCATATAAAAAGACTTAAGCGAGAAACTCTATGCATTTTTTCACATTTCTCGCTGCATCTTTTTTGTTACTCTACGAGGGGATAAACTGCTGGCACGATCTAGAAAAAATTTTGCTTTGTACTGGAATATAAGCGAGGGATGAAAAATGAAGATTAGTTCTACAGTAACTGTTGTTGTAGTATTATTTTCTTTGGATATATATGCGTAGTTAGTTGTATTCGAAGATTTTTTGCTACGAGCCTCACCAATCATCTTTTCAATTAGTTTCACGGGATAATTATTTACAAGCAAAGCCTGTTTAATGCGGTCGAGGTGCGCAATGCTATTAGGAATCGCCTACCTAATTTGTTTGGATTAAAGTTTGTTGCGATGCTTATTTAAAAAAAAGTCTTAATTTCGATATGATTGATTTTTTTTTTTTTCAAAGTTATAACAAAATAATTAATTTCTTACATAGTCCCCTATTTGTTACGTGGAAAATTGGTCGAGATAAACGATTACGTGGTTGTATTGGCACTTTTTCGGCAATGCATCTTCGCACTGGTCTCAGAGAATACGCCATAACGAGCGCTTTTAAAGATTCAAGGTTTTCACCTATAACGCGCGAAGAATTTACAAGGCTTACGGTTTCTGTATCGATACTACAGGTAAGACTAAGTTGTCGAATAACATTATGTGGTTAACTTTTTCTTAAAATATCAGGGATTCGAAGAAGCTAGCAACTATTTGGACTGGACGTTAGGAATCCACGGCATTCGAATAGAGTTCTTAAATGAGCGGGGATGTAAGCGGTCCGCTACTTATTTGCCTCAAGTAGCGATTGAACAAGGTAACTTTAATGTTAAATATGTAATATGTATTTTGAGGTCAAGCGTTGTCATGGTGAACGCCTATGGATTCGTGTTATGTGTTGCATATCCTAGAGGTTTTTTGGCTATAGCTCGCTTTGAAATGATCAATTGTAGTCAGTAGAAGCCTTTCGTGATAATCTTGATTTACCAGTTCATAGTGAATCACCAAATAACTGATCCCACCAAATTATCTAGCATTATCTAGGCAAAAACGCAGTGAAAATCAAAAACCTAAATCATAATTGTTGACACTTCAAGACATAGGAAAAATTAGCAGTCAGAGTCAACCGTTAATAGCGACTAGGGCCATCCTTTGAAAACAGACCGAACTAAGTTGTACACCTAATAAATTTTTGGAACATTACGTTATCAGCTCTACAAAGAAGAAATTTCTCTTCTTTTTGTCGACACTAGCGACACTTATCTTACCATCCGACATATAGCGGAAAATATCGAAAACACTAAAATTCTCCTTATGAGAACACAGCAAAACAAGCCATATTTTTTATAATTTATGTGTCCTCCTATTTGCAATATTAAAGTTTTTATATATTATTCTCCGCTCGCATTAAAATGTACGACTGCAGTTATTATTTGAAAAAAAAAACTATTCACGATTAGTAGGAAGAGGCATCCAGCGGTTTCAAATAGATTTTACGAAATATTCCCATGCCTAGCAGAAACAGAAGTTCTTAAAAGCTTAAAAAGTGAAAAATGAGTTTCTTCTCTCAATTTGGCACTGGTATCTCCAACGATGGTCTGTAAAAATTTTTCGCAGTGTAAATGTGCAGAGTATAAAATTTCGTTTAAATATGATATACTTTTTGTTGACTTGTCTCCAATCATTCGAAAGTTTATGAGTTTAAATCTAGTAATATCCCAGCTCTGTAGCTCACTTGGTTGACTCGCACTCTACGATGCTAGTAATCTAGAGGTCCGGAGATCGAATCTCGGCGTGGTCCAAAATTTCCGTACATGTTATTTCAATTTATGGCAATAAATTATTATTATGTGCGGATAGGAAATATATAGTGCTGACAGATTGACAGATCTCGTACAATCAACGTTAGGAAACATTTGCGTTTTAATTTTGCTGTTTTAAAAATACAACAAAGTAGTCAAAAAGTGTAAATTCATAAGATAAAAGCCGCTAATAGTGTTAGCTCTAGTGAAAACCCAAAACATTGGTAGAAACAGCCACGAATAACGAGGAACACAAACTTTAAATTCAAACAAAGAAGGTAAATGTCAAAACAGCTATTAACGGAAACGTCACCGGACACTTTTCCGGAAAGTAAAAAGAGCTCGACGAAAATGTCACCAGCGGATCAAACGTACTTGCTGCAGATGATCTACCAAAAACTAGATGAGAAGCTCAAGCTTGAATTAAATTTGACGCGTCAGCATCGGCATCAGCAGAAAATTTTCAATTTAGAACCTACGCATTTGCCTTGGGTCTTTTATCTTTATTTGATTGCAAAAAAATTATTATTATTGTAGTTAATAACGAAATAACACTCCAAAAACTTCGATAGGCAGAGTCACATAGGGCAAGAAGCTCATTCCAAATTGCCATTACCGAATAGAAAACCTGGGCTTTCGTGGACTTTTTTATTTGAAAATTGAGTCATTTCAATTCCTAATAAATGGATTCAACAAACTTATATTGGCCGTGTACACTATACGGGGTAATTTTCATACAAACGCTAACCTGTGACTTTATTCAGGTTAGAAATTATATTGTTTTAATGAGCTTTCCAAAACTCGCCTAAATGTATTCTATCCCAATTGTTTTCTAGTACCTTTTCCAATGACTAGCTAAAATTAAATTTTAAATTGAAAAGTTCTAAGGTATAGTTTACATGCAACACACATATGTGTGAAAAAAAATCCTTTTTCTTTGTAAATTCATGTTAAAAATGTAGTTCGTCGAATTCTTATTCTAACAAAATTATGATTCATACATACAAATATGTTTTCATTAAAAAAAAAATTATCTTTGAACTTTTGCGTTTGTAAAGTGAAAACGGGGCTTTAATATTTATGAGCAATGTTTTGAAATTAATGGCAATGCCTACGTGACATTTTTGAAATTTAACCTGGATGCTACCCTCGATAGTTTTTTTTTTGCGCTTCTGGGTCAGCAAACCTGCCCCCGATGATAAAAAATATGGTCATTGTAAGTTAAATACTTACTAGATACATCTCTCCAAGACCCACATTGAGAGCAGCAGCAGAAGCATTTTTTCTGCTTCTGCTGATGGTCTGAGGACGAAAAAAACTATACAAAACTATCTTTGCAATGATATACAGGGTGTCCGGAAACTGCCGCATAAACGCACCGGATTGTGATTCCTCATGTGATTTCCAGCAAAAAAGTTGTACGGAACATACCCCCTCAGCTTAACCCTTTAGCTGCCACAGGCATTCAAAGATTTTTGAAAAAATCATTTTCTTGCACAACGTAAAGCCTAATATCTTCAAAGTTAGACCAGCTAGAATAGTAAAATAAAATGATTATTACAGCCAACAAATTTACTTATAAAATAAAACTAACCACACTAAAATCGGATAAGAGGTTTGGTCTTTACAGAGCTTCAAAGTCAAATTTGAATGATTTGCCCCAAAAACAATCTTTTTTTCCATCTCAATTTTCTCCAACTTCTGCCAAGGTGAGGTGCTTGTACGATTCTCTTAAAAATTGGCGCATAGTCTTACAATCATATCTTTCTTACATCATTTTGATCTAGCTCCATTACTTCTAACAGTTTTTATACGTTAAGTGTAGAAAACTAGGGTTAATTTTAGCTCGAATTCAATACAATTCAATTCACAGTGCTCCTAAAGATCTGCAATTGGTAAAATCTATTCAATGTATGTGGAAATCGAGCCAAAATTAACCCTAGTTTTTTGCACTTAAGACATTAAAACTGTTAGAAATAACGAAGCTAGAATAAAATGATGTAAGAAAGAAATGATCGTTAGACTATGCGCCAATTTTTAAAAGAATCGTACAAGCACCTCACCTTGGCAGAAGTTGGAGAAAGTTGAGATGGAAAAAAAGATTGTTTTTGGGTCAAATCACGCAAATTTGACTTTGAAGCTCTGTAAAAACCAAACCTCTTATCCGATTTTAGCGTGGTTAGTTTTATTTTACAGGTAAATTTGTTGACTGTAATAATTATCTTATTTCACTATTTTAGCTGGTCCAGGTTTGGAGATATTAGGCTTTAAGTCGTGCAAGAAAATGATTTTTTTCAAAAATCTTTAAATGCCTGTGGCAGCTAAAGGGTTAAGCTGAGGGGGTATGTTCCATACAACTTTTTTGCTGGAAATCAACTGAGGAATCATAATCCGGTACGTTTATGCGGCAGTTTCCGGACACCCTGTATAACACATTAGAGTTTAATTGAATATTTCGGCGTTAGAGTAGAAACTAAATTAGAATATTTTCATTTTAGACCTTTTTTAAGCTCCACAACTTTTGTAACAATGCTAGTTCAGCCGTGAAATGATGAATAAGTATTCACAATAAGTTCAAGATCATTTTAAGGCAGTGATTCCCAAACTGTGGGGCGCGCCCCCCTAGGGAGGCGTGACGGCTTGGGAAGGGGGGCGTGAGTACGACTTATATGTATATTGCTGTAACAATAAATTTATTTTCATACTAGCTAAGAGCCTCTGGCCAAAAGATCGCTGAAAATATTTTAGGTCGAAATCGCTTTACATTGACGTCTAGGCTCGTGATGAAAAAAAATTCTTTTGATTTATTAGAACACCTTCGGACTCTTATAGCTCCAGTAATAGCACTGCTTTACTTATCTCATCATTAAGCCAAAAATATTTTTTTTTCTGATATGATGACTTTTTTTTTGTCAAAAAACGATTTTAAGTAAACATTTTCCACTTGCTTTTGGCTGTACAAATCCCCACCATAAATAAAACTGCTTGCTACTGCCAAACTTCCGAAGAAACTCACGTTGAGTGCTTTTCAAAAATGTCCAAAATGTTCCAAAACTTGGGCTCCACTAAGAAACAATTGTGCTTTTTCTACGCAAGAGTGGGTAACGTGTTTTCATACGAGTATTTGCATTGTTAACAATTCTCTGCATTTGACTATGACAATTCGGTGGTTCAGTGGCAGAGATGTCTATCTCTGAGTTGCCGGTGCGAATCCCACTGTGACCCATGGATGTTTGTGTTGTCCATAAAAATGCTCCTACGGCAGCCGGTTCTTCGATGTAAATCGTCCCGGAGCTACCCGTTGTTAAAAAAAAACAGCCAAGAGCTGCCAAACCCCCTTCGATTCAAGAGAGAAAAAGAAAATCTTGAATTGCTACAACAACAACAACAACCAAGTCCAATATAAAAAAAGTCTAGACTTCTGTCCAAAATTAGAGTGTGATTGCTTAAATGTTTGCAAATCATGTCTCAGTATTTTACAGCTTTGAGAAATTATAAGGAAGTTTTAAATAAAATAAAGCAATTAACCGAAGAACGCAAATATATAATTAAAGTCCCCACGAAGTGAACAATGGCGGAAATAAAAATTTTATTATGCCTATTTTCGGTTTTTGGCCAAAATTTTCTCCGGTGGCGCCAGCCTCAGCAGACTTCGCAAAGGGGGGCGCGGACTGAAAAAGATTGGGAACCACTGTTTTAAGGTGATCATTGAGTCGCTCCGGTCAAGGACCCACATTATCCCCCCATTTAAATTTGTCAAAATGGCATGTCCATAGCCCCCAAATTGGAGCAGAGTGCTAAATTTTGGTTTGTTGCGATTGGAGGTCATTGGGTGAGGTTATAAAACACAACGTTCGCGCAACGTTACCTTTAATTTCAAATCAACCGGCCGTTACGGATCAGAAACTTCTCCCTACAAACAGATCCCCTAAGCCGCTTAGAGGATCTGTTTGTAGGGAGAAGTTTCTGATCCGTAACGGCCGGTTGATTTGAAATTAAAGGTAACGTTGCGCGAACGTTGTGTTTTATAACCTCACCCATAGTCACCCTATCCACCAAAAATCAGCTCATTTGGATAAAAACTAAGGGTACCTCCCATACAGTTTATAAAATGAGTAGTACGTAGAACAAACTCCTGATGGGTCACTTTGTATGGGAGATACCCTTAGTTTTTATCCGAATGAGCTGGTTTTTGGTGGGGGGGGGGGGGGGTGACTATGACATCCAATCGCAATAAACCAAAATTTAGCTCTCTGCTCCAATTTTGGGGGGAGTTATGGACATGCCGTTTTGACAAATTGAAATGGGGGGATAATGGGGGTCCTTGACCGGAGCGACTCAATGATAACCTTAAAATGATCTTGAACTTATTGTGAATACTTATACAAAATTTTTTGAGGTCCCAAACCTCAACTCAAACAAACTTATGTGCGGAGACAATGATGGACAAATTAAACTTCAAGAATTGCTTGCAAAATATCAACGACAACCGGCAACATAAATAACAGTGAAGTGAGTGACATTGCGGGGAAAAGCAATGCAGCCACATTACCGAAATCTAATGCAGCATAGGATAGTGTTGCCGTCTGTCATGAACATACAACACAATTAAAAGTTTTGTTTTATAAAATCGCGGGACTAAAAAGTAAAAGCCTATTTCATGATTTTTATGAATATCTCAGCAATTTTGATATATGTAATAATACTTTTAGAAACTTTTGTTTTTGGAAACTATGACATATAAGAGAAAAAAAATTTTGAATTAAAATGGATTCCAGCAGAAAAAAGACATAATAAATGTAGAGCTAGCGGAGGAGTACTTCTTGGTTATAAAAAGCAGTTGAATGTGAATAAACAAACATGCATATTTAAAGAAATTAATAACTGGATATATTTAACGATGTCAATTGAAAGCAAGCACCTGATAATACTTCCAACATACCTCAACTGCAACGATTGGACTAACAATTTCAATAAACTAGCAGATATAATACAATTGGATAGTAATGATATACTTGTCATGGGCGATGTTAACGCTAGAGTGGGCACTGGAGTACCAATTGCTAACTGTATGGAGAGAGCGATACGAAAAACCAAAGACCCAACAATCAACAGGTACGGATGTAAACTGCTTCAACTAATGGACTCATTTGGTCTAAAACTAATGAATGGCTGTACCAAGGGCGATGAGGTCGGTGAATGTACCTATATTGGGTATAATGGACATTCTGTCATCGATATGTGCATGGCCGGAGGGGGCTGGCTGCCTCTCATAGCGGATTTCATGGTTTATAGTAAAACGTTCTCCGATCATCTCCCAATTATAACAACGATTGGGTTAGATTGAATCGACAGAATGGAAACGAGACCGCCGCCGACTACCAAGAGCAAGCGAAGCTACTGGGAGATTGCACAAACTCTAAGAATTTCTGGCAAATAGCGAAGCAGCTGAAAGGAAATGAAACGTTTACAATTGGAAGCAGCTTACATGTGAACTTGCTGAGAACTCAATTCTGTCAAATTTTGCAAGCTGTTATTGATGAAAACGCTATCCAGTATGCAAAGCCAAATTGGAGTCACCCGATACTTTATAATACAATAACTGTGAGCGTGGTACGAGATGCCCTACAATCGTGTAAAGATGGTAAAACACCGGGCAATGACAGAGTGCCAGTGGAGTTTTATAAGTACGGAACAGAGAATATTGCGCATATCCTAACTAATGAATATAATCGAATTTTCAATTGTGGCGAGGTACCCGAGGAATTCAAAGATTCAATTATATTCCCTATATTCAAAAAAGGGGAGGTGAATGACCCGGCATGCTATAGAGCAATATCGTTTTTAAATGCCTCGGGAAACATCTTCACGACACTACTTCAAAAAAGGTTTTCGGAATGGTTAAGCAGAGAAAATATTGTATCGGAAAATCAAGCTGGCTTCCGAAATGGGTATTCTACATACGACAATGTATTTATACTTTACAACTGGGCTCGACTATTTCTGTATGAAGGTCGCAAACTTTATGCTTTTTTCATCGATTTTAAAGCAGCGTTTGACACGGTGGATCGTCGGTCCCTGTTTTATAAACTGTATAACAAGGGGATGTCGCGTAAATTTGGAAATGTTTTCCCGGATATATGTCACACGGCTAAGTATAACATATTCAAAGCGGTGTCAAAGTCCATTTTGTTGTATGTAGTGTGGGGAGGACAACAATACGATGAAGTCGACAAGATACAGTGATTCTATTTGAAAAGGGTTTGGCATCTCCCCATGACGGCACCGAATTACATGCTTATACGAGAAACGGGGCTGGATCCACTTTTCATAGGCACACAAAAAACGCATGTGAACTATCTGCTGAAAGTTTCGAATATGGAAGACGAACGACTACCAAAAAAGGTACTGATGCAAAAAGTATCCACAAAGAAGACACTTATTATCGACTTACAAGAGCTTGCCTACGAACATAGGTCGCAACTCAACTGGAATGGGACATCCGAATCTGCGAATGCACTTCATATGTTAACAACCGAAGTAAGGAATTCAATTTTACGAGCCAATGCGGAACATGCGATATCGTCACAACATAGAGTAATCTATCCACAACTAAATCATGACTTAAAAGCCAACACTTATTTCACGAATGAAAACTCAGCAAAGAAAATATCCCTAATCTTTCGAGCACGTGGAGAGCTGCTGCCTTTAAATTACATACCCCATCGAGAGGACCTACCTATTTTGTGTAACATATGTAACTTGATGGTCAGGGAGGATATCTTGCACTGCGTGGGTTCGTGCCCAGTTTTTAAGGGATTAGGCGAGAATGCTTTAGGAAAAACACACTCACGGAGGCGGAGGTGAAGGACATCTTGAATGGGTCAAACTGGAACCGGCTATACGATTTCTGCAACACAGCGCTGTCATATCGACTAAAATTATCAGCGAAGCATTTTAAAAATACCACTAAGAACAAAATGATGGTGAATGCTGGGTAGATAAACATGCAGAATATGGAGTTGTGTGAACTTTATCACCCAGCATTCAGCGCATCTTAATGAATGCAACAGTTCCTAATTTTAAAAATAGTTATTAATAATATAACTTATAATAATAAACTAATAAATTAGCGAAGCAAAGCATGAATTTATCAATATAATAATACAACTAAATATAACATAACGAGCCTTGCCATGCCATTTTAGGTGTTTTGAATTCATTTTTAAATATATAATTCAAATAAATCTAAATTTCTAATGCCCATTATCAAAACTTGATACTAAAATACAAAGCTTTTGGAAATGATAGCTGAAATGGGGCAGATTCATTCTTTTTAATTGAACGTCATCCGCAATGTGTTTTTAGATGACGACGGGGAAAGTGGCCCAATGGGACCTACCAATTTTTAACATGTATAACTCCTCAAATCAAACTTGTTAAATTATTCGTTAAATTTTCCATTTACCATTCTGATATCAATACTATACTAAATTTATTTTCAAATTAGGAATTCCCATTCTTTAATATTTTTAAATAGTAATACATCGAAGCGATATTTTAAAACATATATGCAAACAGAGTGTAAACCCTCGGAGAAACTAATGTTTGAATAGTCACATAAGGTACTAAAGGGTCTGGCCAGATCCCACTGTATTTGTGGGCAATTATCTTCCTTTATATATATGTATGTACTTCTACAATTTTTGTTATGTTTTTGTTGTTATGTCATGTTAACGTAATATTTCTAAATTTACTAGGGGGCTTTGCCCCCTACTCGCTACGCTCGTCAACCCCTAACCAATAGGTAACAATGTGATGTACTGACCAAAAAGTCCTTATAAGTACTCTCGCAGGATATTTGTTCCAAATATTTTTGAGGTTGTGAAAAGCTGACAATTTTTTAGGAAAAGTCACGAAACATTGTGGCGGTGGCTAAAACGGTTTTCATTTAATAATAACTTAAAAATGAAAAAGGTCTGGCCAGACCCATTAGTACAACCGAGAGTTAAATAACAAGGAAATAATATGGCACAGTAAACGAGTATTAAGCCATTGACTGGCAAATCTTTTACCCATGAACATCCTGTAAAAGATAAAGACGGGTCTCTGCTAGTCACAGACGAACAACAACTGCGCCGTTGGAGAGAGCATTTCATGGAGGTACTTAACAACAACTTCAACCCTTCAAGCCCACCTCCACCGGAAGCAGCAAGTCTTCCGCAAATGGCCAGAATTAATTCCCTTAAATCATTGGAAGCTGGTAAAGCCCCGGGGGCAGACGGTATCCCCATGGAACTTTTGAAAGCGGATACCAACGCTACATCGGATATTCTTCTACCCCTGATCCAAGAGTGTTGGACAACCGCGACTCTCCCTCAATAATGGAAGAAGGGCGTCATTGTTAAAATCCCTAAGAAAGGAAATCTCAAGGATTGCAATAATTGGCGTGGAATCTGTCTCCTCTCTGCAGTCTCTAAACTGATGGCCAAAATAATCTTGGACCGGATCAAGACAACGATCGACCGCACTCTGAACATTGAACAAGCTGGTTTTCGTGAGGGTTTTTCATGTAGCGATCATATCAACGCCCTCCGAATTATAATTGAACAATCCGCTGAATGGAGATCCCCGTTACATCTTATGTTCATTGACTTCGAGAAGGCGTTTGACAGCGTTGACCGGGCTTATATCTGGACAGCCTTGCGTAGGAGAGGCATACCAGAGAAACTTATTTCCATCATAAATGAGTCCTATAATGGAGCCCAATGTCATGTCTTGCACAAGGGTGAATTGTCCAGTCCTTTTGAGGTGAATAATGGAGTCAGACAAGGCTGTATTTTATTACCCATGCTGTTCCTTATTACCATCAATGACGTAATCTGCGATTCTCTACGCGACCATAAAAGTAAGGATATCAGGTGGAAATTATTCGATTACCTTCAGCACCTGGACTACGCGGACGACATTTGCCTTCTCTCAAACACACCAGATAATCTGGCTCAAATGACGGATGCTTTGCATCGTGAAAGTCGAAGTGCTGCCTTAGAAATTAATGCCGCTAAGACTAAATACATGAGCTTGTCATCAGGAGGGCAAAACACCATTTCTATCTCCGGACAACCGATAGAAAAAGTCGAGGACTTCACTTACCTTGGAAGCGTAGTGACCGCGGATGGTGGGGCTGATGCCGATGTAGAGTCGCGTATAAATAAAGCCCGAGCAGTATTTTTCAGCCTGACTCCTCTCTGGCAAAACCACAACATCTCCAGAAATACCAAACTCCGGATCTTCGAAAGCAATGTAACATCTGTGCTTTTATATTGGTGTTCCACGTGGAAGGTGACCAGCAACATTACCACCAAACTGCAAACTTTCGTGAATCAGTGCCTACGACGCATCCTACAAATTCGCTGGCCTGAGGTTATATCTAACGACGACCTCCTCAAAATTACTCGCCAAAATAGGATAGGCATCGACATCAAAAGGCGAAAGTGGCAGTGGATAGGTCACACACTTCGAAAAGAGCCAAAAAACATTGCTAAACAGGCTCTAGATTGGAATCCTCAGGGAACCAATGCTAGCCGTCGTGTGGCAGAAGGAAAATCTATAGGCAAATCGTGGGACCAGCTAAAGGCGATGGCTGCTAATAGGCAGAGGTGGAAAAGAGGCGTAGTCAATGCCCTATGCCCCACTAGGGGTTAAAACGAACCAGAGAGAGAGAGAGAAACGGGTATATGTATTTTACTTACAAAAAATGCGTAATGGCTGAAAATTGGTGGAGGTGTTAAGCAGCGTGTCTAAAGCCCGTATTTATGAAATTCAATAAATTAAATGTCATTTTCCATACTTTTTCATAGAAATCAGTTCATATATTCACGAGTCAATGCATCCTTGATTTAAGGAGAAACTCAAGGAGACCTTGAAATTTTCTATAGTCAACCTCACTTGAAGTCAAGTGAAATACCTTGAAATATTATATTTCAAGTGTATTGAAAACTTAAGGTCTCCTTGAGTTTCTCCTTAAATCAAGAATGCATTGACTCCTGAATATAAATGATTTCTATGAAAAAGTATGGGAAATTATATTTAATTTTTTGAATTTCGGCATCAAGGTCTCCTTGAGTTAAGGTATGTTCATAAATACGGGCCTAAGTCTAAATCTGAGTTTTTGTATTTGTGGGAGTGGGGGAAGTAATAGTAATTTGCCTACTTATTTGGGAATTTTGCGTTTTTCCTTAATATCATTCTTACTGGTGTTCCTACAGTAAAGAGGTGTATAGGTTTTTTTTTTTTTTTTTTTTGTTTCTAATCAAATTGTCTATTCAACGGTACCTAAGCACAGACAAGCTAGTAGTTATTAATATGTGCCGTAAGCCAAATAGTTCAGTTATAATGGCCGGTTAAAGGGCAAAATAGCCCTAATAATGAGAATATTTTGCTTAAGTAAAACACGTAATGACTGAAATTTGGTGGAGATGTTAAGGGATACATCCTTAATCTATATCTGAGTTTTCGTATTTATGGGAGGAGGTCGTTATAGTAAATTGCCTACTTATAGGTTAAATTTGCGTTTTTGCTTAATATCATTCTTATTGTTTAGCCTACAGTAAAATGGTAGAGGTTTTCTTTCCAGTCAAATAATCTGTTCACCTGTACCCTAAGCATCATAGGTCAAGTAGACCTGTTGTAGTTACCGATCAACGGTCAAAACAGTACAATAAAAGGATATTTTCTTTAAAAAACGTAATGGCTTAAATTTGATGTAGATATTAGGAGATGCATCTTTTGTCTAAAACTGAGTTTTCAAGTTAGTGGGGATGGAGAAAGTTGGGGTAAATTGCCTATTTAAATGCGTATTTAGTGATTTGAAAACTTGGCTATGTCAAGTTGGATAAATGTGTGCTCTTGCTGATTGAATTATTATATCTTAAATGAGACCAAAATCAAGCTAGGTCAATTAGCACAGTCGCAGGGATCGTTCCAAAAAATAAAAAAATAATTTCTTCACATAGTCACTGGAGTTTTATTGATGTAACAACAAAAATATATGACTACCTCAATTTTCGTTTCTTAGATTGATTTTCTTCCTCTCTTTTGAATTCATTATTGCTTGCGCTACAATTGTGACCAGCTTCGTATGCTTCTGGGTTCGATGAAAAAACCCATCGTTATGAATTCATTATTGCTTGCGCTACAATTGTGACCAGCTTCGTATGCTTCTGGGTTCGATGAAAAAACCCATCGTTATGAAGGAAGTCGTCGTTTTCGGTAAGAGTAGAAAAGCCAGGTATGTTGCTACACGCGTTTCCACAACAAACCATACAAATTGGAGAGCACTTTAATCTTGCTTTCCGACCCCATCTCCTTTTCCAGAACCAGTTTTACAGGCACACGAAATAACTTTCAATAAATTTGGCAGGGTTGGTTCCTTTTCTCAGGGAATGGGCCTGTACACATTTGTAGTTTTTGTCCAACCCCAGTCTTCTGGGTTCATGTAATTACCAATCCATTCTTGAACCTGATGATACAATCTGAAAGTTTGATCGTTCTTCTAATTAGCACGAGACCAAGTGAGATCAGGTGTGCGCACTTCCATATGGTCTCGTGCTGATTAGCAGAACGATCAAACTATCGGCCGATTAAAAGTTTGTAGTGTGCCGGCGCTCTAATTCTTTGCATTCTTATATTGAGAAGATACGCCAGGAAATTTGAACAAAAATTTGGCCAAACTTCGGAAAAATTAAGGGAAAGCTGGATTTTTGCATGAGCCTTCCTTTCGAGGTCCTAAACAAGACCCTAAAAGTCCCCGTCTCTACCAGTGCCGCTAGCGGTGCTACAGAGGGTCAAAGACCCTCGAAAACAGGTTTTTCTGAATAACTCGATAACGGTGGCATATACAGAAAAGTTGTGTATGGCAAAATTGAAGCTTTTGTGCTTTTTCAATAAACGATGGAAATACCGAATACGTTCGGGTACTCCTAACGGTGCAAGGAGTCTAACGGTATTTTTAACAATTTTTCAAGAAAATCTCTATAACGGTAAATCGTACTAAAAGCTTTTGTTTGGAAAATTTCTAGCCTATAGAGTTTTGAAGAAAGCGGTTAAGTTTCATATCAATACGTGCAGCCTTAAGGGCGCTATGGGGGTTCAAACCTTAAAAAAATGTGTTTTTTGGGGTTTTTCGTGAATGGCGCTAAGACGGGGGAGTGTGCTCTCTGGCCTTCTGGGAGAAGTTTGTAGTATATGTGGCTGTTAGTAAGACGCCAAAAGTCCCCAAAGATGGGGGCCCCCCTAACGATGTTATGAGGGTCCAAAGATTCAATTAAGCAGTTTTTGGCGAATATCTTTATAACGGTAACATCCACGGAA
This sequence comes from Microchrysa polita, assembly GCA_949715475.1. NCBI lineage: Eukaryota > Metazoa > Arthropoda > Insecta > Diptera > Stratiomyidae > Microchrysa > Microchrysa polita. The sequence goes on along the minus strand of OX454417.1, from coordinate 40,652,085 downwards.
AACTGTTATATGGCAAATTTGTAGCTTATACAACGCTCAACTAAATATCCGAATATCAGATTGATGCGTGCAATGCTAAGGGCGCTATAAGGGTCTGAACCGTACAATGACGGTATTTTTCGATTTTTCGTGAATTTCTTCAAAACGGGAACGCATTTGGGAAGGAGGCCTATAATAATTTGTTGCTTCTGTAATTTCAACTTAAAATGCCAAAACAACTCATCTATGCGAGCACCCCCAACGAAGCTATGAGGGGTCAAAGTTAAACAAAAAACCGCTTCTCGGAATTTTTTTAATAACGGTAACATCTTGAGAGAACCAATCTGAGATAAATTTGTAGCTCATGTGGCTGTTAGTAAGGGGCCAAAAGTCCTCAACGATGGAAACCCCCGTAGGGAAGTTATGAGGGTCCAAACATTCAAAAATGCAGTTTTTTGGGAATATCTCTATAACGGTAATGTGCACCGAAAACTGTTGTATGGCGAATTTGTAGCTTATACAACGCATAATTAAATATTCGAATTTCAGATTGATGCGCGTAATTCTAAGGGCACTATGAGGGTCCGAACAATACAATTTCGGTATTTTTGGTTATTTTCCTGAAATTCTCTGTAACGGTAACGTATAACAGACGCAGTCTGTGAAAATTTGTTGTCTGTATGGTTCCAAATAAAATGCTCCACCGATTTGAATGCGCCTGAGGCAACCATACGTGCATTACAACGTTTAAACTAACTAATTTTTGAGGAAGGTATGTGTAGTATGTAGTGTATGTGTGTACGTATGGTTGCCTCAGGTGCATTCATATCCCTGGACTATTTTATTTGGAACCATACAAACAACAAATTTTTACAGACTGCCTCCGGTATACGTTACCGTTAAGGAGATTTTCACGAAAATAACCAAAAATACCGAAATTGTAAGGTTTGGAGCCTCATAGCGCCCTTAGTACTGCAGGTATTGATCTGAAATTTGAACATTTACTTAAGAGTTGTGAAAAATTCTAATTCGCCATATAACAGTTTTCGGTGCACATTACCGTTATAGATATATTTCCAAAAAACTGCTTGTTTGGATGTTTGGCCCCTCATAACTTTGCTAGGGGGGCTCCCATCGTTGGGGACTTTTGACGTCATACTAACAGCCACACGAGCTACAAATTTGCCTCAGACGGTTTCCCTCTAGAGGTTACCGTTATTAAAAATTTTCCGAGAAGCGGCTTTTTGTTTAACTTTGACCCCTCATAACTTCCTTGGTGGTTTACGGGTAAATGAGTTGTTTTGGCATATTAATTTGAAGTTGCAGAAGCAACAAATTATTACAGGCTTCCATCCCGAATGCGTTCCCGTTATAAAGCAATTCACGAAAATAACGAAAAATACCGTGATACCCTCATAGCGCCCTTAGTGTTGCAGGCATCAATCTGAAATTCGGACATTTAAATAAGCGTTGTATAAGCTACAAACTCGCCATATAACAGTTTTCAGTGCACATGACCGTTATAGAGATATACCCAAAAAACTGCATTTTTTGATGTTTGGACCCTCATAACTTCTCTAGGGGGGCTTCCATCGTTGGGGACTTTTGGTCCGTTACTAACAGCCACATGAGCTACAAATTTATCTAAGATTGGATCTCTCAAGATGTTACTGTTATTAAAAAATTCCGAGAAGCGGTTTTTTGTTTAACTTTGACCCCTCATAGTTTCGTTAGGGGTGCCCGCATAGATGAGTTGTTTTAGCATTTTAAGTTGAGGTTACAGAATCAACAAATTGTTATAGGCCTTCTTCCCGAATGCGTTCCCGTTTTGAAGAAATTCACGAAAAACCGAGAAGTACCGTTATTGTACGGTTCTGACCATCAGAGCGCCCTTAGCATTACACGCATCGATCTGAAATTCGGATATTTAGTTGAGCGTTGTATAAGCTACAAATTTGCCATATAACAGTTTTCGGTACACGTTACCGTTATAGAGATATTCCCCAAAAACAGTTTAATTGAATCTTTGGACCCTCATAACTTCGTTAGGGGGGCTCCCATCTTTGGGGACTTTTGGCGTCTCACTAACAGCCAGAGAAGCTACAAATTTCTCCGAGAAGACCATAGAGGACACTCCCCCGTCTTAGCGCCATTCACGAAAAACCCCAAAAAACACATTTTTTTAAGGTTTGAACCCCCATAGCGCCCTTAAGGCTGCACGCATTGATATGAAATTTGACCGCTTTATTCAAAACTACATAGACTACAAATTTTCCTTACAAAAGCTTTTAGTACGTGTTACCGTTATAGAGATTTTTGTGAAACATTGTTAAAAATACCGTTAGACCTCCTGGCACCGTTAGGAGTACCCGAACGTATTCGGTATTTCCATTGTTTATTGAAAAAGCACAAGAGCTTCAATTTTGCCATACACGACTTTTCTGTATATCGTTACCGTTATCGAGTTATTCAGAAAAACCTGTTTTCGAGGGTCTTTGACCCTCTGTAGCACCGCTAGCGGCACTCGTAGAGACGGGGACTTTTAGGGTCTTGTTTAGGACCTCGAAAGGAAGGTTCATGCAAAAATCCAGCTTTCCCTTAATTTTTCCGAAGTGAAATGCCAATTTTCCTGGGGTAAGAGTTTTTTGTATTGTTTAATAAATTAATGATTTTATCAATCTTTTTTTTTTTAATAAAAAAAACGCTCACGCAGCGCAGCATTGATCTCTATAGATGTTGGTTATATTTAAGCATAGTAAATTACCTGGCCTACAATGGGATTTGATTCCCCGAATCTGTAAAGACGAGTGTTCTATTTACCTTAATGCCGCACACACACGGTCAATCCGAATCCATTTTTTTAATTTTCGTTGTGTCAAGGTCGAAGAAAATGAATCCAAAAATTGATTCGGACGCTTCGTGTGTTTCCGGCGACACGTTATTAATTCAACTCTATTCCTTGTTTCAGCTTCAAATTTAAGAGTAAAAAAATAAAAATCCGTCAATTTTAGGAACGTTTGTACTTAATATTAAATTCAACACAGTAATATTGTCAAGACTCATTTCGAATCAAATGTAGCCTCTGCACCACAGCCCTAATGACCGTGTATATACCGCAAGCAAGATCAAATATTTTAGTCTTCAACGACATATACAGGCCGTACTAAATAGTTTGAACTAAGTTTAGTACCACTCTCAAACTATTTTGTTCGTGTTTGACAGTTTATGACAAAGTGGATTGGAATTTAGTCCGAAAGTTAAGAAAAGACACTGTAACTAAAATTTGCAGTGGGACCTAAAGAACTTTTTGCCCATATGGTACTTGGCAAGGAAAAGGGTGGGTCGGATTACAAACCGCGGCTACACTTACAGCAAATAGCGCAACCATGCCATTTGGGGAATCGGATTGTCTCATGAACTTTCAAAGATTTTAGGACAATATTAAATTTGTTTATCCAAGGGATCTGGTCGCAATGAAAAGAAATATTCTTACTGAAAGTAAAACAACCTTTCGTTCTATACCTGGCTGACTTCCCAGTGGACAGTCATCCGTTCGTCTTTATTCTATATTTTTTGCTTATTCTACGTTTATACAATTTGATTGATTGATTGTATGAATGGCTCAATCATACATTCTCCCAGCCCAAAAGAAATGACAAAGTTTTGTATTAATTCAATGAATTAGGTAAATGAGATAATCAAACATAGATTTTCATTAATTAGCATGAATAAACAACAATTTCAACAATCTAAACATCATATAAATTTTACAATAGGCTATCAAAAACAATGTAATGGTTATGATATACTGAAGTACAGTTAAATGTAAATGTCTAACGCCGAAATATTCAATTAAACTCTAATGTGTTATATATCATTGCAATTGCAATTGTTTTTTATGTAGTTTTTTTCGTCCTCAGACCATTTTTCTGTATTTCTTACTGTTTTTGAAATAATCGCAAAAAACCGAAAAAGGCCCCCTTTCCCCTTTTTTTAAGGTTGCGGACCCCCGATCGGTTGGGACTTTCTATGCCATCATCTCGGGACCATCCCCAACCATAATCAAAAAAATTTCCGATGTAGGATTTTTGCCGTTCGATGGCCATATTTTGGTCCAATTTTCTTAGACTAGTAGGCCACTTCCCTCCACCCGAATAGATTTGTCGCCAACATCAATTTCTTTCGGCGTTGGCAGTACGAAGAACCAACTTCTGGACCTCAATGATATCCATACCTCTGCCAGATTGGTTGTATGTATAATGCGATTCTCGCTTATCGTCTCGTTCAGGAGAATCGCCATCTCGCAATTGTACTCGTTAACATTAAGTTGACCAGGTGTCGCTTCGCACACGTAATGACCACCGATCATATGGCACACCTTTTCGCCTTCCAGCGGTACGACCTTCCTGTAAGAACTTGGAAAACTTGTAGCTATTAATTTTGAAGATGGTTCTATCCAAAACATCGATTTTTCATGTATAACCGGTACAGAAAAAGGTTTCATCATTGGAAAAATTTCTTTGAAAATTATAGGAATTTTAAAACGAAATTTAATCTCATTCAACTCTAACTTTACTGACGGATGAAGTAATACTTCTTCTAGTGAATAAAACTCGGGAAATTTATCACCCTGTAGCCAAGTAGTTATTTGAGGAAATAAACTCACATGGATAGATTTAAATACTTAATTGGTAAGGAGTGAAACAATATGTAAATTAGCATATTATAATAAATAACAGCTTTCATTTACCTTGAAAAAGTACGAACTGACTAAAATAGGCTGGACAAAATAATAAGTACATGTCAGTTAATTTGATTAAAACTTGTTTTAATTAAAATATTAAGTTCTGATTCGACCTGAATTTAATTTACTTTATTATTTAAAAGTAAATGGTTCATTATTTTGAAAGAAAAAAAGGTTTTTGTTGGCCTTTTGGAGATAATGCTTATGGTATGTTCCCATACATCCATATATCCAGTTAAAAATAACAGGCGCGACAATCCAACATTGGACTAAGGCCGCAGGATGTGTTAGTGACATCCTATTTCCAAGATCTTATCTGCTTTTTTTGTTGAGGTAATGAGATCAGCATCACGCTCAGCAGTGTTATTTATCCCCATAAATGGGTACTCGTTTAACATCTGAGTGAGATCATAGTCCGTCACAAGCTCTTGAGTTCGAAAAACACCATGGCTCACGGTGAGATTCGAACTCATGACCCTGTGCACCGAAGGTGCGCGCACTAACCGCTAGACCAGCTAGACTACATACTACATATATCCAGTTACTTCCAGGAAATTCCGTAATTGGTCCGTTTTATGAAAACTGTGTTTCTGTTTCATTGATTCAACTCCCCCTAAACATTCCAGATTCAATTTAACTCTAGTAACAACGTGAAAAGCCACCCGACTTGGTTGAAGCGGATCCTTGACCAGTTTCTGAGGTAAGGTTAGGGTTAATATCCTGCTGAAATCCCCATTTAAAGTGTGTGTGTTCATCAGTGAAATATTCTAGGACTCTAAACTAACATTTCTTATATGGAAATTGCCTCATTGTAGCGGTTATTAGGTATATTTGAACGAAACCAAACTATGAAAATTAAACCATAGACCACGTTTTTCGCCTCCATGGGAAATAGTCAGTAGATGTAGAATATATTATATTATTTTTTTCCTGAATGAAGAATATTACGACAAGAGTAGTTTCCAATCAAATTTATTACGATCTCATAAATAAAACAGACAATTCTGTGAGTTTTCATTGTTCGGTCTGGAACAAGAAAAACTATCCCTCCCAAATTTTCTTGAACCGTCAACACTTTTTGACGTCGCCATGGAAACTTCCAAACTTTTTGTCAAAACTGCTTTACTTCTTGTATTCTTCGATTAACTTTTCAAAGGGATTCTATATTTTAAATATTTGCCGCAAAAATCACCAAGAGAACTTTTCTCGCCATAGTGATAATGAAACCGTTGAGTTGTCCTTAAGGCCCTTACATGGACTTAACTGTATTTGAGAATGCTTATATTTACTTTTTAATGAATTACACAGTAAATACAATGTTTAGCTGGTTTATTTCGTTATTGAGAGAATAATTTTTCCGCTATTTCAAAGTTTCGAACTTAAACTTCTTTTTTCGTACCTACCATGCGTTTTTCGTTGTTTGTTTTTAATTTAACGCTTCTGGCATACACCAATTAATAAAAAAACAAATCCTTACGGAAAATAGCAACTTGTTGTCAAAAGATTAAAAAAACCGATGGTGTACTTATTATTTTGACCAAGCTGAAAACCCACTTCAAAGTTAATATCGGGAGGGACTAAGAAAATAGGGGGATGCCATTTAGTTTTTCGATTCCGTTGGCATTGTTGTATCCTAATTGTTGTAATGACTATCTATTTGGAGTAATTCAATTTTAACAAGGGTATGAACATTTGGCATTAAAAAGGTACATGAGGGATGTACTTATTTTTTTGTCCATATGTGTATATACCAGGTTGTGTTTTAAATCTCGACACCTGAATCTCCTCTCCCAATGCTCCTATCAAAAGGAATCAATAAACTAAAACTCCTAATATAAGATTCGAATTTATTCTAGGCGACCTCCTAGTTCTAGCAGTTTTCTCAGATCTGTCCTCCTTGGATTTATTCACTTGCACGTAATGATGCGTCTCCTTTTCATCATCTTTCTGCTGGTGTTGTACCGGTAGTATAGCTATCTAGTATTGGTCTTTTGATTATCCCATTCTGTGTTTTAAGTGTAACTACTCTCAGAAAACCATCATCGCCTGGATGAATTTCAATTATACGCCCAGAGGCCATTGGTTAACATGCGAATTGTCGTCTTTTATTACCGCGATCTGTCCTATTTCTATATTTTGACGGACCTTTAACCATTTCGGCCGACTCTGCAGCGGGTGCAAATACTCTTCTTTATATCTTCTCCCTACTTCCTGACCTAACTTCTCACACAATTTCCCTCCTAAGTTTCCAGAAATCTTAGATCTTAGAGATCTGAGGTCCTCTTCTCCCAAAGAAATAAACTGTTGCTCAGTAAGAAAATGATTCGGTGTTAAAACATCTAGGTCTTTGATGTTGTCGCTGATTGGACACAAAGGTCTAGAATTCATACAACTTTCTATTTGAGCCAGGACTGTGGTCATCTCTTCCCATGTAAGAACTTCGTTACCCATAAATTTAATTGACGTTTTCTTAACTGATTTTACCCCGGCCTCCCAAAGACCTCCGAAATGAGGAGCTGAAGGGGGGAACAAATTTCCATTTCCAATTGAAGCGGTAGCAGTGATTTATTTTCGTTAACCAATTTTCTAAATGCCCCTACAAAATTTGTGCTATTATCACTGTGCTATGAATCGCTTCAATGCATCAGCTGTAAGAGAGCCCACTAATTCAACATGAATGGCTTTTATCCCAAGGCATACAAATATAGCTAAATAAGCTTTAAACGATCGTACACCTCGTGAGTTTACCCATTTAATTGGCACCGGACCTGCAAAATCTACTACCGAATATAACATTGTTTTTGAATAATTACGGATAACCCTTGGTTCCGGGAGGTTTCCCATATGTTGCGTAGACAGATTTGCCGAGTATCGCTGGTAACGTACACAAAGGCCCATTATCCTCCGCAAATTTCGTGCTCCGCCCATATTCCAATGTTTCTTCCTCAAAAAGTTTATCGTGACTTGACATTTACTAGACCGGTGATTATAAACATATCAGCTGGTAATATTATAGGGTATTTTATTTCAAATGGAATTGATGCATTTTTTAATCGCCCTGCTGCTCGCACTATTTTTCTCGAATCCAAAAATGGATTTAAACTTCACAATTTACTATTTTTTCCTTCCGCCTTCCCATTCTTCAATGCTAAAATTTCATTTTTGAAAAAAAATTCTTGAACATATTTTACTAGTAATATGTATTTCGATTTCTCTCAATTCTTCTAACGTTATGTTTTTTGACTCTACTATTTTTTGTCTTCTACACCCATATACGAGTATCGTACCCAACATAATATTCTGCAACTTCTAAACCAACTCGATGAGTTTTCAATAATTGATCTTACTCGATTCTCTTCTGTTATCTCACAATTTACTAGAACTTTATTCTTACGTGCGTCTTTAGAATCTCTTTTTATGTCTTGATCCTCCGTGTCTGTTTCTTTCATTTCTGATTTCAAATTACCATCCCAATTCTTTAGCCAGATCGGCCCTTGCCACCATAGATTAGACTTCCTCAAACTCTCAGCACTACATCCCCTCGAAATCAAATCCGCCGGATTTTCTTCTGATGGAACATAATTCCAATTCTCTTTAGGTACTGCATTTTGTATTGCTGTTACCCGAAAGCGAACAAATTGCTCCCAACGTGCTGGATCTGGCCTAATCCAATGCAGAGCCACCTGAGAATCCACCCAACAGAAAAGCTCAGAAGCTTCAATTGCCATAACGCTACTAATCTTTTTGATCAACTCTACCAAGAGTATAGCTCCCTTTAACTCCAATCTGGGAATGGTAGTCGCCTGAATAGGAGTAACTCTCGACTTGGCCATCACCTGAGTTACTGAAATATGATCTTTATATATCGTTTTCATATACATACAACTGCTCCGTATGCTCGCTGACTAGCGTCAGAAAATCCATGAAATTGCACGGCCAAAGCTTCGTCTGTAAACCCAATTCATCTTGTAATTTTAAAACAATCTATCTGTACTAATTCTTTCCTTAAACCCTTCCACGCTTCTCTTACGTCCTGGGGTATCTCTTCATCCCAATCTACCAACAATTTCCATAAGCCTTGTATCAAAATTTTAGCTCCAATAATAATCAACGGTTGAACCCACCCAAGCGGAACGAATATTGATGCAATTTCAATCAAAATTGTCCGTTTCGTATAAATTATCTCAGCTTTCCATTTCGGAGAAATATACCTAAAATCGTCTTGGCTGTTATTCCAATTTAATCCTACGAATTTCGATAACGTATTAAATTCTATCGGAATATCGGCAAATAATTCGTTTGTGTTACTACACCATTTCCCTAATTGGAAACCTGCACCGTTCAGTCCTTCAACTAATTGTCTCTTTCCGGCTACTATCCCATTAATGTTATCTGCCCCGTAGTAAATATCATCCATATAGCTTTCCTTCTAACGAATATCATTGGCTAATGGGTATTTTACTTTGTTATCTTCGCCAATCTGTTGCAACGTTCGCACTGCTGTGAACGGTGCCGATGCATCACCAAAAAAGAAACTGTTGTCAGACAATATTCCATAAGGTTTTCATTTTCCCTGAAAATGAATCTTTGGAAGTTCCAATCTGACTAATTTCTCTGTATTTGTAAGTAAATTTTTCTTACATCGCATGTAAATACGAAACGACGCAATCGGAACCTTAATATTTTGTTTATCACATCTGGCCGCAGTACTGGTCCAATCATCAAGGTGCCCTTTAATGAATTAGCATTATAGTTCAGTAATATCGTCTCGATTTAGTACCAATCCGTGAAAAAAATACAGAAGTTTGTTTCTCACTCTTTCTTTATGTATTATGGGGCGCTGATTCCGATTATGAACTTTGCACCCTAAAAAAAAGTGCCGCAACCTTTAAAAAAGGGGGGAAAGGGGGGATTTTTTTCGGTTTTTTGCGATTATTTCAAAAACGGTAAGAGATACAGAAAAATGGTCTGAGGACGAAAAAAACTACATAAAATTATCTTTGCAATGATATATAACACATTAGAGTTTAATTGAATATTTCGGCGTTAGAATAGAACATAAATTAGAATATTTTCATTTTAGACCTTTTTTAAAAGCTCCATAACTTTTGAAAGAATGCCAGTTCATCCGTATAATTTTATATAAGTACTCACAACAAGTTTAAGATAATTTTAACGTAAACATTGAGTCGCTCCGGTCAAGGACCTCCATTATCCCCCCATTTAAATTTTCAAAACTGCATATCCATAACTCCCCCAAAATTGAAGCAGAGTGCTAAATTTTGGTTTGTTGCGATTGGAGGTCATAGTCACCCCACCCACCAAAAATCAGCTCATTCGGATAAAAACTAAGGGTATCTCCCATACAAAGTGACCCATCAAGAGTTTGTTCTACGTACATAACGTACTACTCATTTTATAAACTGTAGAACAAAGTTGTCATGGGTCACTTTGTATGGGAGGTACCCTTAGTTTTTATCCAAATGAGCTGATTTTTGGTGGGTGGGGTGACTATGACCTCCAATCGCAACAAACCAAAATTTAGCACTCTGCTCCAATTTTGGGGGGAGTTATGGACATGCCGTTTTGACAAATTTAAATGGGGGGATAATGGGGGTTCTTGACCGGAGTGACTCAGCGTTTACGTTAAAATTATCTTAAACTTGCTGTTAATACTTGTACAAAATTTTACGGCTGAACTAACATTATTTGAAAAGTTATGGAGCTTTTAAAAAAGGTCTGAAATGAAAATATTCTAATTTATGTTCTATTCTAACGCCGAAATATGCAATTAAACTCTAATGTTTTATATATATATATTTATATCATTGCAAAGATAATTTTATGTAGTTTTTTTCGTCCTCATACAATTTTTCTGTATCTCTTACCGTTTTTTAAATAATCGCAAAAAACCGAAAAAATGCCCCCCTTTCCCCCCTTTTTTTAAGGTTGCGGCACGTTTTTTAGGGTGCAAAGTTGATATTCGGAATCAGCGCCCCAAAATACATATAACAAATTTGAGAAATAAACTTCTGTATTTTTTTCCTGACGAAAATACGATATTATTGGACTATTACTTCTCTTTGCCGATGCGTTAAAAACTGTGCGAGTTTATTATAGCTTCCATCGTCTCTTCTAAGTAAATTTTCCGTTCCTTTTGCGGGTACTGCATGTCCCAATTCCAAATATTCCCTTACTGCGTTTACATAACTTTCCTTCAGTCTTTCATCTTTCCTAAATCTGGTTTCCAGTCTTTTGAGACTAGAGACTGCTATATGCTTGGACTGTCCTAGCTTTGAATCTTGTTTCACTGGTAACCGATATGCATATCTCCCTCCAACCCCGTTATGTGTTGTATTTTTATCAAATTCTTCGTATTTTTTCTCTTCTGATGTCCACCTTGGTACATTTTCTAATTTTTCCTCTGTTTCCGAAAATTTTGTTAATATTTCCCCAATTCCAGCATTATTTTTATTTTGAAAGTATTATACGAGGGCGCTTCAAATATGATCGAGACTAATGCTCTGACACGTTTATTTATTGTAGAAAAAATATACAAAAATGTACAGTTTTTCTAGGTACTTCCCCTCACTAGTTACACACTACCTACCACCTCTCCGGAAGCTTTTTGATGTCGGTATTGAAAAATTACTTGGACAACTCGAACATCCATGTGCGCACAAGCTCCTCTGCCTCATCGTCGGTGTTGAATTTTTTGACCTCCGAGGGCTTCTTTCAGAGGTCCAAACATATGGTAATCGCAGGGTAATAGATCCGGACTGTAGGGAGAGTGATTCAGTACCTCCCACCCCAATTCCGATATTGTATCGAGCGTAAGACGTGCGGTATGAGGACGCGCGTAATCCTAGAGAAGTTCAAAAGTTTGAGAATCCATCGCACCGTTATTTTGCGATATTGAAGGTGTTCGTGGATGAGAGACTCTACACTAGCGATGATAGTGCCGAGTTCAGCCAAATTGTCTGGAACATTCATCCTACGGTCCTTCGAAATGAGTAGGTCTAAGCGGCGAATATTGTCTGGTGTGATGCTGGTTGGCGGTCGACAATCATGCGGCTCATTCTCGACGGTTTCATCGCCATCCTTGACCGCTTTGGCAGATTTAAACACAACAGTCCTACTCAGGCACTCACTACTGAACGTATTGCACAAACGCAGAAAAATTCCCGTATTCTCAACGCCTTCCCTCACTAAAAAACGAATGACAATCACTCATGGTCGTAGCACGAGCGTAAAATATCCCTTCGCGACGGAAACTGTGCCACTCTGTTCTTAAGCTATCTTATACTCAAGCCACGATCTTCAAAACATCTACAGCGTTTGTCTCGATCATATTTGAACCACCATCGTATTGTTTTGCTTTTGTTCCGATTAATAAACCTGACAATATCCACCCGATCTGCGTTTTTTGTGCAAGCAATGACCCTTTCCTCAAGTTGATAGCGCAACTTGTTTCAGCAAGAATATTACCAATACAATCGGAATTTTTTTTACCGTTACCTTATTATCGCTCTTTTTGTGAAAGTCATCAAAAATCGTGACTTGTCACGCAAAATCGTAATTTGCAGCACTCCTGATGACTTATCCAAGATTTGATTTCAGTTTCAGAAACTACATAAAATTTCACAAAAACTGAAGTTTTTCCTGTTGCCAACATTATCGGCACTTTCAAGATACAGTTACTCAAACTTAATAGAAATTTTAAAATAGATTTTTCATCGAAAATTCAAACAGTAATTTCATAACGGTGCTTTATACGTACAACTCTGCAAAGTTGATAAATGTTGCTTCAACATGTTGGCTTTCCAACGGTATATCACTTTTCATATTTACTTGTGTATTAGGAAGGCAAGTCCACCTCCAGGGTGAGAATAATCCGTGGCGGCCGGTCGATCTTTCCGCAGTATAACATATTCGCTATGGACGCTTAGAGACGAGTTTGCGTGAAGCAACGTTTATTGGATGGCGGCGATGAGAATTCTGTTGGAACTCAAGAAGTGTGTGATCTCAGCGATTTTTCGGTGGATGCCATTACAGTTAAACTGTAATATAGATAGTGCAGTGAAAACTGCTGGAGGAGGAGGGCCAGGCGTAAGACTGGGTCTGGCATTCCTTATCATATTGTTTGGCGGTGTAGGGGGCAGTGGTGGAGAAGGTGGCCTGGGAGCAGCCCTGGGTTGCCCGGAATTTATACAACCTGCCGCAACATATGCCAAGGAGTGTTGACCTTGTCTTCGTAACCCCGAACACCTAAAGTGACCTCATTCCCTGCAGCAATTACACTGCACTGATCTAGCATTCGAACCGATTCGTCGGTTGCAGACACTCCAAATCCATACCTCTGGGCCTGGATTTGTTTCAACACCGGCGCGAATTATTAAAATTAGTAAAAGGACCTTTCGTTCGAATCGGTCTAGCAAAATTTCGGAGGCTAGCATGTTTCGCAGCCATAATATAGCACGGTTCGGATGATTGTTTTGTACACGCGGAGCTTCGTGTTCCTGTGCGCAAGTTTCAATTTATTATAGGGAGGACCGAGAAATATGTTTTATTGGCTACTTGTATCCTTCGGTTAATTTCGTCGGTTTCGTTGGCGTCCTTTGATAAGTTACAACCCAGATAGATGAAGTTGTCTACATACTCGATATGAAGGTCCCCCACTGTGATGCTGGAATTTGCTGGCGTCCTTGTTTTCGATTGCATCATGGCCTTTGTTTTGATTTCGTTGATATGTAGTCCAACTTCTTTTGCGGCGTTACTGAAGTTATGCAGAAGGCTCTCTGCATCACCCAACCTTCGAGACATGATGTTGATATGGTCGGCGTACGCTACTAATTGAGTCGACTTGATGAATAGCGTTCCGCTGCTGTCCATATTCACGGCTCGAATTACATATTCCAAGGCAAGGTTGAAGAGCATCGGCGCCAGCCCGTCGCCCTGCTTGAGTCCAGTACGAGTTTCAAATAGGTCGGTTCTACACCCTGACCTGCGAGACGGTATTAGTCATCGTCATCCTTGTGAGTCGCACTAACTTTGCCGGTATACCAAAATTCAGCATAATGTTGTACAGTACACTTCGATCGATACTGTCGTATGCCTGCTTGAAATCGACAAAGATTTGGTATACGTCGATGTTATATTCCCAGTACTTTTGGAGTAGTAGCTTCACTGTGAAAAGCTGATTGGTCGTTGAGCGACCAGGTCTGAAGCCGCCTTGATACTCGCCAATGATTCGTTCTGCGTACGGATTAATTCTCTTTTCAAGAATTTTCGATAAAATCTTATAGGCCGTACAAACTAATGATATGCCCCTGTAATTCTCACACTTCAGCTTGTCACCCTTTTTGTGGATTGGGCAGATTATGCTTTTGCGCCAATCTTCGGGAATTACCTCGTCGTTCCATGTTTTCAGCAGTAGCACAGTAGCATTGGTCAGGCACGTTCCACCATGCTTCAGCAGTTCTGCGGGGATCTCGTCACCGCCGGGCGCTTTATGATGATATTATTTATAAGTTTGTACGCCTCTCTAATGTTCTTACTGGCTAATCTTTGGTTTAGCTCGTTAAAATGTTTGCGTTTCTTACGTCTAATTAACCTATTAGATACTCGCCGAAGTTCGTTGTATCTTTCTTTCTTGGCTCGGGATGCGCGTTGTGTGTATTGGCGATAGGCTTCATTTTTCGCCTCAATCGAGGCACTGCACTCGTCGTCGAACCAGTCTGCTCGTCTGCGGCGGCCTTTATAGCCCACGACTTCTTCTGCGACCCCCTTGATGCTGTGTTTGAGCTCTTCCCAGAACTCATGGATGCCTAAATTATTGATGTTATCAAGCATGGGCGACAGTTTTTCCTCAAGTGATGTAGTACGCAGCCGCCGTGGCATCATCAATCGAATTGTCAACCTCGAAGATCTTGGCAGGGTTGATTCGCGTTAGGTGCACCGAAGAGATTCTGCACCTGTAGGTCGTCTTCACCAAATAGTGATCGGTGTCGCAGTTGGCTCCTCGATAGGATCGAACATCTAGGATATTAGAAGCCCATCTCTTGCTGATCAGTACGTGGTCGATCTGGTTCACTGTGTATTCATCTGGAGACTTCCAGGTCTGCTTATGGATTCGTCGATGAGGGAAGCATGTAGAGCTTATGACCAAGTTTCTGCCGCTCTCGAAGTCGATAAGTCGCTGACCGTTGTTGTTGTTTTCGTCGTGGAGGCTATGACCTCCAGTAGTTCCCCTATGCCAGCTTTCGTTTCCGACTTTAGCGTTAAAGTCTCCTAGCAGCAGCTTGACGTCGTTTGATGGAAGTGAGTCGAAGAGTGTTTCTAGGTCGTTGTAGAACTCGTCCTTAATCGCGTCTTCTTTTACTTCTGTAGGGGCATGCGCATTAATTAGCCAGAGATTAGCGAAACGGGTATAATGCGGATCGCACATAGCCGCTCGTTGATGTGTTTGAAGCCGATAACGTGGTCCTTGACCTGCTTATTCACGATGAAAGCTACTCCAAACTCCTTGTTGCCCTCCTCTTTACCACTCGTAAAAATAGTTTGCGAATTGAGGTCGTTAATCTCGCTTTTGAGCCATTTAGTTTCCTGGATTGCAACTATGCTCAGCTTGTATTGTTCTACCTGATCCAGGAGGGCCCTTAAGGCCTCGGTCTATTGAGGGAGCGTACATTCCAGGATCCGAAAGTGTAATCAGTTGTTCGTTTGCGGGGTCGTCGTTGTTTTGTATCCGTCCAATCCGAGGCTTTTGTTTCAGGTTTCTTGACTTGAAGTTTTTCTTAGGATGAGTTTTCGGCACATCGCTAAACCATGATAGGGTTTAATCGTTGCGTTAAAGGCCATTATGAGCATGCCTCGAAGATGCTGCTTTAGTGGTTGAATTAAATGTTTTCTGTCACCTATCACCTTAAGTAACCTGAGACTCTGCAGATGTTAATACAGCACTCTGGCGCAGCGGTGCTTCTTCCAAATGTCGCATCAGATGATTTGACTTAGCCGTTAGAGGTTTTACCCACTACCGTTACCAGGGGGCGCCCGCGCGGAGGACACATGCAGAAGCCTTTTGCCCCCCAAACTTGGTTAAATGATACATTTAAAAATGAAGAAATCCTTGATTCTAATTGGTCCATTTACAGATGTGATCGCAACTACACTATATCAGGTGGCTCAAGGGGAGGTGGGGTACTTATTGCTACACACAGTTCTTTCCCGAGTGAGCTTATTGTAACCCATTCTTATACAACATTTGAACACATTTTTGTGAAAATTCGTCTTGGAAAACACTATCTCTATATCGGAGTCTTTTACATTCCCCCCGTTCTGTTCAAAACACTTTTAACGATGTATGTGAAATAATCACTTCCATCACTGCCTCACTACACGTTAACGACAAAATAATAGTGTTTGGAGATTTTAATCGTCCGAATATAAAGTTTGTAATTGACGAGAATGACAATCGACTTCTCCCAGTCAATCTTATTGATGACTCAGATTTTAACCTCATCGATACATTTTACGGCAATGACTTGCAAATGGTTAGATTTAATTTTCACTAACTCTTATGACGAAGTTGTGGTCAGTCCCAACTACGGAATCAGAAAATCTTTTATCCAACACGTATCACCATTTTGCGATTACAGTTGAACTTTCAACAGCTGATATTTCTTTTACCCAAACCTACCAAAATAAAACAGTCTACGACTTTTTAAATGCAGACTATGATAGCATCTGTAACCATCTTGATTCCATAGACTTGGCAAATATTTTATCTAATTCTAACCTAGATGTCACTATATCTTCCTTCTATAGCATAATTCTAAAGGTAATTAATATGTATGTTCCTAAAATTAGAAAGCGCAACCCGCTTTCGGAACCCTGGCTCGATCGAAATCTCAGAAGCCTTAGAAACCAAAGAAATAAACTCTACAAAATTATCAAAAATGATCCCAATGTTTGCCTCGACGTTAAGAAAAAGTATGATGAGGTTGCAAATGAGTTCTCCTTGAAATCCAGCGACGCATATGAAATGTATGTCAATATAATGGGTGAGAGAATTATCGATGACCCGAAAAAATTCTTTCACTTTGTTAACATGAAACGTAAAACTGCTGGTTTCCCGGTTTCCATGTCCAGCGACTCCGTTTCCTCCTCTTGCCCCCAAGAAATTTGCAACTTTTTCGCTGACCATTTTCAAAACAGTTTCTGCTCATTGGGAAACTCGAGTTCCTCATTTCCCCTGACCGACCATCACTCAATAAGTCTTATCAGCGAAATTACAACAACAATGGAGGAAATACATATCTAAAGCAATTGGAGAGCTTAGTGTAGACAAAGGACCTGGCCCCGACTTAATACCTCCCGTCTTTGTTAAGGAATGTTTGAATCAATTGCTCATTCCTCAACATTTTATATTTAATAAATCCCTACGATCAGGCGAATTTGCTTTGTATTGGAAATTTTCCCATGTTACACCAATTCATAAGAGCGGGGACAAACGAATAGTCGACAATTATCGGGACATAGCCATTCTATCGGCAATTCCTAAGCTATTTGAGAAATTGGTTTGCGATAAGCTGACCGTTGTCGCTGAACCTCTTCTTAATGAACAGCAACATGGTTTTCGCAAAGGCAGATCGACCACAACCAATCTAATAATCCTGGTATCAGAGGTCTTGTGTGAAACGGAAAAGGGGAATCAGATTGATGCAGTTTATACAGATTTCAGCAAAGCCTTTGATAGAGTGGATCACCTAATCCTAATTAAGAAATTACATAAATTCGGGGTAACTGGGTCTCTTCTTAGTTGGCTCCGCTCATATCTTCTTAATCGAAATCAATTTGTTAAATTCCAAGGATATCTATCTAAAAATATATCTGTATCCTCTGGTGTACCACAAGGCAGGCATTACTCTTTATATCTTCATTTCAGACCTATCATATTTATTATCCGATATACCCCACCTACTCTATGCTGATGACCTAAAATTGTACCACATAATTCAATCACATTCTGACGCTGCATTTCTTCAACTCAAGCTTAAATCCCTCGAGGAATGGTGCAATCAAAATTATTTATATCTCAATGTTAACAAGTGCCAAGTAATAAGCTTTTCCCGTAAGAGCCTAATTATAACCAACCCCTATAATCTAAATAACGTTGCACTTAACCGAGTTGAGCACATAAAAGACCTTGGTGTTGTTTTGGACAACAAACTACGTTTCAATTTGCAGTATGATATGGTACTGTCTACTGCTAACTAGCAACTCGGCTTCATTAAAAGGTGAGCGAGAGAATTTAAGAATCTTTGGGTTACGAAATCTTTGTATACCACATTAGTCCGACCCCATCTTGAATATGCTTGTGTTGTTTGGAATCCGGTGTATGAAATTCATTGCAACAGATTTGAGTCGATTCAAAAACAATTTCTCCTCTTTGCTCTAAGAAATCTATATGATCCTGCCGATTTCCGTAATCTTCCCTCATACGAATACAGATTAGATATTTTAAATTTAATGTCACTCTCTTCAAGAAGAACGCTTCTTAGTGCATGTTTTACTTTCGATGTAATTAATGGTTCAGTTAATGTGGATTTTCTATCCAACAAAATAGTTTTCAACGATCAAATTAGACGTACTAGACATACATCTCTCCTGAAGGAGTATCAACACCTAACCGTTTATGGCTACAATGAACCCATAAACAGATGCTGTCGTAATTTTAACTCTGTTAGTGTCCCTTATTCCCAAGGTATTTCCAAACTTACTTTTAAGCAAAATTTGGTTAAGTCCCTCACTATATCCTAGTTTTATATAAAATGTAATAACTATTGTTAAACCTTGATTTGGTTAAATAAATAAATACAAAAATATTTAGCTTTCAAATTTTCTAAAATTTGAGTACAGTGAAAGCTCTCATAAGCGGACAGTCACGGTTCCCATATTTTTGTCCGCTCCGGTTATTGGATACATTGAAAAAATATTGCCGAATAAAAAATAACAAAATTAATTCATTTTTGTTTTTATTAATTCAATTATGGCCGTGTTTTTTTTACATCGGGGGCAGGTTTGCTAACCCAGACGCGCAAAAAAAACTATCGAGGGTAGCATCCAGGTTAAATTTCAAATTGTCATGTAGGCATTGCCATTAATTTCAAAACATTGCTCAAAAATATTAAAGCCCCGTTTTAACTTTCCAATCGCAAAAGTTAACATGTAATTTTTTTTAATGAAAACATATTTTTATGTAGGAATCATAATTTTGTTAGAATAAGAATTCGACGAAGAACATTTTTAACATGAATTTACAAACAAAAACTATATTTTTTGCACACACTTGTGTGTTGCATGTAAACTATACCTTAGAGCTTTTCATTTCAAAATTTAATTTTTGCTAGTCATTGGAAAACGTACTAGAAAATAATTGGGATTGCATACATTTAGGCGAGTTTTGGAAAGCTCATTAAATCTGGATAGCAATATAATTTCTAACCTGAATAAAGTCACAGGTTAGCGTTTGTATGAAAATTACCCCGGATAGTGTAGGTTAGCTAATTAAAAAACACGGCCTATGTAATTCAGTTGTTAACATTTTTACACAAATTTTTGGAAAGTTAATAATGTATCTTATTTGAAAAAATCGAGGACAGTAGTTTGGCACGATTTCGCTTTTTTTTGCTCTATTGGGCAGTTTTGAAAATGGGTCTCCAAATTTTTCAAGTGGTCAAATGCAATGTAATCGTTCTTTGAAAAACATTTTAGGTTCCGTATTTGTTGTAAAGCTTCTTCAAATGAAGTAACTCCATCAGCAACCGGCGCCTCATCTTCTGATGCACCTTCCCTTCCGGGGCCGATAACCAATAACTCTTCTTTTTCGCCAGCCATATTAGCACAAAACAAAACAGTCAATCTTTCTTTGGATAATTTGCCACCTACACACTTTTCAGACTTTAGGGCTAGGGTTGGAAGTTTTGATATAAATTCTTTGACATCCTGTTGAGAAACATCCGCCGATTCTCCAGATATGCATCGAAAATCTATATTGTGCCTTTTCCGCCACTTTTGGAGGCATCCATCAGATGCCATAAACCTGTTGTAACCCAATTTTTCAGCAGCTTCTTTTGCTTTCGCCTTAATCAATGGTCCCGATACGGGAACATTTTGGTTTCTCACTCGGGAAAACCATTCAAAACAGATACTGTCGATTTGTAAACCTTCTGTTTTTAGAAAGTTTCTTTTTTGATTAGAGTTGGAACCGGATTGCCACTTTTCCTGAATTTCTTCTTTCTGCTTCAAAATCTCCGCCGCTTGTGTTTTGCCTATGTTAAATCTACGGAGGACCAATCAATTTATTCATACAATTGTGAATATTAATTAAAAACAATATTGTGTACCTTTTTGCAAGATCACGAACGGAAAGTTTTTCCTTGTCAATGATGTTCACCACCTCCATTTTTTCTTTTAAAGAAAGCATTCTTTTATTTGGTGCCATCTCCAATCAATTTATAATGTACAAATGATTTTCATGCACCTTTATGAAGCCAAACCTCAACATTATCTATTCTTGGAAAATTTCCTTTTTAACAGAAAAATGCAGGGTAGGTTTTCATAGAAAACATCTGGCTGTAGAACATTTTCGCCGAAACATATCCAACAAACCTGCCCGTATGAAACAAGTTTGTCCGGTTATGAGAGCGCCGCGTCCGGTTATTGGAGATGAGTCGACGAAATGTTCTACAAATTACTGTCCGTGTCCGTTCATTGGAGTGTCCGCTTATTAGAATGAAAGGTACACAGAAATCATTCGAAAAACATTTGTTCCCAATAATTTGTTCGTTTATTAGAGATGTCCGCTTATCGGAGCTGTCCGCAAAGGGAGCTTTCACTGTATTTCTTTTTTTACTATTCTCATTTTCCGATTCATAGTTAGTTACTCCATCCGTATTGATATTTTCTAAATCGAATTTTAAAATTCCCGCAAAAACTGAATAATTGGCTGATGTTAAATCATAATATTTGTTTTTCAAATAATTACTCTCCTTTTCTGTATCTAACTCTTCAATTTTCGTATGATTATTCCTAAACTCTATCCACAAGTTTTCTAGTTTTCAACCCCCCCTCTATTCCTTCTCCTAGATCTTTCTGAACCAAAAGAAGGATCTTTAGCTCCGACATTGTACCCTCTTCGTGTTTATTTCTTTTCGCTTTCTCGCTAAAATACCTTTTGAAGTGCCTCTTCTTGACCAATACTTTTACCTTCTTCTTTTATGTTTTTTCTTCGGTTTCTCGTCAAAATATCTTTTAAATTACCGCTTCGTGTCTGTTTCTCTCGATTACCTTTTTCTTTCACGTTTTATCTTTACTTTTTTCGTTAAATTTCTTCTTACAGATTCACTATGCCTTTTATTCGCTGGCCACACAGTCACGTTTCTTTTCTAACTTTAGAACTTCACTGTCTTTTTATTTATTTGTTTTCACCAACTTTTTATACTGTTATTTCACAAGTATATTTACTGTCTATCAAATCTTTATCTCAATCGTTCACTCTCCTTAACAAACTTTTTTCCCTTCACTTTTCAAACTTTCTAAAACTGTTTCCAAAATCTTTTACATCTCTTTTTAAACTTCACTCACTTTTTTATCAACTACAAATATGGCCAAAGAAATAAGTACACCCATACTAATTTTTCTTATCACCCTGTAGCCAAGTAGTTATTTGAGGAAATAAACTCAAATGGAAAGATTTAAATACTTAATTGGTAAGGAATGAAATAATATGTAAATTAGCCTATTATAATAAATAACAGCTTTCATTTACCTTGAAAAAGTACGAACTGACTAAAATAGGCTCGACAAAATAATAAGTACATGTCAGTTAATTTGATTAAAACTTGTTTTAATTAAAATATTAAGTTCTGATTCGACCTGAATTTAATTTACTTTATTATTTAAAAGTAAATGGTTCATTATTTTGAAAGAAAAAAAGGTTTTTGTTGGCCTTTTGGAGATAATGCTTATGGTATGTTCCCATACATCCATATATCCAGTTACTTCCAGGAAATTCCGTAATTGGTCCGTTTTATGAAAACTGTGTTTCTGTTTCATTGATTCAACTCCCCCTAAACATTCCAGATTCAATTTAACTCTAGTAACAACGTGAAAAGCTACCCGACTTGGTTGAAGCGGATCCTTGACCAGTTTCTGAGGTACGGTTAGGGTTAATATCCTGCTGAAATCCCCATTTAAAGTGTGTGTGTTCATCAGTGAAATATTCTAGGACTCTAAACTAACATTTCTTATATGGAAATTGCCTCATTGTAACGGTTATTAGGTATATTTGAAGGGAACCATACGAAATCCCCAATCACAAAATCCCCAAACGTAGAAAAATCCCCAAAATCAAAATCCCCATATTCAAAATCCCCATAATCATAATACCCATATACAAAATCCCCATAATCATAATACCCATATACAAAATCCCCAATCATAAAATCCCCAAACACCCGAAATATGATAATAAATGGTAGATGGATGGTAGTAAAAAATGGTAGATGGCTGGTAGATGGTAAATGGTTGAAGGATGAAAGACTGTAAATTGTTGATGGTAGATGGAAGGTGTTAAATGGTAGATGGTAAATGGCACTAAGAGGGACGTAAATCGATACTAACTTATTTTTTGATTAGCACAAATAAAATTTCGAGTCCATTGCATATATCGTTCTAAACATAATAGGTTTTCTTTAACATCGTCGAGACAAGTCCTCATCCGAACGAATATTCGCGGAAAACTTGGTTGGCTTATTGTTGGAACCGATTGCATATTTAATCGCCGGCACATTATCTGCTGTTGTTCTGTGTTACTTCAAAGAGTTTGCCGTTGATTAGCATATATCAGTCCACGACGGTGATTTTTTATTGCATAATAGGACTATTCAATTACAATAGTCTAAAGCACCTACCATTTATTATCTACCATTTACCATCTACTATTTGCTATTTACCACCCACCCCATTTGCAATTTACAATCTACCATTTACCATCTGTCATCAACCATTTACAAGCTACCATCCGTCTACCATTAACCACCTACCATTTACCATCTACCATTTATCATCTGCCATTTAACATCTATCATTTACCATCTACAATAGCCTAAAGAAAGTCTCCATTCCCCATTTGAGGTGTGATCTTAGCACGCGCGCGCGTTCTTAGATCACACCTCAAATGGGGAATGGGGAATTTCGTTTGGGTATTTTGGTTTTGGGTATTTTGATTTCGGGGATTTTGATTTCGGGGATTTTGATAATGGGGATTTTGATTTGGGGATTTTGTGACTGGGGATATCGTATCCAACCCATATTTGAACGAAACCAAACTATGAAAATTAAACCATAGACCACGTTTTTCGCCTCCATGGGAAATAGTCAGTAGATTTTTCCTGAATGAAGAATATTACGACAAGAGTAGTTTCCAATCAAATTTATTACGATCTCATAAATAAAACAGACAATTCTGTGAGTTTTCATTGTTCGGTCTGGAACAAGAAAAACTATCCCTCCCAAATTTTCTTGAACCGTCAACACTTTTTAACGTCGCCATGGAAACTTCCAAACTTTTTGTCAAAACTGCTTTACTTCTTGTATTCTTCGATTAACTTTTCAAAGGGACTCTATATTTTAAATATTTGCCGCGAAAATCACTAAGAGAACTTTTCTCGCCATAGTGATAATGAGACCGACAGTTGTCCTTAAGGCCCTTACATGGACTTAACTGTATTTGAGACTGCTTATATTTACTTTTTAATGAATTACACAGTAAATACAATGTTTAGCTGGTTTATTTCGTTATTGAGAGAATAATTTTTCCGCTATTTCAAAGTTTCGAACTTAAACTTCTTTTTTCGTACCTACCATGCGTTTTTCGTTGTTTGTTTTTAATTTAACGCTTCTGGCATACACCAATTAATAAAAAAACAAATCCTTACGGAAAATAGCAACTTGTTGTCAAAAGATTAAAAAAACCGATGGTGTACTTATTATTTTGACCAAGCTGAAAACCCACTTCAAAGTTAATATCGGGAGGGACTAAGAAAATAGGGGGATGCCATTTAGTTTTTCGATTCCGTTGGCATTGTTGTATCCTAATTGTTGTAATGACTATCTATTTGGAGTAATTCAATGTTAAAAAGGGTATGAAAATTTGGCATTAAACAGGTACATGAGGGGTGTACTTATTTTTTTGTCCATATGTGTATATTTTCTTTCTCAAAACATCACTAATTATCAATTTATCAATTCACCCCTTTTGCTCGACGCACCATATAAAGGTAAGGCAACTTTTCTTCTTTCTTCTTCCGTGGTCCTACTGGCGACCATTTCCGATGGCAGCCTCGCTGCCATACGGGTGTTTCAAGCCTCTTCGGGGCGGACCACACCCGTTTTTCAACGAGAAACGGCCAAGAGTTGCCACAAAACCCCTCCATGGCAAGAGCTGTGAAAGTTCGATGCAGGAGTGTTGTGTATGGCTGTGTATGTGTGTGGAAGTGTTCTATGTGTTTTTTCGTCAAATTGGGAGCATTTCATCTCAGCGCGGTTGCTCTCAATTCTACTAATCCGCGCCGACATCGAAACTAATCCAGGTCCTGAAATTTACATCTGTTGTGAATGCAACCGACGTATCTTCGGCAATGCCAGGTCTTTGAGATGTACCTGCTGTAGAGAATGGTGTCATTTTTATTGCTCCGGCTTAAAAAAAAATTAATCAGTATAACAATTTGTCTTTTGTTGCTCCTGGGTGTCTGAATACGGGTCGGCCCCCAGCTACCCCAGGCCCTAGCTCACAAGCTAATAGTTTAATACCATCTCCGGCCATTCCTGGCCCTAGCTCCCGAGCCAATCCTCAACCACCGCCACCCGTAGTCAACAATACAACAAGGCATACTCGCTCAAGTTTAACACCTGCACCCTCCGCAGCAATATACACCCCACTCACCATATTGCAGTTTAACTGCAATGGCATCCGAAAGAAGATCAGCGAGATCGTCCGTTTCATGAGTACACGCAGATTTAGCGGCCTTTCAGGAGACAAAGCTCCAACCTTCAACTCCCGAATTTAATATCCGCGGCGATTACATACTTTTGAGGCGCGATAGAGTCGGCAGGCAGGGTCCTAATCCAGGAGGAGGGCTTTCCAATCCTCGGAAAGAAAAGGGCAACAACGCCATCGAATTTGGCAACACTAAAACCTGCGATCCTCTTCAGTGTGCTAGCCTGTTCAATAAACAATTTATTGAACATCCCAAGTCAGACGGCCTCAAGCGCAAAATTAGAAGACGGATTCGCAGCCGGATTGTTGACACCATACCATCTTTTACAGCGGACCAGGTTAAAAAAGTCATCGAGAATGCTAAAAACTCCAAGGCCCTCGGACCAGATGGCATTTCGATGACCATGTTGAAACATCTCGACCTTCCAGCCATTGAGTATCTCACGGCCGCCTTTAACTTGTCGATGTCCACGCTTGCCATCCCTGAAATCTGGAAAACAGGTCGAATTGTTCCCTGTCTCAAGCCAGGGAAGAGCGCAAATCTCGGGGAATCCTACCGCCCCATTACGATACTTTCTCCTGTCGCAAAGACGCTGGAGGCCCTTATTCACCCCACTCTTGTTGCACATGCGAAGCTAGAACCTCACCAGCATGGCTTCAGGAAGATGCATAGTACCACCACTGCCCTCGATGCGATCACTACACGCATTCGTGATGGGCTGAATCAACGCAGTCGTTGTCACAGAACTATTCTGGTGGCAATAGACCTATCAAGTGCATTCGATAAGGTCAATCATTCAATGCTCCTGGCAAACCTGTTGAATATGCATCTTCCTGCACAAGAGATCCGTTGGATTGCCAATTATCTAGCTGGTCGGCACTCCTTCACCGAGTTTCGAGGCAAACGTTCTAAGCTTAGGAAAATCAAATTAGGTGTTCCACAGGGAGGGGTACTCTCCCCCACTCTGTTCAACATCTACATGTCCGGCCTTCCCACACCACCTGAAGGAATCGAGGTGATTTCCTATGCTGACGATTGCACCGTACTCGCCACAGGGAATGATAAGGAAGAAATGCGCCTCCGAATTAATCGCTATCTAGGACGATTACAGGCTTTTTTCCAAAGCCGAAACCTCACCATCTCTGCGTCCAAATCCTCTGCGACTTTTCTAACCACTTGGTGGGAGGACATGAGATGGGAGATGGATATACGTATTGGCAACAATTCTGTTCCTACTGTTAAAAACCCCAAAATTCTCGGGCTTCACCTAGAGAACATGATGACGTCTGCGAATCATGCAGCTTCAGTCTGTGAAAAAATGCGCAGTAGGAACAACATCCTAAAAGCTCTAGCTGGTAGCACCTGGGGCAAAGATAAAGAAACCATGCTAGCTACCTATAAAGCGGTGGGTCGAGCGGCCGCTGATTATGCAGCCCCAGTTTGGACACATAGTCTATGTGAAACAAACTGGACCAAAGTTCAGGTCTGCCAAAATGCCGCTCTACGCATAGCGACAGGTTGCCTTCTGATGTCTGCCCAGGATCACTTACATCAGGAGACAAAATTGATGCCAATACGTGATCACAATCTCCTACTCTCTAAACAGTATCTTGTTGGTTGCTACCGTGAGGATCATCCCAATAATCATCTCATGGACCGAATTCCTCCACCACGACATGTCAGGCGTGGTTTA
Organism: Microchrysa polita; assembly: GCA_949715475.1. Taxonomy (NCBI): domain Eukaryota; kingdom Metazoa; phylum Arthropoda; class Insecta; order Diptera; family Stratiomyidae; genus Microchrysa; species Microchrysa polita. The sequence goes on along the minus strand of OX454417.1, from coordinate 40,625,606 downwards.
CGAGACCTTGAGAGAGAGGTTCAGGGATACAAACGGGACCCTTACGATGAAGTTACATACCGAGCCGCCATTGCAGCGATCCACACTGATGAAGTGAATCGGTCTATCGCGAGTTTAGGTGCGAATAGAGTCCTCTCAGAGCGCCCACCACCAATTTCGCCTGAGGAGATTAGGCTCCCGAGAGCCACCAGAGTAACACTAGCTCAACTTCGGTCGGGCTTTTGTTCACGCCTCAATTCGTACCTTTCTCGCATAAACCCGGACATCCAAAACATCTGTCCAAACTGCAATGGTACTCCTCATGATGTGGGCCATTTGTTTCAATGCCCCGCTGCGCCCACTGATCTTACCCCTATATCACTGTGGGAAAACCCTATCGCAGCAGCTATGTTTCTGTCCTTAGACCTCACGGACACAAACATTGACGAACCATAAATCGTACCCACATAGATGCACAGAGGCTACACACCTTTCTGCACCGCTACAAGAAGAAGAAGGAGGAGGGCTTGCATTCCTAATACAAAGAACCGTGCTATACAGTGTATTAGATCTTCGTTTCAACGACGGCACGGCGGAAATGCAAGCTATTGCCGTTAAATCCGGCAATACCAATATCGAACTTATAAACATTTATGTTCCACCAGCATCCAGCTGTGGCTCTGGTTATAAGTTCGATATTGGTCCACTCCTCACAGGACAGCATAGGATCCTACTTGGCGACTTTAACGCCCATCACGAACTCTGGTACTCTCTTCTCGGCAAAAAAACCACCGCAGATCCTAAACTTTGTGCGAGCTTGTTCAATAAACAATTTATTGAACATCCCAAGACCAAGTCGCAAAATAAAAAGAAGGTTACGCAACTTAACAGTTGACATTATTCCCACCTATACAGCGGACCAAGTTTCAGCAGCGATCAAGAACGCTAAAAACTCTAAGGCCATTGGACCGGATGGCATTTCAATGGCCATGCTGAAACATCTAGATCTTCCGGCCATCGAATACCTCACGATGGCTTTAACTGGTCGATATCCACGCTTGTCATCCCTGATTTTTGGAAAAAGGGTCGAATTACACCCCTTCTAAAACCCGGTAAAAGCGCATAATTCGCCTATTCTTACCGTCCAATCACGATTTTATCACCCGTTGCAAAGACGCTCGAAGCACTCATCCACCCCACCCTTGTATCACATGCTGAGCTAGCTTCTCACCAGCATGGCTTCAGCAAGATGCATAGTACTACAACAGCTCTGGATCTGATCACCCATCACATCCAACCAGAAACCGCACTGTGACAGAACTGTCCCAGTGGTACTTGATCTGTCGGAAGCCTTCGACACGGTTATCCACTCTGCGCTGTTGGCAGACCTCCTTAATGTGCATGTTCCTGCACAAGAGGTTAGATGGATTGCCAACTATCCAGCTGGGAGGCAATCCTATACCGAGTTTCGTGGCAGTTGTTCAAAGCATAGGAAAATTAAGCAGGGAGTTCCACAGGGTAGCGTACTCTCTCCTACATTGTTCAACATCTACCTGTCGAGCCTTCCAACACCACCGGAAGGTATCGAACTAATTTACTATGCGGACGATTGCACCGTACTCACCTCGGGGAATGATTTAAACGGCATGTGTGCTCGACTAAATGACTATGTTGACAAACTGGTGGAGTTTTTTCAGTATCCGCAACCTCGTCATTTCACCGTCAAAATACACTGCAACACTTCTCACCACCTGGACGCAGGAATTTTCGAAGGAGCTTAGGATCCGTACGGGTAGGCATGCTGATGACGTTGTTCCATACATTTCATACAGCAACCTGTCAACGCGACGCGTACAGCTGTTTTCGTGAATCCGCCAATATATTTTCTCTCGTTGTATCCGATCGTGTTCTCTCTAGAACCTGAATCAACTTTCAAACTTTCCTTCTCCTAGTGGTGAAGTGGTGTTAATGAAGATACGTTAGTAGTGCGCCTCTAACTGTGCTTTCCAGTGTTCTTCGAAGACAAAGGAATTCTTCTTATTGACATCGTGCCAGTGTGTGTGTGTGCGCGCCAACAACGCCATCTGCCATCCTTTTTAAAATTAAACTTTTGAAAGGTTCGCGTATCTTTTGGCGCTTCTGTAATTTCGGCTGTTCTTGACTTTTATCACCCGAGTAGGGTTGTGCTTGCTTTTTTTTAGTCGTAAACCGATTATTTTGCCCGAACTTTAACATGAATTTGTGTTCCATGACTTCCTGCCTGGACAAGGAGAACACGTCTCCCGTCATCATTTGCGCTGGTTTCTGTGAGAAACCCTTTCACAGTAAGTGTGTTGTATTACCAGGGCTGGTTGGCGATTATATACGGAAGCATGACTCAGGCGTACATTGGTTCTGTCGAACTTGTAGAGCCAGATCGAAATCCTCGTATGCTGCAAAGATGCTTGCCACCAAAGATGTGCTTGGCAGCTTGTCTAATGATTTCCGAGCTTATCTCAGCAAACTGGAGTTAGCGTTCGATGATGTAAGTGCTTTCACCGCTGCTGATTCCAATGACGTCACGGACAGTGGCGCCAACATCGCATCGACTATGCCTGTGGGCGTTACCTCACGTCCTCCCCACCAGAAAGTTCAGAAGGCTCGTTCAGCTGGTGTAACTACTCGACAGATGCATCGTCTTTGCAGTTGTCCCTACCTGGCACTTCCATGCAGTTACAACCACTAATTTCACCAAGTCTTCTCAACCGTAACTTCTCTCACCAGGATAATCAACCTCCTATAGCAGCCCAAACCTCTCGTCAACAGGGCTTTGAGCATCATGTGTCGATCGCACAGCCTAACACCACTCAACCTCAATATGCTCAACGTTCATACTCGTCCTCAGCACTGCCACATATCTCTGCACCCTCACCATATATTAATGTGGACAGTGCTCCTACATTAACTCATTCGTCTCCGTCGTCGCAGCAGATCACGATTAATAGCGCTAATCACCACAACGAAGTCATCACAGCGCAACCGTCCACGGGTGATAGTGCTACTGCTCCCACTTTGAGAGTGTGCGCTCCTCCAAGGCAAATCTTCATATCGAGGCTCGCATACGACACATCTGAGGAAGAGCTCTCCTCTTATGTTATTAATCGGCTTGGCTTTCGACCAGCAGTGTTCGATTGTAAAAAGCTAACAAAAGAAAACATCCCGGATCGGCGAATCTCCTCGTTCAAAATATCAGTGTCGCGCGACGTCGACATACCCTTAAACTCTTCTTTCTGGCCTCCAGAATTGTTAGTGAAGGATTTTACAAAGCGCAAGTCACCTCGGCGCCGACATCCCAGACGCGAAAATTAAATATCTCATTATACCACCAAAACACTAGAGGTCTTAGAACCAAATTGGAGGAATTCTACATTTCGTCTATTACCTCTGGTCATGATATTATATGTATTTCCGAGACGTGGCTTGATTGCTCCATAGGCGACTCTGAGGTTATTCCATCTTACAATATTTTCCGCTGCGATCGCAATCGTTCTCTCACTGGCAAAGCAGATGGTGGGGGGCATTAATCGCGGTTAATAATAAACATAAATGTTCTCTGTTGTACACCTCAACTAACGACTCTTTTGATTGTGTTATCGTAAGCATCAATCTTTCCTTGTCCACCGTACTTCTTGTAACTTGCGTGTATATGCCTACCAACTCCAATGCATCTATTTACGAATCATGGTACTCAACTGTCGCTCGCATAGTGAATAGTGGTAACTTTACATCGACTGTTATCTGTGGCGACCTCAATCTCCCCCACATTCATTGGCGTCCCGATTCTGACTTTCCAGTTGCTTCCGTCTCTCCGTCGCAACTTCTAGGTTTGACTTCCTTCATGCATCTTTGCTCCTTCTCACAAGTTAATACGATTCGCAACGCTTCCAATCGTCTCTTAGACCTAATTTTTACAAATATTGATAAGTCGTTGATTTTTCTATCCGAACCCTCGCCTTATGTGAGAATTGACAGTCATCATCCACCATTACTCCTTGAACTAACTATTGAAATATCGAGTCCTCGTAGCTTGCCTCGCAAGCAAGGTAAGTTCAATTTCTATAAAGCGGACTATAGTACAATTAATTCTAGCCTCTCTGAAATTAACTGGTCTTATGTGCTGGGGCATCTTGACTGTGACTTAGCTGTGACAACGTTCTACAATATCTTGTCCAATCTCATCTCTGCATCTGTTCCCGTTTCAATTCCTAGATCCCGTAGAAGCCCAGTTTGGTTTACGACCCAAATCTTCGATGTTCTTCGTAAAAAGAACCGCTGCCGATTGCGTTACAAACGTTTTCGAAACCCAGAAGACCTTATCTTGTTTCGCAAATTTCGTACGGAGGCCAAAAAGCTTATCTCAGCAGCTAGAGTAGTATTGAAGAGTCTATCCAACGAAACGAAAGTAAGCGGTTCTGGTCTTATGTGAGAAGTCTTCGCTCATCCTCATCCTTACCCTCTAAGATTTCATACCTCAACGTAACTGCCACTGACCCTCAACAGATCTGCGAGCTGTTTGCGTCTTACTTTTCCTCCGTATTTTCACCCTCCTCCTCCGAGCCCTTCTCATTTCCTAATGATCCTTCCAACTTTTCATTTCCTCCCATATCCCCTGACCAGGTTTTTAAACTCCTAAGTGAATTAAAACCCGAAGGCGGTGCGGGAGCCGACGGTCTACCCAATATTTTTCTAAAAAAAAACCTGCCAAACCCTATCATTACCGCTTTCAATTTTGTTTAACAAAAGCTTGCAAGCGGGTATTTTTCCGTCAGTCTGGAAAAAAGCTCTAATTTTACCTATCCAAAAAGCAACTGAAAATCTTTCTTCTGTAACAAATTATAGACCCATTTCTTTGCTTCCGTCGTGTGTCTTTGAAAAAATCGTCAATGACTTTCTGACAATACATTTTGAGCATTTAATTTCATCCTGTCAGCATGGCTTCCAAAAACACCGCTCGACCACGACGAACCTGCTTGAGATCACACAATTTGTCGCCAAAATGTTTGATCTCCAGCAGGATGTTCACGTGGTCTATACAGATTTCTCGAAAGCATTTGACTCGGTATGTTTTCGCATACTTCTTACTAAACTCGTAGCTTTAAACGTTCCTATTGCTCTGGTTAAATGGATTGACTCTCACCTCTCAGACCGCACTGGTCAAGTTATATTTGATAATTGCTTATCCGCTCCCTTCACTCCAACATCCGGAGTCCCTCAAGGATCTATTCTAGGTCCTCTGCTCTTTTCGTTTTTTATAAACGACCTACCTCGAATCCTTGATTGTCGTTGCCTGCTGTTCGCAGATGACCTAAAGTGTTTTCTCCCAGTTTCGTCTACTACTGAATGTCTACAGCTTCAATCCGCGCTTAATGTTCTTTCGTCATGATGCCACATAAACGACCTCAGGCTAAATCTGTCTAAATGCTATTACATAATATTTTCTCTTAAGCCTTCTCCTTTGTTATTCTCCTACTCTATTAACAATCTGCCTATTACAAGGGATGTTTCGCATGTGGATTTAGGGGTAAAATTTGACAGCAAATTGAACTTTAGTGGACACTATGAGGACATTGTTAATCGGGCCTCCAAACTTGCAGGTTTTGTGTTCGCAGTTCGTCCCAATTCCATTGCATTCAATCTGCTGTTCGTCTCTTTTGCTCTCTTGTTCGTAGCATTTTGGAATACGCAAGTGTTGTTTGGGCTCCCCACAGTCAAATAACACACTCAACCGACATCGAGGCTGTACAACGAAGATTCACCCGTACACTTTTTTATAAATTTGGCTTACCTAACGCTAGCTACCCCGATCGTCTGCTTTTCCTCAATTTGCGTTCTTTGAAAGCGCGAAGATTACTCTTGGATGAGTGCTTTCTTTTCAAACTATGTCATGGACTTATTGACTCCAACGTAGCGGAAAATATTCGATTTAAAACTCGGAATCGCCCATCGCGTAATCTATCCATCTTTGATCCACCATTTGCCAGGTTGGAAATCTACTTTAACTCGCCTTTACTTAGAATGATGAGGGTTCACGATGAACTCCAGTTTGGTCCTCTTACACTAAATTTTTATGCATTTCGTAGAACCGTACTCCAATATCTTGTATCTTATGATATGATTATGTAAATTTTTCTTAGTTCTTGATTTGTACGAGTATCAAACTAATAACATACTTTTACAATATTGTATCTGTCTCTTGTATCTCTTGAATTCATTTTTCTAAGCTTATATCATACAATAATTGGAATTTTCTGTGTATATGATATTTTAATAAATAAATAAATAAATACTAACCCCAAAATCCTTGGTGTCTATCTAGACACCATGATGAAATCGAAAAACCATGTCGAAGACGTAGTCGATAAAATGCACAGTAGAAACAACATCCTAAAGGCAGTAGCCGGGAGTTCCTGGGGCAAGGACAAGGAAACTATGTTGGTCACCTACAAAGCGATAAGTAGAGCAATTCCCAGCTACGCAGCACCGGTGTCGTCACAAACCGTTTGTGAAACAAACTGGGACAGGATCCAGACATGCCAAAACGCTGCTCTACGTGTCGCTACAGGTTGTCACCTAATGTCGTCCCAGGATCATCTTCATCAAGAAACCAGCATGTTGCCAATACGTGATCACAATCTTCTCCTGTCTTTACAATATCTGGTCGGTTGCTATCGAGAGAATCACCCAAACAATCATCTCACGACATGTCAGGAGTGGAATCAGAGATCTCGAGAGAGACGTCCAGGGATACAAACGGGTACCTCCCGATATATTTGATGACACAAAATACCATGCCGCTATCGCAGATATTCACACAACCGTTGTGAATCGGTCAATAGGGAGATTAACTATGAATAGAGTCCTCTCAGCGCCCCCACCACTTATATCACCTGAGGAGACTAGGCTCCCGAGAGCCACAACAGCGACACTAGCCCAGCTTAGTTCGGGTTTTTGCTCGCGCCTCAATTCATACTTATCTCGAATAGACCCGGACATTCGGAACATTTGTCCGAGCTGCGGTGGTGCACCCCATGATGTGGACCACCTGTTCCTATGCCCCGCTGCACCCACTAACCTCACTCCGAGGGCGCTATGGGACAACCCTATCGCAGCTGCTACGTTCTTGTCGCTTGTGACAATGATGCTTCTTCTATTGATGATAGAGGGACCATTGTGAAGGTAGCTTTTCTATCGTGTGGCGAAACATTTGTGGACAGACTACAGCGAGGTAGAAGACCATTTATCAGTAATGATACATGGTCTCTGATAACTGCACGGAAGAGAATTAAAGAGCAAATAAACTCGGCTACTGATAATTCAGTTAAGCAACAACTGAGGACCGAGTACAGTTCTCTTCAAAAAAGAGTGCAGAGGAGCGTTAGACGTGATAAACGCAACAACATCAACCCGTTAGCTTTGGAGGCAGAAGATGCGGCTTACCGTGGTGACACGAACCCTTTACAAGCTCATAAAGCCACAAACTGGCAGATGTTTCACCAATGAGCATCCTATAAAGGATAAAGACGGGTGTCTGCTAGTCACAGATGAACAACAACTGCGCCGATGGAAAGAGCATTTCATTGAGGTTAATAACAACTTAAACCTTTCAAGCCCATCTCCACCGGAGGCAGTAAGTCTTCCGCAAGTGGCCAGAATTATCACCGGCGTGCCATCCCAGCTGGAAATAACTAATGGAAGCAGGTAAGGCCCCGGGGCAGACGGTATCCCCATGGAATTTTTGAAAGCGGATATCAACGCTACAGCGGATATTCTTCTTCCCTGATCCAAGAGTGTTGGACAACCGAGACTCTTCCTCAAGAATGGAAGAAGGGCGTCATTATTAAAATCCCCAAAAAAGGAAGTTCAAGGATTGCAATAATTGGCGTGAAATCTGTTTCCTCCCTGCAGTCTCTAAACTGATGGCCAAAATAATCTTAGACCGGATCAAGCAAACGATCGACCGCACTTGAACAATGAACAAGCTGGTTTTCGTGAGGGTTTTTCATGTAGCGATTAAATCAACACCCTCCGAATTATAATTGAACAATCCGCTGAATAGAGATCCCCGTTACATCTATTGTTCATTGACTTCGAGAAGGCGTTTGACAGCGTTGACAGGGCTTCTATCTGGACAGCATTACGTAGGAGAGGCATACTAGAGAAACTTATTGCCATTATAAAGGAGTCCTATAAAGGATGTCACGTCTTGCACAAGGGCGAATTGTCTAGTCCTTTTGAGGTGAATAATGGAGTTAGACAAAGCTGTATTTTATCACTAATACTGTTCCTTATTACCATCAACGACGTAATCTGCGACGCTCTAGGCAACCATAAAAGTAAGGGTATCAGGTAGAAATTATTTTATTACCTTCAGCACCTGGACTATGCCGACGACATTTCCCTTCTTTCAAACACAGCAGATCATCTGACTCAAATGACGGATGCTTTGCATCGTGAAAGTCGAAGTGCTGCTTTCAAAATTAATGCCGCTAAGACTAACTATTTGAGCTTGACATCAAAAAGACAAAGAAACATGTGTATTTCCAGACAGCCGATAGAAAAAGTCGAGAACTTTCCTTACCGTAGTATCAGCGGATGGTGGGGCTGATGCTGATGTAGAGTCTCGCATAAATAAAGCAGTATTTTTCAGTCTGACTCCTCTCTGGCAAAACAAAAACATCTCCAGAAATACCAAACTCCGGATCTTCGAAAGCAATGTTAAATTCATGCTTTTATATGGGTATTCCACTTGGAAGGTGACCAGTGATATTACAACCAAACTACAAACTTTCGTGAATCAGTGCCTTCGACGCATCCTACAAATTCGCTGGCCTGAGGTAATCTCTAACGACGACCTCCTCCAAATGACTGGCCAAAATAGAATAGGCATCGACATCAAAAGGCGGAAGTGGCAGTGGATAGGTCCCACACTTCGAAAAGAGCCAAAAAACATTGCAAGACAGGCTCTAGATTGGAATCCTCAGGGAACCGATGCAAGGCGTCGTGTAGGAAAACCCAAAAATACATAGAGAAGATCTGTTGAGGCAGAGGAAAATTTATAGGTAAATCGTGGGACCAGCTAAAGGCGATGGCTGCTAATAGGTAGAGGTGGAAAAGAGTCGTAGTCAATGCCCTATGCCGCACTAGGGGTTAAAAGGAACCAGAGAAGAACTGACTTTTGAGGCCAAATTGTTCTATGGTCTGACCGCATTACGCAGTAAAAAGTTACACTCTTTTGCGCGTCACATTTGGGGGGAGGGGGTGGCAAAGGGGTGAAATTATAAGATAAGAGGTTTGGTTTTTACAGAGCTTCAAAGTCAAATTTGCGTGATTTGACCCAAAAACAATCTTTTTTTCCATCTCAATTTTCTCCAACTTCTGCCAAGGTGAGGTGCTTGTACGATTCTTTAAAAAATTGGCGCATAGTCTTACGATTATATCTTTCTTACATCATTTTATTCTAGCTCCATTATTTCTAACAGTTTTAGTACCTTAAGTGCAGAAAACTAGGGTTAATTTTGGTTAATTTTCGACATACTTTGAATAGATTTTACCAATTGCAGATCTTTAGGGGCAGTATGAATTGAATTGTATTGAACTCGAGCTAAAAGGTACCCTTTGTTTTAATCAGATCGAAGTTATATTTGGTGGAAGGTCTAATGGGACTTAGCCTAAACGTTTGCCAATTTTTTTCCAGCCTGCTGTGATTTGGAGATAAGTTACAGGCATGTCTTTTTGAAAAATATTAATAGGGGAAATATGAGTATGCTTAGTCGGAGCAGCTTGAGTCTCCGTGTGGGCCAGCTATACATTGATAGGAATAGTTATCCCAATGACCATGGCTCCAATTAAATTACTTCGTTTTTGGGCCCTCTTCGGAAGGTGTGACCTATCCATTGCCACTTAAGTCTTTTGATCGAAGTGCCTATCCTTTCCTGGCCAGTTATAGTAAGGAGATCCTCGTTCGAAATGATCTCCGGCCAACGAATATTGATAGAAGGCAAATGTCGTCAGCGTAGTCAAGATGTTGAAGGTAATCGAACAATTTCCATCTGATACCTTTGTTACGATGTAATTGGAGTGCGGAGCCGAGTACATCACTAATGGCAACAAGGAAGAGAATAGGAGACAAAATGCAGCCTTGCCTCACTCCACTGTGCACCTCAAAAGGATCTGAAAGCTTGCCCTTATGCAGGACGTGACATTGGGCTCCATTGTAGGATTCCTTGATGATGGAGATTATCTTATCTGGCATATTTCGTCTCCGTAAGGCATTCCAGATGTAGAGACGATCAACGCTATCGAAGGCTTTCTCAAAATCGATGAACATGAGATGTAATGGGGATCTCCATTCCGCGGATTGCTCAATGATAATACGGAGGGTGTTAATGTGGTCGCTACAGGAAAACCCTTCGCGAAAGCCAGCTTGTTCATCATTCAATGTGTCATCGATTTTGTCCTTGATTCGTCCTAAAACAATCTTAGCCATCAGCTTGGAAACAGCAGGAAGTAGGCAGATCCCACGCCAATTATTGCAATTCTTCAGGTCACCTTTCTTCGGAATCTTAATAATTACGCCCTTTTTCCACTCACTGGGAAGAGTTTCGGTTTCCCAACACTCTTGGATTAAGGGAAGGAGAATATCCGCTGAAGCGATAATATCCGCTTTCAAGAATTCAGACGGAATTCCATCCCAGGGGCTTTACCGGCGTCCATTGATTTAATAGCGTCTATTAGTTCCTTTTTGGATGGTGGACCAGAACTAATGCCGTCTATTCGAGGGACGTCTTCTGCTGGCAATGAAGATGCACTTGCAGGCCCGAAGGTGTTATTAAGGACCTCTAAAAAGTGTTCTCTCGATCTTTGCAGCTGTTGTTCTTCGGTAACGAGCAGAACACCTTCCTTATTTTTCACAGGATGTTCCGTTAGTAAAGATCTGCCAGTTAATGGCTTGCTAAGCTTGAAGAGTGTTCCACTGTCACCGCGGGTAGCCGCATCCTCTGCCTCCTTCGCAAGCGCGTTGATATTATTGCGCTTATCACGCCTAACACTCCTTTGAACGCCTTTTTGGAGCGAACGGTATTCAGCTCTGTATCGTTCCTTAGCTGAATCGTCAGCAGCTGAGTTGATCTGCTCTTTAACTCTCTTGCGTGCTGAGATAAGAGACCAAGTGGAGTCGCTAATAAATGGTCTCCTACCGCGATCCAATCGTCCTAAAATTTCTTCGCCACACGAAATAAATGAGTCCTTAGCGACTTTCCATCTATCGTCAATTGTCGGATTCTCATTTAGTGGTGGTGCATTAGCTTTTTCGCGCAAAGCGGTGGAGAACGCACGCTTGGTTGATGGAAGTTTGAGCTTCTGCACATTATATCTAGGGCAAATATTTGCACGGTTAGGACGCTGGATTGCTGCCATTCGTAAGCCCATTTTTGCGATGATTAGATGGTGGTCACTGCCAATATCAGCACCACAATTCGCCCTAACGTCTAAGACACAGTTTCTCCACGTTTTGGAAACAGCAATATGGTCAATCTGGTTCTCAGTTCTGCCATTCGGAGAGGTCCAGGTTGATAAGTGATCTTTGTGTTTAAACAGAGTTCCACCAATGACGAGCTGACGAGAGTTACAAAACTCTATAAACATCTCGCCATTCTGGTTTCTGTCGCCTAACCCATGATTTCCCATAAGGTGTTCCAATCCTTGGTTATTTGTCCCGACTTTAGCATTGAGATCCCCCATTATGATTTTAATGTCACCTCTGGGAGCCCTATCAAAGGTGTCGCCAAGTCTTTGGTAGAAAACGTCTTTGTCAGTTTGATCAGCTGTTTCGGTCGGTGTGTAACACTGAATTATCGTGATATTTCGTACTCTGGATTTGAATTGGGCGGTGATAATACGGTCGGAAACTGGTTTCCAATCGATAAGGGATCGACGTGCATCCCTAGTCAAGAGGATTCCGACTCCTGCCTGCCGAGGAGCATTTTGGTCATCATTTCCAGAGTACAATTAAACAGTATTAGAGCTTGGTGATAGAGTCGCTCCTGATCCGAGCCATCTTGTTTCGCTCAGTCCTAATATAGCGATGTTATACGCGGTCATTTCCCGTTCGACTTCAGTAAGCCTCATGTTGTTGCACTCGCCCCACATCGTTCGAACGTTCCAAAACCCAATCGTGGTCCGTTATTTATAGCCAAAAGTCGTTGCCGGTGAGTCAGTCCGAGGTATCCGAGGCTCGATTAATGTTTCGAGTGTAAAGAAAGTTTCAAGCACGCAGGTTACAAGCCTACGTACCCTATCCCTTAAGTCGCCTTTTACGACAAGCCGGGAACGCTGTGGCATAATTCTTACCCCAAAGTCCACAGGGGTCAATTTTTTGTTAAGTTTCGTACATATCTGAACCCTTGAGCGCACACAACAGAGTCGCTGCGCGCACAATTGTAGAAATATGTTCGAAACTCAGGAGAGTTTTATTGTCTCCTATCCCTTTAGTCGCCTCTTACGACACGTCGGGAAAGACGGAGGCACTATTCTTGGCCCGCGCCACAGGGAGAGACAAATGTAACTACCAAAAAATCGGTATTACATCGGATGTTCTTAGGTCTAGTATATAATCTGCCAAGGGAAGGTATACGGTATTATTTTTTTTCTTTGCCTCACAGAAGCTTTTGCCCCGGGACAGGGCTTCTCGGCATCACTTTACTTACTATGCGTACGTAAGTGACTAATCAATCAATCGAGTTAGCAGATCAATGATCGATCGATAAAATAAAATCTAAAACAAGAAAATAAATTAATAGGGAAATTTATCAAAATAATTTCTTTTAAAAGTTAATCTATTAATGCAATTAAAATTAACTAAGTCCTTCAAACTATTATAAAGAATTATTGACCTTGTAATTGGTTCGTTAAGACCATAATTTACTCTATGATAAGGCTGTACAAGAAGGTTGTTCTGCCGTAAATTGTGAGGAATATTTCTGGCTTGAAAGTTATTTAATATATCTTCACAAACAATAGAGAGCAAAACAGGTCTCTCATAAACATAGCGTTTAAAAATGTTCTTCTATAATCTAAGGCTTGTAAACCCAATAAGGAACAGCGAGTTTTATAATCTGGCTTGAAACGCCAGCCAATTTGATAAATGGCAAAACGTGTAAAATTGTGTTGAATTCTTTCTATACGCTCGATATGCACCTTATAGAAAGGATTCCACACAATAGAACAATACTCCAGGTGCGAACTAACGAAAGCTGTATACAATATTTTTAAAGTAAAAGGATCATTAAATTCGCGCGCGTTACGTTTAACAAATCCTAACATACTATTCGCTTTTGAAATAATGTAATCAATGTGTTGTCGAAATGAAAGATCATGGTCGAAAACTACACCAAGATCTGATATTTCGCTAACCCTTTCAAGAACACTACCTGTTAAGGAGTACTCAAAGAAGATCGGAGTTTTCAATTTATATATGATAAGTACTTTACATTTACTAACATTTAAATTTAAATTATTATCGCGGCACCATAATTGCAGCTTTTCTTAATCGGATTGCAACTTGAGACAGTCATCTATGGTGCGTATTCTCATTGCGATTTTCATATCATCAGCATACTGCCATACACGCACGAATTTAAAATTTTGAATGATATCGTTTACAAAACTAAAAAGAAAAGTGGTCCTAAGGGGCTTCCTTGTGGAACTCCTGAAGAACACTTTATAACAGAGCGCGATGTACAGCCATTTAACTTTACCAACTGAGTCCTATTCGTTAGATAGGATTTCACCCAGCTAAGAAAAATGGACTGTACATCTAAATTTTCAAGTTTCTTAAGTAAGACATTATGATCTCCTCTATCGAAAGCCTTCGAGAAATCGGTATAAACCACATCAACCTACATTCCTTGCTCAATGCCATCTGCAACAAATTTAGTGAATGATACCAAATTTGTTGTAGTTGATTTTCCTTTAAGGAATCCATGTTGACATGGTGATATTAAACGGCTAATTAAAACATCTATTTTATTTTTAATAAGCATTTCAAACAACTTCGGTATTGCTGATAGTTTGGCTATGGGTCTATAGTTATCAATAAGATGTTTCGGACCCTTTTTGTGAACAGGCGTTCTGTATGAAACTTTCCATTCACCAAGAAAAACACCTGAAGACAAGGACAAATTAAAAATAAACGCTAAAGGGCGGCATAACGATTGCATGCAGTTCTTCAAAATAATATTTGGAATGCTATCAGGTCCTGCCTGAATACAAACATCAAGATCACGCATTGCACCCAATAGGACATTCTCAGAAATCTCAAGAGCACTCCTAAGGTCCTCCTGAGCTATCCGAGGGACCAATGCACTGTGGCTTTCATTGGTGTTAGCATTCATTTCTGATGAAATGGAGTCTGGCACGTCGTAAACTGAATTGAAAAATCTAGCAAATCCGTCACAAACCGATTGAATATCGTTGTAAAAATTTCCATTGAATTCATTTTTTTTTGGGATTCCTGTATTTTTACGCTTGCTGTTTATAAAATTCCAAAATATCTTACTGTTCTTTATATTATTTTCAGCTCTCGTAAAATATTGTTTGAAAAGATTTTTATTTATTGATTCATACTCTCTTCTTAATCTGAAGATATTTTCTTTATTGGCAAGAGAGGATGACTTCTTATACAACTTATGAGCCTTATTTTTTGCTTTCTTAAGTTTGAAAAATTCCTTGGTAGCCTATAGATTTTTCGATTTTCTTTTTTTCTTTTTTAAAGGAACGTACTTGTGAATAGCTTCCAATAAAATTGATTTAAAATTTGTATAACTTTCATCAAGATTAAGATTATTCGATATAACTGAAGCCCAATCTATATTAAAAAATATTGAATTTAATTTTGCAAATTGAGCTTTTTGAAAATCTCTAGTAGGAGTAACTTCTGTCTCTTCTTCAATGTAATCATAAAAATCAAACTCAAGAAGAAGAAGAGCATTGTGATGTATTGAATTGGGCAAAAATGGTTTATCTATTTTAACTATTTAACTAGCATTCAAGCCAGTACTAACAAAAATTAGATCTAAAATTCTACCAATCGACTTTTTAACAAAATTTATTTGCACCAAATCCATTGCAAATAGACAATCTGTTAGAACACACTCGAGATGTAAATCACGCTACAGAATTTTTTTCTCGTCGTCGTTCCAGTACCAACTTACATTACCGAAATTGAAATCCCCAACGACGATCAATTTGTCTTTTTCCTTAAAAGATGCAAATAATTTGGAGATATTATCAACATGTTTTTTATAAACATCAACTGAACTCAAAGGTGGTAAATAGCTATTAAAAATATATACTTTTTCGCTACGAGAAACCTTAATAGAAACACATATCTGTTCCCTGTCCTTATGAAAAAGTTCTTCATTTGAAATGCCTGTGTGAAGCCAAGATTCGGTTAGGCAAATGACAGCATAATCTTCTTGTGAAGCTGCAAGGTAAAAGTCATTTGTTCTTGAACGAAGACCACCAACATTCTGATAATAGACCGAAAAAAATAAATTGAAAATTATGTTGGAAATTATGTGTTCTGCTGGGCACTGTTTTGGCGTTTGTCATTTTGTGAAAAATTGAATGGTGATATGTTGACGCCCTTGGGCCAGAAGTTGGCACAAAACACTTGCTTAGAATATTCATGAGGAAAACTGATTGAATCTAATTTGGAAATATCACAATCTTTTTTTATCAGAAAGAAAGCTGTCATCTGTTAAATTAAGCTTTTTCATTACATATTCCTTTAAATCGTCTGCTTTTACTGAAGCATGTAGCTTAGACACATGGAATACCTTGAAACTGGGGACACTTCGTCGCCTATTATTATTATCACTCTTTTTGGGAATAACATCACCAACAGCAGACGTTTTTTAAATATTTTTCCCTTTTTTACGAACTGTGACAAATTTATCAATCGGAGATTGATTTTTGTCAACGTTGGAAGGAATTGTAGAAGGAATTTGAAATAACAGTGGAAGTCCCCGCTTCATGGCTAACGAAAGATTGCTCAGAGGATATCAAAATAATATTTTTTAGTTTTATTCTTAGTGTCTTTCCCTATATTTCTCTTCTTATTTTTAAAATTTACGTTTTTATCTCGCAATGCTTTGGAATTGTTTTCACAGCAATTAAGAGATTTCATAAGGGATATCAGCTTGCTAAGTTGGCTCTGCAACGACGGAACGAGCTTGAATAGACCGTCAATTTGTGTGTACCGCGTACTGCACCCGCGCTGGTTTGGTGGAAGCTAATTTCTTGCAATGCTGTTTGGCGGGGAGGGGTAATTGCAGGATAAAACCAATCTTATGAAAATTACGAAATAACTTTATTGAATAAAAAAGGGAAAAGTCGTCTATACGAAGGAAAGCAAAAAAAAAAGTTTGTAAAACACATTTTATTTACAAGGCTGGAAGATTCGAGATGAAATCTGATCAAGAAAAGAGCATAGCAGCAAATAGCACCCTCGTCAGCTCCCCGCCAATAAGCGTTGAAAGAAATTAGCTTACACCAAACCAGCGCGAGTGCGGTACGCGGTACACACAACACAGACTCCACACGAATTGGCAAATTCAGCGTGGTCTATCGCGGCGGAAATTATTTCACAAATTCTGACGCATACCGCACCACGATGTTTTCGTGGAAACTATTAACTAATTCAATCATTTGAATGCATATCCTTGCGAGCATTTTGGTGGGATTGTATTATATCAATCCTTTTTGCGGCTGACAACTATTTCTTTGGCGGAAACTTTTTACAACAGAGTTGTTTTTGTGAGATTACAGTTAACAAAATATATGCGAACAATTATAATTTCACCCTTTTGCCACCCTTTCACCAAATGTGACGCACAAAAAAAAGTAACTTTTTACTGCGTAATGCGATCAGGTCATAGAACAAGTCAGCTCTTTTTTTGGATGTTTGGGTCAAGAGCTAAAATCACTATACTATATTCAGAGGAAGTGTAGGCTATACTCCAATCCAAGAAATTCTCCCCAAGTCAAAATCCGTATTGTAGGCCGTTGATTGCCATTCAAACCACACCATCAAAAATATGTAGGTTCTTATAAAAAAAACTTGTTTCTTATAATATGAACCAATCTTAACCACGAAATAAAATTAAATAAATGAATTATTCACTATTAATATCAAATCTGTTTCTATTTTCAGGTTGGACTCAAATAGAAACAATAGACTCTCTACTTCGAAAAGGCGGATTTCGGGCTACTATTACACCAGATTTTCGCAAGTCGATAAAGTTAACCCGTTATAGATCTCAAGAAATACAAATGAGCTACAATGAATATCGCGAAATTGTTGACGATAAGATTCAGCACGGAAAAGTACAATTCTAGCGATAAATCACGTAATATGTAATGTAATGATGCATACCGAAATTTACTTCAACATAGAATTTTAAAATTGAAAAAGGTCGACTACTTCTACAAGAAAGATAAGAAACTAATAAATAGAACATTTCTGTTGTTTGTTGCATCTTTCTTTTAGATTCTACATATTTGCATCGAATGTCCTTAGATTCATCGGCAATAACCTTTTATGTATATTTTCAAATTAGTTTTTCCGTAAACGTAAACGGAATAAGTTCCTTTCGTTTTTGCGTAAACAATTCAAAAGAGTTTATTTGCATTGAAAGCTTATATTGCAACCAGAGCATAATAAATTTAAACTATGAGACAAAATATTGTATTTCCGTACTTCATTTATTAACTGTATCAATTTATTTGTTGTTTCGTAAAAGTACAGGGTGGGACACGGAAACCAGGGGCCCTATCATGTAACTCGTTCGTTTCGAGTATTTGGTATTGCCTCATTAATGTAGAAAATTTCCCTTAGTGTGCTAGATTCAATCGACGGTCGAATGTCAAATAGAAAATATGTTTGTGTTCGGGCTCAATTTTTACTGTTTAAACTTAATTAAACAATTCAATTTAAGCCAAAAGTGTCGCGAATTAATAGTAGAATTAGTTAATATTTAAAAAAAAGTGGAAAAAAAAGGCTAAATAAAAAGTGCGAGACTTGAGTGGGATTCGAACTCATGACCAAATTCCGGAAAACGAGAAAGCATTCCCCCAGCGACGACCAATAAAATAAAGAATATACCCCAAGAAATTGTAAATTTATGATTAAAGCTTAATTAGAAGAACCGCCATTGGTACTTCTTCCATGTTGCATAGCCTTAAATTCAATTTTCATATCTTTAAAATTATATGAATAAAATGTTACTCTTTATACATCGAAACCATTATTTAACTTTTCTCCCCATTTTTGAAGTTATCGATAAGCTCCAAGAAAAATAAATGTTTTTTCATCAAACGAACTTGTTACAACAAATATACAGAGATTAAATTTGTTTCCGCACAATTATAAGCGCAATACATTGTCCTAAAGGCGTATTACTTTATGTTAAGAAGTCCATTATGCTTTAGTTTATAATTAAAACCCGGTTTTAACATCTGAAAACCTTTTTTGCAAGTTAAAAATGCATATAGCGATAGCTTCTCGAGAGTGGCCTATCTCTGGAATAAATTTTCGATGCAATCCTTCATATCCTCCAACGTTTTCGAATTACATGATAGGGGACTTTCGTTTTCGTATGGTCATATTCGAAAGTCAATTCGTTTTCGAGTTACATGATACCATTTTGTCCAAATCGAAAGGAATCGCTTTCGAATCGAATTACATGATAGGGCCCCTGGTCTCAAGCGACAAAAACGTAGCAGCTGCAACAGGGTTGACCCATAGCGCCCTCGGAGTGAGGTTAGTGGGTGCAGCGGGGCATCGAACAGTTGGTCCACACCATGGGGCACACCACCGCAGCTCGGACAAATGTTCTGAATGTCCGGGTCTATTCGAGATAAGTATAAATTGAGGCGCGAGCGAAAACCCGACCTAAGCTTGGCTAGTGTCGCTCTTGTGGCTCTCAGTCTCCTCAGGTGATATAGGTGGTGGGGGCGCTGAAAGGACTCTATTCATACTTAATCTCCCGATTCACAACGGTTGTGTGAATATGGCCGCATGGTATGCTGTGTCATCAAATATATCGGGAAGTACCCGTTTGTATCCCTGGACGTCTCTCTCGAGGTCTCTGATTCCACTCCTGACATGTCGGGGAGGGGGAGTATTGTCCATGAGATGATGGTTTGGGTGATTCTCTCGATAGCAACCGACCAGATATTGTAAAGACAGGAGAAGATTATGATCACGAATTGGCAACATGCTGGTTTCTTGATGACGATGATCCTGGGACGACATTAGGTGACAACCTGTAGCGATACGTAGAGCAGCGTTTTGGCATGTCTGGATATTGTTCCAGTTTGTTTCACAAACGGTTTGTGACACCACCGGTGCTGCGTAGCTGGGAATTGCTCTACCTATCGCTTTGTAGGTGAACAACATAGTTTCCTTGTCCTTGCCCCAGGAACTCCCGGCTAGTGCCTTTAGGACGTTGTTTCTACTGTGCATTTTGTCGACTACGTCTTCGACATGGTTTTTCGACTTCATCATGGTGTCTAGATAGACACCAAGGATTTTGGGGTTAGTGACAGTAGGAACAACGTCATCAGCATGCCTACCCGTACGGATCCTAAGCTCCTCCGAAAATTCCTGCGTCCAGGTGGTAAGAAGTGTTGCAGTGCATTTTGACGGTGAAATGACGAGGTTGCGGATACTGAAAAACTCCACCAGTTTCTCAATATAGTCATTTAATCGAGCACACATGCCATTTAAATCATTCCCCGTGGTGAGTACTGTGCAATCGTCCGCATAGGAAATTAGTTTGATACCTTCCGGGGGTGTTGGAAGGCTCGACAGGTAGATTTTGAATAATGTAGGAGAGAGTACGCTACCTTGTGGAACTCCCTGCTTAATTTTCCTATGCTTTGAACAACTGCCACGAAACTCGATATAGGATTGCCTCCCAGCTAGATAGTTGGCAATCCATCTAACCTCTTCAGCAGGAACATGCATATTAAGGAGGTCTGCCAACAGCGCAGAATGGATAACCGTGTCGAAGGCTTTCGACAGGTCAAGTGCCACTAGGACAGTTCTGTCACAGGGCGGTTTCTGGTTGAGGCCATTATGGATGTGATGGGTGATCAGATCCAGAGCTGTTGTAGTGCTATGCATCTTCCTGAAGCCATGCTGGTGAGAAGCTAACTCAGCATGTGATTCAAGGGTGAGGTGGATGAGTGCTTCGAGCGTCTTTGCAACGGGTGATAAAATCGTGATTGGACGGTAGGAATCGGCGAGTTTTGCGCTTACCGGGTTTTTGAAGGGGGGGTAATTCGACCCTTTTTCCAAAATTCAGGGATGACAAGCGTGGATATCGACAAGTTGAAAGCCATCGTTAGGTATTCGATGGCCGGAAGATCTAAATGTTTCAGCATAGCCATTGAAATCCCATCCGGTCCAATGGCCTTAGAGTTTTAAGCGTTCTTGATCGCTTCTGAAACTTGGTCTGCAGTATAGGTGGGAATAATGTCAACTGTTCGGTTGCGTATCCTTCTTTTTATTTTGCAGTTGAGCGACTTGGTCTTGAGATGCTCAATAAATTGCTTATTGAACAAGCTCGCACAAAGTTTACGATCTGCGGTGGTTTTCTTGCCGAATCTGATGGCTACACTACCTTTGTCTTTGGTTGGATGTGACAGGGCGCGGACTTCAGCCCAAAGTTTGCTGACACCTTTCGAGAGGTCGCAGCTTTCAAGATGCTCGTTCCATTTTTCTTTCTTGTAGGTGTTGACTTGTCTATTTATTTCGGAGTTTAGCTCCTGAATTCTGGGGTCTGCCGGATTTGTGCGTCTTAAGTTGTCCCGTTCGTCGGCTAACCTTGCGGTAGTTGTTGGGAAATATGGCCGAACTTTGGGGATACGTCCTGCCGGAATGGAGCGAGCTGCCGCTTTGACAATGACGTTCCTTATATTCTTTTCGGCTTCCCTGGTGTTTGTTGGAATAGGTAGCGCGGCGAACTTCATCGTAGTGAACGTAGTGAAACCCTCCCAATTTGCCTTTTTGTGGTTGATAAACGTACGCCGTTCTGACGTCGTCAGTTCAGCTGGTTTATCAATTTTGATAAGGTGAGGTGATCGGATTGGAGGGAGATATTTGTCTCCCAGCGGGTTTCACTTATCAAACTGTCGCTTACAATAGTTATGTCAGGAGAACTATGGCATGCACCAGCGACGCGTGTAGACGAAATTCCATTGAGTGCGCAGAAGTCTGATGGGTCTAATTTGGTCGCGACATGTATACGTCTGGCATCATTTGCGAGAAGAGAGTGCCAGAGTTCGTGATGGGCGTTAAAGTAGCCAAGTAGGATCCTATGCTGTCCTGTGAGGAGTGGACCAAGTGGTCTTACGGCAACTGCCTCTACGGGGCGGACCACACCCGTTTTGTCATTTCAAAACGGCCAAAAGCTGCCAATATGCCTTCCTGGCAAGAGCCCCGGCAGGAGCCCTGAAGGTTCGATGCAGGAAGGTTGTGTGCGTACGATATATGTGTTTTTTCGTCATATTGGGAGCATTACATCTCGGCGCGGCTGCTCTCAATTTTACTAATTCGCGCCGGTGTTGAAACAAATCCAGGCCCAGAGGTATGGATTTGTAGTGTCTGCAACCAACGAATCGGTTCGAATGCCAGATCAGTGCAGTGTAATTGCTGCAGGGAATGGGTTCACTTTAGGTGTTCGGGGTTACGAAGACAAGGTCAACACTCCTTAGCATATGTTGCGGCAGGTTGTATAAATTCCGGGCAACCCAGGGCTGCTCCCAGCCCACCTTCTCCACCACTGCCCCCTACACCGCCAAACAATATGATAAGGAATGCCAGACCCAGTCTTACGCCTGGCCCTCCTCCTCCAGCAGTTTTCACTGCACTATCTATATTACAGTTTTACTGTAATGGCATCCACCGAAAAATCGCTGAGATCACACACTTCTTGAGTTCCAACAGAATTCTCATCGCCGCCATCCAAGAGACGTTGCTTCACGCAAACTCGTCTCTAAGCGTCCATAGCGAATATGTTATACTGCGGAAAGATCGACCGGCCGCCACGGATGATTCTCACCCTGGAGGTGGACTTGCCTTCCTAATACACAAGTCCGTACATTACTGTGTATTAGATGTAGTTGCTGACGGTACGGCGGAAATTCAAGCCATCTCAGTTCCATCAGGGAGTACTAATATCGAAATTTTTAATATATATGTACCACCTCATTCAAGTTGCCCTTCAGGCTACCGTTTCTATATTGGTCCTCTCCTTTCAGGAGAGCACAGGGTCATCCTTGGCGACTTTAATGCGCACCATGAGCTCTGGCATTCGGACCTCAACAACAATGCCAGGGGTATAACTATCGCCGAATCACTCGACGCCTCAGAATTCTATTGCTAACAGATCTCCGCAATACAACACCACCATACATCCATAAATGGATCGCTAATTACCTTGCCGGTCGTCAATCCTGCACAGAGTTTAGAAACGGGAAGTCTAAACTCAGGAAAATCAAACAAGGCGTTCCCCAGGGTGGAGTCTTATCCCCCACTCTTTTCAACCTCTACATGGCAGGATTACCTACACCATCAACGGGATTACAAATCATCTCATACGCAGACGACTGCACCATCATGGCAACTGGTAACGACATTCCCGAAATGTGCGATCTAATCAACGAATACCTGCAGGTTCTCAACGCTTTCTTCGCCAGTAAAAATCTGAAGCTATCTGCGCCCAAGTCCTCCGCCACATTATTCACAAGCTTCAACCAAGAATACAACACACAACTGCCCATCTACGTTGACACCCACATCATCCCAACAACCAGGACTCCCAAAATCCTTGGTGTGACGCTTGACAACTCCGGCAAATTCAACACCCACGCTGAAAATATATGTTCCAAACTCAGGAGCAGGAATAAAATATTAAAAGCACTTGCCGTAAGTACATGGGGCACAGACAAAGAAACCCTCTTGGCTACGTATAAAGCGATTGGTCGCCCCCTGGTCAATTACGCAGCACCAACGTGGACAAATGGTCTCTGCAACACAAACTGGAGCCACATTCAAACCTGCCAAAACACAGCACTACGCACCATAACCGGCTGTGTTAAGATGTCTTCACAAGATCATCTACACCAGGGAACAAAATTAATGACTTTGAGGAGCCATAATGAACTTCTCACTAAGCAATATTTAGTCGGATGTTATCGAACAAACCACCCGAACAACCCACTCATGGACAAAACACCACTGCCACGTCGTATCAGACGTTCAATCAGGGACAAAGAGCGTGAAGTCCAGCGATACAAAAAAGTTCCTTTCGATGACTCCGACTACAAGGCGGCCATTGCAGACTTACACACATCCGAA
This sequence comes from Microchrysa polita, assembly GCA_949715475.1. Lineage (NCBI taxonomy): Eukaryota > Metazoa > Arthropoda > Insecta > Diptera > Stratiomyidae > Microchrysa > Microchrysa polita. The sequence continues at coordinate 40,602,163 of OX454417.1, read as the reverse complement.
GTTCATAAAGCTACTCAAAGTCTCACGAACAACCGTGTACTTGGCATCAAACCTCCTGCCATATCTCCAGACGAAGAATCACTACCAAGAGCAACTCGTACCACCCTAGCTCAACTTCGATCTGGCTGGTGCGCGCGACTAAACTCCTATTTGTCACGAATGAAGTCGCCAATACCTGCCCAGCCTGCGGAACCAGTCCACATGACGTGGACCATATTTTCGATTGTTCAGCTGCTCCCACGCACCTCACACCACTTGCGTTATGGACACAACCCATCGAAGCAGCTTTTTTCCTAAATCTTGACCTCGAGGATGGAATGCCCACCATCTTCGAATGACAATGTGCAACTTGACTGAATGTTTCCCCATTTGTGCCGCTACTACAACAACAACAACGCCTCAGAATTCTGTTCACTAAATGAAGACTCGCCGACTAGAGTCATGGGCACTTGCAGTAGTTCTCCTGACATAACTATTGTCAGTGCAAGCCCAATTGCTGCTTCCCGCTGGGAAGTACGTACCACCCTTAGATCAGATCACCTCCCAATCATTATAAAAATTGACAAACCAGCGAACATGACTAAGTCTGAGAAGCGAACGTTTGTCAATCACAAGAAAGCCGATTGGGATGGTTTCAACGCTTACTCGTCGGCGAAGTTCATCGAGCTACCATCACCTACCAACATTCATAAGGCCGAGAAAAATATTAGGAACGTCATTACCACAGCCGCGGCACGTTTTATTCCGGCAGGACGTATCCCGAAAGTTCGGCCTAACTTCCCCACTAGTGCCGCCAGATTAGCCGATGAACGTGAACAGATCAGAAGCGCTCACCCTGATGATCCCAGAATTCACCGACAAGTTAAAGACTATAGGAGGGCGAAATGGAATCAGCACCTCGATGAATGTAACCTCAACGAAGGTGTCAGCAAATTATGGTCTACCGTCCGCGCCCTTTCCAATCCTCGGAAAGAAAAGGGCAACAACGCCATTAAATTTGGCAACACAAAAACCTGCGATCCTCTTCAGTGTGCTAGCCTGTTCAATAAACAATTTATTGAACATCCCAAGTCTGACAGCCTCAAGCGCAAAATTAGAAGACGGATTCGCAGCCGGAATGTTGACCATCTTTTACAGCGGACCAGGTTAAAAAAGTCATCGAGAATGCTAAAAACTCCAAGGCCCTCGGACCAGATGGCATTTCGATGACCATGTTGAAACATCTCGACCTTCCAGCCATTGAGTATCTCACGGCCGCCTTTAACTTGTCGATGTCCACGCTTGCCATCCCTGAAATTTGGAAAACAGGTCGAATTGTTCCCTGTCTCAAGCCAGGGAAGAGCGCAAATCTCGGGGAATCCTACCGCCCCATTACTACTTTCTCCTGTCGCAAAGACGCTGGAGGCCCTTATTCACCCCACTCTTGTTGCACATGCGAAGCTAGAACCTCACCAGCATGGCTTCAGGAAGATGCATAGTACCACCACTGCCCTCGATGCCATCACTACACGCATTCGTGATGGGCTAAATCAACGCAGTCGTTGTCACAGAACTATTCTGGTGGCAATAGACCTATCAAGTGCATTCGATAAGGTCAATCATTCAATGCTCTTAGCAAACTTGTTGAATATGCATCTTCCTGCACAAGAGATCCGTTGGATTGCCAATTATCTAGCTGGTTGGCACTCCTTCACCGAGTTTCGAGGCAAACGTTCTAAGCTTAGGAAAATCAAATTAGGTGTTCCACAGGGAGGGGTACTCTCCCCCACTCTGTTCAACATATACATATCCGGCCTTCCCACACCACCTGAAGGAATCGAGGTGATTTCCTATGCTGACGATTGCACCGTACTCGCAACAGGGAATGATAAGGATGAAATGCGCCTCCGAATTAATCGCTATCTAGGACGATTACAGGCTTTTTTCCAAAGCCGAAACCTCACCATCTCTGCGTCCAAATCCTCTGCGACTTTTCTAACCACTTGGTGGGAGGACATCAGATGGGAGATGGATATACGTATTGGCAACAATTCTGTTCCTACTGTTAAAAACCCCAAAATTCTCGGGCTTCACCTAGAGGACATGATGACGTCTGCAAATCATGCAGCTTCAGTCTGTGAAAAAATGCGCAGTAGGAACAACATCCTAAAAGCTCTAGCTGGTAGCACCTGGGGCAAAGATAAAGAAACCATGCTAGCTACTTATAAAGCGGTGGGTCGAGCGACCGCTGATTATGCAGCCCCAGTTTATACACATATCCTATGTGACACAAACTGGTCCAAAGCTCAGGTCTGCCAAAATGCCGCTCTACGCATCGCGACAGGTTGCCTTCTGATGTCTGCCCAGGATCACTTACATCAGGAGACAAAATTGATGCCAATACGTGATCACAATCTCCTACTCTCAAAACAGTATCTTGTTGGTTGCTACCGTAAGGATTATCCCAATAATCATCTCATGGACCGAATTCCTCCACCACGACATGTCAGGCGTGGTCTACGAGACCTTGAGAGAGAGGTTCAGGGATACAAACGGGACCCTTACGATGAAGTTACATACCGAGCCGCCATTGCAGCGATCCACACTGAAGAAGTGAATCGGTCTATCGCGAGTTTAGGTGCGAATAGAGTCCTCTCAGAGCGCCCACCATCAATTTCGCCTGAGGAGATTAGGCTCCTGAGAGCCACTAGAGTAACACTAGCTCAACTTCGGTCGGGCTTTTGTTCACGCCTTAATTCGTACCTTTCTCGCATAAACCCGGACATCCAAAACATCTGTCCAAACTGCAATGGTACTCCTCATGATGTGGGTCACTTGTTTCAATGCCCCGCTGCGCCCACTGATCTTACCCCTATATCGCTGTGGGAAAACCCTATCGCAGCAGCTATGTTTTTTGTGCTTAGACCTCACGGACACAAACATTGACGAACCATAAATCGTACCCACATAGATGCACAGAGGTTTCACACCTTTCTGCACCGCTACAAGAAGAAGAAGGAGTGGACCAATATCGAACTTATAACCAGAGCCACAGCTGGATGCTGGTGGAACATAGTATAAGTTCGATATTGGTATTGCCGGATTTAACGGCATTTCCGCCGTGCCGTCGTTGAAACGAAGATCTAATACACTGTATTGCACGGCTCTGTGTATTAGGAATGCAAGCCCTCCTTCTGGATTAGGACCCTGCCTGCCGACTCTATCGCGCCTCAAAAGTATGTAATCGCCGCGGATATTGAATTCGGGAGTTGAAGGTTGGAGCTTTGTCTAATGAAATGCCACTATCAGAATTCTGCGGGTACTCATGAAACGGACGATCCCGCTGATCTTCTTGCTGATGCCATTGCAGTTAAACAGCAATATGGTGAGTGGGGTGTACACTGCTGCGGGGGTGCAGGTGTTAATCTTGAGCGAGTATGCCTTGTTGTATTGTTGACTACGGGTGGCTCTGGAGCTAGGGCCAGGAATGGCCGGAGATGATGGTAAACCATTAGCTTGTGAGCTATGGCCTGGGGAGGCTGGGGAGCCGACCCGTATTCAGACACCCAGGAGCAACAAAAGACAACTTGTTATAGAGACTCATTTTTTTTAAGCCGGAGCAAAAAAATGACACCATTCTCTACAGCAGGTGCATCTCAAAGACCTGGCATTGCCGAAGATACGTCGGTTGCATTCACAACAGATGTAAATTTCAGGACCTGGATTAGTTTCGATGCCGGCGCGGATTAATAGAATTGAGAGCAACCGCGCTGAGATGAAATGCTCCCAATTTGACGAAAAAACACATAGAACACTTCCACACACATACACAGCCATACACAACCCTCCCACCAAACAATTTGGCGAACTTTCACCGGAATGAAGAAAAGTCTGATTCGAGTCTTCTTCGACTAGACGAACTATCGTCGGATTTTACGCATGATGAAGAATATTCGAAGTCAGTTCGAGCTTTCTTCATCATGGCGAACAATTTGCGTATCTTTCGAGCATAATGCCTATGACAGATATCCAAATCATTATGACGATAATCCGTCATAATGATGAAAGTTCGAAATTGAGGTGACACATATGTTTTCATCATTAGGATTCGTCATTTACTTTTGACGTTTGTGTAAATGATGAAAATGTCCCTTACAACAGCGATATTTTTATGAATATTCTGTTCAATAATTTAAAGACACACTTTTCTTGAAGATTTTGAATAGAAATGTGTAAAGATTGATAACAAATTTAATATTTTTGCACAAATTCTTGTTCTTCAGTTTTGCAACAGATGGCCTCACCTGTCATTATTGAGCAAATGATGGTCCAAATGTGTAATTTGGAATTCGTCATAATGATGGTAAATTTTCGTCATAATGACGTATTTGCGTAATTCGAAGTTAAGTGTGTCAAGCTTGTAATTCACGGCGGCGATGAAAATTCGAATCAGACTTTTCTTCATTATGATGAAAAAAAAAAGCAATTCTATAACTCGAAGTTAAATTATAAAAGACTGGACTCTATATGTCGAATTTTCTTTGATTTGGACTCAATGACTCAACTCCATACCTCAAAATTTCCATAAGTCGAAATAAAAGTTCCCTCCAGCTTCGAGTTATCGAGTTATCTACTATTCACATGTAATAAAATAAACACCAATTCGAATCTGGTCGGGCAAAAGTCACCTTCTACGAATCATCAATGCAAATTGTTAATGGAAAAACTTCTACGAATCCCAAATGCAAAATTTACGTTTCGTAATGACAAAACTTCTACGAGTCGTAAATGCGTATCGTATTTAGTTCGCCGCGACGTATCGCTTTCGAATTATATTGGCGTATTGCTTTCGGTTCACCGGGGCAATTCGCCATAGAAGTACCATATTCTTCTCAGGCAATCTAGTCCAATAATATCGTATTTTCGTCAGGAAAAAAATATAGAAGTTTATTTCTCAATTTTGTTATATGTATTTTGGGGCGCTGATTCCGAATATCAACTTTGCACCCTAAAAAACGTGCCGCAACCTTTAAAAAAGGGGGAAAGAAGGGCATTTTTTCGTTTTTTTGCGTTTATTTCCAAAACGGTAAAAGATACAGAAAAATGGTCTGAGAACGGAAAAAACTACATCAAATTATCTTTGCAATGATATGTAACACATTAGAGTTTAATTGGATATTTCGGCGTTAGAATAGCACATAAATTAGAATATTTTCATTTTAGACCTTTTTTAAAAGCTCCATAACTTTTCAAAGAATGTTAGTTCAGCCGTAAAGTTTTATGCAAGTATTCACAACAAGTTTAAGATAATTTTAACGTAAACATTGAGTCGCTCCGGTCAAGGACCCCCAGTATCCCCCCATTTAAATTTTTCAAAACGGCATATCCATAACTCCCCCCAAAATTGGAGCAGAGTGCTAAATTTTGGTTTGTTGAAATTGGAGCTCATAGTGACCCCACCCACCAAAAATCAGCTCATTCGGATAAAAACTAAGGGTACCTCCCATACAAAGTGACCCATCAGGAATTTGTTCTACGTACGAGTAGGTACTACTCATTTTATAAACTGTAGAACAAAGTTGTCTTGGGTCACTTTGTATGGGAGGTACCGTTAGTTTTCATCCGAATGAGCAGATTTTTAGTGGGTGGGGTGACTATGACCTCCAATCGCAGCAAACCAAAATTTACCACTCTGCTCCAATTTTGGGGGGAGTCATGGACATGCCGTTTTGAAAAATTTTAATGGGAGGATAATGGGGGTCCTTGACCGGAGCGACTCAATGTTTACCCTAAAATGATCTTGAACTTATTATGAGTACTTATACAAAATTTAACGGCTGAACTAACATTCTTTCAAAAGTTATGGAGCTTTTATAAAAGGTCTAAAATGAAAATACTCTAATTTATGTTCTATTCTAACGCCGAAATATTCAATTAAACTCTAATGTGTTATATATCATTGCAAAGATAATTTTATGTAGTTTTTTTCGTCCTCAGACCATTTTTCTGTATCTCTTACCGTTTTTGAAATAATCGCAAAAAACCGAAAAAATGCCCCCCTTTCCCCCCTTTTTTAAAGGTTGCGGCACTTTTTTAGGTTGCAAAGTTCATATTCAGAATCAGCGCCCCATAATACATAAAGAAACACTGAGAAAAAAACTTCTGTATTTTTTTCACGGAATGGTACTAAATCGACACGATATTACTGAACTAATCTGTTTGCAATCTGAACACGAGTTCGCCGGCGAACAAATTTCTCGTCTTGGCAAATCGTCTCCAGATCGCCGGCGAATCATTTTCTTTGGTGGGCCTTCTGCATCGAACCTTCACAGCTCTTGCCATGGAGGGGTTTTGTGGCAACTCTTGGCCGTTTCTCGTTGAAAACGGGTGTGGTCCGCCTCGAAGAGGCTTGAAACTCCCGTATGGCAGCGAGGCTGCCATCGGAAATGGTCGCCAGTAGGACCACTGCTATTATCCTCATAGGGAGAACTTTTGTGTTTACGCTATATGGCAGATGGTACAGTACGCTTGTATCGAAAAGATGACAGAACATTCTAATTTCGAGAGCTGATAGCGTAATGTTCCCTCATTTTCATCATCAAACTTTTAGTAACATATTTTTTATCATGATATATTATCAGGCTACGTAACCCAAAGTTATTGGCACTGCGACCATAATAGTCTAAGAGCCCATGTGGAAATTATTTACAACTATTTCCTGGCCATTCTGTTATACATTATCGTAAATTTCATGATTGGCGATGCCCTAAAACGATAGTCTCCCTCCTGGACAGTGGGGCTAAAGGGGTGGCAGACAACTTCAAAGCCGTTAATAGTTGCAAATATTTGCAACTATTTCCTGGGCTTTGATTCATATGCCATATCATAGAGGACGAGTCCCCGCATATATACTCCAAAAGGCAGACAAATATTGGGGGGCTAACATGGTGGCAGACACGCTCCAAAAATTGAAATTTGTATGAAAAATGGGAAGTGCTTCTACAAAAATAACGCTAACTCCATCATGCTAAACCATTTCTTGAAACAACAATTATCTCTCGTGACAGCATTTCCCCCTAATATCACACGGATGGCCCTCAGCAGCGTTTCTTTTTGAACGGTATATCATTCAGGACACCATGCTTAGTCTATATTTTAAAAGGCAGACATAAACCATTAAAAGGACAATCAGCAGATGAGCCCTTAAATGGGGCAAAAAGTGAAATTTTGCGAGAAACAACAATTATCTCTCGCGGCAGCTTTTCCACCTAATATCACACGGATGGCCCCCAGCAGCGATTCTTTCTGGACGGCATATCACTTAGGACATCATGCTCAGTAAATATTTCCAAAGGCAGACATAAAGCGTTAAAAGGACAATCAGCAGACGAGCCCTTAAATGGGCCAAAAAGTGGAATTTTACGAGAAACAACAATTATCTCTCGCGGCAGCTTTTCCACCTAATATCACACGGATGGCCCCCAGCAGCGATTCTTTCTGGACGGCATATCACTTAGGACATCATGCTCAGTAAATATTTCCAAAGGCAGACATAAAGCGTTAAAAGGACAATCAGCAGACGAGCCCTTAAATGGGCCAAAAAGTGGAATTTTACGAGAAACAACAATTATCTCTCGCGGCAGCTTTTCCACCTAATATCACACGGATGGCCCCAAGCAGCGATTCTTTCTGAACGGCATATCACTTAGGACACCTTGCTCAGTAAATATTTCCAAAGGCAGACATAAACCATTAAAAGGACGATCACCAGACGAGCCCTTGAGTAGTGCAAAAAGTGGGATTTTGCGGGAAACAACAATGATCACTTTTTTGCCACCACTTTAGGCACGTCTACTGATCGACCTATTTTAAGTTTTTGTCTGCATTTGGAAAAATATACTAAGTATGGTGTTCTGAATAATATACCTTTCAAAAAGAAACGCTGCTGAGGGCCATCCGTGTGATATTAGGGGGAAAAGCTGCCGCGAGAGATAATTGTTGTTTCTCGGAAAATTCCACTTTTTGCCCCATTTAAGGGCTCGTCTGCTGATTGTCCTTTCAATGGTTTATGTCTGCCTTTAAAAATAAAGACTAAGCATGGTGTCCTGAATGATATACCGTTAAAAAAGAAACGGTGCTGGGGCCCATCCGTGTGATATTAGGGGGAAATGCTGCCACGAGAGATAATTGTTGTTTCTCGCAAGATTCCACTTTTTCCCCATTTAAGGGCTCGTCTGCTGATCGTCCTTTTAATGCTTTATGTCTGTCTTTAGAAATATATACTAAGCATGTTGTCCTGAATGATATACCGTTCGAAAAGAAACGCTGCTGAGAGCGATCCGTGTGATGTTAGGGGGAAAAGCTGCCGCGAGAGATAATTGTTATTTCTCGCAAAATTCCAATTTTTGTCTCATTTAAGGGCTCGTCTGCTGATCGTCATTTTAATGGTTTATGTCTGCCTTTAAAAATATAGATTAAGCATGGTGTCCTTAATGATATCCGTTCAAAAAGAAACGCTGCTGGGGCGCATCCATGTGATATTAGGGGGAAATGCTGTCACGAGAGATAATTGTTGTTTCTCGCAAAATTCCACGTTTTGCCCCATTTAAGGGCTCGTCTGCTGATTGTCCTTTTAATGCTTTATGTCTGCCATTGGAAATATTTACTTAGCATGGTGTCCCAAATGATATGCCGTGCAGAAAGAATCGCTGCTGGGGGCCATTCCTCTGATTTTAGGGGAAAATGCTGTCACGAGAGATAATTGTTGTTTCAAGCAAAATTACACTTTTTGCCCCATTTAAGGGCTCGTCTGCTGATCGTCCTTTTAATGCTTTATGTCTGCCTTTAGAAATATTTACTTAGCATGGTGTTCTAAATGATACGCCGTCCTGAAAGAATCGCTGCTGGGGTCCATTCCTCTGATATTAAGGGAAAATGCTGCCACGAGAGATAATTGTTGATTCAAGCAAAATTACACTTTTTGCCCCATTTAAGGGCTCGTCTGCTGATCGTCCTTTTAAAGGGTTTTGTCTGCCTTTGGAAATATAAGCTCAACACGGTGTTTTCAATGATATCCCATTCAGAAGGAATCGCTGCTGTTGGCCATCTGTGTGATATTAGGAGAAAGTGCTACTATTTGCTGTACTATATTGCCTGTGAATTTACTTGAAAAATAGTCAAATTTCGATTGATAAATCAACCGGGTTGTAATTGGTATTTTGATGTGAAATTTGGCTTAAATGCTGAGGGAAGTGTCTGGAAAATATTTAGGCTCTTACTGTACCTACGTGGTTTAGCATCATGGAGTTAGTGTTATTTTTGTAGAAGCACTTCCCATTTTTCATACAAATTTCAATTTTTGGAGCGTGTCTGCCACCATGTTAGCCCCCCAATATTTGTCTGCCTTTTGGAGTATATATGCGGGGACTCGTCCTCTATGAAATGGCATATGAGTCAAAGGTCAGGAAATAGTTGCAAATATTTGCAACTATTAACGACTTTGAAGTTGTCTGCCACCCCTTTAGCCCCACTGTCCAGGAGGGAGACTACCGTTTTGGGGCATCACCTACACCATAAATAAAACAGGCCGAAAAGGCTTAATTTTGTTTCCACAGGAACACAAATAGGCAATTATAGTTTTTATTCATATCATACTATGCCAAATACGATATTCAAATAACACCCCAGCACAAAATGTTATTTCAGGTATCGTATTCGGAGAGAAATTGAATTTTATGATAACCGATATACGATATTAAGGTCCATCTAGATAAGTCGCCAAATGGCGACACGTGCAGCCAAATGGCTGTTGTCATTCCATCTAAACATGTCGCCATTTGGCTGTGCGTCCAGTTTTGATATTCAATATGGCAACTCAACCAACCGCTTGTCAAATTCAAAGTGACAATTTTCCAACTTTTGTTCGTTCTTTTGTGTGAAAATGAATAATTCTCGCGCAGAGTCCGATTTTGATAATTGAATTTAAAAAATCACCAAAATGAAATTTTGGTTATGTCATTTTCTGTCTACATTTGGCTGGTAGTGTGGATGCTTAGGAGCAGCCAAATGGCTGCACGCGATGCCTGTTTTTGGACGCGCAGCCATTTGGCGCCTAATCTAGAGGGACCTTAACATCATATTTCAATATACGAACGCGAGCATGAATCCCCTATTATGTATACTTGTTTTTTTTTTATTTCTGCACCATATACATAGTTTCTTATAAAAAACAAAATCCGCAATCGCGAATGTGAGCTTTCAAAAATCCGCGTCCGCATCCGCTTCCGTGGATGTGAAAAATTCTGCATCCGCAACATTCCTACTCTAGAGTTCAGTTCCGTATAATCACTCCATGAAAAGCTAGCAGCAAAAATGTTTGTTTAAATATCGTCAATTGTACTATGTATTCATATTTTTAAGAATATGTATTTTCATATATTAAGCCCCGGATAGAGTTCGAGCGGAATGAAAATGAAACGGTAATGAACCGGCATAAAAACCGTGGTGACGGTAATGAACCGGCATAAAAACCGTGGTGAATTTAAAATTTTAGCTTCGAAAATTGATACAAAGGCGTTTTACGTCCTAAATAATCTTAAAAATAACTAAAAAAAATAATTTCCCCATTGTCCGAATGCATTTTCAACGTGAAAATGAGTCGACTCTGTAGCATATTCTCCGTCGGGCGTGGTGAGTTTTGCAAATGTCAAATTTATTCACTGTCCACGACGAGTTCATCGCGGAAATTATCTAATGACGGGGGAATCGAAAAATAACACATAAAATGGCAGAGACAAATTGTGAAACCATTCTCGGATTTTAGTTTATGGAATACCCCATCATTTACCACATATTCCACGACAGTAAGTATGCATTTTCATTGAGAAAATCGCCGCGGACAAAAATTTCATTTTCATTCCGCCCGATCTCTATTCAGGCCTTTAGGTGTGTTTTTTTGGTTATCCCGTCTAGATTTGGGTAACGAAACTTCATATAAAAAAAATGCCAGCTGATCCACCTGTCATTTTTTTTATATGAAGTTTCGTTTCCCAAACCTACACGGGATAACCAAAAAACAACCTAATTATTTCAAACTGTTATTCTACTTTCAAAAAATAGTTCCTAAAGAACTTTCTGTGTGTACTACTAACGCCGTCTAGATATTAAGGCCGCAATGTCGTCAAATCTCCTACTAAATTTGCACTGTTTTGTTGTTCCTTTTAATTACGTCATATGCTTGTGTTGTTGTTTGCTTGTATCTTTCCACAATTTAGTAGGCAAACCGTACAGCTGAGTTACGGTCTTGATGTATCTAGATGGCGTTGGTACCATTGGCACTACCAACGCCATCTAGATATATCATAGCCGCAACTCAGCTGTACAATGACGTCATAGTTTAGCTCTTAAATTTTGGATTTACACGAACAAACAACAACAAGCATATGACGTAATTAAAAGCAAAAACAAAACCGTGCAACTTAGGCGAACATAACCAAAAATTATAAGCTGATTCTACATTGGCTGAATTCAAATTGTAAGAGAAAACCGGACGGGTAAACTTGCAAGACAAGAACCATCGTTCTTACAATCTGAATTGCACAATGCTTGTCTGCTGGCCACTACAAAAGCTCTCGCCGGGTGTTTGTTTGTGCTAATAAACACCCGGCGAGAGCTTTTGTAGTGGCCAGCAGACAAGCATTGTGCAATTCAGATTGTAAGAACGATGGTTCTTGTCTTGCAAGTTTACCCGTCCGGTTTTGTCTTACAATTTGAATTCAGCCATTGGCTGAATTCAAATTGTAAGAAAACGACCGGACGGGTAAACTTGCAAGACAAGAACCATCGTATGATCATTTCACACTATCCGATCAAAACACGGACCGGCGAACAATAATCACACAGCAAGTATGTATGTATAAATGTTGCCATGCACGCTCCAAAGTTAGTGTACAATGAAGTGACGAGTCGACAAGATTAAAATGCAAGTAAAACACGCGCTAATTGTCTTTGCATAACGCCTGAACTATTGGTAGGTGCAATCGTCTTATCGATCATACGAAAGATCTTACGAAAGAAAAACAATCGTGTCACGATTTTTTTCTTTCGTAAGACGCGTTCTTACAATGTGAAATGGACAATGCTTGTCTGCTGGCCACTACAAAAGCTCTCTTGTCTTGCAAGTTTACCCGTCCGGTTTCGTCTTACAATCTGAAATCAGCCATTGGGTGAATTCATATTGTAAGGCGAAGCCGGACGGGTAACCTTGCAAGACAAGAACCATCGTATGATCATTTCACACTATCCGATCAAAACACGGACCGACGAACAACAATCACACAGCAAGTACAGTGCGTACTCGATAATCCGAAGCCTCGAAACCTCGAATTTCCAGTAATCCGGATCACCTCAAAGATTACATTGTACACTCTGTAGTCCGAATTTCAAGAGCTTCTCTAATCCGAATCTGTCTTTTTTCTCATAATAACAGTGATATTATCGTCCGAAATGAAAACAACAGTTTTCTTTGTTCTTGGAAAAAAACAAAATCTAGAATAACAGAGTGAAATTCTTCGAAAATAGAAAACAGATTCTTCGAACAATTTGATTAAATTCGTCCATTTCTTCGAAATTTAGAGCAAATTAAAGGCTTCCACTAGTCCGAATTCCTCTGTAGTCCGGATCGACCCTGGTTTTCAATAGTCCGGATTATCGAGTACGCACTGTATGTATAAATGTTGCCATGCACGCTCCAAAGTTAGTGTACAATAAAGTGACGAGTCGACAAGATTAAAATGCAAGTAAAACACGCGCTAATTGTCTTTGCAGAACGCCTGAACTATTGGTAGATGCAATCGTCTTATCGATCGTACGATTCTTACGAAAGAAAAACAATCGTGTCACGATTTTTTTCTTTCGTAAGACGCGTTCTTACAATGTGAAATGGACAATGCTTGTCTGCTGGCCACTACAAAAGCTCTCTTGTCTTGCAAGTTTACCCGTCCGGTTTCGTCTTACAATCTGAAATCAGCCATTGCGGCCTTAATATCTAGACGGCGTTGGCACTACACCCTACATTTTGTTCGATTTTTCACCATAACTGTACGCCTCCCTATGTCAAACAACATATCCGGCAGTTTTTTAGTATATGAGTATAGGGGGGAGTACTAAGAGAGTACATCGCACGGAACCAACGCTTTGGCTGACATAAAATAGGAGGGAGAAACGCCAAAGAGTCTTTACGTCGTCTCTGTCGCGGAATGTTTGTCGGTGAAGTTGCTCGTTGTTCGATTATTCTCATTGTAGGCTATCTGTACTTTACATCAAACGTGATTCTTGTGTAAAAATATAATATTTTATATTATAATTAACTTTTTATATTTAGAAAGTTAATTGGCCGCTTTATAGTGATGTGGATAGCTTCCGTAGGCACGGAATAAAGTGAGAAAAATAATCGCTTCCATTAATGTAGTTGTGAAAGAAAGCATATTTTCGTGAAGTGTTCTTATTGTTTGTGTTATATCATTGGCAGTTTGCTGAATTTTGGATTTCATTGAATTCACCAAAGGATACTCCTACATAGCTGCAATGGTAAAATCTGTTTGATCTAAGACTGAAACTAACTAGATACTTTCTTAATAAAAATAAATGAATGTATGTCTGCACTATTTCCCTACAATGACTTTCATCGATTTTGCCATACATTTTCATGAGCGAGCAAAGAATTTCGTAGGAAGAATTCAGTTTTTGTAATTCCTAATTTTGCTGTTTATGATGTTGAACTAGCTAAAATAATTCACTTTAGGATAAAATATGAATTGTAAAACTCCTAAATTAGAGTATAAACAAGGAGTCCTAATTCTCATCGACTTAAACGTTAGTATTGTAGTACATGTGATTCATTTGGATCTGATGTTTGGTTTGGTATGATATTATACCGTTTTGTGTGAGCTGACACAAAATCTTACATCCGATTATTGTGACCAAGTACATATGCAATGAAAGCATGTTCAGAGCAAATAACTGATTCTATTTTTAATTCTGCCAATTTTTTTTTAGATTATCAGCTGATTTTATTCTTTGTCGCAAATATGTATGTACATCCATGTGGAAAATGATAAATAAACCTTCAGATTTTGTTTTTATTTCGGCAGGGTGGTCCATATAAAAGTACATTATACGATTTAATAAACAATACGTAGCATATTTTTTTTATTTATTTTCCAAAAATAAACTAGATACCTGGGGGCTTCGTTGGTACATGATTCCAAGTAGGTCAGTTTTCGAATAAGAGTCGACATACACTTGTCAATCGGTTTAACAATCTTTTTGATAGATCGATTGGATGGTGCTTAGACCTTAGAGCAGGCATTGATAAAAGGAAAGGGCGAAACTTAGAGCAGGTATTAACCCTTTCATTCCCAAATTAAATTCCTTCGGGGAAAAAAAATATCTTGTTATTATTTCGTCTTTAAAAATTCATTTTCAATGAAAACAAAGAAACAAAATTATGGGTTTGGAAAATAATAGCATGTAAACTGCAGTTTACATTGGGATTAAGTGGAAACTTTTTCAAATACAAATAGTTGACGGCAATATGAGTTATTTAGTTTTTATTACGGAAAAGATGAAAGAAATTTTCCCGATTAGTAAGTCTTAGGTCCCACCCATTTACTGAAGCTATGTTTAGAAACCAGTAGTGTAAAATCTGGCCAATCCGGAACCCAAAATCCGGATTATTTTGTTTGATAATCCGGATTTAGGGCTATTTATCAGTAAATGTCAAAATTTAATTAATGTTTTTAAATTAAATTAAATTTATAAAAACAGGCAAAACTATAAGTTTCACTGATCGGAAGTATAGGTGCTAAATTTATGAAATTTAGTTACCATTTTAGCATAAATGATATATTATAGACGAGTTTAGAGTGTTTATCGGTGCATTTTAGAAATCCGGACAATTCGATAATCCGGGCATCGGTCCCAGTCAATCCGGGGTATACCCTAATAGGTTCAAATCGCTCAATTTTCACCATCTGAAATGTTTTATGCTACTTTTTTCCGCCTAGTTCATCTTTTTCATGTCGGATTCATTCCAATACAGGCGACAATATCATTCCATAAATGCCCAATGTAAACCACAGTTTACATATCTTTCAACGTCCCCCAATGCCACCCAATTCAATTTTTGCCACAGAAAATTCTGGCAAATTAATCTTTTGTTGTTGGCGAATAACGCTATATTTGTTTCACGGATGGATTTTGTAGGAGGGGAGCAATTCACCAATTGTCACAATGGACGAAAACACACTGACGGCCTTAATTCCAAATGCGTTCATAAAAATTTCAATCCATATATGCATTAACTAAATGTTTACTATTCGAATGCTGTTATATGTAAGTTTTAGTGTATGTCACTCAATTCTTTTTAAAGTAAACCAAAACATGGAAAAAGGTTTACAATGAGAATGAAAGGGTTAATATAAGGAGAGGGGGAAAGTTACGAATTCCATACAAAGTGACAGCTCAAGAATGTGCCGAGAATCTAATACATGGGAGAGCAAGCATCTAACAGTAAAGTAGTAATTATGTCAAAAATTTGTGTGCGCTTGGTCAACGCCATCTAGATACACTCCCAATCAATAGGATAGTTCCACTTGTAAAATTGCTGTATCTCGGTAAGTAATAACGGCATTTTCTTAAAACTTGGTGACAATATTTTCAGTATCCTGCTTGTTCTTTGCATAACATAAGGTTTCAAATCCGGTGTCCCGTTAGGATTTTCTTACGAGAATTCTTAAAAACAGTACAAATAGTGAAGTCAATAGGATAGTTCCAGTGGAAATAAAATATCAAATAACGGTACGAAAGGATAATTTTACTTTAAAAAATGTAGCTGGTAACAAGCAGGACTTTATTTAAGTAATTTAAGCTCAAAAAGATAATCTGGGATAGAATTGTATAGGTTTTAACGGTAAATTAAATTAGTTTCGCCCCAAGCTCCTCTAAACGATATCAGAAGATCTTCAGTGTATTTAAACTATCGTCTAACGGTATAGATCTTCCTTGTCATTCATCCCCACACATTTTTGATGGTATTTACATATATCTAGGAAGTATGGGAGGTCTTTCCAAATCCTTGATTAGTTGGTCTTGAAACCAATCTTCTATCAGTCTTGCTCCATGATTGATGCCATTATCTTGTTAAAATCTCAAAGATGTTGCATGGAAAATGTCGGTAATTTTAAGAATTATATCACCCAGAATATTTTTGTAAGATTGGACGTTGTGAATATCTCTAAATTCCACAAGCTCAATAGTTCCACACCGAGATAGTCAACCCCATACATCGACATTTCTTACTCTGAGTGATGTGTCTACAAAATTAATTTCTTTTTGCTCAAATCGTGGAAATAATACCTAAATCCATCTGAACCGACGAGATTTAATCTTTCCTGTCAGTAAAAATATCGCGTTTGACAAATCCATACAGTTTCTATATTGGGGTTGAATATCTTGGTATGGAACTATTGAGCTTTTTTAAATTAGAGGTATTCAGAGTACCCAGGCTTTTAAAGATATTCTTCCTAATGTGTTGCCTAAAACCTCCGACATTTTCCATGCCATTCCTATAAAATTTTAACAAGATAATTATAGCAATTATGATGCAAGGCTGATAAAAGATTGATTTCAAGACCAACTAATCAAGGTTATGGAAAGACCTTCATACTTCCTAGATCTAAATATCTTCAGAAATGTGTGGGAATGAATGACAAGGAAGATCTATACCGTTAGACAATAGTTTAAGAACACTGAAGCTCTTTGGCGAACGTTGAGAGGAGCTTTGGACGAAATCAGCTTAATTTGCCGTTAAAACCTATACAATTCTATCCCCAATTAACTTTTTGAGCTCAAACTACTTAAATAAAGTTCTACTTATTACCAGCTACATTTTTCCAAGTAAAATTATCCTTTCTTACCGTTATTTGATGTTTTATTTCCACTGGAACTATCCTACTGACTTCACCATTTGTACTGTTTTTGAGAATTCTCGTAAGAAATTCCTAACGGGACTCCGGATTTGAGACCTTCTATTATTGAAAGAACAAGCAGGCTACTGAAAATAATGTCACCAAGATTGAAGAAAATACCGTTATCACTTACCGAGATACAGCCATTTTTCAAGTGGAACTATCCTATTGATTGGGAGTGTATATCAAGGGCGCAACTCAGCTGTACAATGACGCCATGGATCCTGCTTAAATTGTTCGTCGGACACGGGCAAACAACAACAATGTCATGAGAAGCAACAACAATGCAATGTAATTTAATCTGCGGATTTGACGTTTACGAGTCTACATTGCGGCCTTAATATACAGGGTTATTGGTTAAGTCGACCTATTCCCTGCAACACGTTATAATAGGGTCAAAATGCAACAAAATGAGTCCATAAATGTTAGGCCGATTTTCAATGGTCACTGAGATATATGAATTTTTAAGAAGAAGAATTAAGAATTAAAAAAAAAACTACTAAGGTAATGGGCATAAACTTATTTTTGGATTTTAGTCAACACTATAGCAGACATTTCTTAATCATTTAAAATTTCAAAAACCCATCACAATTCGAAATTTTTAATTTCAAATAAAAAAAATGTTCTTCGATTTTTTTAAAGATGTTTTTTAATGTAGTATTACTAAAAAAAAATTTATGACATGGATTCTGCAGACCACTGGAAAAACATACGCGTGTTGTCAGCTTTCCAAAAAGGTGTCAATGTCAATATAAATATTTGAAATAATTGAAACAGCTAGCTGCAACTTGTTCGGGGACCATCATTTCGTTTGATAACCCGTGTCCCGCGAACAATTTATGCAAGATCCACACCTTCATCGTACAGCTGAGCTGAGTAGATGGCGTTGGTTGAGTGAAGATGACGTCACAACTAATCTCTTTTTCCGTAATAATTCCTGTATCCTTCCGTTTCCAGGATGAACAAACGCCCTACAAAATGAACAAACGTCTGGCTTTCGATTGATACCAAACCTATACCTTTCCGACCCATATTTAAAAATGACTGGCTAAGTTCACACTCACAATTTTAAAGTTGCTATAATTAAATAATTAGAGAAGAACAAACGATATTAATTGGCGAACAATCAAGAACAAACGTAGCCGCTGTAGAACAAACGGTTCACCGAGCAAAAGGACCTAATTTCAAAAAAATGACTTGCTAACTTCACACAGCCTGTTCCATCATTCCCATACTTACGAGAAAGGTTCGCGCCTTGGATTAAAGCTTTCGCAGTCAACGTTTTGCATATCTTTCGGCGCATTGCAATTTCGAATGTTTTATACCCGAGTAGGGTTGTGCTCGAAGTAATCAATCACAAACTTTTTTTCGGAAATTTGCATCATACACACTCATTGTCATCCCGCGTGCGTGAAATATAAAATAACATAATTTAAACCTAAAGTGACTACTAACTTGCCGCCCATATTCAATTTCAATTGAAAGCATTACGGTCTTGTGTTGAAAACCTCAATCGCCTCAAGTACATAAAACACTTTGCACCTGCAGCTCTCTTTTACTTCTCCATACAGTGCGTGTAATAATTTAAACCTAAACTGACTATTATAACTCGCCCTCGATATGTCAATCTGTTCGATCAAATCTTGTGCGGACAAATCCAGCATTTTGCCGGCTGTCGTTTGTTCTGGATTCTGTGAGAAATCATTCCATTGCAAATGTATTGATATGTCCAACTCTCTTGGTGACGCTATTCGAAATACACTTGGTGTTTATTGGTTTTGTGATACTTGCCGACCGGCTTCGATGGTAATCTACGTCAGAAAACTTTTAAATGCAAAGCAGCTGATGGAGAAATTTTCAAATGAAATAGCTTCGTCTCAATCGAAATTACTTTCAACCGTTAACGAGTTTGCCTTGTTATTAGTTCCATCATCTATCCATCATCAACAGAAACAGTCCTCAGTAGAAGATCAAGTAACATCAACTTTTGCCGAGCTACAGAGTGAACTGAAGTCGTTGCAGCAAAAATTCACTGCCTATGCGTTAGGTCAATCTAATTCCGCAATTGCGCAATCGTGTGAATCTACGTTGACCTTAAATATCCCAAATCAAGGTATGGCTACCCGCACTCGATCAAGAGCCAAATCACAGTCTGATCAGCCAAATGTAATTACTGTACCGTCATCGCTTCCTTCTTCCAATGATGTCACTTGTCGCACTTCGGATTCTTATCCGGCAAGTCAACGTTATTCAATTCAACCATCATCTGGAGCTACAACCCGTCAGCAGCCAAAAGTTCAGGAGAGTGCGAAGACGTAGAAACAGCCCAGTCAACCGCCTCAAATCAGCACTATGAGTGAAGTCGATAACATTCATCAAACATCAGGGCCTTCCAAGTATGCGTCAACCTCAGGTAACGATCATCTTATTCAATCTCCTAATCTGCTGTTGCCTTTCTCGCCTATATCGCCTTCGAGAAATGACAATGCTACATCTGGACATCTCGGTGTATTACGCGTATGCAAGCCTCCTAAGCAATTGTTCATTTCGAGGCTAGCCTACGATACATCGGAAGCCGATATTAAACGCCATGTCGTTGATAAATTGGGCTTTGACCCTTCGATGCTGTCATGTAAAAAGCTTACCAAGGATAACATTCCCAACAAAATTGTCTCATCGTTCAAACTTACCTTTACCGAGGATGTCGATGAACTTTCGAATGAATCATTTTGGCCATCAGGGGTTCTCCTAAAGGAATTCAAGAAACGAAATTTTCGTCGTCAACAATCAAACATGATCTTAGAATAATTAACCTTTCTCTTTATTATCAAAATGTACGAGGTTTAAGGTCTAAACTCCATAACATCATGATATCATCTTTAGCTTCCAACTTCGATTTTATTTGCTTTACCGAGACCTGGCTTTGTACGGAGGTTTTAGAAGGTTACAATGTTTTTCGTTGTGATCCTAACTTTGATCTGACGGGTAAATTGTAACTTTAAACCTGTGTTGCGTGTCATAGAAACCGAAATGAAACTAAATCCAAACACTTTTAGCAAAATACTGCCAACGACGTGTGATTAAAAGCTGCTCAGATAGGGTAGAAAGGAGCGTGGGTTTTCATCATTGATTGGCTTTGCTAATCTAGGCGTTACAAAGTAGTTCACACGTCGAACCCTAAAAAAACGATTACTAAAACTGAAAGTCTGGAAACACTATTGAAAAGAAAGAAATTCGTAGTCAAGATGATGGTGGCTACATCGCCTTCGTGACCCTACCTGAACCATAGCCAAGGCTTGCGATTGTGTATATTGTGACCTTAGCACCCAAAATTTAATTTCAAACTCTCGCTTTGTTGTGATTACATGTTCCTTACGAAGTCAGGAAGAGACAGCTGAAAACTCTCAGGTTTTGTTTTAAGTACTCATTATTATATTTTCAGATTTCAGGATAAACATAAATAGATCGCAAATATAGATACTCAAAATTCAGATTATTAACATTAAGGTTTGCATATAACCATGTTCTTTTTTTTGTTGGAATCCTTTCAATTCCCAAAAGAAAAACAAGAAACTGATGACCCTACCTCCTAATGTGCGCACATAGTAGTTTGTAGAGATCGTAGTCAACATCTCAATTCTATAATACTATCATTGTAGAAAATGCTTATATGCAATTCGTATGACAATGATGAAATTCAAATAATTCCAATAATCAAATAACCAATAATATAATCATAATGTGTAGCGGACGCTATGTAAATATGCAAGTACTTATAAGTAAAACTAACTACTTCAATAATGTATAAGAACAACAAAAAAAAACGAATTTATAGCACGGGGTTTCGCTGGCGCAGCGGCATCAGCCCAATTCCAAATGGATTCGTTGTTAGTAGGGCGCAACGTGTAAGAAAACGAACCCGTAGCGTGTAATAAAACAAGCCAGCAAAGTGTAGAAGGGCGAGCCCGCAAAGTGTATTAAGACGAGCCTGCAACATGCTCTAGGACGAGCCCGCACAGTGTAATAGGACGAACCCGAAACGTACAATAGGACGAATTATATCGTCGTGTGTTTACGTAGGGTTTTATATGTTCCCCCTATTTCAAAACTTGTAATGTGGTCAGTATTGAATACTTCCTTGTAATTTTTTTTTTTTTTTAGCGTATACAAAAAAATTTACGCTTCCTGGTTGCCTCCACCAACTCAGTAACCGAGTTTTTCAAAGTCCACCTGCAAGACAAAAGTTCGAATTAAGATGTGAACATTTACAGATCACTCTCTTAATCACGGACGTGCAGCAGTGAATGAGTACCACTAGGTTAACTCACAACCTTGTCAAGTTCAGCCTGTATCGCAGAAAGAAACATCGATGCCATGTATGAAAAGATAGAAAATCACGTATCGTACCGTTTTGTGACATATTCCCCGTTTTCTAAATTCTTCACCGCATGAATTGCCGGTTGTTTCACATAATGGTATCCGATGATAAACGGGAATAACTTTTGAACGCGTTGTCTGATTTCGGTGCATTGGAAACCTCACTGGCTTACAATATAAATGAGCCCGTTTATAGAAAACTGATGCTGTGAAATTTCAATGTTGTTTGCGTTAATCTAAAACACCATCGATAAACACTATGTGAAACACTCTGTATTCGTTATATGCGCAAAGTTGTGTTCAAAACCCAAATAAAACTCAACTTTTGCGGCACATAAAAGTGAAGCGAAACGAAACGAAATGTAGAAAAGAACCACAAAAAGCTTTTTTTTTTAACCACGTGTGCCATTATTACGGGATTTAGGATAACGGCCTTTTTCTAAATCGAATAGAACCGTAATTGAACATAAATCACAAAAAAGAACCGTTATTGCAACTGTTCGGTCTGATTAATTTTAATAATTTTTACGCGGACACTTTTAGAGGGACATAATTTCACCTTGTACAAAAAGATATAAAATTTGTGCTTTTGTTTCTTTTTATTTACTCAGGAATCCTATTGTTTTAGTTTTCTGGTGATCACTTTCACCCGTTCCGAATACATTGAGATTCTTTCAACAACTTTGCACGATCAAGTTTGCTATCACCCGCTTCTCGTATAAAAGTTAAAAACCAGACAGCTCCAGTGAGCGTCTCTCTATGTATTTTATTCTAAAATTAAAATAAACCCCCAAATTTAAATTAGCGAGAGTTCATAAAAATGTAAAGTTTGCAAAATTTAACGGAAATTACCTTTTTTTCTGTTCGTCCGAACACGGGACAGTCCAGGAAGCAAATGACCGTTCTTGTCCATTTGCATTCTGAACTGTCAAATATTCGAGACTCGAACAGAACAGACTCGATATATCACCCAACGTGCTAGATTTGTGCAGGGTGTGTGAGAAGTTTTTATTTTTTTATTTTTTTAAATTTTACATTCATTACACACAGGTACTTCATAACATTTCATGGCAAGGAAGAATCTGAGGTAAATTTATAAGGAAATTAGTATACAGAAGCGACAAAAACATAGCACTCTTAACGCTTCAAATCTTTGACGTGAAAGATTCCTACTGGTCGTCCATCCAAATCAGATAGTAAATATCGTCCATTGCCGACTTTTTTGATAATTCGACTTTTCAAAAATTTGGAATCCAGGTTAATTTGCACTTGCTGCCGTAAAAGTGTTAGTTTGTCCGATGGATCAAGCCTATCTGTGTTCTCATTTAGAAGGTTCAGATTCCTTAACAGACTGTACGTTTGACCGTGAGTTATCATCGATTGTCCAAACAGCATATAATACGGTGAAGTTTTAATGGACGAATGATATGCTGATCTTAAGGCGCAATTAATCTCGGTAATATGTGTATCCCAATCCTTTTGATCGGGGTGTATACATGCCCTGATGGCGGCCACTATAGAACGGTTTACACGTTCAGATGCATTAGCCTGCGGGGAGCGGTGTATTTGTGGTCAACTCCGTACTTAGTCAGCAACGAGTTAAAAATGTTAGCTTTAAATTGAACGCCATTATCCGTCAATATGGATTCGGGAACACCATAAACGTGAAAGATTCTTCTCTCAAGCCACTGGGAAATAATATCCGCCGTGAATTTCTTAATGGGTTCTATAAAGGCAAACTTTGAAAGATGATCTAGTAGAACAATGAGTCCAATATTACCACTCCTTGACCTTGGGAAAGGACCGACTAGATCCATATAAAAACGTTGAAATATGCGTTCGGAAGTGAATTGATTTATCATAGGAGGACGTAAACTATTATTCGGGGCCTTAGTTTGTTTACATATATCACAAGAATTGACATATTCCTGGACTTGCTTCACCATATTAGGCCAAAAAAACAGAAATCGAAGTCTGCAAAGTTTTTGCAATTCCACCATGCGAAGCTAAGGGGTGTTCATGTGCTCTTTTTATCAGATCAACTGTCATTTCTTCAGGCACCCACAATTTCCAGGATTGCTGATTTTGTAATTCGTCACCGGAGGCAAACTCCGTACGCTTGTAAATGAATTTGTCAGAAACTTGGAAGTCTGGAAGATTAGCCTCGTTCGCTAAAATTTTCTCTCTGAGGTGAATATATTTAGGAGAATAAAAATGCGATGAATCCAAATTAATTTCAGTTGAACTTTTGAACGGGTCTTCGGATGAAAGAGCATCTACACAATCAACACGTGATAAAGCATCCGGAACTATATTTTGGGACCCTTTGCGATGAACAATTTTAAATTTAAAGCCCTGAAGCTTTAACGCCCATCGAGCCAATCGTCCGTTGAGATCATTTTGGTTCATCAACCATTTTAAAGAAGCATGGTCAGTTATCACCGTAAACTCGTGTCCCTCCACATAAGCACGGAATTTTTTTATAGCCCATACAGCCGCTAAACACTCCTGTTCAGTAACTGTATAATTCTGCTGACTGGCATTAAGCTTCTTCGACATAAATGCTATTGGGACTTCCAATCCTTCATCACTGAGCTGGGTTAAAACTGCTCCTACTCCTGTGTTGCTGGCATCACATTGTATCGTAAAAGATCGATTGAAGTTAGGACTATGCAGAACTGGGGCTTTTGTTAAGCTATCTTTCAACATCTTAAAAGCAGCAAGTCCGTCTTCATTCCACTTGAATTGGCGAGACTTTCGCAACATGTCCGTTAATGGTGCAGCTATCGCAGCATAGTTTGGTACAAACTTTTGGTACCAGCCGCACATCCCCAAAAGCGCCGCATCTGTTTGACAGTCTTAGGTTGAGGGAAGTCTTCAATAGTTTGAACTTTACCCGGGTCCGTTCGAATCATGCCATGTCCAATAATGTGACCAAGATAAGCCACCTCTACCATAGCAAAATTACTCTTTTGTATGTTGATAGTCAGACCTGCCTTCTTGACGCACAAAGCAATTTCCTGAAGAACTAGGATATGCTCTTCGAAAGAAGCTGAAATCACAAGCAAGTCATCTAGGTAGACAAACACACAATGTCGCAGATGAGCTGGAATCACGTGGTCCATTAGCCGTTGCATCGTTTGCGGTGCATTGCACAACCCAAAAGGCATTGTCACAAATTGATACAACGGTCTACCAGGAACAGTGAAGGCTGTCTTATCCTTTGACGCTGGATCTAGAGGAATCTGCCAAAACGCATCTTTCAAGTCTATGGCCGAAACGATCGTAGCTTTTGGCAGTCGGCTCAGAATTCCGTCGATCAGCGGCAAAGGGTAAGCATCCTTCACCGTTACCTCGTTGACCCTACGTGCGTCCAGACTTTCCCAGGTTTGACAACCAAAGTGACTGGCGAGGACCAGGAACTTTGTGATTCTTCAATCACGCCCAATGCCAGCATCCGGTCAACTTCTGCGTACATTAACTTTTCAATTGCTGGAGAAACAGCGAAATGCCTTTGTTTGATAGGCTTACATCCTGCAACGTCAATTACATGAGTAGTTAACGATGTACGTCCTAAACCTACTGTTGCAAATGAAGGATACATAGCAATGACCGAATTTAGTTGGTTTCTTTCGGATGGTGTTAAAGGGTAATGATTGGAAGAATTATTTTGCGCTTCGGAAGGGAGAGAGGCGGAGTAAAGCGAATTGATAAACAATTCAGGAGCTAAGTGAAACTTTCGAAAGAAATCAACGCCAAGGTATAGATTTTGACTTAAAGAGGGCATTATTAGAAAATCAATGGTTTTTGTAGTACCTCTAAAGGTAACTTCTATAGAAGCTTTTCCAACTGCAGGATGTCGGGTACCATCTGCGGTTTTAACAAATACGTTCAGTTTATTAATGTGACAACTGGGTTCGTCTATCAAACGTTTCGCCAAATCCGAGGCTATCACACTGCAGGAAGCTCCAGAATCAAGTAAGCCTCTAACCTCCATGTTTGCGAGCACTATGGTGGCATATGGTCGTACGTCCCCACGAAGACAGTCAGACAAAATTGTCCCACAGAATTGTCTTCTGCAGGTTTTGACTTTCTTCCAGAAAGCGGTAAGGCGCTGTGTGGAACGCTTTTTACGACAAGGAGTGATCGCACAAGTTTGAAAAATACGCGCTCGTGCTGCAGCATAATTACGCTGTCGCTCATGTAGAGGCAAGAAACTGTAGTGTGCGTGGTAGTTGCTCTTTTCCCTAATTGTGTCAGACACCTTAGCATTCGAAGTGGACCAAGAATTTTCTATATCATTTGTACTATTGGTACTAGCTGGTGAATCAAATCCGAAGTTAGTAGCGTCCTGTGTTTGTGTAGATACGTCCGAGTAGCTAATTTTAAATGTAACTAGATCGGTCGAAGATAAGCTAGGTTTAAAAGAAGGTACAGTTTGCTGTAAGGAAGAAGGAACAGCGCTTAAACATTGCTGTCTAGATTCAATTCGCACTGGACTCCCCTGGAATCCTTCGAGATCTTTGGTGTTGGGTAAGACCTCGGACGAGTGAAGTTTTTTGAAACCGAGCACTTAACACATTGTGGTTTAAATGTATCCGGGGCTCGACAACCAAAGCAAAATCGTTTTAATGGCTCCAAACACTCTGCATAAGAATGACCAACTTTTCGACAGTTCCAGCATTGGAATGACACACGGACTTCACACAATTCTTGTTCTGAGACAGCATTCTCCATACTAAATTGCTCTTGATTATTGAATTGATTTGCGTCATTCGGCAATGGTAACTCGCTAACGTGATCTCTTATAGAAGGACGAGTGTTCTGCATGCGGCGAAGGGAAGATTCCAAGTTTTCTGCACTAATCACGCTGCGTTTCAACTGTGCTATAGTTTGAATGTCTAAATGTACAATACTTCTTCGTAAGTCGGGTAATAAGTTTCGTTGCATTATTTCCAACAGATCATATTCGGACATTGAACGAGAAAGCCTATCAGCAAAGCGAAGAATAGTGTCATGAAACATCATAAATGTCTCGTTTGGCTTCTGCTTACGATTGCGGATCATATCCCGTAAGTCCGCATCAGAACACACATCTCTAAATCTTCCACGTAAAGCCTCTCTTAGATGTGACCAAATGGGACGTTGTCCGACGCTTCTATGATATCGCCAGTACCACTCATTGGCTTTTCCGGTAACAAGTACGTGAAAATGCTGGCACATCACTACAAAGTCACCGCGCAGCGTTTGTGAGGTAAGAGCTTCTACTTTGTAGATAAACATGTCAATCGGTATTTGGGGGTCTTCTCCTGTGAACTTCACATTCCAACCGAACATCATACGTCCTACTTTTTCCGACGAAGTGGTAGATGAGTGAACTGAGTCACGTAAGCCTGTCTGGAAACTGGTCGGCAAGTTTGCCGGAGCATGTCCAAAAGAAGAAAGATTGTGTGGTGGAGTTGGTTCGTTAGCCAGTGCTTCAAAAGCAGCTTGTGCTCGTCTCTGCTGCGCTTGTGAAGGAGTCATATGAGACAAAGGTCGTTCTTGGTATGAGGCATTAAGGGGTATTTGAGACATAACAGGCGGAATACGTGACGCTTCATTAATCAGAGTTACAAGCTCTTCTTGCGTTTGTAATTGATGCTGTTGCCTCGTCGATGGAGTTGAAGGATCCAATCGCACATCATTTCGTTCTGTTTGTCTAGGAGTTAAACAGACTTGTAACTGGTCCCTTTCCAGAGACAAACGCGCGAGCTCTTGTTCAATTTGGACAACGCGATCCTGTGGAGAAACGTTTGTACCAGATATCGTGACTATATGGCGCGAAACTCCAGTATTTCCCTTTGGAGTCATTTCGCGTGTTCGGGAACGTGTTATAACCGGATCTATCCGAGGATCCAACCGCACCATTCGTGTGGTGCAAGATTGTCGGCAAATTGGACAAGTCTTTTGTTTGGTCAACCAAGCTTTTATGCATTTTTGATGAAAAGCATGATCACAGGGCGTGAAACTAACTTCATCCCTTCCATATAGTACGTCTTGACATATGGTACATTTGATGGAATCAATATTTGCATGTTGTGAAGGCATTTCTAAGTGATCAGGTGCCGCCGCCATGACCAACCCACCGAAAGTAACGTACCAAGTTGAAGAGTTCAAATATTTTTAACACGTATAAGAATATTATAAAAAATAATAAGAATGTAGCTTAAACTGCGTATGAATGTATATGGAGAATAGATAGAACTAATATGAAGATATTTTGTGAATCAATAAATTATGTATTAGGAAGTTTTCAGCATGTCTCTCCTTTCTTCTAAAGGAGGTTTGACTACATAGGTGTTATATATGTAGCATATTAGGCATATTAAAATATTAAAACGAGCATTAATTGTTTCCAGCGCAAAAAAAAAAGAAAATAGACAATTTATTCGTATCCTAAATACAATTCGAACCAAATTTCAAATACAACAGACCGCTAATGAAGTTCTTAAATAGTGGAAAGAGGAGGCGTGTCAAAGGTGTAAACACCCGGTCACGCAATTCTCAACGCTTACCCTAAGAAAAGGCCAACGTAAGCAAAGCTGATGAAAAGAAATTAACTCAGAATTTGTAGATATAAAAATTTAAAGACAGCTGGTGATTAATGACAAAAAGGTGGGAAAAGGTATCTCAACTAAACTGGTTCAAGAATTGACAGTAAACCGTCAACTCTGATAATTCCAGACCTAGATAGATATTATTACCCACGACGTAAAAAAACGTCAAAAAAACAACACAATCAATCGCCAACTGATAAGCTAAATACAATAAAGTTATAGAGTGAAGAAAGCTAAAAAAATGTAAAACCGAATCCTGTACGGCTTTTGGTACCTGTAGCACCATAAAAAACAGTGTATTTGAGCATCAAAAAAAATTGATAATCTGTAATAAGACATGTACATATAATTACGGCGTATTTTGTCAAAAGCAGTCATAATGAATTAGACTGCTAAAGCCATATACATGCCCCAAGTTGGGCGCCATTTGTAACGTTAAACCTGTGTTGCGTGTCATAGAAACCGAAATAAAACTAAATCCAAACACTTTTAGCAAAATACTGCCAACGACGTGTGATTAAAAGCTGCTCAGATAGGGTAGAAAGGAGCGTGGGTTTTCATCATTGATTGGCTTTGCTAATCTAGGCGTTACAAAGTAGTTCACAAGTCGAACCCTAAAAAAACGATTACTAAAACTGAAAGTCTGGAAACACTTTTGAAAATAAAGAAATTCGTAGTCAAGATGATGGTGGCTACATCGCCTTCGTGACCCTACCCGAACCATAGCCAGACAGCTGAAAACTCTCAGGTTTTGTTTTAAGTACTCATTATTATATTTTCAGATTTCAGGATAAACATAAATAGATCGCAAATATAGATACTCAAAATTCAGATTATTAACATTAAGGTTTGCATATATATGTTCTTTTTTTTGTTGGAATCCTTTCAATTCCCAAAAGAAAAACAAGAAACTGATGACCCTACCTCCTAATGTGCGCACATAGTAGTTTGTAGAGATCGTAGTCAACATCTCAATACTATAATACTATCATTGTAGAAAATGCTTATATGCAATTCGTATGACAATGATGAAATTCAAATAATTCCAATAATCAAATAACCAATAATATAATCATAATGTGTAGCGGACGCTATGTAAATATGTAAGTACTTATAAGTAAAACTAACTACTTCAATAATGTATAAGAACAACAAAAAAAAAACGAATTTATAGCACGGGGTTTCGCTGGCGCAGCGGCATCAGCCCAATTCCAAATGGATTCGTTGTTAGTAGGGCGCAACGTGTAAGAAAACGAACCCGTAGCGTGTAATAAAACAAGCCAGCAAAGTGTAGAAGGGCGAGCCCGCAAAGTGTATTAAGACGAGCCTGCATCATGCTCTAGGACGAGCCCGCACAGTGTAATAGGACGAACCCGAAACGTACAATAGGACGAATTATATCGTCGTGTGTTTACGTAAAAGGGTTTTATATGTTCCCCCTATTTCAAAACTTGTAATGTTGTCAGTATTGAATACTTCCTTGTAATTTTTTTTTTTTAGCGTATACAAAAAAATTTACGCTTCCTGGTTGCCTCCACCAACTCAGTAACCGAGTTATTCAAAGTCCACCTGCAAGACAAAAGTTCGAATTAAGATGTGAACATTTACATATCACTCTCTTAATCACGGACGTGCAGCAGTGAATGAGTACCACTAGGTTAACTCACAACCTTGTCAAGTTCAGCCTGTATCGCAGAAAGAAACATCGATGCCATGTATGAAAAGATAGAAAATCACGTATCGTACCGTTTTGTGACATATTCCCCGTTTTCTAAATTCTTCACCGCATGAATTGCCGGTTGTTTCACATACATAATGGTATCCGATGATAAACGGGAATAACTTTTGAACGCGTTGTCTGATTTCGGTGCATTGGAAACCTCACTGGCTTACAATATAAATGAGCCCGTTTATAGAAAACTGATGCTGTGAAATTTCAATGTTGTTTGCGTTAATCTAAAACACCATCGATTAACACTATGTGAAACACTCTGTATTCGTTATATGCGCAAAGTTGTGTTCAAAACCCAAATAAAACTCAACTTTTGCGTTCCTGTGTTTATGTACCTCCTAATTCTGTTTTGTCTGATTACGAGAACCTCTTTTTCTCATTTCTCAGACATCGTTAATGTGTCCTACCCCAACTCAGGTGTGATCATTTGCGGGGATTTTAATTTACCCACATTAAGCTGGCCTGAATTCCCAGGGTTGCCCTTATCCTCATCTTCTCCTTCTGTCTTTCTGTCGGTTTCCTCGTTCATGGAGTTTTGTAGTCTACTTCAATTCAACACTACTAGGAACTTCATGGATCGTAATCTTGATCTGATTTTTAGTAACCTATCGCAATTATGCGTGACCTCGTCAGAGGCTTCAGATGTTATTATTTCATGCGACCCTTATCATCCAGCACTATTATTAGATATTAAAATTAACTTTTCCTGTCCTCCAGCAATTCCAAATCCAAATACGAGGTTTAATTTTCATAAAGCCGACTATGAAGGAATTAATGCCAGGTTGTCTGAAGTAGATTGGCCTTTAATACTTGGTGATATGAACTGTGACTCTGCTCTCTCCGTTTGTTATGATATTCTTTTCAACATCTTTGCGGACTGTGTTCCAATTTGCAATACCAAACCTCGCAAAGGCCCCGTTTGGATAGGTAACTAAATCAATCCAAAGATTGATTCAGAGGAAAAACCGATTGCGTATTCGACATAAGCACTTCAAACGCCAATCTGATCTTATCCTTTTTAAGAGACTTCGTTCTGAAACAAAAAGATCGATTAAAGCTTCCAGAAATACGTACATTGACAGCATTGAAAACAGCATCGGGAACAATGACTGCACACTTTTCTGGTCGTATGTTAAGAACATGCGATCATCATCATCCATTTCCTCCACTATATCTCTGGATAATCGGTCTGCCAACACTCCCGAGGATATTTGCGAGTTATTTGCATCATACTTTGCTAGTACTTTCCGACAGTCCTCTGTAACTCCCGGATTAAGGAACTTTTCCAATCCTGTAACCCAACTCGAAGCATTTCCAGTCTTACCTCAAACGCCAAATTCGGTTAGTCTTTTAATCAATTCTCTAGGTAATAAATCGTCCTGTGGACCTGATGGACTTTCAAACACCTTTTTAAAGAGAAGTAACACGATTTCAATGGGTTGGATACGATATCCCCAGTCACAAAATCCCCAAATCAAAATCCCCGTAATCAAAATCCCCGAAATTAAAATCCCCGAAATCAAAATCCCCGAAATCAAAATACCCAAAACAAAAATCCCAAACGAAATTCCCCATTCCCCATTTGAGGTGTGATCTAAGAACGCGCGCGCGTTCTAAGATCACACCTCAAATGGGGAATGGGGAATTTCTTCAGGCTATTGTAGATGATAAATGATAGATGTTAAATGGCAGATGATAAATGGTAGATGGTAGGTGGATAATGGTTAGACGGATGGTAGCTTGTAAATGGTTGATGGTAGATTGTAAATTGCAAATGGTGGATGGTAAATAGCAAATAGTAGATGGTAAATGGTAGGTGATTTAGACTATTGTAATTGTAATAGTCCTACTATGCAATAAAAAAATCACCGTCGTGGACTGATATACATATATGCTAATCAACGGCAAACTCTTTGAAGTGACACAGAACAAAATCAGATAATGTGCAGGGGAATCGGTTCCAACAATAAGCCAACCAAGTTTTCCGCGAATATTCGTTCGGATGAGGACATGTCTCGACGATGTTAAAGAAAACCTAATATGTTTAGAACGATATATGCAAACGTTTATTCAATATAATGTACTCGAACATTTTGTTTGTGCTAATCAAAAAAAAAAGTTTGTATCGATTTACGATCCTCCTAGTGCCATTTACCATCTACCATTTAACACCTTCCATCTACCATCAACAATTTACAGTCTTTCATCAACCATTTACCATCTACCAGCCATCTACCATTTTTTACTACCATTCATCTACCATTTACCAACATATTTCGGGTGCTTGGGGATTTTATGATTGGGGATTTTGTATATGGGTATTATGATTATGGGGATTTTGTAAATGGGTATTATGATTATGGGGATTTTGAATATGGGGATTTTGATTTTGGGGATTTTTCTACGTTTGGGGATTTTGTGATTGGGGATTTCGTATGGTTCCCGATTTCAATACCACTCCCAATAATTTTTAATAATAGTATTCGTGAGTGTATTTTCCCAGGTCAATGGAAGTGTTCATATATAGTTCCAATTCCTAAATCAGGGGACCAAAATATTGCGTCAAACTACCGGGCGATAGCTTTATTATCACCTTGTTCAAAACTGCTGGAACGTATTGTATAGAATTATATTGATGAAAATTTTGGTCATTTAATTGATTCTGCTCAGCATGGTTTCCGTAAAAAAAAATCCACTACCACAAATTTGGCTGAATTTGTTGATTTTGTGGCGAACTCGTTTCACAAGCGCCTGGATGTCCACGCAATTTATACCAATTTTTCCAAAGCCTTTGATACGGTCAACCATGTTGTGCTACTAAGTAAACTTCATGAGTTAAGTTTCCCCCCTTGGCTACTTTCGTGGTTGTCGTCTGGTAAGACGACAGATCAGATCTTCCAAAGTAATTTCTAATAACAGCATTTCATCGGAATTTACACCAACATCAGGGGTACCACAAGGATCTATTTTAGGGCCTCTTCTTTTTTCATTCTTTGTGAATGACCTTCCTTCTATTCTAAGCAACCGATGTCTTTTGTACGCGGATGATTGCAAGATGTTTACCTCTGTTTCATGCCTAGAAGATTGTCTTTCGTTGCAAGCTGATCTGGACTTATTGTCGTCCTGGTGCCTCACCAATGATCTACTTCTTAACGTATCGAAGTGTTCGGTAATGATCTACTCTCTGAAGCTTTTCCCTACATTCTTCTCGTATTCCGTCAAAATGCTTCCTTTAAAACATGTGGACACAGTCACAGACCTGGAAATCATCTTTGATTCAAAAATTCGATTTCATGATCACTATGAAAGTATAGTTAAAAGGGGCTCGAGGCTAGCGGGCTTCGTTCTCCGCTGCACCAGTGATTTTCGTTCTGAAATCAGTGCTGTGAGATTATTTAACTCCCTTGTACGTAGCATTTTGAAGTATGCTTCAGTGGTTTGGTCGCCGACTACTGACGTGTCTACTGATGCCATAGAGCGGGTTCAGCGAAGATTTACCAAATCATTATTTTTCAAATTTAAACTTCCGTATCTTCCTTACCCAGAAAAACTAGACTTCCTTAAACTCCATTCCCTAGAGAAGCGAAGAACTTTTCTTGAACAATGTTTCTTATACAAAATTTGCCGAGGATTTATACACTCAAGTTTAGCGGATAAAATTGATTATAGAGTTCCATTATACAACACTCGATCTAATGCCATCTTTAACCCTCCTGTAACTGATCTAGCTCTATATGCCAATTCTCCTTTGATTCGAATGATGAGAACATATATGATTCTGTGGAAATTGGACCTCTACCCTCTTCTCTTGCATCATTTAAAAGTATTATTTCGTCAAAAATTTCTAGCTAATATCTAAGTCATCATACTTTTGTTTAATTTTTTTTCCTTTTTTAATATTTATATATAATATTTTTTTATTTCTGTAATATTCTTTTCTTCTCATTTCAAATTGATTTTTTTTTCTACTTTTTGAACTCCTGTTTTAATATCCAATGTTACTGATTTAATTGGATTATTTATGTTCAGTAAACAAATAAATAAATTATGCTGTTTGCCGAAACGACATTTACTTGAAATTCGCAATTTTGTCGTGAAAAATACCCTATTTTTAAAAAAACCTGTAATTCCGTCAATATTTGACCTATCAAATTGGTTAGGATATCATTGGATTGGAAATTCTGTCTACTTTCAAAATGCCAAACACGTTTTTTTCCAAGACAATTCTTTTAAAAAATATTTTTTTTTTTAATGTAAAAAAAGAACAAAAAATGGCTCTTTTTCGGTGGCCAAATACTTCGCACAGGGTCGCTAGGGTTGCAAATCTGGATTTATATAGCGAGTAATACTCTAAAACAGATAAGCGAAAGAACGGTAGTATTCCATTTATTCCGAGGTTAGGCCATTTTTTTGTAAAGTTTTACTGGCGTAATATGCTTCTTGTATATTTATCTATATATTTGCTTCTTGTATATTTATCTATATATATAAAAATGAACGTGTATTTGTGTCTGTTGCCAGTAAACTTCTAAACCACTAGATTAGGGGCAAACTTTCACCTTATAGACAGCAAGTATCGAAATAAGAAAATAAACACGCGAAAACACTGTTTTTTTGTGAGAATTTCCTTATTTATTATCTGGATGCATTTCGGTCGCAAACTATGGCGCAACCATCTTCAGCAGAACGCTTGTTACACACTTGTTGTTTGTGTGTAACAAGCGTTCTGCTGAAGATGGTTGCGCCATAGTTTGCGACCGAAATGCATCCAGATAATAAATAAGGAAATTCTCACAAAAAAACAGTGTTTTCGCGTGTTTATTTTCTTATTTCGATACTTGCTGTCTATAAGGTGAAAGTTTGCCCCTAATCTAACATCAGACAACAAAAAATCGTTCAACTGTTTAGTGATTAAATACTATACAAAATATCTGTTCTAAACCACTGTAGTCCAGTACAATTGGTTCAAAATAGCCCCAAACCTAAACATCCAAAAAGAAAAGAAATTTTCGATGCCAAATTGTTGAATACAGTGCCTAATATACGCAGTAAAAAGTTACACTAATTTGCGCCATGGGTTAAGGGGGGAGGGGGTGGCAAAGGGGTGAAAATTCAGTTTCTTGCAAATATCTGGAAAACTATGAGTCTGACCTTAAAATGAGCTGAGGACAAAACAAACAACATAAAATTACCTTTGTAATGATATGTAACACTCTAGACATTTTCTCAGAAAATTATACCCTATACCCAAAAGTATTATAGTGAATTTGGATTTTTCGAGTTTTACATTTCGCACTGTAACTCTTGATAGAATAGACCTACTGTCATAAGATCTGGTCCAAATATTGATAACAAAATTTATTTGATTCGTACCAAAAATTGGAGTGCTCCGACCATTGACGCCCCCCTCACTCCTCTTAACATTTTTCAAAAAGCCACGCCTGTAGCTTCTTTTTAAACTGAGCCAGGCAGATCAAATTTGGTGGGGTGCTTAGTCTAAGCTCCATTATGCTCCCCACCAAAAATTATTACCATCCGATCAAAACTAAGGGTACTCCCCATACAAAGTGAACGAAAATTCTAACAAATTTCACATTTTTTCATTTCTAAATTCTATCTAAAACGGAAAAATAAAATTTATCTCTTATAACGTCATTATAACAGTTAATTGTAGTCCTCTGAATGTATGATCAAAATTTTGTATCAAAGCGTACACTACAAGTATCAACAAATTGTGTTTGAAAGTCATTGGTATTAGTTCAAAGGCCGCAGTTCCGAATAAATTGAGTAACGTGTACTAGCAACCTTCAAACCACATTTTTCGTACTTGTAAGGCACGCTCTGGTACAAACTTTTGAATATACATTTACAAGACTACAATTAACTGTTATAATGACGTTCTAAGAAATAAATTTTATTTTTTCATTTTAGATAGAATTTAGAAGTGAAAAAATGTGATTTTTTTAGAATTTTGGTTTACTTTGTATGGGGAGTACCCTTAGTTTTGATCGGATGGTAACAATTTTTGGTGAGGAGCATAATGGGGCTTAGACTAGGCACCTCACCAAATTTTATATGCCTGACTCAATTTGAAAAGAAGCTACAGGCATGCCTTTTAGAAAAATGTTAGGAGGAGTGAGGGAGGCGTCAATGGTCGGAGCACCTCAATTTTTGGGACAAACCAAATAAATTTTGTTTGTAATAGAATTAACAAGATTTCGTCACCCTAGGTTCTTTCTATCAAGAGTTAGAGGGGATTCACACTATGGACAGGATTTACTAAAACCACTAAATTAATCGAGTCGAAACCCGCCTACTAGATTAAATCGTATGTCCTTAAATTCAAAATGCATTGTAGAATGTACTTGCATTATTCAAATTGCAGTACAATATGGTACAACTGTCAACTAAATCTAGGATTTAGCAAATCTTGTCGATAGTCTGAATCGCCCCTTACAGTCCGAAATGTAAAACACAAAAAATGAAAATTCTCTATAATACTTTTGGGTCTAGGGTATAATTTTCCGAAAAAACGTCTAGAGTGTTATATATCATTACAAAGGCAATTTTGTGTAGTTTGTTTCGTCCTCAGAAGATTTTAAGGTCAGATTCATAGTTTTCCAGTTATTTGTAAAAAAGTAAATTTTCACCCCTTTGGGACCCCCTCCCCCCTTAACCCATGGCGCAAATTGGTGTAACTTTTTATTGCGTATATTGGGCAGTGTATTCAACAATTTGGCATCAACAATTTATTTTTCTTTTGGATGTTTGGGTTTTGAGCTATCTGTACTAGACTACTGGACCGATTTGGATGATTCTTTTTTTGTTTTATCCGTCTTACATTGGAGAAGGTTTATGGACCAACATGTTTTTGAAAATATCAAAGGAAGTGGTGGTTAATATCGAAATTCCATTTTGTGTGAGAGTAAGTGATTAAACCTACTCGATTCATACGCTTTAAATTTTTATACGTGTAGGTACTAAATGAAATCGAACCGGCTTAAGGATATATTCTTTTCGAAACGGCTGGACCGACTTTTATAAAATTTTGTATATATCCTTGCTAGGTATGGTAATCGGTCGTAAACTATATTTCATGCCCCGAAGTGCCCTCCTCTTTTTTTTATTGCTATTTTACTATTTTGACAGTAAGTGATTAAACCTACTCGATTCATACGCTTTAAATTTGTATACATGTACTAAATGAAATCAAACCGGCTTAAGGATATGATAGAAATATGATGATATGACGTAGTGTAATACTGGAATAAGTAGAAATGGAATGGCCACAGCTGTTAAAATGTGTCTCCAATTATACACAACGCTACATATATGAAACTAAAACATAAGCGCCGGTGGGTATAATATTTCAGGGGGCATAGATTTTGCATATTATTTTATTAAAAGAGAAACGTATATAGTACGTAACTCTAGAACCTTCCTACTCACTGGCTGTATTGTTGGATCATTGGATAATTCGAATTTCGGTAATAAGCAAAGTTTTTTCGGGATTGAATGCATAATTTCCAAACTATTAACGCCTGGACGATCAATATACATATTTTTTTATCAAATTGGATAAAAAACTACCAACAAAAAGATGAAAAGAGAAAGCGACTTTAGTTCATACATTTTTAGATAAACCCCACGATTGCTCTTTTTATGATACGCCTATGAGTCTCTACCAAACAAACAAATCGCACGCATGCGCACATGCAATGGCATGTTACCGACGTCAAGCTTCGTGCCATCTTCGTGGGGTTTCGAAGCCGGGCTAATTTACAGTTGATATACATACGCTACAAAATTGGACCCACATATGAACAAGCGTTTGTATGAAGTAAGCCGTTCCATTTTCTACTTATTCCGAGAGTGTAATGGAGCCATAATTATCCAGAGAAGTTTTAACTGTATTAGAGGTGGTTAAATCAACTGTTAAATACATAAGCAACACTGCTTAACACTATTGAGCAACTTTGTCGAAAATTTGTAGTAGGGTAGGCTTGATAACGTCACTTGAAGTATAGGAAAAACTCTTAGGATTATCCTGACGATAAACTGCTTCGTTTTATACAGAAGATAGGACACATAACGGATTTTTGTTTGTTTGTTTAATCCGTCTTACGCTAAAGAAGGTTTACAGACCGAGAAAATGTTGAAAGTCTCAAAGGAAGTGGCGGTAAATTCCATTTTGTATGTATGGAAATTTTAGTTGTCATTGGATCAAATACAGTGTAACTCAGATAAATGTGACTACGATTTTGCGAACATATATCCTGGATGTTGGTCACAGCAATTTCATAATCAGCTACTACTTCGAAAATCCGTTGATACGAGTATATCCGCAATTTTTTGGTGGAGCGACACGGTTGAGGTGTTGCCGAACTCACGACAAAATTACCTAAAAGGTCATCGGACCCTCTTCCCGATTAGTGCATATAGTGGGAAATAACCGTCAACCGGGATGTTGACCACAGCAATTTCACAACCAGCTTCGTAGTACTTCTGATGTTGTCACAGCAATTTCACGATCAACTTCGTACTACTTCGGAAATCCGTCGATATCTCCGCAATCCTTTGACGGAGTGAGGTGTCGCCGGACTCGCCACAAAATTGCCTAAAGGGTAATTGGACCCTCTTCCCCGATCAGTGCACAGGGTGGTCAGAACAGTGGCGGCTCGTCATAGTGGGCAAGGTGGGCACGGCCTACCCTGTAAATAAATACACTTATTGTGTATTCAAATCTTTTAAGATCAGTATAAATGTATGTACAACAAAATTTTACCTTTGACTATTAGGTGAACATCATTCACATTAATAGTTTTTTCCCAGTACTAGCAAGTCTCTCGCGAATTTATCAAATCTATCAATTACTGTTTGGGAGCCACTGCACAAAAACATTTCCGGTGTTTGTATTAATCAACAAATTAAGCTGCTTTTAGGCTATTTTTGTTCGATCAAAATCGAAACTGCCTATGTGTATGCAATATTACACTCGCATATTCAAACCTTTAGGTATTGTTGACAATCTAATTACCATCGACATAAAGACAAAACAAATGGTCCAAATGTAGGCCACTTACGCCGGTGACCAAATTACATCAACAAACCATTGGAAATTTACGAAACTTTTGGAAGCGGTGGCATCGAATTCAATACCGACAAGGTAGGCCGGCCTATAGCAGCTCGAATGGAATCAGTGTAAAAGAATGAGAATGATGATGACGTAGACAATTTTTAGGGTTACCATGAGCTAGTCAAAATGAATAAAAAACGAGACCGAGGCTAATTTCGGGCGCGGCCGAAATTTGCATACCCTTCACTCTCCTCGGGCTAGAAGTTTCTTGGGCGGACCTATGACTTGTGTTCAATCCTTCCCCATTCTTGTCCTTCTGTTTTCGCATTATATTTGATATCGATAAATTCTGTCGCGTCGACAAAACAATATTTGTGTGAGGTTTGGTTGGAATAAGTGATAAAATAAAAATATTTACTCAGAAAAGTTTATTGGGGGGATGCGGAAGAATGGCCCTATAGTACGATTCCATTCGTTTTACTTTTTCTTTTGTTTTGACAAAGACGCATTAAGTTTTTTCTTGAAATTGGTGTAGGAAAAATGTTTCTTAGAGATCCAAAATAGGGGGGTTGGGTTTGTATGGTAGCCCCATGACCCCATAGTCCGATTGCATTCATTTTCATATAATGTCTTATGGCATCAATATAAATGCACTTTTACGAGTTTTGGTTGAAAGTGAAAAAAGTTTTTCGTAGAAGAACTCAATTTGGGGGGTTGGGTTTATATGACAGCCCCATAACCCATTGTCCGATTCCATTAATTTTTACATATGTTTTGTGGTATCAATTGAAATGCACTCTTAAGAGGTTTGATTGAAATTGGTGCACAAATAAAAAAGTTTTTCTTTGAAAAACTCAATTTGGGGGCTGGGTTTGTATGACAGCCCCATGACCCCATAGTCCGATTCCATCCATTCTTACATATGTTTTGTGGCATCAATAGAAACACATTTGTGTGAAATTTGGTTGAAATTGATGCACAAATGAAAAAGTTTTTCTTAGAAGAACCTAATTTGTGGGGTTAGGTTTGTATGGCAGCCCCATGACCCCATAGTCCGATTTGATCTGTTCTTACATATGTTTTGTGTTATCAATAGAAACTCATTTGTGTGAAATTTGGTTGAAATTGGGGCACGCATGAAAAAGTTTTTCTTAGAAAAACCAAATTGGGGGGGTTAGCTTTGTATGGCAGCCCCATGACGCCACGGTCCGATTTTAGCGATTCAAACATACAAACTGCCTGCAATAAAAAGAAGCATGTGTGCAAAATTTCAGCTCGATAGCTTTTAAACTGGCCGAGTAAAACGCGTAGCAACAGACGGACAGACGGACAGACGGACAGACAGACAGACGGACATCGCCCAATCGACTCAGCTCGTCATGCTGATCATATATATACATATTTTATATGGTCGGAGATGCTTCCTTCAATGCGTTTCAAACTTCATGACAAAGTTAATATACCCTTTACTCTACGAGTGAAGGGTATAACAAACGATTGCTCAATGCTATGTAGGAAAACATGTTTCACGGGAGGATTTGGGATATTTCTGGTGTAATGATGGTTATTAGATTAATGAATTTGAAGTGTTCATTGTAATATGTATTAGAATGTGAAATAAACTTTCGGTAACATGAACATTATTGTTGTGCACTTTTAGCATTTTTGATTTGTTTTAGACTATGTACATTCGCATTGAAAATGCTAAAGGCGCACAACATTAATTTGCATGTTCCCGCAAATCGATTTTATAGTCTAATAATTATATACTAGGGCAAAACAAAATGATCCTAAATTAAAAAATAATAGCTTGATCTAAAAAATGGTGACTACGTTTTTATGTAATGTACATACATCCTGGATGTTGTCACAGCAATTTCACAATCAACTTCGTACTACTGCGGAAATCCGTCGATATCTCCGGAAACCTTTAGCGGAGTGACACGATTGAGGTGTCGCCGGACTCGCCACAAAATTGCCTAAAGGGTCATCGGACCCTCTTCTTCGATCAGTGCACAGGGTGGTCAGCGATAACCGTTTCTGGGCTGCTCATTTTAGTAAGCTTGCCGAAAACTGAGTAAATGAACGTGCTTCGTGATTATAGCAATAAAAACGTGTGATGTCTGTAATTCCTCACATTAAACTGACATATATAATTGAAATTTAGTTTTTGATTATACCTCCCAAACGACAATCTATCGGTCGATCACCATCGAATATTTCTTTCATGAATTTACCATCTTGGAATCAGTAATATTAATTAATGATTTTCTAAATATCTCATGCTAATAATGACACTCCCAATATTTTTGAAGGGAAAATGCAGTCTCATCAGTCAGTCAGGGGGTTCAGTATGGCCGTGTTTTTTAATCAGCTAACCTACACTATACGGGGTAATTTTCATACAAACGCTAACATGTGACTGTATTCAGGTTAGAAATTATATTGCTATCCAGTTTTAATGAGCTTTCCAAAACTCGCCTAAATTTATGCAATCCCAATTGTTTTCTAATACGTTTTCCAATGACTAGCTAAAATTAAATTTTAAATTGAAAAGTTCTAAGGTATAGTTTACATGCAACACACAAGTGTGTGCAAAAAAAAAATAGTTTTTGTTTGTATATTCATGTTAAAAATGTTGTTCGTCGAATTCTTATTCTAACAAAATTATGATTCATACATAAAAATATGTTTTCATTAAAAAAAATTACATTTGAACTTTTGGGTTTGTAAAGTGAAAACGGGGCTTTAATATTTATGAGCAATGTTTTGAAATTAATGGCAATGCCTACGTGACATTTTTGAAATTTAACCTGGATGCTACTCTCGATAGTTTTTTGTGCGCGTCTGGGCTAGCAAACCTGCCCCCGATGATAAAAAAACACGGCCTATGTTGTTTTTGCCTTGACCCCTTAAGAAATCTATCGCTTTGCGGAGTTTAGTTTCACCATCGATACGTCGATCCCAATAAATTCAAAATCGCTCATAAAGTTAAATTAGTGTCAAGTTGTGAGCCAAGCGAACAACGCGAGCGCAGCGAGCACTAGATAAGAGAGCTCGCTTCGCTCGCTCTCTCAGCTATAGTATACAATAAATTTGATAATTTTCTGATGACTTCATTTAAATTCTCGTTCGGAGTTTCTGGGATTCCACTTATTTCAATTTAATTTTGCTTCTTTTCCTGTTCTAATTTATTTACTGTTGTTGTAAGCTTATTAATTTGTGCTTTCAATTCATTATTCTCTTCTGTTAGTTTATTGCATAGCTTAGTTGGATGTGTCAAATGAAAAAGCAACAACAACGCATTGGTCTCGGCGATGACACGATCTAAGATAGAGCTGCCTGTAGAAATATGCTGGGATTTTATCGCCAAAACGGGCGATGTGCCTACACCGCGGGTCGAGCAACGCGAAGCCATGGAGCGGTATAAAGAACAAGGCAAGGAAGAAGAAGATCGCATAGCTTAGTTACTTTATCCCTTTTTTCCCCGTATTTTTCATTTGAAAAATATGTGGACATGAAATTTCGATTATGGTAGTGTCTGTGTATGCCGGCAGAACATATATTAAATACATATCAGTGTTATCACCTGGTATTAATGTGATGCAGCGCCGAATTATTTTTGGCGGGGTAGGCCGCCAACCGATGGTGCGGTGGATCCTCCGGATGGATAGATGGGGCATTCGCATTGAGTATAAGTATGGAGGTGCAATGCCCATATATTCCCATGGTAGCTTGGCTATAGAATTCCTATACATGCGCAACTGCAAACTCACTGCGTCGCAACACCCGCACGATCCACAATCCTAAATAAGCATGTTTATATTTGAGAAGACAATATGTCAAATGCTCGCTTAAAACCGGTCTGGTCCAATCAGAATGTTTACGTTTTAGAAAACAATATTTCAAACTTCCATACAAAATCCAGTTTAGAACTTTATCGCTGCCTTTCAATTCACGTTATATTCCGCAACCGAATTCGTTCATCTCTCACGTAGTTTTTCGTTTCCCTATAACTCGCTGTTTTGTGGGTATGCGAAACAATGAAATGTAAAAATTAGGATGGTGGTATCTGCATGCGACGGCAGAGCATATACAATTTATTAATATCAATATCAGAAGAATCGTTAGGAGTTTTGCATATGCAAGTATGGGCAAATAAATAGGATATTTAGAAGCTTTAATGCTTACTCACAACTTTTTTCTCTGCGACTAACCGTTTTCGAGATATAGCCCAAAAAACCAAAAATTGCACATATAACCCCCTCCCCGTGTTAGCGCACCCCTTAGGTACGAGTTAAAGTAGTACCTTTACCTCCTAACTACTCTCAACAAAATACCGAAGAAAAAAATCGTCACCCCCTTCGATGCTCTCTATAATCTCTTCTTTGATTGGCCTACCTGTATTTTTACACTTGCTTATAAAATTCCAAAATATCTTACTGTCATTCTTTATATTATTTTCAGCTTTCGCAATACACTGTTTGTAAAGATTTTTATTCATTGCTTCATACACTCTTCTCAATCTGAAGAAATTCTCTTTATTGGCAAGAGAGGATGACTTCTTGTATAAGTTATGGGCCTTATTTTTCGCTCTCTTAAGTTTGAACAATTCCTTGGTAAACCAAGGATTTTTTAATTTTCTTTTTTTCTTTTTTAAAGGAACGTACTTGTAAATAGCTTCCAATAAAATTTATTTAAAATTTGTATAACTTTCATCAAGATTTCTATTCGAGGAACATTACGCTATCAGCTCTCGCAAGTGGAATTTTCTTGATCTTGTTACCGACACTAGCGACACTTATCTTACCGTCCGCCATATAGCGCACACATAGCGGAAAATATCGGAAACACAAAAGTTCCCCCTATGAGAACGGATAACAGAACAAGCCGAATTTTGTTAAAAATTCGATTGGTAGAATTTTAGATCTAATTTTTGTTAGTACTGGCTTGAATGCTTCTGTAATTAAAGAAGATAAACCATTTTTGCCCAATTCAATGCACAGTGCTAACAGATTATTTATTTGCAATTCTATTGGTAGAATTATAGATCTAATTTTTGTTAGTACCGGCTTGAATGCTTCTGTAATTAAAGTAGAGAAAGAATTTTTGTCCAATTCGATGCATCACAGTGCTCTTCTTCTTGAGTTTGTTTTTTATGATTATATTCCAATCATAATCTTATCACCCGTTGTAAAGACGCTCGAAGCACTCATCCACCCCACCCTTGTATCACAAGGAGTAACTTCTGACTCTTCTTCAATATAATCATAAAAAAAAACTCAAGAAGAAGAGCACTGTGATGCATCGAATTGGACAAAAATTGTTTATCTACTTTAATTACAGAAGCATTCAAGCCGGTACTAACAAAAATTAGATCTATAATTCTACCAATAGAATTGCAAATAAATAATCTGGTAGACCAGAGGGCACATTCTGTAAAGGGATAATCGCCGGTGGCTATAAACGGAAGAGATCGCCTCGTCGGGCGACAATTTATTAATTGATTTTTTCTTCAATAAATCGTATACATGACTAGACGGGAACCATACGAAATCCCCAATCACAAAATCCCCAAACGTAGAAAAATCCCCAAAATCAAAATCCCCATAATCATAATACCCATTTACAAAATCCCCATAATCATAATACCCATATACAAAATCCCCAATCATAAAATCCCCAAGCACCCGAAAAATGCTGGTAAATGGTAGATGAATAGTAGTAAAAAATGGTAGA
This sequence comes from Microchrysa polita, assembly GCA_949715475.1. NCBI lineage: Eukaryota > Metazoa > Arthropoda > Insecta > Diptera > Stratiomyidae > Microchrysa > Microchrysa polita. The sequence goes on along the minus strand of OX454417.1, from coordinate 40,557,634 downwards.
TGGCTGGTAGATGGTAAATGGTTGATGAAAGACTGTAAATTGTTGATGGTAGATGGTAAATGGCACTAGGAGGTAAATCGATACTAACTTTTTTTTTGATTAGCATAAACAAAATGTTCGAGTACATTATATTGAATAAACGTTTGCATATATCGTTCTAAACATATTAGGTTTTCTTTAACATCGTCGAGACATGTCCTCATCCGAACGAATATTCGCGGAAAACTTGGTTGGCTTATTGTTGGAACCGATTCGCCTGCACATTATCTGATTTTGTTCTGTGTCACTTTAAAGAGTTTGCCGTTGATTAGCATATATGTATATCAGTCCACGACAGTGATTTTTTTATTGCATAGTAGGACTATTACAATTACAATAGTCAAAATCACCTACCATTTACCATCTACTATTTGCTATTTACCATCCACCATTTGCAATTTACAATCTACCATTTACCATCTGCCATCAGATGCGCGCGTTCTAAGATCACACCACAAATGGGGAATGGGGAATTTCTTCAGGCTATTGTAGATGGTAAACGATAGATGTTAAATGGCAGATGATAAATGGTACATGGTAGGTGGTTAATGGTAGACGGATGGTAGCTTGTAAATGGTTGATGGCAGATGGTAAATGGTAGATTGTAAATTGCAATCAACGGCAAACTCTTTGAAGTGACACATACCATTTACCAGCATATTTCGGGTGCTTGGGGATTTTATGATTGGGGATTTTGTATATGGGTATTATGATTATGGGGATTTTGTAAATGGGTATTATGATTATGGGGATTTTGATTTTGGTGATTTTTCTACGTTTGGGGACTTTGTGATTGGGGATTTCGTATGGTTCCCATTATGCACTTGTCCAATCTCATTTGGAATATTGTAGTGTGATTTGGCAACCCTTCTATGAGGTACATAAAAAGAAAATCGAGTCTGTTCAAAGACAATTCACCATGTTCGCCCTAAGAGATTATCCAAGCGTGCATAATAACTATTGTATCCGTTCATACACTCAGCGGCTGTCAGCATTGCACATGGCGTCGTCGTAGGCGCATTAATACGTCAGCAGCATTCATGTATGTACGACATTGTCAAAGGAAACCTTAACTGTCCGTTTACAAATTCTATCGTCACCTTCCTCAGATACACGGAACGGATCCAAATAACAAATTTACAAATGCAATTGGCACTGGCTGCGCCCATAAACCAAATGTGCAAGGTTGCAAATATGGTGTCATCTTTATTTGTATCAGCATCTACCCGTAACGATTTCATGGCGTTATTACGTGGCTTCAGATGAAGTCTTTGGATCTCTTTGCGAACTCGATCGATGACAGCCTGGTCACTTCAATTTTTATTTATCCAGTTAAACTATTTTAGTATATGTCCTGTTCGAGGGCAACCTTGATGGTGCATCACTAATATAGTGTTTATATTTCATGTGACGGATGGATCCTATGCTCTAATGACGACAATGAGAGATGGACTTACAAGCGGATTTCGAATCAGAAATCTTTATAAGCTTTTATTCTTGACTGGTGTTGAGCCTTACTCCAACGATCTGTGATATTTTACTTTATACTATTGTAACTATTTATTGAATGTATGTATATTCGACTGTGATATTTACACCCGACACTTGTCTTGTATACGTTTATTATTATTTATTGTATGTTTGACTGTGATATTTTTCACCACCTAGTCTAGTCATGTATACGATTTATTGAAGAAAAAATAAGTTTTTTTTTTTTAACGAGGCAAGATCTTGGTATTGTACTCTTTTTTATACCTGTTGTATTTGTATATTCAGCCAGTATTTGGCGGTGAAATAAATAAATACAGTCGATCCCTATCATGGAATTAAATAGTCAAACTAATATTAATTTATAAAAAAAAAATCGAAACATTTCTTGTCCTTCTTTTGTGATCGACTGGAGATTAATTAATTTAATGAGAAAATAGCATACCTTATCGCATTCTTAATATTATTAAATATTATTAAAATTCGTTGCCACATTTTTTTTATCACCATTTTCCACTGCCGCGTTAATTTGTCGTTTCATATCTAAGGATATGCTCGTGTACTTTTTCGAACTCATTTTCACTTGAAGGTTAACAATAAACTGAAGAAAATGTGTAATAGTTTGCCAATTAGCCGCAAAAAGACAGCAGCAGAAATATTTCAGGAAAAATTCGAATTATAAAGAGTTTCTAAATGCAAATTTCGAATTATAAAATGTTAGCGATCACTCAGTTGAACGAAATCATTTTGCTTTATCGAGTGTATACAACTCCATACAAACTTGGTTCTTTTTTTCGATTTATCGAAGGGATAGGTTAACTAGTTCGGATTATCGAAAAATTCGTATTACCGAGGTTCGAATTAACGAGAGGCGACTGTAAATAAATAAATATAATTCCGCAAATCCTCCAAAAGTGCCGTTTTGTTTATTCCTTCACACCGGCAACTTAAAAAATGTCGAAATTATATGAACTCTCAAGCCATTTCCGTTATTATTTCGAATTTCGTATGAAAGCGACAGTAACAATGCTGTCGCTAGAAAGTGATCGCTATTGGCGACAGTTATGGGCGATTATCGCCTTAGATGATCCCAAAAAAAGCTCTGTCGCTTTTCGACCTCTGGGTAGTAGTAGCTATCTCTTTCATACACACGTAAAACCCCATTAATAAATTGTCGCCCGACGAGGCGATCTCTTTCGTTTATCGCCACCGGCGATTATCCCCTTACAGAATGTGCCCTCTGGTCTAACAGATTATTTATTTGCAATTCTATTGGTAGAATTATAGATCTAATTTTTGTTAGTACCGGCTTGAATGCTTCTGTAATTAAAGTAGATAAACAATTTTTGTCCAATTCGATGCATCACAGTGCTCTTCTTCTTGAGTTTGTTTTTTATGATTATATTGAAGAAGAGTCAGAAGTTACTCCTTGTGATACAAGGGTGGGGTGGATGAGTGCTTCGAGCGTCTTTACAACGGGTGATAAGATTATGATTGGAATATAATCATAAAAAACAAACTCAAGAAGAAGAGCACTGTGATGCATCGAATTGGACAAAAATTCTTTCTCTACTTTAATTACAGAAGCATTCAAGCCGGTACTAACAAAAATTAGATCTATAATTCTACCAATAGAATTGCAAATAAATAATCTGTTAGCACTGTGCATTGAATTGGGCAAAAATGGTTTATCTTCTTTAATTACAGAAGCATTCAAGCCAGTACTAACAAAAATTAGATCTAAAATTCTACCAATCGAATTTTTAACAAAATTCGGCTTGTTCTGTTATCCGTTCTCATAGGGGGAACTTTTGTGTTTCCGATATTTTCCGCTATGTGTGCGCTATATGGCGGACGGTAAGATAAGTGTCGCTAGTGTCGGTAACAAGATCAAGAAAATTTTACTTGCGAGAGCTGATAGCGTAATGTTCCTCGAAAAGAAATCTTGATGAAAGTTATACAAATTTTAAATAAATTTTATTGGAAGCTATTTACAAGTACGTTCCTTTAAAAAAGAAAAAAAGAAAATTAAAAAATCCTTGGTTTACCAAGGAATTGTTCAAACTTAAGAGAGCGAAAAATAAGGCCCATAACTTATACAAGAAGTCATCCTCTCTTGCCAATAAAGAGAATTTCTTCAGATTGAGAAGAGTGTATGAAGCAATGAATAAAAATCTTTACAAACAGTGTATTGCGAGAGCTGAAAATAATATAAAGAATGACAGTAAGATATTTTGGAATTTTATAAGCAAGTGTAAAAATACAGGTAGGCCAATCAAAGAAGAGATTATAGAGAGCATCGAAGGGGGTGACGATTTTTTTCTTCGGTATTTTGTTGAGAGTAGTTAGGAGGTAAAGGTACTACTTTAACTCGTACCTAAGGGGTGCGCTAACACGGGGAGGGGGGTTACATGTGCAATTTTTGGTGTTTTGGGCTATATCTCGAAAACGGTTAGTCGCAGAGAAAAAAGTTGTGAGTAAGCATTAAGCTTTCTAAATATCCTATTTATTTGCCCATACTTGCATATGCAAAACTCCTAACGATTCTTCTGATATTGATATTAATAAATTGTATATGCTCTGCCGTCGCATGCAGATACCACCATCCTAATTTTTACATTTCATTGTTTCGCATACCCACAAAACAGAGAGTTATAGGGAAACGAAAAACTACGTGAGAGATGAACGAATTCGGTTGCGGAATAAGACGTGAATTGAAAGGCAGCGATAAAGTTCTAAACTGGATTTTGTATGGAAGTTTGAAATATTGTTTTCTAAAACGTAAACATTCTGATTGGACCAGACCGGTTTTAAGCGAGTATTTGACATATTGTCTTCTCAAATATAAACATGCTTATTTAGGATTGTGGATCGTGCGGGTGTTGCGACGCAGTGAGTTTGCAGTTGCGCATGTATAGGAATTCTATCGCCAAGCTACCATGGGAATATATGAGCATTGCACCTCCATACTTATACTCAATGCGCATGCCCCATCTATCCATCCGGAGGATCCACCGCACCAACCATCGGTTGCCGGCCTATCCCGCCAAAAATAATTCGGCGCTGCATCACATTAATACCAGGTGATAACTGATATGTATTTACCCACCAAACAAAATGATTCGCCGGCGATCTGAAGACGATTTGCCAAGACGAGAAATTTGTTCGCCGGCGAACTCGTGTGCAGATCGCAAACAGATTGCCTGAGAAGAATATGGTACTTCTATGGCGAATTGCCCCGGTGAACCGAAAGCAATACGCCAATATAATTGGAAAGCGATACGTCGCGACGAACTAAATACGATACGCATTTACGACTCGTAGAAGTTTTGTCATTACGAAACGTAAATTTTGCATTTGGGATTCGTAGAAGTTTTTCCATTAACAATTTGCATTGATGATTCGTAGAAGATGACTTTTGCCCGACCAGATTCGAATTGGTGTTTATTTTATTACATGTGAACAGTAGATAACTCGAAGCTGAAGGGAACTTTTATTTCGACTTATGGAAATTTTGAGGTATCGAGTTGAGTCATTGAGTCCAAATCAAAGAAAATTCGACATATAGAGTCCAGTCTTTTATAATTTAACTTCGAGTTATAGAATTGCTTTTTTTTTATCATAATGAAGAAAAGTCTGATTCGTACTATTTACGTAAAATCTGACGATAGTTCGTCTAGTCGAAGAAAACTCGAATCAGACTTTTGTTCATTGTGGTGAAAGTTCGCCAAATTGTTTGGTGGGTTGTTCATTGTGGTGAAAGTTCACCATGATGAACAAAAGTCTGATTCGAGTTTTCTTCGACTAGACGAACTATCCTCGGATTTTACGCAAATAGTACGCCATGATGAAGAATATTCTAAGTCAGTACGAACTTTCTTCATCATGGCGAATAATCTACGTATCTTTCGAGCATAATTCACGGCGGCGACGAAAATTCAAATCAGACTTTTCTTCATTGTGATGGAAAGTAGCTACAGGCATTAAATAGCCAATAATATCGATCTTCTACGAATGGGCAATGCAAATCATTTACGCTTCGTAATAGAAAAACCGTAAAGATAAATAATTTAAGCTTCATCATCATCATCAATGTGGCACGATAGCCCGACGTCGGGCCTTGGCCGCCTGAATCGTTGACCTCCAATTGTCGCGGTTACGTGACCTTGTCCTCCAGTTTCGGAAGCCCAGCAGCTGGTGGGCGTCTTCACCTACGGAGTTCTCCCGGCGAGCTCTCGGTCGTCCACGCAACCTCGCTCCGTTAATTCGTTGTGCGTTCATAACTTTCTTTGGCATGCGATTGTCGTCCATCCGTTGTACATGCCCCGCCCATTGCAGACGTTGAAGCTTCACGATTTTCGATACTTCCAGCTCATCGTACAATTGATACAACTCATGGTTGTATCGGATACGCCATTGGTCTCGCTCGCGAACGGCCCCGAAAATTCGCCGAAGGACCTTTCGTTCGAATCGGTCTAGCAAAATTTCGGAGGCTTGGGTAAGGGTCCATGTTTTGCAGCCATAACATAGCACGGGTCGGATGATCGTTTTGTACACGCGGAGCTTCGTGTTCCTGTGAGCAAGTTTCGAATTAATTATAGGGAGGACCGAGAAATATGTCTTATTGGCTAGTTGTATCCGTCGCCTAATTTCGTCGGTTTCGTTGGCGTCCTTTGATAAGTTACAACCCAGATAGTTGAAGTTGTCTACATACTCGATATTAAGGTCCCCCACTATGATGCTTGAATTTGCTGGCGTCCTTGTTTTCGATTGCATCATGGCCTTTGTTTTGCTTTCGTTGATATGTAGTCCAACTTCCTTTGCGGCGTTATTGAGGTTATGCAGGAAGCTTTCTGCATCACCCAACCTTCGAGACATGATGTTGATATCGTCGGCGTACGCTACTAATTGAGTCGACTTGATGAGTAGCGTTCCGCTGCTGTCCATATTCATGGCTCGAATTACATACTCCAAAGCCAGGTTGAAGAGCGTCGGCGCCAGCCCGTCGCCCTGCTTGAGTCCAGTACGAGTTTCAAATAGGTCAGTGAGTCGGTTCTGCACTTTGACCTGCGAGACGGTATTAGTCATCGTCATCCTTGTGAGTCGCACTAACTTTGCCGGTATACCAAAATTCAGCATAATGTTGTACAGTACACTTCGGTCGATACTGTCGTATGCCTGCTTGAAGTCGACAAAGATTTGGTATACGTCGATGTTGTATTCCCAGCACTTTTGGAGTAGTAGCTTCACTGTGTAAAGCTGATCGGTCGTTGAACGACCAGGTCTGAAGCCGCCTTGATACTCGCCAATGAGTTGTTCTGCGTACGGATTGATTCTCTTTTCAAGAATTTTTGATAAAATCTTATAGGCCGTACAAACTAATGATATGCCCCTGTAATTCTCACACTTCAGCTTGTCACCCTTTTTGTGGATTGGGCAGATTATGCTTTTGCGCCAATCTTCGGGGATTACCTCGTCGTTCCATATTTTCAGCAGTAGCACATGTACAGCGTTGGTCAGGCACGTTCCACCATACTTCAGCAGTTCTGCTGGGATCTCGTCAGCGCCGGGCGCTTTATTATTTTGGAGCGACTGTATGGCAAGACTCACCTCCCCTACTGTTGGGGGTAGAACGGGAGGGCCTGGTTCGGCTAACTGCTCAAGAGCTAGCTCCGCGGGGGATGTTGATGATGCATTGAGGAGCTCTTCAAAATGCGAGGCCCATCGTTTGTTGACGCTTTCGATGTCGCTGATGATGTTACCATCCTTGTCCTTACATAGGCTTGTCCTGGGTTGATATCCGTTCTTGATATTATTTATAAGTTTGTACGCCTGTCTAGTGTTCTTACTGGCTAATCTTTGGTTTATTTGCTGTAACTGCTCGTCAAAATGTTTGCGTTTCTTACGTCTAATTAACTTATTAGATACTCGCCGAAGCTCGTTATATCTTTCTTTCTTGGCTCGGGATGCGCGTTGTGTGTATTGGCGATAGGCTTCATTTTTCGCCTCAATCGAGGCCCTGCATTCGTCGTCGAACCAGTCTGCTCGTCTGCGCCGGCCTTTATAGCCCACGACCTCTTCTGCGACCTCCTTGATGCTGTTTTTGAGCTCCTCCCAGAACTCATGGATGCCTAGATTATTGATGTTATCAAGCATGGGCGACAGTTTTTCCTCAAGGGCTGTAGTATACGCAGCCGCCGTGGCATCATCAATCAAATTGTCAACCTCGAAGATCTTGGCAGGGTTGATTCTCGTTAGGTGCACCGAAGAGATTCTGCACCTGTAGGTCGTCTTCACCAAATAGTGATCGGAGTCGCAGTTGGCTCCTCGATAGGATCGAACATCTAGGACATTAGAAGCCCATCTCTTGCTGATCAGTACGTGGTCGATTTGGTTCACGGTGTCACGGTCATCTGGAGACTTCCAGGTCTGCTTATGGATTCGTCGATGAGGGAAGCATGTAGAGCTTATGACCAAGTTTCTGCCGCTCGCAAAGTCGATAAGTCGCTGACCGTTGTTGTTGTTTTCGTCGTGGAGGCTATGACCACCAGTAGTTCCCCTATGCCAGCTTTCGTTTCCGACTTTAGCGTTAAAGTCTCCTAGCAGTAGCTTGACGTCGTTTAATGGAAGTGAGTCGAAGAGTGTTTCTAGGTCGTTGTAGAACTCGTCCTTAATCGCGTCTTCTTTTACTTCTGTAGGGGCATGCGCATTAATGAGCCAGAGATTAGCGAAACGGGTCTTAATGCGGATCGCACATAGCCGCTCGTTGATGGGTTTGAAGCCGATAACGTGGTCCTTGAGGTGCTTATTCACGATGAAAGCTACTCCAAACTCCTTGTTGCCCTCCTCTTTACCACTCGTAAAAATAGTGTGCGAATTGAGGTCGTTAATCTCGCTTTTGAGCCATTTAGTTTCCTGGATTGCAACTATGCTCAGCTTGTATTGGTCTACCTGATCCAGGAGGGCCCTTAAGGCCCCCGGTCTATTCAGGGAGCGTACATTCCAGGATCCGAAAGAGTAATCAGTTGTTCGTTTGCGGGGTCGTCGTTGTTTTGTATCCGTCCAATCCGAGGCTTTTGTTTCAGGTTTCTTGACTTGAAGTTTTTCTTAGGATTCTTTAAGCTTCGGAATGACAAAAATTCTACGAGTCTAAAATACGTATCGTATTCAGTTCGCCGCGACACATCGTTTTCGGATTATATTGGCGTATCGCTTTCGGTTTGCCAGGGCAATTCGCCATAGAGATACCATATTCTTCTCAGACAATCTGTTTGCGATCTAAAAACGAGTTCGCCGGCGAACAAATTTCTCGTTTCGGCAAATCGTCTACAGATCGCCGGCGAATCAATTTGTTTGGTGGGTAGTATATGTTCTGCCGGCATACACAGACACTACCATAAACGATATTTCATGTCCACATATTTTTCAAATGAAAAATACGGGGAAAAAAGGGATAAAGTAACTAAGCTATGCGATCTTCTTCTTCCTTGCCTTGTTCTTTATACCGCTCCATGGCTTCGCGTTGCTCGACCCGCGGTGTAGGCACATCGCCCGTTTTGGCGATAAAACCCCAGCATATTTCTACAGGCAGCTCTATCTTGGATCGTGTCATCGCCGAGACCAATGCGTTGTTGTTGCTTTTTCATTTGACACATCCAACTAAGCTATGCAATAAACTAACAGAAGAGAATAATGAATTGAAAGCACAAATTAATAAGCTTACAACAACAGTAAATAAATTAGAACAGGAAAAGAAGCAAAATGAAATTGAAATAAGTGGAATCCCAGAAACTCCGAACGAGAATTTAAATGAAGTCATCAGAAAATTATCAAATTTATTGGATACTATAGCTGAGAGCGAAGCGAGCTCTCTCTTATCTAGTGCTCGCTGCGCTCGCGTTGTTCGCTTGGCTCACAACTTGACACTAATTTAACCCTCTAACCCGTAAGCCCGCCCTGAGGCGGGTATCACAAAATCCTCATCAGTGAGTTATTCTATGCATTTTCTGTAAATATATTTAGTTATATCGTTACATTACTAAATAACAAACTCTTTTTTGTAAGTTTTCATTGTACCCAGCTAATAGTGTGCCAGTTTTTAGCAATCATAGGAGAAAAAGTGGGAAAATCACGACCAAAATTACTTTTTAAAAATCGCGTAAGTCAAAAGTGAAAAAAGAGTATTTAAAATCGATAAATACATATTACCCGGAATTTTAGAGAGCATGGGTAAAAAGGTTGTTTATGCGATTATTTATTAATTTGTGAAAAATTTAAAATTTGGAGGTGTTAGTTGACAAAAAACCAATACCCGCCTCCAGGCGGGTATACGGGTTTAAGCAATTTTTCATCGAATATATTCCATATAAAATGCTCAAGTATTTTGATAAACAATATAGGCCAGTCAATTACCGATTTTAGGTCGCAAAAAATTGCTCGGGTCTGGTTTTTTGGGATATTGTTAGGATAGATACCAGAAGTGTACCACTAAGTTTGCAACTTCGAAAAACCTGTGCTAACCCCGTGACCCTCAAAAACCTCAAAATTTTCCGACTTTTTTCAAATTTTTGTTTGTAATTTCTAAAAGGTGCTTCCTACAAGTAAGTCGTCCACTGCACTTTTAAAGCTAAGAAAATCTTCTTTAATTTGAGTGTAACTCCAGCTTTGTAGGTGCAAAGGATCCCATGATACAGCACTTTAAAAAATGTGTTTTTTTTGTAAAAAAGTTTACTAGGAACACATTTGGGTGAGGTTTGGTTAAGATTGGTTCATAAAGAAAAAAGTTTTTCTTAGAAGAACCTGATTATCAGGGGTTGGTTTGTATGACAGCCCTATGACCTAGTGTTCCGATTTCATCCGTTTCTAGATATGTTTTGAAGCTTTACTAAAAAACACATTTTTCTTTAACCTAACCTAATTTCCAGAGGTTGGTTTGTATGACAGCCCTATAACGTAGTGTTCCGATTTCATCCGTTCCTAGATATTTTTTAGGCTTAACCAGCAACATACTTGGGTGAAGTTTGGTTAATATTGGTACATAAAGAAAAAAGTTTTTCTTAGAAGAACCTAATTTTCAGGGGCAGTCCTATGACCCCATGGTCTGATTCCATTCGTTCCGACATATATACAGCTAAGGAACTAGTTTATAACTTCATGTCACATGACTTTCTCTGTAAAATGCGCATTTAAGCCGATATTCAGCTCGGAACATGACTGAAATTACAATTTCGAACTTTTTTTCAAAAAACAATGTTTAAAGTGTTGTATCTTGGGATCCTTTGCGCCTACAAAGCTGGGGTTACATTCAAATTAAAGAAGATTTTCTTAGCTTTAACAGTGCAGTGGACAACTTACTTTTAGGAAGCACCTTTTAGAAATTACAAACAAAAATATGAAAAAGTCCGAAAATTTTGAGGTTTTTTGAGGGTCATGGGGTTAGCACAGGTTTTTCGAAGTTGCAAACTTGGTGGTACACTTCTGGTATCTATCCTAACAATATCCCGAAAAACCAGAGCCGAGCAATTTTTTGCGACCTAACGCCTTATTTTTCGGTTTATTGACTGGCCTAATAGGGGTACTGCAATAACTTGATGATGGCATTAAGTTGGCTTTTAGGTTAAAAGCAGTTTTAGACTTAGTAATTAATGTATTGTGTACTTGAAACCCCCAAAATATTCAATGGCTGCAATAGAGTCCCCCTTGGAATTATGGGGCTGTTTGCTAATTGTTCCAATACGTAAGAAAATGAACTTATCTAAATACTGTACTTAAATTAAAATTAATAAAAATGCACTTAACATATAGTGAATCGTTTGTTTTCCCCAAACCTTTACTTTGCCGATAGGGTCTTTTTGACCCTGGACACTTCAACCAGATTTTAATTCATCCGGAGCTATTTTATAGAATTTTAGGCATTAAAGCTTTGCTCTGCAAACAATTAAACATGTGAATAAGTTTCTATGATTTTTTAAGATATGGTACATATGTGACCGGGAAAGTTAAAAAGGGGCTATCGTGTAAAAATTTCGATTTTCACTTTTTTACTGATCTCCATAGAAAACAATGTGCTCTTTCCGATGGTGAAAACCGCAGTTGCCAAAACTTCGAAAATGAGTCCGAAAATCGATCTTGAAGTTCGCCCTCAAATCATCAAAATCCAATGTGAAATTGAAATTTTGTGTATTTATGAATATCTTTTCAACGGCTAAGGCAAATTTACCCAAATTTTCAACACGTCTCACTCGCTAAGTTAGAAGTAAAAATCAATACCGCAAATCATATAGATCTGCATGAGTTGAGGAAGGGAGCGGTATGAAAGCAAAAAATGTAGTATCGAATACAAAGTTTTTAGTAAATCTAAGATTTATAAATGAGATGTAGGCATTAATGTATATAATGTAAGTAATTGTGTAACCTCAATATTTTACCGTTATTATTGTATTATCAAATTATAGAAAGTAGACTTTTATACAGAATTTCAAATAGTGGAATTAATTTAGAATTTTCAATAGAAAAAATCATCAAAGGCAATTTTTTTGTTTTATAATCTTTTGGGTGCTAGATATCAAGCTAGGTCAACAATTAATTTTGATTTGAAAAAGGCCACAAAAATATCGTTAATCGCGGAACGAACATATGCGATATCATATCAAAGTCGTCGAGGACATTCGAATCCGTTAATACATCTCATTCTCACGCGTATAAAATATTCATTAATCATGTTATAATGCCATAATTTGACAAAAATACTAATCTGAAACGCATTTCTTAACTTTTTAGGATGTAAAGTATCTAAGTCTTCTATCATCCATTTTGCGTTTTGAAAAATATTGAGTGAAAATGTCCTCAAAAGTAAAAGCAAGATGTCCTATTTACCTTAACTTTTTGCAGGAGATAAAAATTAATATCAAAGACGACGTCTAATTTATTTCATTCTCGATATCTGCATCTATCTCAGTGATCGAATTCGGCTTAAATGGCATTTGAAGTATACAATACAGTAATTCCTTTATACACAATCTATGCCATCCAGGGTGGCTCTACTTCACTGTCTATGAGTCACATGTGCCCACAGCGTTCCCAGCGTTTACTTCTCTGATTTTCGAATGCCAGTCACGGTGGCAATGCCGGTAAAAACTGGTCGCACAGTGTGAAAGCCGCCACAGACAGGGTGTCTCCTTTGCCTTAATTGGACAGTATCACAAAAAATGCAAAAAAAAATGCGCATTGTACAATTTTTGATTTTGTTATAAATATTCGGGCAATTATAAAAATGCCTTTTTTGTATAAGAAAAAAAGCATTTGTATAATTGCCCGAGTTTTTAGAGAAAGAAAAAAGGCATTTTTATAATTGCCCGTGTTTTTATATAAAAATTTATCTGTCTCCACCGAACAATATCTATACTGGATAATAATAGTTATAGTGTAGTTATGTTACGTGATAAACCTAGTTCATCAGATTGCAAAATGTGAGACAAATTGGAGATAATTTTTCTTGGGGTGCTGAGCACGAATCTGGAACTTCCCACCAACATTTCATCGCGGAACAGGGTCAAAATCGCGAAAAACCCTAAAATTTTTGCTGTTTTTCCGTTAAAAATTAAATCTCTTTTTGTTCGAGCAAATGGAATTTTTGTACATGGTAAACCCGTATACCCGCCTACAGGCGGGTATTCTTATTTTCCATTTCTAAGCTATTCATCGACAAAAATCATAAATTTGATTTAAGAATATCATTTACCAGAACATACTTATACTAAATACAAAATTATTGTATAAATATTTCTTGCCATTAAGAGTTGCGGGTTTGAGGGTTAACTTTATGCGCGATTTTGAATTTATTGAATCCGTAACTTCCCACCAAAATTTCGTTGCAAAACAAAGTCGAAATTGCAAAAAAAAAAACGAACGCAAGAAAATGACTATCAATTGTAGCAATACCGCTTAACACATTTTAATGATTAATATGGCGCGTTGGACCCGCAATTATGTTTTCTGTAATGTTTTCAAGGACAGGTTTTCAGAGAAATGTACACTTTCGGAGTTATAAACAAAAAACGAAAAATCTCTTTTTTTTCGCAGTTTTGACCCTGTTCCGCAACGAAATTTTGGTGCGATCTCATAGCATAGCATAGCATAGCATCCATATAGAAAAATTATCCCAGGTATTTTTTTCGATTTCTGTGCTGCCAGAACATTGCTGTACTGTAGATGTTTTAAGGGCAACCGTTAGTTTGAAAGTCACACATAACGCGGAAGTATAAGTTTACATCCCATAAAAAAATGTTTCAGTTTTTGACTAAAACTTTCAACGTGGGTTCGTTGAAAAATACCATCAGTTACGTTTTCTTGATCATCCCGAGTAGTTATGAGTAACGAACTCCATAGAAAATAAAAATACACCTATTCAGTTAATTTTCACACTTGCCACTACCCTGCGCGGGATAGAGTATATAAATGAAATGTAGATGGCTAATGCATTGCAAAAAAATATGGCAATTAAGTTTGAGTACCTTAAAAAAAAAAAAATACAATTCAAAACAAAACAGCGAATGTTTCTTATCTTCTGTGACGAAATCCACCAAATCTAAAAAATTAGCCGATGATACTGAGATAAAAATGGAGAACAGTTGTCAGTTGTTTTAGAAAAGTTACCCGCGATCTTTTTTTTTCTTTTGAGTCACGCGTTAAGCGCGGTGGCAAAAAACGCGCTTATTGTCATAAGTGCGTTTCGACTTTATGGATCATTTCCATATTTACTGAAAATCCCATACAAAATGACAATCTGGAAAATTGATCATCTCCGCAAACAATTTCCCTAAAATTTCCTGTATGTAATTTTGTTTTTGTTTGGTTTATAATCATTATTAGAGTCAATCATTTTAAAATTTCCTAAGACATTTTCCTTTTAAATCTCGCACGGCGCATAATATCAAATGCAAGAAGGGGGAAATTTTGATCCATTTGCGTTCTACTTGGACAATGATCCTGTCTGTCCAAGAAAGAAACGATAATTAAATATCTATTCAATTCACAATACCAAAGACACTTTCATCATTGTCTTAAAAAGGCTATTGCCTCGAGTCACAATCAGACAGAATTGTAATTGTATACTTTTATTTAATAAAATATAATTCATGCATATTTTATACAATACCCTCGTGATAAAATTCTTTTCACCGTGGGGAAAAAGAAGACCCTGACTTATGTTAATTAGCTGTAAAATCAGACATAGCCGATAATATTTGCTGTACCGGTAGAAGACTATTGATGTAAATATAATCGAAATCTCAATCTAAAACAAAGGGTACATAATTCGAATAAAATATTCTTGATTAGAACTAGAATGTAGCGATATTCTGGTGTCCCCAAATGCCAAAAAATATTCAAAACCATTTCAATGACTTCTTCTAATCCGTCCCTATCGTTTGAAACCCATCTTACCTATCCACAACAGATTTTCCAAAAATGTCCTTTTCAGGAGAGAAGATCCTTTCCGAAGATTTCAAAAATGCACAATTAGTATTTCGGGGCACTAGTCTCACCAAGTGTTGTATTTTCATATCCATATTGCTCATATTGGACTTCTTTAGCAAAAAATTACCTTTTGTCCTTACGGGTATTCCTTGGGATTAGTATGCACTTTTAGATATTAAGTGTCCTGCTGATAAACTACTACTTGTGTTTTATTAAAATCAGCACACGAAGAGAATCAAAGCAAACAATTGAAAGGAATTGCATCATTATCCATCATGTAAAGATATTGATAGATTGATGATTTACTGTTATTCCAGGTACTGGTCAACAATGCAATCTCTGAATCATTTTCGTGGCCACCAATGGATCATGTATATCAACAATCATAAAATATAGCAAAGAAAGTGCTGAAAATATGCTCAAATTTGTCGAAAAATTAATTTACACTTAGATTTACTGTTATTTTACCCGCTAATTACATTTGCGGTAACAGTATCCAAATCAGGATCATCGAAATTATATAGATACCAAGTTTCATAAAATAGTTCAGTAATATCGTGTCGATTTAGTACCAATCCGTGAAAAAAATACAGAAGTTTTTTTCTCACTCTTTCTTTATGTATCATGGGGCGCTGATTCCGATTATGAACTTTGCACCCTAAAAAAAGTGCCGCAACCTTTAAAAAAGGGGGGAAAGGGGGGCATTTTTTTGCGATTATTTCAAAAACGGTAAGAGATACAGAAAAATGGTCTGAGGACGAAAAAAACTACATAAAATTATCTTTGCAACGATATATAACACATTAGAGTTTAATTGCATATTTCGGCGTTAGAATAGAACATAAATTAGAATATTTTCATTTTAGACCTTTTTTAAAAGCTCCATAACTTTTGAAAGAACGCCAGTTCATCAGTATAATTTTATATAAGTATTCACAACAAGTTTAAGATAATTTTAACGTAAACATTGAGTCGCTCCGGTCAAGGACCTCCATTATCCCCCCATTTAAATTTTCAAAACTGCATATCCATAACTCCCCCCAAAATTGGAGCAGAGTGCTAAAAATTGGTTTGTTGCGATTGGAGGTCATAGTCACCCCACCCACCAAAAACCAGCTCATTCGGATAAAAACTAAGGGTATCTCCCATACAAAGTGACCCATCAGGAGTTTGTTCTACGTACAACAACGTGCTACTCATTTTATAAACTGTAGAACAAAGTTGTCATGGGTCACTTTGTATGGGAGGTACACTTAGTTTTTATCCAAATGAGCTGATTTTTGGTGGGTGGGGTGACTACGACCGCCAATCCCAACAAACCAAAATTTAGCACTCTGCTCCAATTTTGGGGGGAGTTATGGACATGCCGTTTTGACAAATTTAAATAGGGGGATATAAAGGGTCCTTGACCGGAGCGACTCAGCGTTAACGTTAAAATTATCTTAAACTTGCTGTTAATACTTGTACAAAATTTTACGGCTGAACTAACATTGTTTGAAAAGTTATGGAGCTTTTAAAAAAGGTCTAAAATGAAAATATTCTAATTTATGTTCTATTCTAACGCCGAAATATGCAATTAAACTGTAATGTGTTATATATCGTTGCAAAGATAATTTTATGCAGTTTTTTTCGTCCTCAGACCATTTTTCAGTATCTCTTACCGTTTTTGAAATAATCGCAAAAAAACGAAAAAATGCCCCCCTTTCCCCCCTTTTTTAAAGGTTGCGGCACGTTTTTTAGGGTGCAAAGTTGATATTCGGAATCAGCGCCCCAAAATACATATAACAAAATTGAGAAATAAACTTCTGTATTTTTTTCCTGACGAAAATACGATATTATTGGACTAAAAAGCAGATCACGACAAATCAATTAAACACAATGTACCGACTTGATTTCTTTATCGGCCGTTTATTCGCTTGTTTGTTTTTACCAGATAGCCCCCTTTTAACTTTCCCGGTCACAATTATCAATTCTTTGAAGGTATTCTAGCAAACGGACGAATAGAAAGGTATCCAGTACGTTAACAGGCGTTTATTTATGCTAATGTATGGGATGTTGGGGTCGAAGGAATTGCTTCAACAATTATTACTAGACCGCAATTGAATTACCAGCTGGAATTGAAATACATAAGTAAGTTTATTTTATTCTATTATTTTTTAAGGATGTCCTATCTAATATTCACCTCAGGTTGACAGCTGACATTGTCTATGAGTTCTAATACTCTAACAAATATAAAAATCGAATATAACACCAAAAATTTAAATTAAAACACACTAAAATTAAATCTCTTTTTGTTCGAGCAAATGGAATTTTTGTACATGGTAAACCCGTATACCCGCCTACAGGCGGGTATTCTTATTTTCCATTTCTAAGCTATTCATCGACAAAAATCATAAATTTGATTTAAGAATATCATTTACCAGAACATACTTATACTAAATACAAAATTATTGTATAAATATTTCTTGCCATTAAGAGTTGCGGGTTTGAGGGTTAACTTTATGCGCGATTTTGAATTTATTGAATCCGTAACTTCCCACCAAAATTTCGTTGCAAAACAAAGTCGAAATTGCAAAAAAAAAAACGAACGCAAGAAAATGACTATCAATTGTAGCAATACCGCTTAACACATTTTAATGATTAATATGGCGCGTTGGACCCGCAATTATGTTTTCTGTAATGTTTTCAAGGACAGGTTTTCAGAGAAATGTACACTTTCGGAGTTATAAACAAAAAACGAAAAATCTCTTTTTTTTCGCAGTTTTGACCCTGTTCCGCAACGAAATTTTGGTGCGATCTCATAGCATAGCATAGCATAGCATCCATATAGAAAAATTATCCCAGGTATTTTTTTCGATTTCTGTGCTGCCAGAACATTGCTGTACTGTAGATGTTTTAAGGGCAACCGTTAGTTTGAAAGTCACACATAACGCGGAAGTATAAGTTTACATCCCATAAAAAAATGTTTCAGTTTTTGACTAAAACTTTCAACGTGGGTTCGTTGAAAAATACCATCAGTTACGTTTTCTTGATCATCCCGAGTAGTTATGAGTAACGAACTCCATAGAAAATAAAAATACACCTATTCAGTTAATTTTCACACTTGCCACTACCCTGCGCGGGATAGAGTATATAAATGAAATGTAGATGGCTAATGCATTGCAAAAAAATATGGCAATTAAGTTTGAGTACCTTAAAAAAAAAAAATACAATTCAAAACAAAACAGCGAATGTTTCTTATCTTCTGTGACGAAATCCACCAAATCTAAAAAATTAGCCGATGATACTGAGATAAAAATGGAGAACAGTTGTCAGTTGTTTTAGAAAAGTTACCCGCGATCTTTTTTTTTCTTTTGAGTCACGCGTTAAGCGCGGTGGCAAAAAACGCGCTTATTGTCATAAGTGCGTTTCGACTTTATGGATCATTTCCATATTTACTGAAAATCCCATACAAAATGACAATCTGGAAAATTGATCATCTCCGCAAACAATTTCCCTAAAATTTCCTGTATGTAATTTTGTTTTTGTTTGGTTTATAATCATTATTAGAGTCAATCATTTTAAAATTTCCTAAGACATTTTCCTTTTAAATCTCGCACGGCGCATAATATCAAATGCAAGAAGGGGGAAATTTTGATCCATTTGCGTTCTACTTGGACAATGATCCTGTCTGTCCAAGAAAGAAACGATAATTAAATATCTATTCAATTCACAATACCAAAGACACTTTCATCATTGTCTTAAAAAGGCTATTGCCTCGAGTCACAATCAGACAGAATTGTAATTGTATACTTTTATTTAATAAAATATAATTCATGCATATTTTATACAATACCCTCGTGATAAAATTCTTTTCACCGTGGGGAAAAAGAAGACCCTGACTTATGTTAATTAGCTGTAAAATCAGACATAGCCGATAATATTTGCTGTACCGGTAGAAGACTATTGATGTAAATATAATCGAAATCTCAATCTAAAACAAAGGGTACATAATTCGAATAAAATATTCTTGATTAGAACTAGAATGTAGCGATATTCTGGTGTCCCCAAATGCCAAAAAATATTCAAAACCATTTCAATGACTTCTTCTAATCCGTCCCTATCGTTTGAAACCCATCTTACCTATCCACAACAGATTTTCCAAAAATGTCCTTTTCAGGAGAGAAGATCCTTTCCGAAGATTTCAAAAATGCACAATTAGTATTTCGGGGCACTAGTCTCACCAAGTGTTGTATTTTCATATCCATATTGCTCATATTGGACTTCTTTAGCAAAAAATTACCTTTTGTCCTTACGGGTATTCCTTGGGATTAGTATGCACTTTTAGATATTAAGTGTCCTGCTGATAAACTACTACTTGTGTTTTATTAAAATCAGCACACGAAGAGAATCAAAGCAAACAATTGAAAGGAATTGCATCATTATCCATCATGTAAAGATATTGATAGATTGATGATTTACTGTTATTCCAGGTACTGGTCAACAATGCAATCTCTGAATCATTTTCGTGGCCACCAATGGATCATGTATATCAACAATCATAAAATATAGCAAAGAAAGTGCTGAAAATATGCTCAAATTTGTCGAAAAATTAATTTACACTTAGATTTACTGTTATTTTACCCGCTAATTACATTTGCGGTAACAGTATCCAAATCAGGATCATCGAAATTATATAGATACCAAGTTTCATAAAATAGTTCAGTAATATCGTGTCGATTTAGTACCAATCCGTGAAAAAAATACAGAAGTTTTTTTCTCACTCTTTCTTTATGTATCATGGGGCGCTGATTCCGATTATGAACTTTGCACCCTAAAAAAAGTGCCGCAACCTTTAAAAAAGGGGGGAAAGGGGGGCATTTTTTTGCGATTATTTCAAAAACGGTAAGAGATACAGAAAAATGGTCTGAGGACGAAAAAAACTACATAAAATTATCTTTGCAACGATATATAACACATTAGAGTTTAATTGCATATTTCGGCGTTAGAATAGAACATAAATTAGAATATTTTCATTTTAGACCTTTTTTAAAAGCTCCATAACTTTTGAAAGAACGCCAGTTCATCAGTATAATTTTATATAAGTATTCACAACAAGTTTAAGATAATTTTAACGTAAACATTGAGTCGCTCCGGTCAAGGACCTCCATTATCCCCCCATTTAAATTTTCAAAACTGCATATCCATAACTCCCCCCAAAATTGGAGCAGAGTGCTAAAAATTGGTTTGTTGCGATTGGAGGTCATAGTCACCCCACCCACCAAAAACCAGCTCATTCGGATAAAAACTAAGGGTATCTCCCATACAAAGTGACCCATCAGGAGTTTGTTCTACGTACAACAACGTGCTACTCATTTTATAAACTGTAGAACAAAGTTGTCATGGGTCACTTTGTATGGGAGGTACACTTAGTTTTTATCCAAATGAGCTGATTTTTGGTGGGTGGGGTGACTACGACCGCCAATCCCAACAAACCAAAATTTAGCACTCTGCTCCAATTTTGGGGGGAGTTATGGACATGCCGTTTTGACAAATTTAAATAGGGGGATATAAAGGGTCCTTGACCGGAGCGACTCAGCGTTAACGTTAAAATTATCTTAAACTTGCTGTTAATACTTGTACAAAATTTTACGGCTGAACTAACATTGTTTGAAAAGTTATGGAGCTTTTAAAAAAGGTCTAAAATGAAAATATTCTAATTTATGTTCTATTCTAACGCCGAAATATGCAATTAAACTGTAATGTGTTATATATCGTTGCAAAGATAATTTTATGCAGTTTTTTTCGTCCTCAGACCATTTTTCAGTATCTCTTACCGTTTTTGAAATAATCGCAAAAAAACGAAAAAATGCCCCCCTTTCCCCCCTTTTTTAAAGGTTGCGGCACGTTTTTTAGGGTGCAAAGTTGATATTCGGAATCAGCGCCCCAAAATACATATAACAAAATTGAGAAATAAACTTCTGTATTTTTTTCCTGACGAAAATACGATATTATTGGACTAAAAAGCAGATCACGACAAATCAATTAAACACAATGTACCGACTTGATTTCTTTATCGGCCGTTTATTCGCTTGTTTGTTTTTACCAGATAGCCCCCTTTTAACTTTCCCGGTCACAATTATCAATTCTTTGAAGGTATTCTAGCAAACGGACGAATAGAAAGGTATCCAGTACGTTAACAGGCGTTTATTTATGCTAATGTATGGGATGTTGGGGTCGAAGGAATTGCTTCAACAATTATTACTAGACCGCAATTGAATTACCAGCTGGAATTGAAATACATAAGTAAGTTTATTTTATTCTATTATTTTTTAAGGATGTCCTATCTAATATTCACCTCAGGTTGACAGCTGACATTGTCTATGAGTTCTAATACTCTAACAAATATAAAAATCGAATATAACACCAAAAATTTAAATTAAAACACACTAAAATTAAATCTCTTTTTGTTCGAGCAAATGGAATTTTTGTACATGGTAAACCCGTATACCCGCCTACAGGCGGGTATTCTTATTTTCCATTTCTAAGCTATTCATCGACAAAAATCATAAATTTGATTTAAGAATATCATTTACCAGAACATACTTATACTAAATACAAAATTATTGTATAAATATTTCTTGCCATTAAGAGTTGCGGGTTTGAGGGTTAACTTTATGCGCGATTTTGAATTTATTGAATCCGTAACTTCCCACCAAAATTTCGTTGCAAAACAAAGTCGAAATTGCAAAAAAAAAAACGAACGCAAGAAAATGACTATCAATTGTAGCAATACCGCTTAACACATTTTAATGATTAATATGGCGCGTTGGACCCGCAATTATGTTTTCTGTAATGTTTTCAAGGACAGGTTTTCAGAGAAATGTACACTTTCGGAGTTATAAACAAAAAACGAAAAATCTCTTTTTTTTCGCAGTTTTGACCCTGTTCCGCAACGAAATTTTGGTGCGATCTCATAGCATAGCATAGCATAGCATCCATATAGAAAAATTATCCCAGGTATTTTTTTCGATTTCTGTGCTGCCAGAACATTGCTGTACTGTAGATGTTTTAAGGGCAACCGTTAGTTTGAAAGTCACACATAACGCGGAAGTATAAGTTTACATCCCATAAAAAAATGTTTCAGTTTTTGACTAAAACTTTCAACGTGGGTTCGTTGAAAAATACCATCAGTTACGTTTTCTTGATCATCCCGAGTAGTTATGAGTAACGAACTCCATAGAAAATAAAAATACACCTATTCAGTTAATTTTCACACTTGCCACTACCCTGCGCGGGATAGAGTATATAAATGAAATGTAGATGGCTAATGCATTGCAAAAAAATATGGCAATTAAGTTTGAGTACCTTAAAAAAAAAAAAATACAATTCAAAACAAAACAGCGAATGTTTCTTATCTTCTGTGACGAAATCCACCAAATCTAAAAAATTAGCCGATGATACTGAGATAAAAATGGAGAACAGTTGTCAGTTGTTTTAGAAAAGTTACCCGCGATCTTTTTTTTTCTTTTGAGTCACGCGTTAAGCGCGGTGGCAAAAAACGCGCTTATTGTCATAAGTGCGTTTCGACTTTATGGATCATTTCCATATTTACTGAAAATCCCATACAAAATGACAATCTGGAAAATTGATCATCTCCGCAAACAATTTCCCTAAAATTTCCTGTATGTAATTTTGTTTTTGTTTGGTTTATAATCATTATTAGAGTCAATCATTTTAAAATTTCCTAAGACATTTTCCTTTTAAATCTCGCACGGCGCATAATATCAAATGCAAGAAGGGGGAAATTTTGATCCATTTGCGTTCTACTTGGACAATGATCCTGTCTGTCCAAGAAAGAAACGATAATTAAATATCTATTCAATTCACAATACCAAAGACACTTTCATCATTGTCTTAAAAAGGCTATTGCCTCGAGTCACAATCAGACAGAATTGTAATTGTATACTTTTATTTAATAAAATATAATTCATGCATATTTTATACAATACCCTCGTGATAAAATTCTTTTCACCGTGGGGAAAAAGAAGACCCTGACTTATGTTAATTAGCTGTAAAATCAGACATAGCCGATAATATTTGCTGTACCGGTAGAAGACTATTGATGTAAATATAATCGAAATCTCAATCTAAAACAAAGGGTACATAATTCGAATAAAATATTCTTGATTAGAACTAGAATGTAGCGATATTCTGGTGTCCCCAAATGCCAAAAAATATTCAAAACCATTTCAATGACTTCTTCTAATCCGTCCCTATCGTTTGAAACCCATCTTACCTATCCACAACAGATTTTCCAAAAATGTCCTTTTCAGGAGAGAAGATCCTTTCCGAAGATTTCAAAAATGCACAATTAGTATTTCGGGGCACTAGTCTCACCAAGTGTTGTATTTTCATATCCATATTGCTCATATTGGACTTCTTTAGCAAAAAATTACCTTTTGTCCTTACGGGTATTCCTTGGGATTAGTATGCACTTTTAGATATTAAGTGTCCTGCTGATAAACTACTACTTGTGTTTTATTAAAATCAGCACACGAAGAGAATCAAAGCAAACAATTGAAAGGAATTGCATCATTATCCATCATGTAAAGATATTGATAGATTGATGATTTACTGTTATTCCAGGTACTGGTCAACAATGCAATCTCTGAATCATTTTCGTGGCCACCAATGGATCATGTATATCAACAATCATAAAATATAGCAAAGAAAGTGCTGAAAATATGCTCAAATTTGTCGAAAAATTAATTTACACTTAGATTTACTGTTATTTTACCCGCTAATTACATTTGCGGTAACAGTATCCAAATCAGGATCATCGAAATTATATAGATACCAAGTTTCATAAAATAGTTCAGTAATATCGTGTCGATTTAGTACCAATCCGTGAAAAAAATACAGAAGTTTTTTTCTCACTCTTTCTTTATGTATCATGGGGCGCTGATTCCGATTATGAACTTTGCACCCTAAAAAAAGTGCCGCAACCTTTAAAAAAGGGGGGAAAGGGGGGCATTTTTTTGCGATTATTTCAAAAACGGTAAGAGATACAGAAAAATGGTCTGAGGACGAAAAAAACTACATAAAATTATCTTTGCAACGATATATAACACATTAGAGTTTAATTGCATATTTCGGCGTTAGAATAGAACATAAATTAGAATATTTTCATTTTAGACCTTTTTTAAAAGCTCCATAACTTTTGAAAGAACGCCAGTTCATCAGTATAATTTTATATAAGTATTCACAACAAGTTTAAGATAATTTTAACGTAAACATTGAGTCGCTCCGGTCAAGGACCTCCATTATCCCCCCATTTAAATTTTCAAAACTGCATATCCATAACTCCCCCCAAAATTGGAGCAGAGTGCTAAAAATTGGTTTGTTGCGATTGGAGGTCATAGTCACCCCACCCACCAAAAACCAGCTCATTCGGATAAAAACTAAGGGTATCTCCCATACAAAGTGACCCATCAGGAGTTTGTTCTACGTACAACAACGTGCTACTCATTTTATAAACTGTAGAACAAAGTTGTCATGGGTCACTTTGTATGGGAGGTACACTTAGTTTTTATCCAAATGAGCTGATTTTTGGTGGGTGGGGTGACTACGACCGCCAATCCCAACAAACCAAAATTTAGCACTCTGCTCCAATTTTGGGGGGAGTTATGGACATGCCGTTTTGACAAATTTAAATAGGGGGATATAAAGGGTCCTTGACCGGAGCGACTCAGCGTTAACGTTAAAATTATCTTAAACTTGCTGTTAATACTTGTACAAAATTTTACGGCTGAACTAACATTGTTTGAAAAGTTATGGAGCTTTTAAAAAAGGTCTAAAATGAAAATATTCTAATTTATGTTCTATTCTAACGCCGAAATATGCAATTAAACTGTAATGTGTTATATATCGTTGCAAAGATAATTTTATGCAGTTTTTTTCGTCCTCAGACCATTTTTCAGTATCTCTTACCGTTTTTGAAATAATCGCAAAAAAACGAAAAAATGCCCCCCTTTCCCCCCTTTTTTAAAGGTTGCGGCACGTTTTTTAGGGTGCAAAGTTGATATTCGGAATCAGCGCCCCAAAATACATATAACAAAATTGAGAAATAAACTTCTGTATTTTTTTCCTGACGAAAATACGATATTATTGGACTAAAAAGCAGATCACGACAAATCAATTAAACACAATGTACCGACTTGATTTCTTTATCGGCCGTTTATTCGCTTGTTTGTTTTTACCAGATAGCCCCCTTTTAACTTTCCCGGTCACAATTATCAATTCTTTGAAGGTATTCTAGCAAACGGACGAATAGAAAGGTATCCAGTACGTTAACAGGCGTTTATTTATGCTAATGTATGGGATGTTGGGGTCGAAGGAATTGCTTCAACAATTATTACTAGACCGCAATTGAATTACCAGCTGGAATTGAAATACATAAGTAAGTTTATTTTATTCTATTATTTTTTAAGGATGTCCTATCTAATATTCACCTCAGGTTGACAGCTGACATTGTCTATGAGTTCTAATACTCTAACAAATATAAAAATCGAATATAACACCAAAAATTTAAATTAAAACACACTAAAATTAAATCTCTTTTTGTTCGAGCAAATGGAATTTTTGTACATGGTAAACCCGTATACCCGCCTACAGGCGGGTATTCTTATTTTCCATTTCTAAGCTATTCATCGACAAAAATCATAAATTTGATTTAAGAATATCATTTACCAGAACATACTTATACTAAATACAAAATTATTGTATAAATATTTCTTGCCATTAAGAGTTGCGGGTTTGAGGGTTAACTTTATGCGCGATTTTGAATTTATTGGGATCGACGTATCGATGGTGAAACTAAACTCCGGAAAGCGATAGATTTCTTAAGGGGTCAAGGCAAAAACAACATACTCAACCCGCTGACTGACTGATGAGACTGCATTTTCCCTTCAAAAATATTGGGAGTGTCATTATTAGCATGAGATATTTAGAAAATCATTAATTAATATTACTGATTCCAAGATGGTAAATTCATGAAAGAAATACTCGATGGTGATCGCTCGATAGATTAGAACGCGCGCGCGTTCTTAGATCACACCTCAAATGGGGAATGGGGAATTTCGTTTGGGGATTTTGGGTATTTTGATTTCGGGGAGTTTGTGTATCCAAACCGTGCAATCATCGCTTTTGATGTAACCATATCGATGTGTTTAGCGAAGGATAGTTTCCTGTCGATTAGTACCCCCAAATCCTTGTGCTCGGTTACTCGCATAAATTTATGGTTACCATAAGTGTAATATGACGTACAGTTCTTCCCCTTGAAAATCGATAATAACGCACACTTATCAAGGTTAAGGTGTAAAGAATTGAAGTCACACCACTCTTTCAGATGATCTATCGCAGCTTAAAGTTTAAATGCATCGTGGATGAAATTTACGGTTTAAGCGATTTTAACATCATCGGCGAACAGAAGGTGTTTTATATATAATTGATATACATATGTAAGTAGTCGTTCAATATACATAAATTGTAGTAGTCTTAATAAATATAGAATTAATATGATTGTCATTAAATAGAATATGTTTGAAGAATAGATTAAATTTGCGTGATTTTACCCAAAAACAATATTTTTTTCCATCTCAATTTTCTGCAACTTCTGCCAAGGTGAGGTGCTTGTACGATTCTTTTAAAAATTGGCGCATAGTCTTACAATCATATCTTTCTTACATCATTTTGATCTAGCTCCATTACTTGTATCAGTTTTTATATGTTAAGTGTAGAAAACTAGGGTTAATTTTAGCTCGAATTCAATACATTTCAATTCACACTGCCCCTAAAGATCTGCAATTGGTAAAATCTATTCAAAGTATGTCGAAATCGAGCCAAAATTAACCCTAGTTTTCTGCACTTAAGGTACTAAAACTGTTAGAAATAATGGAACTAGAATAAAATGATGTAAGAAAGATATGATGATAAGACTATGCGCCAATTTTTAAAAGAATCGTACAAGCACCTCACCTTGGCAGAAGTTGGAGAAAATTGAGATGGAAAAAAGATTGTTTTTGGGTCAAATCACGCAAATTTGACTTTTTCACTATTCTAGGTGGTATAGCTAGGGAGATATTAGGCTTTAAGTCGTGCAAGGAAATTATTTTTTCAAAAATCTTTAAATGCCTATGGCAGGTAAAGGGTTAAGCTGAGGGGGTATGTTCCGTACAACTTTTTTGCTGGAAATCAACTGAGGAATCATAATCTGGTGCGTTTATGCGGCAGTTTCCGGACACCCTGTATAGACAATGCCCTGCTTGGGGTAAATTATGTACAAAGTGTAACAGGTTGAATCATTTTGCTGTTGCTTGCAAAAGAAAAGAAGTTCATGAATTACATGAAGGTGAGCCAAATTATTTCGTTTTCAATATAAATAAAAATACTTCACACGGTTGGATAGAACGAATTCAAATTGAAGAGAAAATATATGTTGATTTTAAACTAGATTCTGGTTCAGACGTAAACGTTTTGCCAAAATATATTTTTGAAAAACTTACAAACTTGTTCCGGATCGTATTGAACGCAACCTGAAATGAAATTGAATTAACAACTTTAATGCGAATTGTAACTTACCCAGCATCCTGATACCGACACCGTGGACAGCACTCCTGATGAACCTGCAAAAGAAGAGAAACCACAAAGTATTACATCCTTTAAAATTATAAAATCAAATACTTATCTGAATTGAAATCCGATCCGATTGAAATCTGTTTGTAAACATTGTATTTGACATTTCCCATAACCTCAATTTTGAATTGTACATTACATACTTGATTCAGCAAAATCAGCTGCTTGGGATAGCACAATCATTCAGCTTGCAAGTTGGCAGTACTATTTAGCGAACAGGAAAATATCGTAAATTTGAAATTTGACTTTGAAGTCCAGTGAAGGTCGTACTGTTTAAATTTTTGCCGTTGTCATTTTTTCATTCCATTGTAACCTATCGAACATTAAAGAACATTGTGTCAGTCAATCAAATAGAAAAACCGGAGTTGTAATTTCTTGTGTTAGAGTGGCATAGGGCGACTCTGCACATAGTTGAAAATACAGTCATCGACTCGTTAATCAATATCAAATTTTCAGGAGCTATCGCATAGAAAGACGGAGCGGCATAGGGCGGCTTTGTACTTTCATGGCATTGGAGCATCAGGTTATTGGAATAATCAACATTTGGTCCGTCGAGCCGGATCCGCCGAATCACAATTCTGAATTCTGGTGAGTCCTTTTTTTTCCTACATTTTCTATCCTTAATCCTGTGTTGCCGATACTACCGTTATTCTGAAAATATTAATCATACGAAAAACGATCGCGCGTTTCTTACAAGTCGTTTCGAAAAACGATCGCGCGGTTTTTACAATTCGTTTCGAAATTTCGGTCAAGCCTCAACATGCAGCGATTAGTTCGAACCCAAAAACTCAATTTCGAGCAACTATCTCGAATGCGCAGGAACTTTAAAAAGGACTCGCAAGTCCGAAAAACGAACAGTTATCTGTCCATCCTTCGCAATAGAGTGCTTGAATTACAAAAAAAACACGCGGCTACCCACCAAAAAATCCTCGAGGAAATCAAGGACGAAGCGGAGTATGATAAGCCATATTTCGCGGAACACTTCATGGAGTTCGAGGATATGTGTATGGAGCTGCAGAGTGAAATCGATGAGCTTATATTAGGTATGAAGCAGGACACGTCTGTCAAAACTGTTGAGGCTCAAACTGGTGAGGCTCTTAACGTGAGTGAGGATACAACGCGCACCAACAACGATATTAGGTTACCTCGCATCGAGTTGCCAATTTTTGATGGTAACTATGCAAACTGGCTAAATTTCAAGGATCTATTTTGTTCGTTAATATACAACAAAACACATATCAGCAACGTCGAGAAGCTGCATTACCTGAAGTGCAGCTTAAAAGGAGAAGCAGCAAACTTGTTGAGCGCGTACACAATCAGTAGCAATAATCTAGACTTGGCGTGGAACACACTAGTCGAGCGCTACGACAACCCTAATGTGATTGTTAATGCACAATTAAGGGTGCTCGTGCAACACGACTCGATACCAGAATCCGCGTCTGCTATCAAGGGAGTGCTCGATAAGACTACAGAGGCAGTGCAGTTATTGGAAGCGATGGATATAACCAACTTGTGGCATACGGTAGTGGTCTACTTGGTGGTAAAAAGGTTGCCCACGGCTACGAGAGCCTTGTGGGAGCAACAGCAAGCCACTAGCAACGAACTTTTATCCTGGGAGGACTTACGTAAATTTTTGCACACCCGTTTTCGAACCTTGGAAGCAACTTCCACGAACAATCGCACTTCTTCGTATAGTCAATCGCCACGCAAGATTCAATCACACCATGTACAAACATCAATTGTCTGTGCTGAATGTTCTCAGTCGCACAAACTTCGGGCTTGTCCACAATTCTTGAAGGCCGGTGTAAATCAACGATATGAAATGGCAAGAAAGCATCGTTTCTGTTTGAATTGTCTTGGTAAAGGACACATGGCAACTTCCTGCCCGAGCAACAGCAGATGTTTCAAGTGCAAAGGGCTTCACCACACTATGCTTCATAAGGAGCAAACTGAAACGCATACGGAAAGGAAAGAAGGCAGTTTCCCGTCCACTTCAGCACAGGTTTTTGTACCTAGCAATGTACAAACATTGGTCGGCGTACATGCATTGAATGGATGTGCATCCTCAGCAGTTCTCTTAGCCACCGCTTTGGTACAAGTAAACGGTCCTAGAGGAACTGTGACGTTGCGAGCCTTGTTGGATCAAGGCTCCCAAGCTTCGCTCATCACAGGGGACGCCGTACAACGTCTCAAGCTGATCAAATCACCATGCAATACTATGGTTTCCGGTGTCGGCTCAACAGGCTGTAATCAAGCGAAAGGAGTCGTCAATGCAGCGATTGTAACTACGAACGAGGAGCTCATTCCGTTCCGAGCCTTCGTTTTACCAAAACTAGCTAAGTTTATACCAGGGCATTACATGAAACCTATTCAGCATCTCGGGATACCAGCATCGGAGTTAGCAGACCCCCAATACAACATACCTGGACGTATCGACTTGATTTTGGGTGCAGAAGTGTACGCCAAACTATTAATGTCGCAAAACGCATATCACAACGGAGTTCTGCTGCAGCAAACGAAGCTTGGATGGGTACTATCAGGAGGAGCTCTTCGTGAACCACAGAATGCAGTACAATCATTCAGCATTGAAGTCGAAGAACAACCACGAGTAGAGGATCTCCTCGAGCGATTCTGGAAGATGGAAGAGCCGCAAATGCAAAAAATAATTCGACCAGAGCATGCAGAGTGTGAGGAGTTTTATCGAAAGACAACAACGCGTACTGCAGCAGGCAAATTCATGGTTGGGCTCCCATTCAAAAGTGAGAGCTTGAAACATGAACTAGGAGACTCTAAATGGGCAGCGGAAACGAGCTTCAGAAGTCTTGAGAGGAAATTTGTTCGAGAGCCTACATTGAAAATCGAGTATACCAAATGCATTCAAGAATACATCGACAAAGGTTTTCTCAGTCCAGTGGAAAGCACGGGGAAGTCGACGCAAACGAATGACAGTCACGGTAGCCGAAAGTACTACTTGCCACACCACGCAGTGCAAAAGGACAGCTCAACCACAAGCACCAGAATCGTTTTCGACGCTTCACGAAAAACCACATCCGGATTGTCGCTGAATGACGTATTGCACACGGGACCTGCAATTCAAAACGATCTACTAGCGGTCTTGACTCGTTGGAGAATGCAGCGATATGCCTTTTCTGCAGACATAGCAAAAATGTATTTGCAAATTGAAATCCGTCCCGAAGATCGCGACTATCAGCGGATATTATGGCGCTTTAAAGCTGAAGAAAACATCCAAGAATATCGCTTCAACACGGTAACATTTGGCGTTACCACCGCACCGTTTCTGGCGATTCGAACGCTACAACAGTTGGCTGAAGAAGGCAGGGAGGTGTGGCCAAGGGCAGCAAAAGCTATTCAATGCGACTTTTATGTGGACGATGTGTTGTCAGGAGCCAACACGAAGGACGAAGCAAAGTTAAAAATGAATGAGCTATCACAACTACTGCAGTCGGGAGGATTCCACTTAAGGAAGTGGATATCCAACGAACCATCACTATTATGCGACATACCCATGGAAGACCGAGAGATAACAAATGAAGTTAACGTAATGGAAACAGGCCACAAATCGTTAGGGATAATGTGGTATCCAACGTCGGACTGTCTTTCCTACCGATACACGTTATCATCAAATGCTAAAGTCTTCACCAAGCGAAGTATCCTTTCAGATATTGCCAGGCTATACGATCCTCTTGGTTGGATTGCACCTGTCACAATACTTGCAAAATGTTGGATGCAGAAAATCTGGATTCGTGGTCTCAATTGGGACGAAGAGCTGCCGTGTGAAATGAACCAACAGTGGTGCAGTTTGCGAGACAGCTTACATGAAGTCGAGAACATCAAAATCCCTAGGTGGGTGTCTTTAGAGGATGCGGACGAGCTAGAACTCCATGGATTTTGTGACGCATCAAAACAAGCGTATGGTGCCACTCTTTATATTGTGAGTCGAGCAAAGAATGATACAAAAGTACAAATGATCATGGCTAAAACTAAAGTGGCACCTATCAAGCCAGTCACTATTCCTCGGTTGGAACTTTGCGGAGCCGTCTTGTTGTCTAAAATTACAAAGCAAGTCTTAGAAATGTTTGATGGTCATGTAAATTTCAAGTCTCTGTACCTGTGGACTGACTCTAAAATAGTCCTATCCTGGCTTCAGTCACATCCAAGTCGTTGGAATGTGTTCGTATCGAATCGCACTTGCCAAATACTCGAAAATGTTCCTAATATCCCATGGAGGTACGTGCAAACGAAATCAAATCCGGCAGATCTTGTCTCTCGTGGTGTCGTGCCTCATCAGCTCCTCAACAACGATTTGTGGTGGAACGGCCCAGGTTGGCTTCGACGCTCAAAGGAACATTGGCCATCCACTGAAGATATCGAACCTACAAAGGAAGAAGTAAACAATGTCATGGAAGTATCTTGTCATCATTTGCATTTGAAAGAATCAGTATTAAATGAGCTCATTGGCAAATATTCAACACTTACTCGTCTAATCCGAGTTCTATCTTATTGTCGACGCTTTTGTCAGGCTGTAAAAAGGTGCGAAATCAATCAAGGACATCTAACAGCGCAAGAACTAGATGCATCATTGAACATGTTAATCGTATTTGCCCAAAATTGCGAGTTTGGATCAGAAATACGATTGCTAAAGAGCGATCTACCCATCAGCAAAGACAGCAAATTGATCAGTCTTCACCCATTTTTGGACGGTGATGGCATTCTGAGATTAAGTGGTCGTTTATTCCATGCTAACATGAACTTCAACGAAAAATATCCCATAATATTGCCCAAGAATAACAACCTCAGCAAGCTAATTATCGAGGATTTGCATAAAACAACTATACATGGCGATATACAACTCATGCTCGCTTCGTTGCGAAAAAAGTTTTGGATTCTGGATGCCCGCAACCTCGTTAAACAATGCATTCACAATGGCGTAAACTGTTATAAGACTAAGGCACAGACAGCAACGCAGCTGATGGGAAGCTTGCCAGCTCCAAGGGTCAACAGGTCGCGTCCATTCACTCACGTCGGAGTGGATTATTGTGGCCCAATTAGCATAAAGGATAAAAAGGGCAGAGGAGCTCGTATCCATAAGGGATATATCGCCATATTTGTATGTTTGGCGGTAAAAGCCATTCATATCGAAGTGGTAAACGACCTGACAACGGACGCTTTTCTCGGCAGTTTTCGTCGCTTTGTATCAAGACGCGGTCTTTGCACAGATATGTACAGTGACATGGGAACGAATTTCGTGGGAGCTAACGCTGAAATGATGCGTATCATGAAGGCTAACCAGCGTATGGCGGAATATGCGGAAAACCAACGAATCAACTGGCACTTCAACCCTCCAGCCTCTCCTCACTTTGGCGGTCTCTGGGAGGCAGGCGTCAAGTCGATGAAGCTGCACTTAAGGAAAACATTGGGCAACGCTATTCTCACTTACGAAGAGCTCTCTACCACCACCACTCAGATTGAAGCATGCCTCAATTTGCGTCCATTGTGCCAAATTTATGATGAATCTTCTGAAGCATTTGCCCTAACACCAGCCCATTTCCTGATCGGAGACACTTTGTTGAACGCCCCCGAACCTAACGTACTCGATTTGAAGGAAAGCTACTTATCACGATGGCAGCTCACACAGCGACTTGCGCAAGTATTTTGGGATCATTGGTCCAAGGAATATCTATCGCGGCTGCAGCAACGACCGAAATGGGTGTCACAAAAACCCGAACCCCGAATTGGTGACATCTGTTTAGTTCAAGACGAAAGATACCCCTCATATAAGTGGCCCCTAGCAAAAATTACGGCATTACATCCCGGTCATGACAATTTAGTGCGCGTAGTGACGGTATTACAAAACGGAAAACTCTTTAAACGAAATATAACTAAAATATCGCTCCTTCCGGTTAATAGACAATAAAACAATGGCAACTTCCTTCACTTCTAATCCTAAGCTAATCTAATCTTTCTCGCACAATGTTCCCATACCCTACGTCCCTTAACTCACCATTTAAAGCATACACGTCTCCGCGAAGGTGAAGATAGAGACGAACCAGCAGCATAGCTGCTTGAACTTCGTCCTACCTAAGCCTGATCGGATATCGAAGCTGCCAGCCATGCCACGATCAACCGAGCAATCAACAGTGTCCAAGCTGAAGTCAACGCCAAACGCCACGAGAAGAATTACTCAGGGATGTACATCCCAGCGGGGGGAGAATGTTCCGGATCGTATTGAACGCAACCTGAAATGAAATTGAATTAACAACTTTAATGCGAATTGTAACTTACCCAGCATCCTGATACCGACACCGTGGACAGCACTCCTGATGAACCTGCAAAAGAAGAGAAACCACAAAGTATTACATCCTTTAAAATTATAAAATCAAATACTTATCTGAATTGAAATCCGATCCGATTGAAATCTGTTTGTAAACATTGTATTTGACATTTCCCATAACCTCAATTTTGAATTGTACATTACATACTTGATTCAGCAAAATCAGCTGCTTGGGATAGCACAATCATTCAGCTTGCAAGTTGGCAGTACTATTTAGCGAACAGGAAAATATCGTAAATTTGAAATTTGACTTTGAAGTCCAGTGAAGGTCGTACTGTTTAAATTTTTGCCGTTGTCATTTTTTCATTCCATTGTAACCTATCGAACATTAAAGAACATTGTGTCAGTCAATCAAATAGAAAAACCGGAGTTGTAATTTCTTGTGTTAGAGTGGCATAGGGCGACTCTGCACATAGTTGAAAATACAGTCATCGACTCGTTAATCAATATCAAATTTTCAGGAGCTATCGCATAGAAAGACGGAGCGGCATAGGGCGGCTTTGTACTTTCATGGCATTGGAGCATCAGGTTATTGGAATAATCAACAAATATCATAATTCAGAAATTGCTTTAAAACATGAATTATCACGTATAGAAGCATTCGGTGGTCAAAAGATTTTACCTGTTGGTAACACTTTCCTAAAATGTAAATTTAGAGATATAGTTACGTCTGAGAAATTTTTAATTGTTGATATGATGGTTAGTCCCATATTGGGTAGAGAAACATGTTCTAAACTGGGTTTAATTATTAGAGTACATAATATAACTGATGAAAAAAATGAAATAATATCTTAGAACATAGATATATTTCAAGGTATTGGTAAATTTCCTACAAAATGTAAATTAAATGTTCATAAAGAAATCACTCCGATCGTGAAACCTCCTAGACGTATACCAAATGCCTTGGTAGAACCAGTTAAAAATACTCTGGCTGAAATGGAACAATTAGGGATAATACAAAAGGTTCAAAATCCTAAATGATGGGTTAGCAATTTAGTAATTGTAGAAAAAAGTGATAAATCGATTCGATTATGTATGGACCCGAGAGAATTAAATAAGGCTTTAGTTCACGAACCTTTCCTTATTCCAACTATTGAAGAATTAAAAGTAAAATTATGTGGTATGAAATTTTTCACTGTCTTGGATCTTAAAAGTGGCTTTTGGCAAGTTGAACTTGACTCAAAATCAAGTGATTTATGTACCTTTAGTTCTCCAATGGGTTACTATAAATTTTGCAGATTGCCTTTCGGAATTAGTGTTGCTCCTGAAATTTTTCAAAGATACACTCAAACAAATTTTACTGATATACCTGGAACTTTTGTTTATATAGACGATTTAATAGTCGCAGGCAAAACAGAATCTGAACATGATACAAATTTACAAAAAGTTTTCGAGAGAACAAGAAACTTAAATATAAAATTTAACAGAGAAAAAGTTCAATATAAACAAAAGAAAGTAAATTACCTCGAACATGTCTTTTCTGAAGAAGGCGTCTCAATAGATCCGAAAAAAATTGAAGCGATTTTAAATATTCAACCGCCAAAAAATAAAAAAGAACTACAATGTACATTAGGTATGATTAATTATTTACGTAGTTTTGTTCCAAATTTATCTGAAATTTCAAGTCAATTGAGCAATTTATTGAAATCAAATGTACAATTTACTTGGCTTGATTCCCATAACGACATTTTAAATGAAATTAAAAAAATAATTAAAGAAGCTCCTACTTTACATCATTTTGATGAAACAAAACATTGGTTTTGTTTCATAAGACAATTGTGTCTTACAGTGTGACGCATCACAATATGGAATTATTATTATTATTATTATAATGGTTGAGACAGATCATAAACCTTTAATATCTATAATTAAACGAGATCTTGATAAAATCTATGCGACTAGAGTTCAAAGGATGAAACTGAAACTAATGAAATATAATTTAAAAGTAGAATTTACTCCTGGGAAATATTTACATATAGCAGACTGGTTATCAAGAAATCCTTTAGATAGTCAAATAAATCCCGAAGAAGAAAGTTTCAATGAGATTGTGCATAGTTTAAATATTAGTGATAATAGAAAAAATGAACTTGCTCGGGAGATAAAAAAAAGATCCGATTTTCACAAAAATTATTGATAAAATAAAAAATGGTTGGCCGAGTCATTGTTCAAAACTTGACAATGATATTAAGTTTTATTATAAAATTCGGAACGAATTGTTTTTAGAAGAAGATATATTGTTTTATGACAACAGGCTCCTGATACCAAATTCTTTAGTAAATGAGTATTTGAAAATATTACATATAGATCATTTAGGTATAAATAAAACTATGGAAAAAGCCAAAAACTTAGTATTTTGGAAAAATATAAACCAAGATATTGAAAGCATGATACAGACTTGCTCAATTTGCCAAAGAAATAGATGCTCAAATACAAAAGAGCCTATTATATTTCATGAAATACCGGATCTACCTTTCATGAAAATTGGATATCCAAAAGAAATAGTAGCTGATAATTCTCCATTCAACTGCTTTGAATGTAAGCAATATGCACAGAGTATTGGTGCACATTTCACTTTTAGTAGTCCTTACTATCCAAAATCAAATGGACTTGCAGAAAGATATGTAGGTATAAGTAAATCGTTTTTAATAAAAGCCCAAAATTCAAAATCGGATATAAATACTGTTTTATTAGAATACCGAAATTCACCACTTTCAGGAATAGGATACACACCATCTCAATTATTATTTAGTAGGAGATGTAGAACTTTGATACCAATACATGATAATTTACTTAAACCTAAGTTAAATGAAAATGTAATGGAAAAAATTTTAAATTTAAAAGAAAAGGTGAGGGTAAATTACGATAGAACATCAAAGCGGAGAGAAACATTTGAAAAGGGAAATGATGTCTGGTTTCAGAAAACAGATAGAAAGTGGTACCCAGGTAAAATTATAGAAAAAGAATCAGCTCCTCGTTCTTATTTAATTCAACTATATGATGGCAGTGTTTACCGAAGAAACAAAATTAATTTAAGAAAAAGGAAATCTTTAAATTGAATATCATCGCAAAGCAACATCGAAATGATTTAAGTTTGTAACATTGTTGTAATAATTCAAGTTTATAATGCTGCTGTCATCGTACCAGTTTAAAAAAAAAAAATAAAGGAGAGAAATGTTTTATATATAATTGATATACATATGTAAGTAGTCGTTGAATATACATGAATTGTAGTAGTCCTAATAAATATAGAATTAATATGATTGTCATTAAATAGAATATGTTTGAAGAATAGAATAAAATATAAATAAAGCTATAAAACAGAAGGATCTCTATTTCCGTCGGCTTTAGGTCAACAATGTCATTTATAAACAATAAAAATAGGGTTGGACCTAGGTGGCTACCCTGTGGGACACCCGATGTAACTTTGAAATCATCCGAATCATTTCTACCGAGTCTTACAAATTGAACTCGCGCTGCTAGATAGGATTCAAGCCAGTGCAACAGGTTCTGTGGCAGATTGAACGAATGTAGCTTCCTTATTAGGATTTTGTGATCTACTCAATCAAAAGCTTTCGAAAAATCGGTATATAAAACATCAACCTGTGCGTTTTTACTCAGGCCACTTTGGACATAACAAAGGAATTCCGTCAAGTTGGTTGCAGTAGATCGCCCCTTGATGAAACCATGCTGTTTGGTTGAGATTTTGCTCCGTACCGATTCTAGCAATATCATATTGACAAGGTGCTCAAAAAACTTTGCTATTGTTGGAAGTTTTGCAATGCAACGGTAATTTTCAATGTTGGACCTGGCTCCTTTTTTGAATACAGGGAATACACTTAACGCTTCCATTTTGTAGGGAAAATTCCACTTGCGAGGGACTCGTTGAAAATTGTAGTCAGGAATGGTGCGAGTGTAGAAGCACAATTTTTTATAAGCAAGGGGTGAACGCCGTCCGGGCCAATCACATTCTTCGTATTCATTTTTTCCATTTGCGACATAACAAAGTTGCCATCGAGTTGAAAGGAAGACGTGTTTGAAGTCGGACAAAAAGTTGTTGTAGACAATGAAGACGCTGTTGGTGCATAGTTATCACCGAAAAACTTTGCAAATAGATTTGCTTGCTCTTATTGGCATGAAGTCTTAATGTCACAAAAGCGCATAGTTTTCGGCTTATTATCCGTCTTCCTTTTCTCGGCTACATATTTCCAGAACGACGAAGGATTATTTTTCAAATTTGACTTGCATTTTTCAGTATAATTATCGCACAACTCTCTATTCAAGGAGCTAAAAGCTTCAAAGGCGTCTTCAAAAGGCTGATTACTGCCAGTACATTTAAATCGCTTCCATTCTTTGTTCCTTTTATTTTTTAGCGCTTTAAGAAATTTGTTTTCCCAGGGGCACTTAGAGCTCGTCTTTTTTTCTATAAGTGGGAAAAAGGCGCTGAATGGCCTCTTCCAGTACTTCATGCAGTAACGACACTTTTTCGTCAATAGTTTTTTCTTGAAATTGTAATTCATTAAAGTTTATGCTTGAAAAATATTCGTTCATTTGGGAATAATTCGCTCGCTTGAAATTAAATACTATCTTCGTTTGCTCGCTAGATTCTGGAATATCCGTATGCCATTGAAATTCCAGTAACAGCGGAGGATGATATTCGTCAATTTTCGTTAGTGGTTTAGGGACATTTAACGTGCAATTTGGAAAATCGTTGGTAAAAATTAGGTCCAGCAACCGTCCGTATTTGGGCTCGAACGCTGACGGAACCAAACCATTTCTTTTATCGTCATTACTAGTCCATTAAAATCACCGACTATAATTACCACGTGCGTCGCATCGTTTGGATTTGTTGACAAAGACTTTATATTCTGAAGATGTAAATCGTAAAGTTCTGTAAAATAAAAAAAAATAATAAAAACAAAAAAAAATGTTTTTTTTTCGAAACACGACTTCGGAGAATGTATATCACTGAATTAATTAATTTTTTGAACCACTATATCTTCAAATCGCAAAACTCCGTTTCTTTGAAATTTATATATACATATTTTAATTAGTGGCACTTGAGCAATGTCAGAGTGAAAAAATATTAAGTTTTATTTTGGGTTCTTGAAAGATATTAAGCATTTGATAGAGCCCCCAAAAATGGGTAAAATTCATAGATTTCTCTCTTAAATATCTCAGAACTCAGTTGTTCCGCCAACTAATGTTTATTCTTTGCTATAGATAATAGCAGAAGTTTCAAGAAAATTGGTTATCCGGTTACCAAGTTACGATTTTTTATATTATAGCCTATCTTTATACCATTTATCTTCCTCACATTTTTATCAATATCTCGAAAATCCATAATTTATTCACCTTGAATTTTATACAGAATTGAGAGCCTAATTAGCTAAACACATCCACAAATTTCATAAAAATATTGATTTTTGACCACCCTCTCCATACATTCAACGCACTGTGCGTCGTTTGGATTTGTTGACAAATACTTTATATTCTGAAGATGTAAATCGTAAAGTTCGGCATTTGAGTTCGGCGGAATATATGTACATTATGTGATGTGTCGTGCTCTGTGGCCGTGATCGTTCGGTCGCCACTCTGTGAAATAGACACTCATAGAGAAACGAGTTTCCAAACTCGGCACGACTCGTCGCAAGTTTAATATTCAGAAGAAGATGATAAGAAATATGCTTATCGTAGAATAATAAACTAACAATGCGACTAGGAAGTGGTATGGCTGACAACCGTATCACACTCCGAATTCAATTGTCTTTGTAACGTTGATGACTACACACGGTAGTCATCAACGCACCATGCTCCACTAGGAGTTACGGTAGTCGAGAGAGAGAGACATTATGTGATTTTAAGCTGGCTTTGATGCAGACGTACTCAACATTTTTATCACTAAGCAGAGATACATTTTCGCTTGAAAAACGGTCATTCTTGA
This sequence comes from Microchrysa polita, assembly GCA_949715475.1. Classification (NCBI taxonomy): domain Eukaryota; kingdom Metazoa; phylum Arthropoda; class Insecta; order Diptera; family Stratiomyidae; genus Microchrysa; species Microchrysa polita. Next base: position 40,517,663 of record OX454417.1, on the reverse strand, counting down.
GAGCTATTAATACACCTCCTCCTCGTTTTAGCAATAAGTCTTTGCGATAGACGTCGCAGGTATTATTAAAGTACTCGGAGTTGAGGTAACTATCTTTGAGTTTCAGTTAGGATGACCAAGTCGAAATCACACGACGTACTATTACAAAAAAGTCTTTTTGTTTACTACCAAGTCCCCGTACATTTTGGTAGTAATATGATGTAAGAATTTAATATTTTACTACTATACCCACGAAACAAAATGATTCGCCGGCGATCTGTAGACGATTTGCCAAAAACGGGAATTTACTTACTTTTGTATTGATTATTTTTGCGGACCAAAAAGGAAAATTAAGCACATTATATGCAAAACAATAACAAAAATCTTGTAAACGGAAATACAAAAATAATAATACCATCGGTCTCTGGGAGCCTCCTTGTCTACGTCCACAGTAGGATTTCACTCTGGTTTTTTTCCGGAAATGTTTCATTGCAATTTGTCGAAATCTTTGTACTGAAACGATCTCTGAAAGCACCTATAGAAAGAAAAACATATGTTGTTATGCACATAAACCAAATATAGTACATATAATTAAAAATAGGCATTTACTTTTGAGAGCTAGTATCAAGCTCAATTCTTTGACACACTTTTTCGCCTTGGTCCCAAGCCAGGAGTACTTTGAGGCTAGCTTATCGGTGAAAATTGTCACAGATTGTAAATTTGGTGCGCTGCATATTTACCTTTTTTATAGATTTTTTTATCATAAACAAACAACTTTCAAATTTTAATGCACTTACTTCACTTCACTTGCAACTTGCATACGCGCTAGCACGCAACTTGCATAGGCGCGCACTACCAAATATGATATGCGCAGCCGGGCTATGTTGGCTAATGCCTGTAGCCAATTTTCATCACAATGAAGAAAAGTCTGATTCGAATTTTCGTCGTTGCGTGAAATATGCTCGAAATATACGCAGATTATTTGCCATGATGAAGAAAGTTCGTACTGACTTAGAATATTCTTCTTCATGGCGTACTACATATTTGCGTAAAATCCGAGGATAGTTCGCGTAGTCGAGACAAATTCGAATCATTGTGGTGAAAATTCGCCAAATTGTTTGGTGGGTAGATACTTGGTGGATGGTAGTCATTTATACATAATGATTGCTATATGTATCTTTTGGTGCGTGAAATTGGCGTTGGCGTCAGGATGTACATTTTTTTTTAAAGTACATAGATGCAATAGTGGGTCTAGAATACTGTATTTGGTATCTACATTAGAGAAAATCTTAGTAAATTACGTTTTTCCTTGGCAGGGCGTGTGCGTTGTATATTTGTTGAAGGAAAATATTATTTTTTGGTGGGGGCAATTGTCCCTTGCTTGTTCGATGTCGTCTTTTAGTTTGTATTTTTCCGTTTCATTTATTTTTATTTTTTTCATTTTAGAATTACTAATTTATATACTCCAGACAATCGCTATTTGAAAAAAATACAGTCAAACCTGTTAATTGGACCGACAATCGGACCTCCTTCTAATTGGACCACCATCGGTCAATTTCATTTGGTTTTTCATACAAAATAACCTTTATAAACGGACCGCCTCTTAATCGGACCATGGACCACAATCGGTGACTCCAATTGGATGGATAAGTACTAGAACTAGACGAACCTCCACAATCGGAGCAAAACTGCAAATTGATAATTTTATTTGCCCGGAGCAGTACGAGGTAAATTTCACCACACGGACCAACAGACAGTCTTTACAGAATACGTCCTAGTTCCAGTGGCGGCTCGTGCTCTGCAAATCTGGGTGGGCCATTAACACAAGTATAGGTACCTACTCCACCATACCGATACCCCCAATACAAACTGTACAAAAAATAAACTCAATATTGTTTAAAACATATCTGCACTAATAATATTTTTGTCCTAAATTATCAGTAAAAATACGCTGAATTAAAATAAAAGATAGATGTGATTGGTTTCATTTGCGCTCTATGTCAGTCTGTGCATACCAATTTAAATTTTGAAAATATGAGCATCAGGCTCAAAGAAAGATTCAATCTAAAAACGATCAAAACTAAGGTTAATAATTAATAGTTATGCACTGTCCAGCAAGAACCAACGGGGAGGTCTAGAGCATTCTTGCCATGGGGATGGGAATTGGGCGCCATGGAATAGTGGTTGATGGAATGGAGGCAAACAGAGAAATTAACAATACAAAAAAAAAACAATAAAATATTTGCAAAAAAAAAGTATCAAAAGAGCAAAAACAAATAGTTTAAATCCATCACCGACTATTTCAGTTTAAAGAACAAATTTAAAATCTATTCATGCTTATACACAACTCTATTCTTCTAGTTTTTGTCTCAGAAAAGTGGTCAATTATTTTGCCGTAAAAGTTAAAATCTTTATTAATTTGTAGGGATTTTACTAATTCCTTTTCAATTGAAATTACACTAAGCTCGGCTAAACGCGATTGGCTCATCGAATTTCGCAAATATGTTTTGACTCGTTTAAGTGCCGAGAAGCTTCTTTCAACTGAACTAGAAGTTGCAGGTAGTGAAATGATTAGACTCAGTAATTTATATATTTCCGAAACGGTGTTTTCTAAATTATTACTTTTTATAAATTTTAATACTTCCGAACATTTTGAATCATTGCCAAATACGCCGGGATCAGAGTACCATACTGATAATTCACTTTTCAATTTATTCTTGTCAAACATTTTTAGATATATTTCAATTAAAGAATCTAGTAATTCTTGTGAAAATTTACTTTGAAGTTTATCAGCATATTCTAAATTTATTAAATCAAAAAATTTTAATTTTTCAAAATCAGAAAATCGCGATTTTATCTGCAATATGCTCATATCGAGAATTTCTAAATATATTCTTTTAAAATACAGTTCGGAATCAGAAAAGCCGTCATGGTCAGTTTTACGTTTTTTTGATGGAGGACCAATTTCCGAACAAATCCCGCTATAAATATTATTAAAATAATCGCTTCTCTATATATTTTTAACGTCATCAATAACGCATGAATGCGTTCCGTACAATAGATTATATCCGAACTTTTAGACTGTATTATATTAAAAATTAAATCGGTTTGTTTAAATATTAATTCAAATGTACTAAGGAGAAATAAAAAACAAAAATAATTTAAAATATTTTTAAATCCAGCGGAGTCTCTAATTGTGTCCTTATCACGAGCGAATTCTTCATCATCTAAAAACAAATCAAAAACCTCCAGAAATTCAGTTTTATACTTCAATATAATTTCAATTGATCGCAACTTAAAATTCCATCTAGTTTGGCTTGAATGAGGAAGTCGTCTTCCACAAACTTTGTCTAATATATTTGTCCGCTTTGTAGAATTTGTGAAGAATGAAACTATGCCCGTTATATTTGCAAAAAAAAATCCGACATTCTTTTATTTTACACGCGGCATCTTGTAGAATTAAATTTAATCTATGGGCATAGCAATGAATAAACAATGCTTGCGGAGTAATATCTTTAACTTTTCGTTGCAATCCATTCAGGTCTCCCGACATCACCGAAGCTCCGTCGTACGTTTGTCCAACCAATTTGTCGCTAATGTTAAATTCTTGAAATTTATTAATTAATAGCTGAAAAAGATCTGCTGCTTTCTTTCCTTCAGAAATATTAAAAAAAAACCATAAATCTTTCAATTACCTTTCCCTCTTGATTTACAAATCGGAAAACTACTGATAACTGCGACAAACATTTCACATCCGTTGATTCATCAATTTGCCATGAGAAGACATAATTAATACTACTTATTAAATCATTTTGAATCGTTTTGGAAAGGCCGCTAAAAACTGAGGAATCATCTAAAAAGTCTTTGAATTGATTATCATATTTTGAAAGCAGATTTGCTAACTCTCGGAAGTTACCTTTATTTGAAGAATTTAATGACTCGTCGTGACCCCTTGAGCTCTTGAGTAGCTAAAAATATTACCATATCTATCAATCGAGTTACCATAGATCGATTTCGATCAACAATTTTATTAAAGCGCAAAATACTTTCCCGGTGACCTGAATTGATGGAGGCTTCAATATTTTGTTTTCCAAAAAGTTTAAATTTAAGTGAAGCATAAGTATGGTTCTCTGAACTTGAATGTTTTTGAATAGAACTACCAATATCCTTAAGATTATCATATCCGGTCGAATTCCACGGAGTGCTTGACTTGTCATTAAAAAGAAGACAATTCCAGCAATACAATTTATTTAAGGTTTCACTACCGCAGAGCCAATCGCATTTATCGTACCAAGAAACATTAAAATGACGAGTTTTACTGGCATCTTTTATTGAAATATTTTTCATTGGCGGTTTCGGCTTCAAATTTAGCGTATACATTTTATCGTCGTACGAAAAAAGAGAAAATTTGTTTTTTAACAAAAAGGCTATAATATCTTGGCCATTACTCACCACATCCCTTATATTAGCCATTTTCACGAATTTCGAATAAATAGAGAAAATTTATCACTTTAATGATACTAGATAAAAATGTACAAAACACTAATTCTTAAGAGTTAAACGATCATGCCCAAAACTACAATCTATTTCACTCCAGAAAAGGCTAACACAAAAATTCGACAAAAGTCACCCGTTCGTGCACAACACTGTATAATATTTTTGAATGCAACACAGAAAAACGGTTAAAACCAAATTTTCAAAACTTACGTACCGTACCGCCGTACCCGTATACGACACTACAAAATGCTCCCAAGCCACAAGAATAAAAAAACGGCTAACACTAAACACTGCGACTCAAGTGAAATTAAACGAAAAAAACGGCCAAAATCTATATCCAAACACTCGATGCAAATATACATGCACTTCGCAAAACAATATCTACTAATTGTTATTATCAGAATGGCGCTAAGTGTCAAAAATTTTCTATCCAATTCCATACACAAATTAACCCCATGGTTGCATTTTTAATTCCAGAAAATCAAAATCAAACTTTAAACTTTTTTATCGATTTCCAGCGGTATTTAATTTGCTTAATAATGGTGAAAATAGAATGGTGGCAGCAACAGCAGCAGTACAAAATGTCAAGCACAATACATTTTAAGTTGCTAACAGCAAAAATGCTGTTTAGCACTTTTGTCAGCTATGCAATGCTGCTGCTGCTGCCACCATTATATTTATAGCATTAAGCTGCTTACAAAATCCTTTAGGTCATATATTGGTAATATATATTATAATAGATATTATCATATCCTTAAGCCTACTCGATTTCGTTTAGTGCACGTATAAAAAATTAACCGAATGAATCGAGTAGGCTTAATTATATGACTAGAAATATGACTATAAATATGACTGTGTCATGGAGCCCTTAGGCCTCCATTACACAGTCATATTTATATTATAATATGTATGTCATATGTCTAAGCCTACTCGATTCATTCAGTATAAATTTTCAGACGTGCAGTAAGCGAAATCAAGTAGGCTTAAACATATTATAATATAAATATTACCAAATATGACTGTGTACTGGTGCCCTTAGCTCTATATTTACTATTGTAATTTGATGTATGTAAGTGCATAAAAAAATCAAACAAGCATTAATGGTATCAAACAAATTGTTTTTCAATTCCAATTGATTTTCCTATGAGTTTAAAAAATAATTATCAATTTTCATTCACTAGCGTAAAAATAGAAAAAACATCTAACACACCTCACTCTACTCTTAATTAGAAAATCATCTATCTCTATCATCTCCCACATTGTGTTTTTTCTCGCATACAAAACTCGCGCTATATAAATTCGACTATGTTCTTGAGCTTTAGGCCGGCCTGACCGGTAGTTTAATGCGGCATCAATTTGTCTGAAATCCCACAAACAATTTTCATGCAAAATTTCTCTTGCATCAAGGAAATTGCATGCAAGAGACTAGGCCCTTCCAGTCAGTGCTGAATGTCATTCGACTGGAAGCACTTGTCGAAGTCAATGGAATGGAAGCTTAGAACAAGAGAATTCGGTTGGTTTTGAGTATAGCCATTGGCTGATTTCAGATTATAAGACGAAACCGGACGGGTAAACTTGCAAGACAAGAGAGCTTTTGTAGTGGCCAGCAGAAAAGCATTGTTCATTTCAAATTGTAAGAACGAGTCTTACGAAAGAAAAAAATCGTGACACGATTGTTTTTCTTTCGTAGGAATCGTACGATCGATAAGACGATTGCATCTACCAATAGTTCAGGCGTTCTGCAAAGACAATTAGCGCGTGTTTTACTTGCATTTTAATCTTGTCGACTCGTCACTTCATTGTACACTAACTTTGGAGCGTGCATGGCAACATTTATACATTTGCTGTGTGATTATTGTTCGCCGGTCCGTGTTTTGATCGGATAGTGTGAAATGATCATACGATGGTTCTTTTCGTGCAAGTTTACCCGTCCGGTCGTTTTCTTACAATTTGAATTCAGCCATTGCCTTCTAGATGGCGCTGGTAGAACGAAAACGACGAGCTTTGTATGGGATGGAGAAAATACAAGCGATGTGGTATTTTTTTTTTAATTGGATTATGAAAAGAGAATACATTTGGTGGGATTATAATTGGGTAGGCCGGGCCCACCTGGCCTACTGTGACGAGCCGCCCCTGCCTAGTTCTCATACAGGCAACTTGGCAAGACATTTTGTTGTTAAATAAAATTTTAGAAATTTCCTTACTACATTCATTTAAGTTCCGATTACAATGAGTGCAATGAGCTACATTTTTCGCCATGGCCACGGGAAATTTCGTAGACGGCATCAACCATTGCAACAGTATTGGGTGGATGAAGTGGCGAGAAAATTCTGGAGTTTCTGCGGCAAAAATATGCCAGTGAAGTGAAAGGGCAAGTTATAAAAAACGCTTCAGAGCCAAAGGACTATAGGATTAATTGAACGCTGATACCCATATTAGGAAATGGGGCATCCAAATTTCGGTGGAACTGTGTGTGGGGAGAATTTATAATAAGGAAGCTAATTAAAAAAAACTCAGAGCAGTTACGGTGTTGAGCGGTTTCAAAACATTAATTGCGTAGTGCATAGGTGACTTTTGTCCAAGTCCAATATTCATGAATAAGTGGTCTAAACGTCCAACATATAGCAACGTTTAAAAATAATTTTTTATATTTTTCTGGTAATCCCTTGGTAATCGGACTACCTGCTTGTCGGACCGAATTTGATTGGTCGACGTAAGACCTTCGGGTGCAACATTTTTACGATACAAAAACTTGCTGGTTGACAATTTGACAAACGATGTTATAGCGGCCACGTACATTGCCACCTTTGACGGAAAATGGTCGTCAATGCTGAACAAACAACATCAATACTTTGGCCGTCCACGACTTCGCAAGAGCTCAAATACACCATCAAATGACTTTAGGAGCTCCTGATGAATATCTCGAGCCGAAAACGAAATATATAACGGGCTTCGGTAACTATCAAAGAATTTAATTAGATGTAAGAAATGTAAAAATCATGAAAAGAACCTATGCAGCAAATTAACCACAGATTAGCTAATAAGAATATTAGACATGCGTACAAGCTAAAAAATAAAATTATGAGTGGATATCAAGCCAAAACAAGTCTCTGTAAGTACAAGGATGGTAACATTACCACCGGCATTTTAATTGTATTTTGAGCGGCTTCTCAAAACTCCCCCACACAAGCGCTGAGTAGTTGACTAAGAGCGCCAGCACACTACAAACTTTTAATCGGCCGATAGTTTGGCCAATTCCTATGTCTCTCTACGGGGCGTTACTTTCCCGCATTATCCGAGTAACCGCTGCGCCTGAGTGCTGTATTAACATCTGCAGCGTCTCAGGTTACTTATTATTATTATATCACGTTAAGTGATAAGGTGACAGAAAACATTTAAGTCAACCACTAAAGCAGCATCTTCGAGGCATGCCCATGATGGCCTTTACTCAACGATTTTTTTTGCCCCACAGAAGCTTCTGCCCCGGGACAGGGCTTCTCGGCATCACTTTACTTACTGTGCGTACGTAAGTGACTAATCAATCAATCGAGTGTAAACTCTAGCAGATCGATAAAATAAAATCTAAAACAAAAAATAAATTAATAAGGAAATTCATCAAAATAATTTCTTTTAAAAATTACTTTGTTAATGCAATTAAAATTAACTAAGTCCTTCAAACTGTTATAAAGAATTATTGACCTTGTAATTGGATCGTTAAGACCATAATTTACTCTATGATAAGGCTGAACAAGAAGGTTGTTCCGCCGTAAATTGTGAGGAATAGTTCTGACTTCAAAGTTATTTAATATATCTTCACAAACAATATGAGAGCAAAACAGATCTCTAATGAACATAGCGTTTAAAAACGTTCTTCTATAATCTAAAGCTTGTAAACCCAATAAGGAAAAAATAAATAACAGGCGCGACAATCCAACATTGGACTAAGGCCGCAGGATGTGTTAGTGACATCCTATTTCCAAGATCTTATCTGCTTTTTGTTGAGGTAATGAGATCAGCATCACGCTCAGCAGTGTTATTTATCCCCATAAATGGGTACTCGTTTAACATCTGAGTGAGATCATAGTCCGTCACAAGCTCGTGAGTTCGAAAAACACCATCATCCACGGTGAGATTCGAACTCATGACCCTGTGCACCGAAGGTGCGCGCACTAACCGCTAGACCAGCCAGACTACTACAATAAGGAACAGCGAGTTTTATATTCTGGCTTGAAACGCCAGCCAATTTGATAAATAGCAAACCGTGTAAAATTGTGTTGAATTCTTTCTATACGCTCGATATTATAGAACGGATTCCACACAATAGAACAATATTCCAAATGCGAGCGAACGAAAGCTGTAAACAATATTTTTAAGGTAAAAGGATCATTAAATTCACGAGCGTTACGTTTAACAAATCCTAACATACTATTCGCTTTTGAAATAATGTAATCAATGTGTTGTCGAAATGAAAGATCATGGTCGAAAATTACACCAAGATCTGATATTTCGGCAACCCTTTCAAGAACACTAGGTACCTGTTAAGGAGTACTCAAAGAAGATCGGAGTTTTCAATTTATATATGCTAAGAACTTTACATTTACTAACATTTAAATTTAAATTATTATTAAGGCACCAAATTTGCAGTTTTTCTGAATCGGATTGCAAGTTAAGACAATCACCTATATTGCGTATTCTCATTGCGATTTTCATATCATCGGCATACTGCCATACACGCACGAATTTAAAATTTTGTATGATATCGTTTACAAAAACTAAAAAGAGAAGTGGTCCTAAATGGCTTCCTTGCGGAACTCCTGACGAACACTTTATAATAGAGCGCGATGTACAGCCATTCAACTTTACCAACTGCGTCCTATCCGTTAGATAGGATTTCACCCAGCTAAGAAAAACCGACTGTATACCTAAATTTTCTAGTTTCTTAAGTAAGATATTATGATCTACTCTATCAAAAGCCTTCGAGAAATCGGCATAAACCACATCAACCTGCATTCCCTGCTCAATACCATCTGCAACAAATTTAGTGAATGATACCAAATTTGCTGTAGTTGATTTTCCTTTAAGGAATCCATGTTGACATGGGGATATTAAACGGCGAATTAAAACATCTATTTTATTTTTAATAAGCATTTCAAACAACTTCGGTATTGCTGATAGTTTGGCTATGGGTCTATAGTTATCAATAAGATGTTTCGGACCCTTTTTGTGAACAGGGGTTATGTACGAAACTTTCCATTCATCAAGAAAAACACCTGAAGACAAGGACAAATTAAAAATAAAGGCTAAAGGACGACATAACGATTGCATGCAATTCTTCAAAAATATATTAGGAATGCCATCAGGTCCGGCCTGAATACTAACATCAAGATCACGGAAAGCATTCAATAGGTCATCCTCAGAAATCTCAAGAGCACTCGTAAGGTCCCCCTGAGCTATCCGAGGGACCAATGCACTTTAAACCCTATCATGGCTTAGCGATGTGCCGACAACTCATCCTAAGAAAAACTTCAAGTCGAGAAACCTGAAACAAAAGCCTCGGATTGGACGGATACAGAACAACGACGACCCCGCAAACGATCAACTGATTACTCTTTCGGATCCTGGAATATACGCTCCCTCAATAGACCGGGGGCCTTAAGGGCCCTCCTGGATCAGGTAGACCAATACAAGCTGAGCATAGTTGCAATCCAGGAAACTAAATGGCTCAAAAGCGAGATTAACGACCTCAATTCGCACACTATTTTTACGAGTGGTAAAGAGGAGGGCAACAAGGAGTTTGGAGTAGCTTTCATCGTGAATAAGCAGCTCAAGGACCACGTTATCGGCTTCAAACCCATCAACGAGCGGCTATGTGCGATCCGCATTAAGACCCGTTTCGCTAATCTCTGGCTCATTAATGCGTATGCCCCTACAGAAGTAAAAGAAGACGCGATTAAGGACGAGTTCTACAACGACCTAGAAACACTCTTCGACTCACTTCCATCAAACGACGTCAAACTGCTGCTAGGAGACTTTAACGCCAAAGTCGGAAATGAAAGCTGGCATAGGGGAACTACTGGAGGTCATAGCCTCCACGACGAAAACAACAACAACGGTCAGCGACTTATCGACTTCGCGAGCGGCAGAAACCTGGTAATAAGCTCTACATGCTTCCCTCATCGACGAATCCATAAGCAGACCTGGAAGTCTCCAGATGAATACACCGTGAACCAGATCGACCACGTACTGATCAGTAAGAGATGGGCATCTAATGTCCTATGTAGATGTTCGATCCTATCGAGGAGCCAACTGCGACACCGATCACTATTTGGTGAAACCTGGTAATAAGCTCTACATGCTTCCCTCATCGACGAATCCATAAGCAGACCTGGAAGTCTCCAGATGAATACACCGTGAACCAGATCGACCACGTACTGATCAGTAAGAGATGGGCATCTAATGTCCTATGTAGATGTTCGATCCTATCGAGGAGCCAACGGCGACACCGATCACTATTTGGTGAAGACGACCTACAGGTGCAGAATCTTTTCGGTGCACCTAACGAGAATCAACCATGCCAAGATCTTCGAGGTTGACAATTTGATTGATGATGCCACGGCGGCTGCGTATACTACAGCACTAGAGGAAAAACTGTCCCCCATACTTCATGACATCAACAATTTAGGCATCCATGAGTTCTGGCAGGAGCTCAAAGACAGCATCAAGGAGGTCGCAGAAGAAGTCGTGGGCTATAAAGGCCGGTGCAGACGAGCAGACTGGTTCGACGACGAATGCAGGGCATCGATTGAGGCGAAAAATGAAGCATATCGCCAATACACACAATGTGCATCCCGAGCCAAGAAAGAAAAATACAACGAACTTCGGCGAGTATCTAATAGGTTAATTAGACGTAAGAAACGCAAACATTTTGACGAGCAGTTACAGCAAATAAACCAAAGATTAGCCAGTAAGAACATTAGACAGGCGTACAAACTTATAAATAATGTTAAGAACGGATATCAACCCAGGACAAGCCTATGTAAGGACAAGGATGGTAACATCATCAGCGACATCGAAAGCGTCAACAAACGATGGGCCATTTTGAAGAGCTCCTCAATGCACCATCAACATCCCCCGCGGAGCCAGCTCTTGAGCAGTTAGCCGAACCAGGCCCTCCCGTTCTACCCCCAACAGTAGAGGAGGTGAGTCTTGCCATACAGTCGCTTGAAAATAATAAAGCGCCCGGCGCTGACGAGATCCCAGCAGAACTGCTGAAGCATGATGGAACGTGCCTGACCAACGCTATACATGTGCTACTGCTGAAAATATGGAACGACGAGAAAATCCCCGAAGATTATCGCAAAAGCATAATCTGCCCAATCCACAAAAAGGGTGACAAGCTGAAGTGTGAGAATTACAGGGACATATCATTAGTTTGTCTTTGTACGACCTATAAGATATTATCTAACATTCTTGAAAAGAGAATTAATCCGTACGCAGAACAAATCATTGGCGAGTATCAAGGCGGCTTCAGACCTGGTCGTTCAACGACCGATCAGCTTTTCACAGTGAAGCTACTACTCCAAAAGTGCTGGGAATATAACATCGACGTATACCAAATCTTTGTCGACTTCAAGCAGGCATACGACAGTATCGACCGAAGTGTACTGTACAACATTATGCTGACTCACAAGGATGACGATGACTAATACCGTCTCGCAGGTCAGAGTGCAGAATCGACTCACTGACCTATTTGAAACTCGTACTGGACTCAAGCAGGGCGACGGGCTGGCGCCGACGCTCTTCAACCTTGCTTTGGAGTATGTAATTCGAGCCATGAAAATGGACAGCAGCGGAACGCTACTCATCAAGTCGACTCAATTAGTAGCGTACGCCGACGATATCAACATCATGTCTCGAAGGTTGGGTGATGCAGAAAGCCTTCTGCATAACCTCAATAACGCCGCAAAGGAAGTTGGACTACATATCAACGAAAGCAAAACAAAGGACGCCAGCAAATTAAAGCATCACAGTGGGGGACCTTAATATCGAGTATGTAGACAACTTCAACTATCTGGGTTGTAACTTATCAAAGGACGCCAACGAAACCGACGAAATTAAGCGACGGATACAAGTAGCCAATAACACATATTTCTCGGTCCTCCCTATAATTAATTCGAAACTTACGCACAGGAACACGAAGCTCCGCGTGTACAAAACGATCATCCGACCCGTGCTATGTTATGGCTGCGAATCATACTTCCTGCGTCTTCAGGGTTACTTATAGCAATATGTTTCCCATCAATACAGCCACAACAATTTGGAAACCCCCATCTAATCCAAAACTTATCTGCAATTTCATCGATTTCTTCGGCGGTTTTTGGAAAAGGCATGTGTCTATGCCGGAGGACATTCCAAATTGCAGTCACCGGTTCTTTGCCGATCCTTCCAATTTTAACATCTGATATTCTAAAGGAGTATCCCGATGTCTTGAAGGAACAGCCTTTTCCTAAGTACCTGTAATTGATTAAATTCATACATGCACACATATCTTTTAGTATATTAATTTTTTGCAGTCGGCATGGTTAAAAAGAAATGGAAAGGTCTCCGGGACTCCTTAAGAAAGTTGAAAAAAAGAAATCAGTCTGGATAAGAAGCACCAGATGAAGTTTTCAGTTCATGGCCGTTTTTTGAACAAATGTCCTTCTAACTAAACGGACATAATGGCGCCAAGGACTATTAAGGAGAGCATCTCTCTTCATTACCGTAACTCCTAGTCGCATAGTTAGTTTATTATTCTACGATAAGAATATTTCTTATCATCTTCTTCTCAATAATAAACTTGCGACGAGTCGTGCCGAGTTTGGAAACTCGTTTCTCTATGAGTGTTTATTTCACAGAGTGGCGACCGAACGATCACGGCCACAGAGCACGACACGAGCATACATGCCTCCACTCCTTCTTGTTCAAATGAGTACTCAGACGTTGAAAGCATTCTGTATTCAGAATCTCAAGACATAGAGCCGGAAAGTAGTCCGTCAGACGAAACTGCAGATCGGCCATCATCAAATGACATGACAGAGAAGAAACGACAGCCAAAAAAGAAAAAGGCAAGAAAATACAGACGCTGCTTTTCTTGAAATTGAGAAGCAGAAATTGCAGCTGTTTTTAAGCAGTGCGACTCAAAAGGCGGACAGCGACTATCAATTTCTGATAAGTAGCAAACTTATACTTGCAAAAAGTAAAACACAATAGGAAATTGCTAGTTCGCCAAAAATTGCAGCAAGTCCTTCTTGATGAAGAAAACTGCGAAATACAATTATCACCATAGTTGTATTCTTTGTATTTTTCTACAATTTGAAAGCTTTCTGAATATCAAACGTTAAATTTCAATTTATTCATTTTATCTATTTATTTATTTTATGCTTTTTGTATTAATTGAACTGTAAATATGTGCGTATTGACTTACCTTAAAGTCACGCTCAGCCGCTCCAGAGGCGATAAGACTTCTCTGAAATTTGAATGCCTGGAAATACATGGTTCAATGACTTTTAAAATATAGTCGAATGTATGAGGAGCCATTCTGTAGTAGTCGAAAAATTTATTCGGCTCTAATTTAAATTCGCCGTGGAGGTGATGGAATTCTCTCTTTTCCAAAATCGGATTTACCCAATGCGTCCTTCTTTTTATACCCTTCGTTCGTAGAGTCAACGAAGGGTATATTAACTTTGTCATGAAGTTTGTAACGCATTGAAGGAAGCATCTCCGACCATATAATAAGTATACATATATGATTGGCATAACATGGGGAGTCGATTGGGCGATGTCCGTCTGTCTGTCTGTCCGTCTGTTGCTACGCGTTTTACTCGGCCAATTTAAAAGCTATGAAGCTGAAATTTTGCACAAATGCTTCTTTTTGCTGCAGGCAGTTTGTATGTTTGAATCGGTAAAATCGGACAATGGGGTCATGGGGCTGCAATACAAACCTAACCCCCCAAATTAGGTTCTTCTAAGAAAAACTTTTTTATTTGTGCACCGATTTCAATCAAATTCGACACAAATGTATTTATATTGATAACACACCATATATGTGAGAATCGATCAAATCCAACCATGGGGTCATGGGGCTGCCATACAAACCTAACCCCCCAAATTAGGTTCTTCTAAGAAAAACTTTTTTATTTTTGCACCGATTTCAACCAAATTCAACACGAATGTATTTCTATTGATGACACATAACATATGTGAGAATGGATCACATCGGACCATGGGGTCTTGGGGCTGTCATACAAACCTAACCCCCCAAATTAAGTTCTTCTAAGAAAAACTTTTTTATTTGTGCACCGATTTCAACCAAATTCCACACAAATGAATTTCTATTGATGACACACAACATATGTGAGAATGGATCAAATCAGACCAAGGGGTCTTGGGGCTGCCATACAAACCCAACCCCCCATATTAGGTTCTTCTTCTGAGAAAAACTTTTTTATTTGTGCACCAATTTCAACCAAATTTCCCACAAATGTATTTCTATTGATGACACAAAATATATGTGAGAACGAATCAAATCGGACCATGAGGTAATGGGGCTGCCATACAAACCCAACCCCCCATTTTGGTTCTTCTAAGAAACGTTTTTTCCACCAATTTCACAAAACCTTGAATTAATGTCTCTTAATCAAAGCAACAAAAAAGGTCAAAACAAATGGGATCGAACTATGGGGACATGCTCCCGCATCCCCCAATAAAATTTTCTGAGTAACCTACTTATTCCAACCAAACCCGCAACAAACATTGTTTTATCGACGCAACGGAACTTTTGTGAAGACGGAAGGAAAAGAATTAAATACAAGTCATAGGTACGCCCGAAAAAACTTTTAGCCCGGAGGAGAGCGAAGGGTATCCAACTTTCGGCCGCGCCCGAAATTAGCCTCGGTCTCGTTTCTATTTAAGTGGCGCCGGGTAAGGTAGCCATACTCCAAAAATAAAAAAACCCTCCATCCTGAAAAATAACAATAGTATACACAAAGCTGAAGTTTACGCTTGTAGTGGACGAGAGCCCTAAAAGTGAGTGTCGCCTTGAAAGTGACGGCCATATAAGATACATTGGGCTACTGTCGCCTTAGATGATCCCAAATTGACGAAAGTGACTATCGCCAGTCAACTGAATGCATAATTATGTGCTCTCCACTTTTCCAATAAAAAAATTTTGTGCTCCTCCCCCTTCCCCACAATCAAGGACATTCTTTGGTTGTGCTAGCATCACACCATGGAAAAGCCAAAATCTGTAAATTTTACCCGATCGGAATGAAACCAATGGCATAATTATGTGCTAATTATATGCTCTCCACTTTTCCAATAAAAAAAAATTTGTGCCCCCCTTAATTATGGGGTATGTCCCATTTTGATTTTTGAAAGTGGTAATTATAGCATCACAGACGTTAAAAAATCAGCAATTTCGCATATTAATGACACATCCGCTGTTTGTTCAGTTTAAGTCGTTTTGTCCCGCTTTTACATAGTAGGGCAATGAACTAATATTTAGACTATCCCGTAATTTTTGTATGGAAACTAGAGTATCCAAACTGTCAGTTATCCGAAACATCCGCAATATTAGTTTCAATGATCGACACTCTATTGTATTTCCAAATATGTAGTAGAAAAAAGGTTTTTGATGTTGTTTAACTATTTTTTTATTTTTTCTTTCAGATCATACACATTAATAATTAAATTAAACGGCATTCTCAATGCACTTTTCCTGCGTCGTCAATCTGGACAGATGTTACGAACTGCAGAGCCACTAAACAAATTCGTAGCTTTAGTAAAAACACATTCATGTACGCGCATTATATGGACAATTTAAATAATAAAACAGGATAATATTTTCGGTGTAGTTAGCTTACAAACGAACAAAAGTGAGATTTGGACTTTTATCTAGTATAACCTATTCACATTCAAAGTGTTAAAATAAAGAAAGTGTCGATGACTTAAACGCTACATATTTATAGCGGTATTTATTAACAAAAAATTAATCATCAATTTTCAATTAATATTCATTTTTGTTTTTGTACTATAAGCGACATTTTATAAAAGGTTCCACTGTGTTATTTTTGCATAGAAAATGCCAGTAAAAAAACAAGGTGAGTAGAAGCATTCTTTTATTGTTATATTGACAAAAAATTATGTAATTAAAATTTCATTTTCGAAGTTTTCCCCATTTCAATTATCGAAATTTGACACTGTGTTAGTATTAATGTTAGGCAAAACGATCGCGTTTAACTTCCCGGTTAAGACCAGCTGCTCGCTTAAACAGCTGACACCTGACAGTTGTTTTGGGTTTTTTATTCATTCTCGTAGGCTTATTTTTTAGATTTTGTATAGATTCCATCACGAAAGACGATTAAAGTGAATTAATTAGCTCTAATTCCGTTACCGTTAAACCGAATTAACAACGAATACCTGATAGGATATGTCTTCGATGACGATGAGCCTGAGCCCTTTTATATGAGTACCCACACCTCTCTAAATAATAAAATGGTTGACACCGCGCCGAGATTCAATCTTCGGACCTCTAGATTACTAGCACTCTGTTAGCCACAGAGTGTGTTAAGGACCTTTTAAATAAGTAAATTTTAACGCAAGTGGAAATGAATAGGCCAGCATAAGTCTATTAAAAAATTCTGCGGCAACCGCGACTGATCAATCATTAAAACTTAAGAATTAAATATTTTTGAAATGCAGAGCACCGTATGCCGGAAATGGAGCATACATCTAATGCCGGCCCCATATTGTCCGGGGTTGGCCAAACCGTGAGTTACAAAAGATCAAAGTTGTGGACAACACACGCTTGAAAGAGACAGAGACGATGGGGCAATTCAACAAACAAACAACGTTTGTTTAATCCCCCCATTGCCTCTATCTCTGTAAGGCGTATGTTGTCTACAACGTTGATTTTTTGCACCACGCGGGTTTGGCAAACCCCGGACAGTGTCGTTGCAGTCTAAAGTATAGGTGAACAATATCCCATATAACAACCAGATGGTATTAGCTAGTCAAAATATAACCTCGTAAGCATGTATGTAGAAAGTCTTTTATTAATTCAAAATAATTCAAGTATAATAATATATAAGAAATTTTACGTATAATGTACTATGTGCTGAACGGCGGGACGGCGCGGCGAGACGACTGGACGACTGCTCCACTCAACAACTGACTGCCGACTGACTCGACAGGTTCTCCTTCCTTCAGTCCGTTACATTCGACCATCCTGATATTCGTCATCTGTCCCAGATGACAGCAAATCATCGTTAGTCTCGACGTATTTCCATAGTTTCATATTGTCTGCACTTGTTGACGTGAAATTGGGACCTTCGACTTGAGCGGCTTTTCGTACGTCATAACGGTCGTTGCGTTTTACTTTGACTATCTCATACGGACCCAAAAATTGACTTGCTAATTTTTTCCCAGCTACAAATTGCGTGTGTTTGATCGCAACCAAATCTCCTTCCCTGTACAGATACGACTTCTTCCGCTTTTTATCATAGTTTCTCTTATAGTCCTCCTGGGCCTGTTGTATGTTGATTCTCGCTTCCTCGCGTGACGTCTGTCTTTCCATATCAAAGTCTTCAATAATTTCCTTCTCCAGTAAAGCCACAACTTTGTCACTGACTTTATTCTGCATTTTTACGCCAAACAATAATTCAAACGGCGACTTCTTAGTTGAGCAATGAACGTGTGAATTAATTGCTCTCTGAACCTGTGACACAAACTTATGCCACTTAGACGGATCTTCTGCTGATAGTTTGGATATAATCGACAATATGGATCTGTTGACACGTTCAATTTGCCCGTTTCCTCTGGCAACCCCAGTCGTAGTGCGAACATGTTCAATGGCATTGAATTTCGCGTACTCCTCGAAAGCGTTCGAAGTGAAGGCTGCTCCTCTGTCACTTATGATACGGAATGGCTGGCCGAAAACATTTGACCAATCTTCAAGCTTTCTGATCACTTCATCGCAACCTGTTGACTTGGTGGCGTAAAGCCATACAAATTTTGAAAATCCATCTACCACGGCAAAAATAAACTTATACTGTTTTGCCGTGGAGTCCATAGGACCCAAATGATCGATGTGTAAGGTGTGCAACGGTTGATCACCTTTATTAATACAGCAAAGGTTACCCTCCTGTCTGCCCAACTTCTTGTTGATGATTATACATTGGATACAGGTGTTGACTACTTGTGCTACTTTTCTCTCCAGGTGCGGTATCCAGAACTGCTGTTGTATATTATGGGTCGTCTTGTATACTGCAAAATGGCCGACGTTATGAGCTTCGGTTATTATTTCGCGCTCCATCACCTTTGGGACTACGAGGAGGTCATTACCATCGACGCTTTTGTATACAACTTCCCCCTTTAGTTTGAATCCATCATAGGGACGACTTTTAATTATCTCCAAAATAGCTTTGATGAAATCGTCTTTCTGCTGAGCAACTTTCAATCGTGTAGAAATCTCAGAGGAAGCTACCAGCACAGCCGGGTACCGACTCAAACAGTAAACATGCCTCATCTTTTCTGCGGCTCGGTGTTCGACTCGAAAGCTGAAATCTTGCAGGTACAGAATCGATTGGGCAACTTCGCGGGGAACGTCTTTTTTCTTAACCGTTTGAGTAAATGCGATACAATCCGTTACTAATGTAAAGTTAACACCAAGAAGATAGTGCCTAAACTTCTCCATCGCCAAATAAGCGGCTTTAACTTCCAGTATATAGCTGTGTCGTTTTGAATCACTTGGCGACGTCTTCTTACTGAAGAAAAATACAGGATGTAATTCGCGATCAAACTTTTGCAGCATTGTGGCTCCAAAACCATCTTTTGAAGCATCCATATGAAGCTCTGTGGGTGCATCTCGGCAATAAATTCTCAAGACTGGCTCACGACATAGAACATCTTTCAACTGATTGATTGCATTAAGTTCAGCTGCTTCAATTTTGAAAATAGCGTCTTTTTTTAATAGGTTTGTTAATGGGCGGGCTATATGTGCGTATCCTTTGACGAATCTTCTGAAAAAGCCTGTCAGCCCTAAAAAAGACTGTATCGCTTTAACGTTCTTAGGAACAGGAAACTGTCTGACAGCGGACGTTTTCTCTTGGCCTGGCCAAATTTTACCATCTTCAACTATATGGCCCAGAAAATTGATTTTTCTCTCTAGGAAATGACACTTCTTCCACTTTATCTTTAAATTAGCATTTGCAGCCACTTCTAGGACCAGCTTAAGCTTGTTAACGCATTCTTCTGTAGTTTGTGCATAAATGATAATGTCGTCCATATAAAGTTCCATCACATCTTGTGCAGTAAGATTCTGGAAGACGCAGCTTACAAACCGTTTAAATACAGCCGGGGAATTACAAAAACCAAATGGGGCTTTATTAAATTCATAAAGACCTTCCTTAGTCACGAAAGCAGTGAATTTGCGGCTTGATTTCTCAATTGGCACATGAAAGAAGCTGTTTTCCAGGTCCATGACGACGAAAACTTTCGCAGCTTGCAACTTCTCGAGGACGTCGTCGATGCGTGGTACTGGGAAACAATCTTTCAACACCATGCTGTTCAACTGTCGAAAATCAATGCAGATCCTGTATGATCCATCTTTCTTCTTGACGGTGACCACTCTACTAGAAAAGTTAGAAGTCGATTTGCTCACGATGCCGTCGTTCATCCAGTCGTCAACCTGCTTCTTTATAGCGTCGCACTCAACTGGTGGGTGCCGACTTGGCTTCTGCTGGAACGGTGTGATTTCTCCATCTGGCACGATTTTAAGCTGCACTGGACATTCAACAACTGCTCCTCTCGGTTGGTAACCATCGATCAACGGCCGGATTAGCGTCTCGAACTGCGGAGGAGTATTTATATCAGTGACGGTCTCGACTATGTTGTATATACTTAGCTCATTTAGCGCAATTTTGTCGTCCTGCGCTGACTGCTCAGAAAATTTGAAGCCGTTCTCATCTGATACAAAGTTGAATTGGGATACAAAATCATATCCGAGTAAAGCGTCGTATTCCACTTTACTGTCTGGCACCACGACAAACTTGTGCTGTGTCTCGATTCCATCTACGCATACCGTGCCGACAAATGCACCGATGGCGACCGTTTGAGCATTTCCCAAGCCACGTAAGATAGAATAGCACTTTTTTAAGTTAACGTTCTTCAGTTTATTGATGACACTGTTCTTTACGATCGTCACGTCAGAGCCCGTATCGATAAGACAATTAACCTCAACATTGTTCACCGTAACAACTTTAATGCATTTACATACTGTTTCTGACAACTTGCACACTTTTTGACAACTGCGGGCAGTTCTTTGAGATATGTCCGTATTTATCGCATTTAAAACACTTCGATTCAGCCTTACAGTCCTTCCTTAAATGGGTAGCCGATCCACAATTATAACAGTGTATGGATTTGGCACCTCGCGCACTTTTTCCATTGCCACCTTTCTTTGGTTTGTTAGCGCTCATGTCTCACTCAAATGTTCATACGCTTCGTATTTTTCATAAAGTTCACTATACGATTTGCAACTGTACATATTATATTTAAACTTGCTCTCAATGTTTAAACCGTCAATTACATAACGAATAACCGAAGCGTCGTCAACTTTACCGAGCGCAGCGATCTTTTTCATATGTAGCACGTATTCTCGAAACTGTTCGTTACTTTACGTCTGTGATGCTGGAATTACCACTTTCGAAAATCAAAGTGGGACATACCCCATAATTATGTGTTAATTATGTGCTAATTTCGTCCCCCTTTAAAAAATTTTGTACTCGTCCCCCCTCCCTAGAATTAAGGTTTATAATTGGTTGTGCTAGCATCACGTGATGCTAGCACAACCATTAAGTAAATATAACCCAATCGAAACGAAACCCATACCATAATTATGTGCTAATTATGTGCTCTCCACTTTTCCAATAACAAAATGTTGTACTCATCCCCCTCCCCCAGAATCAAGGACACTCTGGTTGTGCTAGCATCATACCATGGAAAAACCAAAATCTGTAATTTTCACCCGATCGGAATGAAACGAATTGCATAATTATGTGCTAATTATGTGCTCTCCACTTTTCCAATAAAAAAATTTTGTGCTCCTCCCCGTTCCCCAGAATCAAGGACATTGTTTGGTTGTGCCAGCATCACACCATAGAAAAGCCAAAATCTGTAATTTTCACCCGATTAGAATGAAACCAAATGCATAATTATGTGCTAATTATGTGCTCTCCACTTTTCCAATAAAAAAATTTTGTGCTCCTCCCCCTTCCCCAGAATCAAGGACATTCCATGGTTGTGCTAGCATCACACCATGGAAAAGCCAAAATCTGTATTTTTATTTTATATGATTAAGCAGAGCTCAATCTGTTGTTTTGCCGGAACCTGTCGTTCACTATGTGGTGATGTTTGTGTTGCCTCCACCTTTGGAGGCAACACAAACATCACCCTCCATTTTGGACCAATAGGCCGGATTTATGGTTTGTTCAGGTCGAAGCCCAATTCAGAGCAAAAGGCATTTCCACCTCAAACACCAAATATGATTACTTGGTTGGAGCCCTGCCGTCTGAAAATATGGAGATGCTCGCAGATATTTTGTTAAATCCACCTTCCAATTCCGATAAATATGACAATCTTAAAAAAATTCTTCTCGATCGAAGTAAGGATTCGGAAGAAAAACGGCTTGATACCTTACTCCACGAAATACAATTAGGCGATTACAAGCCTTCAGAATTATTTCGCCGCATGCAATCATTAGCGGGAGGTAATAGTCTTATTAACACTTCCTTACTGAAAAAGTTGTGGGTTAAAAAACTGCCTTCGTCAGTCCAGGCTTGCTTAATTGCCATTGAAGACAACCACACCCAGGAGGAAATGTTTACAATAGCTGACAAAATCTTTGATTCCACGCGAACGGTCATTTCTGCTGTCGACTCATCAACAAAATCTGCAAGTGCACTTGAGGAAATTGTGAACAATTTGACCAACCGAATAGAACGGTTGGAAGTTCGTAATCCTCGTAGTACAAGACGAGATCGAGCTAGCTCCAGTCGACTGTTTTC
This sequence comes from Microchrysa polita, assembly GCA_949715475.1. Taxonomy (NCBI): domain Eukaryota; kingdom Metazoa; phylum Arthropoda; class Insecta; order Diptera; family Stratiomyidae; genus Microchrysa; species Microchrysa polita. The sequence continues at coordinate 40,495,083 of OX454417.1, read as the reverse complement.
GAAAAACAGATCATATACCAAAAATAAAACTAATGATATTTATTGTTGGTATCATCATAAGTTCGGGGACAAAGCCACAAAATGCGTCAGTCCTTGTAAATTTAACACAAACAATGAACCAAAAAACTAATTCTAGAATCTTCCACCGCGGCATCGGAGATTCGAGACGTTTCACGCCGCTTATTTGTGAATGATAGATCAACCAGTACTCAATTTCTGATCGATACGGGAGCCGATGTCTCTATTGTATCGAATCGAGGATTTCCCAATTTATTGCCTAAGACAAGCTTTAAATTAATATCCGCAAACGGATCTCCTATCAATTCTTATGGAATCAAATCTCTAACATTAGATCTAGGACTAGGGAAAATTTACAAGCATAATTTCATCATAGCTGCAGTTGACGATCATATAATTGGTGCAGATTTTTTATATGCCAACAACTTGCTTATTGATTTGAGAGATCGTAAGCTTATAAACAAATCAACGCTTTTATCAGTGAACTGCATTATACGCAATGTCAAAGTTTGTTCACCGAAATTATCGCCAATTAAAGGTGAATATGGTTCTATTCTTGACGAGTTTCCATTACTAAAAGCTCCACCAGATTTTAACATGGAGATAAAACACAATGTGGTACATTATATTAACACCACCGGCCCGTTACCTTCTGCAAAACCCAGAAGGCTTAATCCTGAAAAATTTCAGGCAGCAAAAGCCGAATTCGATGAAATGGTTCGGTTAGGTATATGTCGACCATCATCTTCACAGGTCGCTTCACCGCTTCATATGGTGCCCAAAAAGGAATCTAGCCAGTGGCGTCCTTGCGGAGATGATCGATTACTGAACGCATAGTAACAGTCTTCGATAGATATCCGTTGCCCAACATTCAAGACTGCACCATGCAGTTACAAGGCTGTAAATTATTCTCTAAAATTGACCTCATAAGGGCGTACAACCAGATTCCTGTAGCTGCGGAAGATGTGTATAAAACTGCGGTTACAACGCCGTTTGGACTTTACGAATTCACCCGAATGCCTTTCGGAGTGAAAAATGGAGCTCAAACGTTTCAGCGCTTCATACATCAAGTGCTGAATGATCTTGATTTTATATTCGTATACGTAGACGACATTTTAATTTTTAGCAAAAGTCAAGATGAACACAAAAAACATTTACAATTACTTTTCTCCAGACTTCAGGAATATAATATCAAGGTCAATCCAGAAAAATGCATTTTTGGTCATGCAGAAATTAATTTTCTAGGCCACACAATTTCTGGTGAAGGTATTACACCTTGCAAAAGTCGCGTCCAGGTCATTAACGACTTTCCGCCTCCTTCTTCAATAAAACAGCTACAACGATTTTTGGGCATGGTAAACTTCTACCATCGCTTCTTACCTAACCTCGCCAAATTAGCTGTACCCTCGTACGATTTATTGAAGAAGGTTAAACCTAAAGGAAGAAAAAAAGTTGATTTCCAATGGTTAAAAGAGCATCAGAATGCTTTTGAGCAAATTAAATCATTGCTGCAAACACGAACTCTTCTCGTTCATCCTAACATGAGCGCTAAAATTGGCTTATGGGTCGACGCTTCCAGCGATGCTGTCGGTGCTGTTCTTCAACAGAGTACTTCCGGAAAATGGGAGCCTTTATCCTTCTTTTCCAAGAGACTGCAACCTGCAGAGAAGAAATATTCGACTTATGACCGAGAACTTTTGGCAATATACTTGGCTATCAAACGGTATAGATACTTTGTTGAGGGAAGAGATTTCACAGTATATACTGATCACAAACCGTTAACTAAAGCACTTTCTTCTAAAGCGGAAAAATCTCCAAGACAAACTACACATTTAGACTATATATCGCAATTTACTAACGATATTAGGCATATTAAAACGTAGTTTCGGATACTTTATCCAGATTCAATATTGATACAGTAGATCAAATTGATCAACTAGACTTTGATGTTCTGTTTGATCAACAATCTAAGGATCCGGAACTCAATGATCTCATTCGAAAATCAAATACATCTCAACAATCTTTCAAACTGGAGAAAATAAACGTTCCGCTGGAAAATAAGGAGCTATGGTGTGAAACATCAACAGGAAAAAATAGGCCATTCATACCAGCTTCTCTTCGTCGTGTGACATTCAACTCTCTTCACAACCTTTCACATCCTGGAATTAGATCAACCAGAAAAATGATTACTTCGCGATACTTTTGGCCAAAAATTAACTCTGATATAAATACTTGGGCAAAGACATGTATTTCTTGCCAAAAATCTAAAGTTCATCGCCATACATCATCTCCCTTAGGCAAATTTGAAGTACCGTCAGGTCGATTTTCGCATATTCACATCGACATAGTAGGACCATTGACCCCTTCCAAAGGATTTACTTACTTATTAACGATCCGAGATAGATTTTCACGATGGCCAGAGGCTATACCAATAAAGAACATTTATACGGAAACGATTATTAATGCATTGATACATGAATGGATTTCTCGTTATGGTGTCCCTGAAACGATAACCACAGATCAAGGATCTCAATTTGAGTCACTTCTGTTCAAAGATCTCACGAAAATTTTGGGATGCAATCGTATCCGCACAACTACTTATCACCCTCAAGCAAACGGTTTTGTTGAACGATTTCACAGGCAACTAAAATGTGCTATTAAAGCAAGTGATGATCCCAAGAAATGGTATGACCAATTACCCTGGATTCTTCTTGGCATAAGATCATCCATTATAGAAGATATTGGAGCTGCTCCTGCACAGTTATTATATGGACAGTCATTACGATTGCCTGGTGAAATAATTGTTTCCGACTCCCATCCTGATCAGCAAGTCACTTCATCTTTAGCAAAAGACATTCAAGAAAACCTTTCGAAAATTAGATACAGTAGTTCAAAAATGCGAAATCAAAAGAATATATTTGTACCCAAGGACATTCACACGTGTTCGCATGTTTTTATTCGTGAAGAAATACACAAAGGTAATTTCCAACAACCCTATAGTGGACCATTTGAAGTCTTATCTAGAAACGATAAAAATTTTCGAATTCTCGTGAATAATAAAGAGAAAGTAATTTCAATTGATAGACTTAAGCCCGCGTTTATTTTGAGCACCGACATGTTTCATGCAGATCGTTTTACAAGATCGTCTAGTAAAGATAAAGTATTGTTTAAACTTTGATTTTGTAATAATAATCGATTTCTCCATTAATGAATTAAAATTAGTAATATGCACATTTTCTATCGAATCTTAAAAATAATAATTATGTAATTTTAGAATGTATTCACATTAACGTAGTTTCAATATTTAATTATTATTTTTCTTCAAATGAGGGGGAATGATGTGGCGGCTATATTTAATTTTATTATTTGATCTAATATTTTGAAATAACTATTCTAATTAAAATACGTTTACACTATTAAAATGTTGTACCAACTTAAAAGTTAAAAGTACACCAAGTTTCAATTATAGTGCAATGTATATTTCCGCCTATGAATTTATAAAATTGGCACGCCTACATTAGCATACTCTGAGAACCAGTTCCGAATTAGTCGTTCAGTCAGCCGGCCACATCGCCCACTCGCTTATCCAATTTAAATTATAAATTAAAGTTCTAAGTGTTATATATAACTAAAACTAAACTAAAACTTATAATCAATAAATTTGTATTACCTATCTAAACTAAAGTGTTATTATTATTAATAAAATAAAACACGGACTATAACACAGTATTTCTTCGCGAATAAAAACATGCGAACACGTGTGAATGTCCTTGGGTACAAATATATTCTTTTGATTTCGCATTTTTGAACTACTGTATCTAATTTTCGAAAGGTTTTCTTGAATGTCTTTTGCTAAAGATGAAGTGACTTGCTGATCCGGATGGGAGTCGGAAACAATTATTTCACCAGGCAATCGTAATGACTGTCCATATAATAACTGTGCAGGAGCAGCTCCAATATCTTCTATAACGGATGATCTTATGCCAAGAAGAATCCAGGGTAATTGGTCATACCATTTCTTGGGATCATCACTTGCTTTAATAGCACATTTTAGTTGCCTGTGAAATCGTTCAACAAAACCGTTTGCTTGAGGGTGATAAGTAGTTGTGCGGATACGATTGCATCCCAAAATTTTCGTGAGATCTTTGAACAGAAGTGACTCAAATTGAGATCCTTGATCTGTGGTTATCGTTTCAGGGACACCATAACGAGAAATCCATTCATGTATCAATGCATTAATAATCGTTTCCGTATAAATGTTTTTTATTGGTATAGCCTCTGGCCATCGTGAAAATCTATCTCGGATCGTTAATAAGTAAGTAAATCCTTTGGAAGGGGTCAATGGTCCTACTATGTCGATGTGAATATGCGAAAATCGACCTGACGGTACTTCAAATTTACCTAAGGGAGATGATGTATGGCGATGAACTTTAGATTTTTGGCAAGAAATACATGTCTTTGCCCAAGTATTTATATCAGAGTTCATTTTTGGCCAAAAGTATCGCGAAGTAATCATTTTTCTGGTTGATCTAATTCCAGGCTGTGAAAGGTTGTGAAGAGAGTTGAATGTCACACGACGAAGAGAAGCTGGTATGAATGGCCTATTTTTTCCTGTTGATGTTTCACACCATAGCTCCTTATTTTCCAGCGGAACGTTTATTTTCTCCAGTTTGAAAGATTGTTGAGATGTATTTGATTTTCGAATGAGATCATTGAGTTCCGGATCCTTAGATTGTTGATCAAACAGAACATCAAAGTCTAGTTGATCAATTTGATCTACTGTATCAATATTGAATCTGGATAAAGTATCCGAAACTACGTTTTCACTACCTTTAATATGCCTAATATCGTTAGTAAATTGCGATATATAGTCTAAATGTGTAGTTTGTCTTGGAGATTTTTCCGCTTTAGAAGAAAGTGCTTTAGTTAACGGTTTGTGATCAGTATATACTGTGAAATCTCTTCCCTCAACAAAGTATATATACCGTTTGATAGCCAAGTATATTGCCAAAAGCTCTCGGTCATAAGTCGAATATTTCTTCTCTGCAGGTTGCAGTCTCTTGGAAAAGAAGGACAAAGGCTCCCATTTTCCGGAAGTACACTGTTGAAGAACAGCACCGACAGCATCGCTGGAAGCGTCGACCCATAAGCCAATTTTAGCGCTCATGTTAGGATGAACGAGAAGAGTTCGTGTTTGCAGCAATGATTTAATTTGCTCAAAAGCATTCTGATGCTCTTTTAACCATTGGAAATCAACTTTTTTTCTTCCTTTAGGTTTAACCTTCTTCAATAAATCGTACAAGGGTACAGCTAATTTGGCGAGGTTAGGTAAGAAGCGATGGTAGAAGTTTACCATGCCCAAAAATCGTTGTAGCTGTTTTATTGAAGAAGGAGGCGGAAAGTCGTTAATGACCTGGACGCGACTTTTGCAAGGTGTAATACCTTCACCAGAAATTGTGTGGCCTAGAAAATTAATTTCTGCATGACCAAAAATGCATTTTTCTGGATTGACCTTGATATTATATTCCTGAAGTCTGGAGAAAAGTAATTGTAAATGTTTTTTGTGTTCATCTTGACTTTTGCTAAAAATTAAAATGTCGTCTACGTATACGAATATAAAATCAAGATCATTCAGCACTTGATGTATGAAGCGCTGAAACGTTTGAGCTCCATTTTTCTCTCCGAAAGGCATTCGGGTGAATTCGTAAAGTCCAAACGGCGTTGTAACCGCAGTTTTATACACATCTTCCGCAGCTACAGGAATCTGGTTGTATGCCCTTATGAGGTCAATTTTAGAGAATAATTTACAGCCTTGTAACTGCATGGTGCAGTCTTGAATGTTGGGCAACGGATATCTATCGGGTAAAAATTTTGTGCTCCTCCCCGTTCCCCAGAATCAAGGACATTGTTTGGTTGTGCCAGCATCACACCATAGAAAAGCCAAAATCTGTAATTTTCACCCGATCGGAATGAAACCAATTGCATAATTATGTGCTAATTATGTGCTCTCCACTTTTTCAATAAAAAAATTTTGTGCTCCTCCCCCTTCCCCAGAATCAAGGACATTGTTTGGTTGTGCCAGCATCACACCATAGAAAAGCCAAAATCTGTAATTTTCACCCGATTAGAATGAAACCAATTGCATAATTATGTGCTAATTATGTGCTCTCCACTTTTCCAATAAAAAAATGTTGTGCTCCTCCCCGTTCCCCAGAATCAAGGACATTGTTTGGTTGTGCCAGCATCACACCATAGAAAAGCCAAAATCTGTAATTTTCACCCGATTAGAATGAAACCAAATGCATAATTATGTGCTAATTATGTGCTCTCCACTTTTCCAATAAAAAAATTTTGTGCTCCTCCCCCTTCCCCAGAATCAAGGACATTCCATGGTTGTGCTAGCATCACACCATGGAAAAGCCAAAATCTGTAATTTTCACCCGATCGGAATGAAACCAATTGCATAATTATGTGCTAATTATGTGCTCTCCACTTTTTCAATAAAAAAATTTTGTGCTCCTCCCCCATCCCCAGAATCAAGGACATTCTTTGGTTGTGCCAGCATCACACCATAGAAAAGCCAAAATCTGTCATTTTCACCCGATCGGAATGAAACGAATTGCATAATTATGTGCTAATTATGTGCTCTCCACTTTTCCAATAAAAAAAATTTTGTGCTCCTCCCCGTTCCCCAGAATCAAGGACATTGTTTGGTTGTGCCAGCATCACACCATAGAAAAGCCAAAATCTGTAATTTTCACCCGATTAGAATGAAACCAATTGCATAATTATGTGCTAATTATGTGCTCTCCACTTTTCCAATAAAAAAATTTTGTGCTCCTCCCCGTTCCCCAGAATCAAGGACATTCTTTGGTTGTGCCAGCATCACACCATAGAAAAGCCAAAATCTGTACTTTTCACCCGATCGGAATGAAACCAATTGCATAATTATGTGCTAATTATGTGCTCTCCACTTTTCCAATAAAAAAATTTTGTGCTCCTCCCCGTTCCCCAGAATGAAGGACATTGTTTGGTTGTGCCAGCATCACACCATAGAAAAGCCAAAATCTGTAATTTTCACCCGATTAGAATGAAACCAATTGCATAATTATGTGCTAATTATGTGCTCTCCACTTTTCCAATAAAAAATTTTGTGCTCCTCCCCGTTCCCCAGAATCAAGGACATTGTTTGGTTGTGCCAGCATCACACCATAGAAAAGCCAAAATCTGTAATTTTCACCCGATTAGAATGAAACCAAATGCATAATTATGTGCTAATTATGTGCTCTCCACTTTTCCAATAAAAAAATTTTGTGCTCCTCCCCCTTCCCCAGAATCAAGGACATTCCATGGTTGTGCTAGCATCACACCATGGAAAAGCCAAAATCTGTAATTTTCACCCGATCGGAATGAAACCAATTGCATAATTATGTGCTAATTATGTGCTCTCCACTTTTCCAATAAAAAAATTTTGTGCTCGTCCTCCTTCCCCAGAATCAAGGACATTCTTTGGTTGTGCCAGCATCACACCATATAAAAGCCAAAATCTGTAATTTTCACCTGATCGGAATGAAACCAATTGCATAATTATGTACTAATTATGCGCACTCCCCTTTTCCAATAAAAAAATTTTGTGCTCCTCCCCCTTCCCCAGAATCAAGGATATTCTTTGGTTGTGCCAGCATCACACCATATAAAAGCCAAAATCTGTAATTTTCACCCGAACGGAATGAAACCAATTGCATAATTATGTGCTCTCCACTTTTCCAATAAAAAAATGTTGTGCTCGTCCTCCTTCCCCAGAATCAAGGACATTCTTTGGTTGTGCCAGCATCACACCATAGAAAAGCCAAAATCTGTAATTTTCACCCGATTAGAATGAAACCAAATGCATAATTATGTGCTCTCCACTTTTCCAATAAAAAAATTTTGTGCTCCTCCCCCTTCCCCAGAATCAAGGACATTCCATGGTTGTGCTAGCATCACACCATGGAAAAGCCAAAATCTGTAATTTTCACCCGATCGGAATGAAACCAATTGCATAGTTATGTGCTAATTATGTGCTCTCCACTTTTTCAATAAAAAAATTTTGTGCTCCTCCCCCATCCCCAGAATCAAGGACATTCTTTGGTTGTGCCAGCATCACACCATAGAAAAGCCAAAATCTGTCATTTTCACCCGATCGGAATGAAACGAATTGCATAATTATGTGCTAATTATGTGCTCTCCACTTTTCCAATAAAAAAATTTTGTGCTCCTCCCCCTTCCCCAGAATCAAGGACATTCTTTGGTTGTGCTAGCATCACACCATGGAAAAGCCAAAATCTGTAATTTTCACCCAATCGGAATGAAACCAATTGCATAATTATGTGCTAATTATGTGCTCTCCACTTTTCCAATAAAAAAATTTTGTTCTCCTCCCCGTTTGCCAGAATCAAGGACATTGTTTGGTTGTGCCAGCATCACAACATAGAAAAGCCAAAATCTGTAATTTTCACCCGATCGGAATGAAATGAATTGCATAATTATGTGCTAATTATGTGCTCTCCACTTTTCCAATAAAAAAATGTTGTGCTCCTCCCCGTTCCCCAGAATCAAGGACATTGTTTGGTTGTGCCAGCATCACACCATAGAAAAGCCAAAATCTGTAATTTTCACCCGATTAGAATGAAACCAAATGCATAATTATGTGCTCTCCACTTTTCCAATAAAAAAATTTTGTGCTCCTCCCCCTTCCCCAGAATCAAGGACATTCCATGGTTGTGCTAGCATCACACCATGGAAAAGCCAAAATCTGTAATTTTCACCCGATCGGAATGAAACCAATTGCATAATTATGTGCTCTCCACTTTTCCAATAAAAAAATTTTGTGCTCCTCCCCCTTCCCCACAATCAAGGACATTCTTTGGTTGTGCTAGCATCACACCATGGAAAAGCCAAAATCTGTAATTTTCACCCGATCGGAATGAAACCAATTGCATAATTATGTGCTAATTATGTGCTCTCCACGTTTCCAATAGAAAAATGTTGTGCTCCTCCCCCTTCCCCAGAATCAAGGATATTCTTTGGTTGTGCCAGCATCACACCATATAAAAGCCAAAATCTGTAATTTTCACCCGATCGGAATGAAACCAATTGCATAATTATGTGCTAATTATGTGCTCTCCACTTTTTCAATAAAAAAATTTTGTGCTCCTCCCCCTTCCCCAGAATCAAGGACATTCCATGGTTGTGCTAGCATCACACCATGGAAAAGCCAAAATCTGTAATTTTCACCCGATCGGAATGAAACCAATTGCATAATTATGTGCTAATTATGTGCTCTCCACTTTTCCAATAAAAAAATTTTGTGCTCGTCCTCCTTCCCCAGAATCAAGGACATTCTTTGGTTGTGCCAGCATCACACCATATAAAAGCCAAAATCTGTAATTTTCACCTGATCGGAATGAAACCAATTGCATAATTATGTACTAATTATGCGCACTCCCCTTTTCCAATAAAAAAATTTTGTGCTCCTCCCCCTTCCCCAGAATCAAGGATATTCTTTGGTTGTGCCAGCATCACACCATATAAAAGCCAAAATCTGTAATTTTCACCCGAACGGAATGAAACCAATTGCATAATTATGTGCTCTCCACTTTTCCAATAAAAAAATGTTGTGCTCGTCCTCCTTCCCCAGAATCAAGGACATTCTTTGGTTGTGCCAGCATCACACCATAGAAAAGCCAAAATCTGTAATTTTCACCCGATTAGAATGAAACCAAATGCATAATTATGTGCTCTCCACTTTTCCAATAAAAAAATTTTGTGCTCCTCCCCCTTCCCCAGAATCAAGGACATTCCATGGTTGTGCTAGCATCACACCATGGAAAAGCCAAAATCTGTAATTTTCACCCGATCGGAATGAAACCAATTGCATAGTTATGTGCTAATTATGTGCTCTCCACTTTTTCAATAAAAAAATTTTGTGCTCCTCCCCCATCCCCAGAATCAAGGACATTCTTTGGTTGTGCCAGCATCACACCATAGAAAAGCCAAAATCTGTCATTTTCACCCGATCGGAATGAAACGAATTGCATAATTATGTGCTAATTATGTGCTCTCCACTTTTCCAATAAAAAAATTTTGTGCTCCTCCCCCTTCCCCAGAATCAAGGACATTCTTTGGTTGTGCTAGCATCACACCATGGAAAAGCCAAAATCTGTAATTTTCACCCAATCGGAATGAAACCAATTGCATAATTATGTGCTAATTATGTGCTCTCCACTTTTCCAATAAAAAAATTTTGTTCTCCTCCCCGTTTGCCAGAATCAAGGACATTGTTTGGTTGTGCCAGCATCACAACATAGAAAAGCCAAAATCTGTAATTTTCACCCGATCGGAATGAAATGAATTGCATAATTATGTGCTAATTATGTGCTCTCCACTTTTCCAATAAAAAAATGTTGTGCTCCTCCCCGTTCCCCAGAATCAAGGACATTGTTTGGTTGTGCCAGCATCACACCATAGAAAAGCCAAAATCTGTAATTTTCACCCGATTAGAATGAAACCAAATGCATAATTATGTGCTCTCCACTTTTCCAATAAAAAAATTTTGTGCTCCTCCCCCTTCCCCAGAATCAAGGACATTCCATGGTTGTGCTAGCATCACACCATGGAAAAGCCAAAATCTGTAATTTTCACCCGATCGGAATGAAACCAATTGCATAATTATGTGCTCTCCACTTTTCCAATAAAAAAATTTTGTGCTCCTCCCCCTTCCCCACAATCAAGGACATTCTTTGGTTGTGCTAGCATCACACCATGGAAAAGCCAAAATCTGTAATTTTCACCCGATCGGAATGAAACCAATTGCATAATTATGTGCTAATTATGTGCTCTCCACGTTTCCAATAGAAAAATGTTGTGCTCCTCCCCCTTCCCCAGAATCAAGGATATTCTTTGGTTGTGCCAGCATCACACCATATAAAAGCCAAAATCTGTAATTTTCACCCGATCGGAATGAAACCAATTGCATAATTATGTGCTAATTATGTGCTCTCCACTTTTTCAATAAAAAAATTTTGTGCTCCTCCCCCTTCCCCACAATCAAGGACATTCTTTGGTTGTGCTAGCATCACACCATGGAAAAGCCAAAATCTGTAATTTTCACCCGATCGGAATGAAACCAATTGCATAATAACGACGTTTGACGTTTATCATAGCAAACACGCAAAATTTTTCGCTAATATTAAATTTCTAATTTTTTTATCAAATTCATAAGATTTAATATTAAATTCATAATTTTATGATTCATTTGCTCGTTCGCTTTATCTGTAAAAGTGGTTTCGCGGATTGGTGTAGTGATAAATCATAAATTTGTTCGAAAAGTGTTTAGTGGTTTGCATTTTTTACCTGCCGCTCGGACGGTCTTTGTTCTTTGTTTTCATTTGGTCCAGTAGTCATTTCAACTCGGCTTAACTGAGTTATCTGGGCATACATTTTCGTACTAGCATATAGCGCAGTGGTAGCGTGTACGACTCACGCCCGTGAGGTCCTGTGTTCGAATCCCACTTTTTGCAAATTTTTTTCTTTTTGCTTTTTTTCTCTTTTTATTAATTTATTAGTTTAGTTCTTGTATTAAAATGAATTGTGTTTGCGAGCAATTTTACAAAGTCCAAATTGACGGTCTATCTCAGCTCGTTTCGTCGTTGCAGAGCCAACTTAGCAAGCTGAGATCCCTCATGAAATCTGTAAATTGTTGTGAAAACAATTCCGAAACATTGCGAGATAAAAATGTAAATTTAAAAAATAAGAAGAGTAATATAGGGAAAGACACTAAGAAAAAAACTAAAAATATTATTTCAATATCTTCTGAGCAATCTTTCGTTAGCCATGAAGCGGGGACTTCCACTGTTATTTCAGATTCATCTTCTACAATTCCTTCCAACGTTGACAAAAATCAATCTCCGATTGATAAATTTGTCACAGTTCGTAAGAAAGGGAAACATATTAAAAAACCTTCTCCTGTTGGTGATGTTATTCCCAAAAAGAGTGATAATAATAGGCGACACAAAAGAATCTTCGGTATCGATCAAGCTAATGATTCTCTTCGAAGTGTCCCCAGTTTCAAGGTATTCCATGTTTCTAAGCTGCATGCTTCGGTAAAAGCAGACGATTTAAAGGAATATGTAATGAAAAAGCTTAATTTAACAGATGACAGCTTTCTTTCGGTTTATCCTCTGATAAAAAAAGATTGTGATATTTCCAAATTAGTTTCAATCAGTTTTGGTTTGAAACTTCCTCATGAATATTCTAAGCAAGTGTTTTGTGCCAACTTCTGGCCTAAGGGCGTCAACATATCACCCTTCAAATTTTCAAAAACGACAAACGCCAAAACAGTGTCCAGCAGAACACATAATTTCCAATTCATTTTTCTCGGTCTATTATCAAAATGTTGGCGGTCTTCGTTCAAGAACAAATGACTTTTACCTTGCAGCTTCACAAGAAGATTATGCTGCCATTTGCTTAACCGAGACTTGGCTTCACACAGACATTACAAATGAAGAACTTTTCATAAGAGACTATGATGTCTATCGTCGCGACCGGTATGAGGCTTCGACTAAGAGAGGAGGTGGTGTTTTGGTAGCTATCAAAACAACATTCCCATCTCATGAAGTTGAGCTTTTTCATAAGGACGTGGAACAGATATGTGTTTCTATCAATGTTTCTCGCAGCGAAAAAGTATATATTTTTAATAGCTATTTACCACCTTTGAGTTCAGTTGATGTTTATAACAAACATGTAGATAATATCTCCAAGCTATTTGCATCTTTTGAGGAAAAAGACAAATTGATTGTTGTTGGGGATTTCAATCTTGGTAATATAAGTTGGTACTGGAACGACGACGAGAAAAAAAATCTGCCGCGTGATTTACATCTTGAGTGTGAATCTGTTCTAACAGATTGTTTGTTTGCAATGGATTTGATGCAAATGAATCTTGTTAAAAATTCGATTGGTAGAATTTTAGATCTAATTTTTGTTAGTACTTGCTTGAATGCTTCTGTAATTAAAGTAGATAAACCAATTTTGCCCAATTCAATCCATCACAGTGCTCTTCTTCTTGAGTTTGTTTTTTATGATTACATTGAAGAAGAGCCCGAAGTTATTCCTACTAGAAATTTTCAAAAAGCCCAATTTGAAAAACTAAATTCAACATTTTTTAATATGGATTGGGCTCCAGTTATATCGAATAGTAATCTTATTGAAAGTTATACAATTTTTAATTCAATTTTAAATAAATCTATTCGCAAGTACGTTCCATTAAAAAAGAACAAAATAAAAGCAAAAAATCCTTGGGCTACCAAAGAATTGTTCAAACTTAAGAGAGCAAAAAATAAGGCCCATAAATTATACAAGAAGTCATCCTCTCTTGCCAATAAAGAAAATTTCTTTAGATTGAGAAGAGAGTATGAATTAATGAATAAAAATCTTTACAAACAGTATATTGCGAGAGCTGAAAATAATATAAAGAATGACAGTAAGACATTTTGGAATTTTATAAACAGCAAGCGTAAGAATACGGGAATCCCAAAAAATTTAGAATTCAATGGCAATTTTTACAAAGATGTTCAATCGGTTTGTGACGGATTTGCTAGATTTTTCAGTTCAGTTTACAAAGTGCCAGACTCCGTTTCATCAGAAATGAATGCTAACATCAATGGAAGTCAGAGTGCATTGGTCCCTCGGATAGCTCAGGAGGACCTTACGAGTGCTCTTGAGATTTCTGAGGATGACCTATTGAATGCTATGCGTGATCTTGATGTTAGTATTCAGGCCGGACCTGATGGCATTCCTAATATATTTTTGAAGAATTGCATGCAATCGTTATGTCGTCCTTTAGCCTTTATTTTTAATTTGTCCTTGACTTCAGGTGTTTTTCTTGATGAATGGAAAGTTTCATACATAACGCCTGTTCACAAAAAGGGTCCGAAGCATCTTATTGATAACTATAGACCCATAGCTAAAATATCTGCAATACCGAAGTTGTTTGAAATGCTTATTAAAAATAAAATAGATGTTTTAATTAGCCGTTTGATATCGCCATGTCAACATGGATTCCTGAAAGGAAAATCAACTTCAACAAATTTGGTATCATTTACTAAATTTGTTGCTGATGGTATTGAGCAGGGAATGCAGGTTGATGTGGTATATACCGATTTTTCGAAGGCTTTTGATAGAGTAGATCATAATATTTTACTTAAAAAACTAGAACATTTAGGAATACAGTCAATTTTTCTAAGCTGGGTGAGATCCTATTTAACGGATAGGACTCAGTTGGTGAAGTTAAATGGCTGTACATCTCGCTCTGTTATAAAGTGTTCATCAGGGGTTCCGCAAGGAAGCCATTTAGGACCACTTTTCTTTTTAGTTTTCATAAACGATATCATCCAAAATTTTAAATTCGTGCGTGTATGGCAGTATGCCGATGATATGAAAATCGCTATGAAAATACGCAACATTGATGATTGCCTTAAGTTGCAATCCGATTTAGAAAAGCTGCAATTTTGGTGCCGCGATAATAATTTAAATTTAAATGTTAGTAAATGTAAAGTGCTTAGCATATATAAATTGAAAACTCCGATCTTCTTTGAGTACTCCTTAACAGGTAGTGTTCTTGAAAGGGTTGCCGAAATATCAGATCTTGGTGTAATTTTCGACCACACTGAGAAAAAAAATCCCATTAAACCAATAGGAATTAGCCATTTTATCCCATTGGATTTAGTCAATGGGAAAATCCCATTATTGGGTTAATAGGATACCATTAATTCAATGGGATGGAACATCATTAAAATAATTAGATCGAACTATTAAATCAAAGTGATATTATACTATTAATGTTAAACGATATCCTATTAATGCAATCATGTTATCCTATTGCCTCAATAAAAAGGCATCCCATTAAATTAATATGATTTTCCCATTGAAATTATAGTTTATCCTATAATATGGATAATGGGGCACCCTATTAAAACAATATTTTTTTCTTATTAGGACAATAGTTATTTCATATAAATTTTATAGGATGTCCCTTTGAAAATACCGTTACCTCAATAACACGACAGGAGAGATGTTGATTATTCATTTCAGTGAAGAAATGGGTTTAAATAGGAAAAGGTTGAACGT
The DNA here is from genome assembly GCA_949715475.1 of Microchrysa polita. NCBI lineage: Eukaryota > Metazoa > Arthropoda > Insecta > Diptera > Stratiomyidae > Microchrysa > Microchrysa polita. The sequence continues at coordinate 40,479,900 of OX454417.1, read as the reverse complement.
TAGTAAAAACAAGTTGGAATCCAGTGTTCAAAAATGGACCATTATTAAATAAATAAAATAAAAAAAAATCACTACATGTGTGAATTGAACTAATAAACCAGTTAAACAAAATCTTACGCCATTTTGAAATAGTATACGCGGTCTTTTGAAATAAAATTTAGGTGAACAATATTTTTTTCCATCACTGTACATATAAAATTGTATATAAATACACGGGAGTATGAAAATGAAAATCATAAATTAAGTCCCGAATTCGCATCTATTTCAAATTTACAAAATAGCGAATTCAGCGAAAATTGCTGTTTTAAAAAATAAATGCGAAATCCACCCATTTGTACTTTTTCCACGAAAAAGTTAATTTTCTTTCAAAAAATCAGTTAAGAGAAAATATTTTTCCATCTCAGATTGATTTTTGCATTTGAATTGAATTTTTGCAAAATTTCCAATATTCAGAAATTTTTTATGTGAAATTTAATTTTTTTGCGAAATATCCGTACCTCTAGTCATAATGCATAAGCATACGTTTTAAAATATTGGCAACTAACTGTATATCTGAATCAATCTTATTAGATAATCCCATTAGTCTAAAATGTACGTCCTATTAGAAATTCAATGGTTTATAATCTCATTAAACTAATAGGATAAAACTATTAACTTGTTTAAAATAGCCGAGGCGAAAAGTTAATAGGAGTCCCATTAACAGGTTATGGGATGTTTTTCTCTGGGTGCATGAGCTTTCATTTCGACAACACATTGATTACATTATTTCAAAAGCGAATAGTATGTTAGGATTTGTTAAACGTAATGCGCGCGAATTTAATGATGCTTTTACTTTAAAAATATTGTATGCAGCTTTCGTTCGTTCGCACCTGGAGTATTGTTCTATTGTGTGGAATCCGTTCTATAAGGTGCATATCGAGCGTATAGAAAGAATTCAACACAATTTTACACGGTTTGCCATTTATCAAATTGGCTGGCGTTTCAAGCCAGATTATAAAACTCGCTGTTCCTTATTGGGTTTACAAGCCTTAGATTATAGAAGAACATTTTTAAACGCTATGTTTATAAGAGACCTGTTTTGCTCTCATATTGTTTGTGAAGATATATTAAATAACTTTCAAGTCAGAAATATTCCTCACAATTTGCGGCGGAACAACCTTCTTGTTCAGCCTTATCATAGAGTAAACTATGGGCTTAATGAACCAATTACACGGTCAATTATTCTTTATAATAGTTTGAAGGACTTAGTTAATTTTAATTGTACTAATAAACTAATGTTTAAAAGAAGTTATTTTGATAAATTTCCTTATTAATATATTTTGTTTTCAGTTTTTTTTTTACGATCTGCTAGAGTTTACACTCGATTGATTGATTAGTCACTTACGTACGGATAGTAAGTAAAGTGATGCCGAGAAGCCTAGTCCCGGGACAAAAGTTTCTGTGAGGCAAAAAAAAAAAAAAAAAAAAAAAAAAAATTATGTGCTAATTAAGTGCTCTCCACTTTTCCAATAAAAAAATGTTGTGCTCCTCCCCCTTCCCCAGAATCAAGGATATTCTTTGGTTGTGCCAGCATCACACCATATAAAAGCCAAAATCTGTAATTTTCACCCGAACGGAATGAAACCAATTGCATAATTATGTGCTCTCCACTTTTCCAATAAAAAAATGTTGTGCTCGTCCTCCTTCCCCAGAATCAAGGACATTCTTTGGTTGTGCCAGCATCACACCATAGAAAAGCCAAAATCTGTAATTTTCACCTGATCGGAATGAAACCAATTGCATAATTATGTGCTAATTATGCGCACTCCACTTTTCCAATAAAAAAATTTTGTGCTCCTCCCCCTTCCCCAGAATCAAGGACATTCTTTGGTTGTGCTAGCATCACACCATGGAAAAGCCAAAATCTGTAATTTTCACCCGATCGGAATGAAACCAATTGCATAATTATGTGCTCTCCACTTTTCCAATAAAAAAATTTTGTGCTCCTCCCCGTTCCCCAGAATCAAGGACATTCTTTGGTTGTGCTAGCATCAAACCATGGAAAAGCCAAAATCTGTAAATTTCACCCGATCGGAATGAAACCAATTGCATAATTATGTGCTAATTATGTGCTCTCCACTTTTCCAATAAAAAAATTTTGTGCTCCTCCCCGTTCCCCAGAATCAAGGACATTCCTTGGTTGTGCCAGCATCACACCATAGAAAAGCCAAAATCTGTAATTTTCACCCGATCGGAATGAAACCAATTGCATAATTATGTGCTAATTATGTGCTCTCCACTTTTCCAATAAAAAAATTGTGTGCTCCTCCCCCTTGCCCAGAATCAAGGACATTCTTTGGTTGTGCTATCATCACGCCGCGCCGTGGTAATAGCCAATCCTTAATCTGTAAATTTCACCCAGCGCCGGCTTTAGGGTGCGGGGCAACCTTGGCCACCCATACTTTTAATTATTTTTTTTACAAATTTTTTTGTTTCTCAAAGAACTTTATTTTTGCTTTTAACTTATGAATTGTGAATGTATTTGCGAACAGTGAAAGAATTGCGTGCGAGCTTTAGAATCGGTGATGTTTTTTCGGTTAATATGTTATGAATTGATGATGCATTTTGCATTATTTGTGAATATTTTATTATTAATTAACTGCTCAGTCTTTTTCTTCTTAACTGGAAAGATTTAGGCACGTAAAAGTAGTCAACAATGTAGTTGAGTGTGACTATGTAGTATCAGTTCCATTTGTTTGTTTTAGTTTTGAACCCCTAATTTAGGATGTCACGAGCCGCCACTGTCCTGTATCTTTATAGAAGTCAGATAAGAATTTAGTTGGGAAATAATAATAGCAGATTCCCACTTGAGGAATAGACTGCGTTCCAAAGCACATGTATCATTAATTAAGAAAAAGCGATAATTCTAATAAGCACATACGTTTTGAACCACCAATATCAATATTTTTATGTGGAAATGCAATTTCAGGATTATGTTTATGCTTTCGGCTTTAATAGATTTCCGTTTATTGATATTTACGTGTGCAGAAAAGTTTTTGGATTTTTAATAATATTAGAGAGTTTTAGCAAGTCGTTGGAAATAATACGACATAATTTGACATTCTATATAAAAACTCGCTTGCTTATCGTAAACGAAACAGTATATCATGATTCAGCATGTCCTTAAGAGGCATGGACATATTTCCGTGTATTTGACGTCTTTAAACAGTCAAAATTGTCGGGGCGCGATTTTTAGCTGTTGTAAAATTAGTTGAAAACTCTCGTAAAAGTTTTACGTACGATTCGCGCTGGAATATTTCCTTTGAAATCGGGAACTAAGTATACGTTTTTTTATACGTCAGTGTAAAACTCTATTATATTACATTTAAGAACTAAAAGCGTTCGTCTTTTCTCGCTCAATTGAGTTCACAAAAAGTACTTACAAAATAAAAAAACGTAACAAACGTATTTGTAAAATTACTAACTTAATGAACGTTAAAATATTGTTGGTTCAAAAACGAAGCCGTGGTACCTACATAGTGTAACCTGTAGTAATGCATAAAACTCCGTGAAGTTTCCCCATAGGGGAAAAATCTTAGATCATGTATACATATGTCTACGTTATTGCTTACAATAATCAACATTGCATCAGCTCCAGAATCCCAAAAATCCTTTCAAACCGATTGCATACCTACAGTACCCCAAATGTCGACTTTCGAACGACATCCATAATGCCCATTCTAAGTTTCATTAAAGAAGTGTCCTTCTTGGTGGTACATATGTACATAATATCCTTTGAAAACCCAAAAATGAGCTTGTGGTGATTTTAAAGGGCTCAACTCACCGAATACTGTATTTTGATATGCATATCGACTATAATGCATTCCTAAAGAAAAAGGGACCTTTTTTGTCCAAAGACATCTTTCTCATAACAAGTTCCGACACCAAAATAATAAGGATCGCCCCACTTAACTTCCATCCGAGTTTCGTCGAGATCGGTCCACGGGGAGAGCCAGGAGAACCAATTATTGAGGGATGACTTTATGTTCTCTTCAATGACGAATTTACCGCTATTCCCGCAACTTATCAAAATCGTGATTGTCAATTCTGAGTCAGAGCGATCAAAGGATAATGTACACCAAATTTGGTGAAGATCGAACTACGGGAAGGTACATTTTAAGCGTGAAACGTTTTCGTAACAGTTTTTGGTGACGCTTTTTCATGGAACGACAACCAGTATTTCTCAGGTAGCCTCCACAAAGACATACCTAAACATGTCAATAGTCAAGTTTCGCGAACAAAACCTTTTCTAACCATACGGTCCAAATTACAAAATGAAATGAATTGATGTTTGAAAAATTTGGACTAAACGTAAAATCGATACTGACTGAAGCCAGTAGCATCAAATTCCACATTATTTAGGACCACGGCCTGTTCGTTTTTCCAGGGACCAGAGTTTGTGGATCAGGAACAATGTCCTCAATTTTCGCCTTCTTCGTCAATTAAACAATTGAAGAAAGCAGTTCACCTACTCTTGAAAATGAATATGAATATAAAAAATTTTAACATCGAAAAGGATGAATGGAAAATTGCTACTACTCCAGGAAAATTGGCATTTTACTTCGGAAAAATTAGGGGAAGGCTGGATTTTTGCATGGGCCTTTTCTTTCGAGGTCCTAAACAAGACCCTAAAAGCCCCCGTCTCAACGAGTGCCGCTAGCGGTACTACAGAGGGTCAAAGACCCTCGAAAACAGGTTTTTCTGAATATCTTAATAACGGTAGCATATACAAAAAAAGTCGTGTATGGCAAATTTTAAACTCTTGTGCTTTTTCAATTAACGATGGAAATACCGAATACGTTCTGGCACTCCTAACGGTGCCAGGTGGTCTAAAGGTATTTTTAGCATGGTTTCACGAAAATCAATATAACGGTAACTCATACTAAAAACTTTTGCATGGAAAATTTGTAGCCTATAGAGTTCTTAGGAAAGTGGCCAAATTTCGTATCAACACGTGCAGCCTCACGGGCACTGTAGGGGTTTAAACCTTGAAAAAAGGTATGGGTTTTTCGTGAATGGCGCTAAGACTGGGGAGTGTGCTCTATGGTCTTCTAGGAAAAATTTGTAGCTTTTGTGGTTTTTAGTTAGACCCCCAAAGTCCCCAAAGATGGGAGCCCCCTAACGAAGTTCCTCATAATGGAACAAGGGTCCAAACATTCAATTAAGCAGTTTTTGGGGAATATTTTTACAACGGTAACGTGTAACGTGCATCAATCTGACATTCGGATATTTAACTAAGCATTGTATAAGCTGCAAATTCACAATATAACAGTTTTCGGTGCACATTACCGTTATAGAGATATTCAAAAAAAAAATGACGGGTGAAAATTACAGACTTTGGCTTTTCCATGGTGTGATGCTGGCACAACCAAAGAATGTCCTTGATTCTGGGGAAGGGGGAGGAGCACAAAATTTTTTTATTGGAAAAGTGGAGAGCACATAATTAGCACATAATTATGCAATTGGTTTCATTCCGATCGGGTGAAAATTACAGATTTTGGCTTTTCCATGGTGTGATGCTAGCACAACCAAAGAATGTCCTTGATTCTGGGGAAGGGGGAGGAGCACAAAATTTTTTTATTGGAAAAGTGGAGAGCACATAATTAGCACATAATTATGCAATTGGTTCCATTCCGATCGGGTGAAAATTACAGATTTTGGCTTTTCCATGGTGTGATGCTAGCACAACCAAAGAATGTCCTTGATTCTGGGGAAGGGGGAGGAGCACAAAATTTTTTTATTGGAAAAGTGGAGAGCACATAATTAGCACATAATTATGCAATTGGTTCCATTCCGATCGGGTGAAAATTACAGATTTTGGCTTTTCTATGGTGTGATGCTGGCACAACCAAAGAATGTCCTTGATTCTGGGGAAGATGGAGGAGCACAAAATTTTTTTATTGGAAAAGTGGAGAGCACATAATTAGCACATAATTATGCAATATGTTTTATTCCGATCGGGTGAAAACTACAGATTTTGGCTTTTCCATGGTGTGATGCTAGCACAACCAAAGAATGTCCTTGATTCTGGGGAAGGGGGAGGAGCACAAAATTTTTTTATTGGAAAAGTGGAGAGCACATAATTAGCACATAATTATGCAATTGGTTCCATTCCGATCGGGTGAAAATTACAGATTTTGGCTTTTCTATGGTGTGATGCTGGCACAACCAAAGAATGTCCTTGATTCTGGGGAAGGGGGAGGAGCACAAAATTTTTTTAATGAAAAAGTGGAGAGCACATAATTAGCACATAATTATGCAATTGGTTTCATTCCGATCGGGTGATAATTACAGATTTTGGCTTTTCTATGGTGTGATGCTGGCACAACCAAACAATGTCCTTGATTCTGGGGAACGGAGAGGAGCACAATTTTTTTTTATTGGAAAAGTGGAGAGCACATAATTAGCACATAATTATGCAATTGGTGTCATTCCGATCGGGTGAAAATTACAGACTTTGGCTTTTCCATGGTGTGATGCTAGCACAACCAAAGAATGTCCTTGATTCTGGGGAAGGGGGAGGAGCACAAAATTTTTGTATTAGAAAATTGAAGAGCACATAATTAGCACATAATTATGCAATTGGTTTCATTCCGATCAGGTGAAAATTACAGATTTTGGCTTTTATATGGTGTGATGCTGGCACAACCAAAGAATGTCCTTGATTCTGGGGAAGGGGGAGGAGCACAAAATTTTTTTATTGGAAAAGTGGAGAGCACATAATTAGCACATAATTATGCAATTGGTTTCATTCCGATCGGGTGAAATTTACAGATTTTGGCTTTTCCATGGTGTGATGCTAGCACAACCAAAGAATGTCCTTGATTCTGTGGAAGGGGGAGGAGCACAAAATTTTTTTATTGGAAAAGTGGAGAGCACATAATTAGCACATAATTATGCAATTGGTTTCATTCCGATCGGGTGAAAATTACAGATCTTGGCTTTTCTATGGTGTGATGCTGGCACAACCAAAGAATGTCCTTGATTCTGGGGAAGGGGGAGGAGCACAAAATTTTTTTATTGAAAAAGTGGAGAGCACATAATTAGCACATAATTATGCAATTGGTTTCATTCCGATCGGGTGATAATTACAGATTTTGGCTTTTCTATGGTGTGATGCTGGCACAACCAAACAATGTCCTTGATTCTGGGGAACGGGGAGGAGCACAAAATTTTTTTATTGGAAAAGTGGAGAGCACATAATTAGCACATAATTATGCAATTGGTTTCATTCCGATCGGGTGAAAATTACAGATTTTGGCTTTTCCATGGTGTGATGCTAGCACAACCATGGAATGTCCTTGATTCTGGGGAAGGGGGAGGAGCACAAAATTTTTTTATTAGAAAAGTGGAGAGCACATAATTAGCACATAATTTTGCAATTGGTTTCATTTTAATCGGGTGAAAATTACAGATTTTGTATTTTCTATGGTGTGATGCTGGCACAACCAAACAATGTCCTTGATTCTGGGGAACGGGGAGGAGCACAAAATTTTTTTATTGGAAAAGTGGAGAGCACATAATTAGCACATAATTATGCAATTCGTTTCATTCCGATCGGGTGAAAATTACAGATTTTGGTTTTTCCATTGTATGATGCTAGCACAACCAGAGTGTCCTTGATTCTGGGGGAGGGGGATGAGTACAACATTTTGTTATTGGAAAAGTGGAGAGCACATAATTAGCACATAATTATGGTATGGGTTTCGTTTCGATTGGGTTATATTTACTTAATGGTTGTGCTAGCATCACGTGATGCTAGCACAACCAATTATAAACCTTAATTCTAGGGAGGGGGGACGAGTACAAAATTTTTTAAAGGGGGACGAAATTAGCACATAATTAGCACATAATTATGGGGTATGTCCCAGTTTGATTTTCGAAAGTGGTAATTCCAGCATCACAGACGTCGTTACTTTGCATTTTCCTTTCCGCTAACTGTTTATGCACTTCTGCACTAATGAAAGTACGTTTAAACTCCGCCACTAACAAACTTTTGAGTTCTTGGTACGCACTTACAAAAACCGATTCAAGATACAACTGGGCCGCCCCGGTCATTTTACCGCGCGCCTGAACATATTTTTGCTTTTCATTAAGTCCATACGCGTCCGCGTTTTGTTCGAAATTAGCGAACCAATGTTCCACAGACACACTTTGACCGTCGTAATTTGGCACAACTTTCGAAAAATTCTCGGCCGTAATTTTTTGATCACTTTGTTTATTTTCGTCCGCCTGAACTTTTAACGTTAACAACTGTATCAGATCCTGTAAACTTTTATTATTTTGCTGCATCATGGCTTCCATCTTTATTGTACCAACCGCGACAACCTCTCGAGGACTACCTACACGACTAGTATTATCGACTTCGAATTCTCCTTCACTTTTGCTCATATTCCGATCTCTAACTGTTGATCTTGTGCTGTATTTTCTTTCTTTTTGCACTACAGATAAGCCACTATTAACTGTTTTTTTCATCGCCTACAGAACGATTTGGGCATACGCGCACAACATTTCTTTGTTAAAATGGTCGACCGAGTTGAGCCCCCAAATGTAGAAAGTCTTTTATTAATTCAAAATAATTCAAGTATAATAATATATAAGAAATTGTACGTATAATGTACTATGTGCTGAACAGCGGGACGGCGCGGCGAGACAACTGGACGACTGCTCCACTCAACAACAGACTGCCGACTGACTCGACAGGTTCTCCTTCCTTCAGTCCGTTACATGTATAAGGTGCTTGAGCCTTCGGATGTGACCTAAAATTTCATTGATACTGAAAATATACATAGAAGAAATAAGCATAATCCTTGATTTGTACCAAAGAACACGTCCACAATAGAGAGTTTTAGCAAGTCGTAAAAACCGCGGTGGTACGACTTGGCAGCATTAAATTTAATTTGTCTACCTTAAATTAAGCTGAACACACAATTCACGCTATCCTAGGATACGACAGCAATGAAATATTTCAATTTTTATTTATCCTTTTTAGGGTTTGCTCGACTTGCTAAAAGTCTAGCTGTAGTAACTCTGAAATAACCTTTTTTACATACACATTAGACTCCCTTGAATTATATACAGGGTGTCCGGAAACTGCCGCATAAACGCACCGGATTGTGATTCCTCATGTGACTTCCAGCAAAAAAGTTGTATTGAACATATCCTCAGCTTAACCCTTTAGCTGCCACAGGCATTTTCTTGCACGACTTAAAGCCTAATATCTCCAAAGCTAGACCAGCTAGAATAGTGAAATAAAATGTCTTTTATAGCCAACAAATTTACCTATAAAATAAAATTAACCACACTAAAATCGGATAAGAGGTTTGGTTTTTACAGAGCTTCAAAGTCAAATTTTTGTGATTTGACCCAAAAACAATCTTTTTTTCCATTTTAATTTTCTCCAACTTGTGCTTGTACGATTCTTTTAAAAATTGGTGCATAGTCTTATAATCATATCTTTCTTACATCATTTTAATCTAGCTCCATTATTTCTAACAGTTTTTATACGTTAAGTGTAGAAAATTAGGGTTAATTTTAGCTCGAATTCAATACAATTCAATTCACACTGCCCCTAAAGATCTGCAATATTGGTAAAATCTATTCAAAGTATGTCGAAATCGAGCCAAAATAGTGTGTACACAGAATTTCCCATCTTATGGAAACATTAAGGAACAGTTTCTTTAAAAGTAAGAAATCTAATACCCTCTGCAATGTCTAGAAATTTGAATAATTTTTTTCATACATTAAGGATCTGTCGAATAGTATGAAGTTATATTTTGCTCATCCGTATCGCCTTTAAATTTAACTCAACGTACTGAACTTCTGCAAGAGAGTCGTTACTTTGGAATCTACCTCCATTTGCCATAAAGCAATTTATTTTGAACTCCTTTTATTTGGTCGGAGCAACTCAATTTTTGGCAAACATCAACTTCATTTTATTAAGAATATTTCCCTTTATTATGCTGGTTCAACTAGCATTTCTTGCAGAGTTACAGTAAAAAATGTAAATGTCAAAAAATGATAATATCCAATTTTATTTTTTGGTCTAGGGTATAATTTATCAAAATAGGTCAATTGTATTATATGTCATTGCAACGGTAATTTTGAGTAGTTTCATGTGTCCTCGAACCATTTTGCTGTAACTTTTATAGTTTTTCAAATCATTAGGAAAAACTGAAAAATGATTCCCTCTCCCCCCTTATAATCGAAATAACTTCAAAACGGCTGATCATATCTGCGTGAAATCAATTCCATTCGATTTAGAATGGCCAAATACATTAAGATTGATTTTCCGCAGCGTCAAAATTGTAACACACTGCGTTGAGATGCCTACACCATACCAACGCGAATATTCGCCAGTTTTGCAGTATTTATTTGACAGGTGCAGTGTTGTACTCATCGATGTTGGTGTATCCGAAAAAGATGCAGATTTGGAATAAGTTGTTTGGGTATTGACCGATTTAGCATTCGCCTGATTCGCCTACTAGAACTTGTTCAAGTCAAAACGTCCATAGCTCCTCTCCAGGGGGAAGGGAGGTGATAAATTATGGCTGAACGTCAAGACAGAGTCCTTTTATACTCTCCACCAAAAACTAGTTCAATAGGATGAAAACTACGTTTATCTCTGGTTCAAAGGACCCAACATATTTTGCAGTAGATATTCAAAAATCGTGTCAAAAACAGCTAACATGACATAACACAATGGGTTATAATAGTATCCTGGGGTTCTATGGGTTTATGATTCTTACATATTAGTAATCTTGAGACTTTCTGGAATAATGTAACATAAACAGACGCTTGGAGGCACGTGGAGGTAGTTGTTAAAACTAGGCCTGTTCGGTACCGAGATTTCAGTACCGGGTTCCGGTTTTTTTCAATACCCGGTACCACAAGCGGTTTCCCTGACTCAGGTTTTTTTTTCAGTACCGACGGTTTTTTTTAACCATGAGCCGGTTTTTTTGAGTACCGGGTTAAAAACCGACTCAGGTTTTTTTCAGTACCGACGGTTTTTTCAACCATGAGCCGGTTTTTTTGAGTACCGGGTTAAAAACCGACTCAGGTTTTTTTCAGTACCGACGGTTTTTTCAACCATGAGCCGGTTTTTTTGAGTACCGGGTAAAAAACCGGTACCAAAAAACCTGAAAAAAACCGGCTCATGGTTGAAGTGAATCGTTCTTTTTAACTCGGTACCAAAAAACCGACTCGTTGGTCGGTTTTTTAACTCGGTACCAAAAAAACCGGGATATCGGTACTTTAGAATATCGGGTCCGGTACCAAGTGAACACCGCTTTTGTACCGGGATCCCGGTTTTTGGAACAGGCCTAGTTAAAACTCAATGTGAAAAATCCAGTTAGGGTCAATTTGACCTTCAATGATTAAAATTAAATAAAAAAATTTTCAAAATTTTTTTTTTTTGCCTTTTTTTTGCTAACTTATTAATTATAACCCAGATATTGAAAATAAGATCATAAAACAAAGTTTTATTCGAATTTATAGTCAGGGTTTTCATTGAAACTTGATTATGGAAAAATGTGCAAAAACTGCAAAATCAATTCTTTACACTTTGAGAGCCGCTGATTTCTTACTGTGGCAGATATCGGTCCGAAACTTTTTGTAGAAAGAAACTTCAAAATGTTCACTATGCGATGAATCATTCACAAAAGCTCTCCAATAATATATATTTTTTGAATTTTTGCCTCTACCGCCCACTGTGCGCCGGTGTGGGCATCACTTATATTTAATTTGTCACTTTCAATAGATTACTCACAGCACGGAAGTAGAACTTGTTTATGCGCTAGTTAGACTCTCGTGACATACAATTTTGCATGAGTACGAAGAGTGCAGTTGAGAAGAGTACATTGTCTATGTATTAGCGACAATGCTTGCATTAGCGAGAATATAGCGGCAATTGTTATGTTATTATTTTGCATTAGTTAGAAAGAAAAGCAATGTCACGAGAGTCCAACTAGCACATAAATAAATTCTAGTTCCGGGCTGTGAGTAACGATGGTTTTGAGATATGCCCAATAAGTGAATCGTTATATTAAATGAGGCAACGCCATAATATGTGATGTATGTATGTATATGAATGCGAAGCTTCCTTAAAGCTACAGTCAGACCGTGCTAGTTACTAGTGCATGCATACAAGAAATCTCCACGGTGACGACGACGTCAACAACGAAACAGTGTCATATAAATGGGTGACTACGCGTTGTTACGACGTTCGTTACCGAGAGTGTGTGCAACTAGACGCGTGAATAGTCACCCTATCTACCTAGGAATTAGTTGCATGCGCGAAATTACCACGGTGACGACGCGACGTCGTAAACAATCAAAAAAGTTCAACAAAAACAACAAAAACAAATTGTTGTTGGACGGTGGATGTGACATGCCCAAAAAATGATTTGAGAATCCACCGTCAAGTTTGTTCATAGTGGAACATCACGTGTGTATACACGTTTTTGTTGTTTTTCGTTGATCCTGTTCTCTGACACATAGAAGCAGTGGCCGTGTCGAATCGGTGGCTAGCCATTGCCTAGCCCCACTCAAAAATGATTCGACACCAGGGTGTATTTCTAGTCCTATATAAGAGGATCGAACACCTTTGCCTGGTTGAGTCCGGTAATGCCTCTCATGGTATTACATGGCGCGCTACATACGTAGAGGCATCTGACGAGAATTTTAGCGCGCCATGTAATATCATTTCGAAACCCGACTCGAAATACACTTTGTCTGCCGCATTTATGCTGGAGTTTGCACACACAAGTGATATACCACTATGCACCAGCTGTATAGTGGATAGATGCATTTTGTGTGTCGCATCTCTGGCGGAGTATAATCAAAAAAGTGTTATGCAATTTTACTACCCAGATAGCACAATACTGATGTTTTGTTGATTCTGTACTGAGCCTTATATTCAATGTATTGATCCTCTCAGTATACCACTATTGATTCTTTTATATGGACGATGTCCGCTTTTAAGGCATTTTGATTGGTTGATGTTTTCGAAAAGGGGAAATTTTATTGATGATGGCCATCAATACTGTGTCGAAATAATATCGAACCAAAAGAATGAAAAGAATCGAATTTATATCGATATACCATTGATATAATATCGAATATGTGCATAATAATATATGTTGATGGCTTTTATCTGAAATTTCCAAATTACATAAAAAACATGTCTTTGTCAATTTCTTTTATTTTGTTCACTTTATTCAAAAATTAACATTTACATTATGTATATTTAACATATTTTTTTGGTCGCCTTGTTTCTTCCATCTTTTGTTGGTAACTTGAAAATCTAAGGCGTTCCTAAAGGCATACGTCCATAACAATTTCTCAATTTTCGACGGATTCTAAAAGGAAAATTTAAATATCCAAATAAATAAACTGAGAGTAAATGTTACGATAAACAATGTTCACTTACCGTAAAAAAGACAGGCTGCAATAAATCGAGTCTTCCTCACTAAATCTCCTTCACTTCAGAACTTTGAAAACTTTTTTGGGCATAATTTTAAAAACTTAACGAAAATTTTCTCCTATTGTCAAGAATTGTTGAACGGATCGTTTTTGAATTGATTCCGTATTGAATCTTTTCTTCATAGTCGTTTTTCATGGAAAACTTGATTAAAACCTCATTCGAAATGTTTCGAACAAAGAGGTAAAAACGATTAATGATTTCGCGGATCGCTTTTATACTAATTATACATTGATAGTTTTCATAATAATGACTATTGATGGCAGGCATCAATAAATTTCCATTGCAGAATCAATTGCATAGAGGGGAAATTATTGAATACTTATTGAAGCCGCAGGATCAGTTCCAAAATGCTATCTGGGTAGTAAGTAGTAATTTTTTTTTTTTGCCTCACAGAAGCTTCTGCCCCGGGGCAGGGCTTCTCGGCATCACTTTACTTACTATGCGTACGTAAGTGACTAATCAATCAATCGAGTGTAAACTCTAGCAGATCGATAAAATAAAATCTAAAACAAAAAATAAATTAATAAGGAAATTTATCAAAATAATTTCTTTTAAAAATTAATTTGTTAATGCAATTAAAATTAACTAAGTCCTTCAAACTGTTATAAGGAATTATTGACCTTGTAATTGGTTCGTTAAGACCATGATTTACTCTATGATAAGGCTGAACAAGAAGGTTGTTCCGCCGTAAATTGTGAGGAATAGTTCTGACTTCAAAGTTATTTAATATATCTTCACAAACAATATGAGATCAAAACAGATCTCTAATGAACATAGCGTTTAAAAACGTTCTTCTATAATCTAAAGCTTGTAAACCCAATAAGGAACAGCGAGTTTTATATTCTGGCTTGAAACGCCAGCCAATTTGATAAATAGCAAACCGTGTAAAATTGTGTTGAATTCTCTCTATACGCTCGATATGAACCTTATAGAACGGATTCCACACAATAGAACAATATTCCAAATTCGAGCGAACGAAAGCTGTAAACAATATTTTTAAGGTAAAAGGACATTAAATTCACGAGCGTTACGTTTAACAAATCCTAACATACTGTTCGCTTTTGAAATAATGTAATCAATGTGTTGTCGAAATGAAAGATCATGGTCGAAAATTACACCAAGATCTGATATTTCGGCAACCCTTTGCAGAACACTACCTGTTAAGGAGTACTCAAAGAAGATCGGAGTTTTCAATTTATATATGCTAAGTACTTTACATTTACTAACATTTAAATTTAAATTATTATTAAGGCACCAAATTTGCAGTTTTTCTAAATCGGATTGCAAGTTAAGACAATCACCTATATTGCGTATTCTCATTGCGATTTTCATATCATCGGCATACAGCCATACACGCACGAATTTAAAATTTTGTATGATATCGTTTACGAAAACTAAAAAGAAAAGTGGTCCTAAATGGCTTCCTTGCGGAACTCCTGACGAACACTTTATGATAGAGCGCGATGTACAGCCATTGAACTTTACCAACTGCGTCCTATCCGTTAGATAGGATTCCACCCAGCTAAGAAAAACCGACTGTATACCTAAATTTTCTAGTTTCTTAAGTAGGATATTATGATCTACTCTATCGAAAGCCTTCGAGAAATCGGTATAAACCACATCAACCTGCATTCCCTGCTCAATACCATCTGCAACAAATTTAGTGAATGATACCAAATTTGTTGTAATTGATTTTCCTTTAAGGAATCCATGTTGACATGGGGATATTAAACGGCTAATTAAAACATCTATTTTATTTTTAATAAGCATTTCGAACAACTTCGGTATTGCTGATAGTTTGGCTATGGGTCTATAGTTATCAATAAGATGTTTCGGACCCTTTTTGTGAACAGGGGTTATGTACGAAACTTTCCATTCATCAAGAAAAACACCTGAAGACAAGGACAAATTAAAAATAAAGGCTAAAGGACGACATAACGATTGCATACAATTCTTCAAAAATATATTAGGAATGCCATCAGGTCCGGCCTGAATACTAACATCAAGATCACGGAAATAGGTCATCCTCAAAAATCTCAAGAGCACTCGTAAGGTCCTCCTGAGCTATCCGAGGGACCAATGCACTGTGGCTTGGCTTGGTGTTAGTATTCATTTCTGGTGAAACGGAGTCTGGCACTTCGTAAACTGAATTGAAAAATCTAGCAAATCCATCACAAACCGATTGAACATCGTTGTAAAAATTGCCATTGAACTCTAAATTTTTGGGTATTCCTGTATTCTTGCGCTTGCTGTTTATAAAACTCCAAAATGTCTTTCTGTCATTTTTTATATTATTTTCAGCTCTCGCAATATACTGTTTGTAAAGATTTTTATTCATTAATTCATACTCTCTTCTCAATCTGAAGAAATGTTCTTTATTGGCAAGAGAGGATGACTTTTTATACAACTTATGAGCTTTATTTTTAGCTCTTTTAAGTTTCAACAATTCTTTACTACCCCAAGGATTTTTTGCTTTTATTTTTTTCTTTTGTAAAGGAACGTACTTATGAATAGCTTCCAATAAAATTGATTTAAAATTTGTATAACTTTCAGCAAGATTTATATTTGATATAACTGAAGCCCAATCCATATTACGAAATATTGAATTTAATTTTGTAAAGTCAGCTTTTTGAAAATTTCTAGTAAGAGTAACTTCTGCCTCTTCTTCAATGTAATCATAAAAAACAAACTCAAGAAGAAGAGCACTATGATGCATTGAATTGGGCAAAAATGGTTTATCTACTTTAATTACAGAAGCATTGAAATCAGTACTAACAAAAATCAAATCTAAAATTCTACCAATTGAATTTTTAACAAAGTTCATTTGCATCAAATCCATGGCAAATAAACAATCTGTTAGAACTTATATTACCAAGATTGAAATCCCCAACGACGATCAATTTGTCTTTTTCCTCAAAGGATAATCTGGAGATATTATCTAAATGTTTTTTATAAACATCAACTGAACTCAAAGGTGGTAAATAGCTATTAAAAATGTATATTTTTTCGCTACTAGAAACATTAATAGAAACACATATCTGTTCCACGTCCTTATGAAAAAGCTCAACTTCATGAGATGGGAATGTTGTTTTGATAGCACTGGGCCTGAGGGGCGCGAATCTAGCACGCTACCACTGAGCTGTATACTACTGTCTGTGAAAAATACTATTCAGATAACTCAGTTAAGCTGAGTTTGAATCCGCTACTGGCCAAATGAAACAAAGAGAACAAAGGCAACTCGAGCGGCGATGTAAACAACACACAACCAAAAACTTTCCGAAGTGATAATATATAATTTCACTGCACTATATGATAGCTATTGTTTGTTGGGTATGCTGATTATGACAACCACTTTTGCACCTCGTTTGAGAGACCCTGATAACATTCCCCGACTACAAAGGTATTCGTAGAAAATACCCTACCACTCGATACATTCATACTAAATTTATTGCTGATTATTATCTACTTTTGCACCTTGTTTAGGACACCCTGTTAGCATTTCCCAATCTCAAAGGTATTCGTACTAAATACCCTACCATTCAACACATTCATACTAAATTTATTGCCGATTATAATCTACTTTTAACATTTTCCAATCTCAAAGGTATTTGTAGCAAATACCCTACCATTCTACAAATTTACACTGAATTTCATGTCGATATACGAGCCGATATACCCTTTCCCGATGACAAATAGAATAATCGACTTTCGCACCTCGTCTCGGACACCCTGTTACCATTTCGTACTCTCAAAGGCATTCGTAGCAAATACCCTACCATTCTACACATTCAAACAAAAATTTTTCCCGATTATAATCAGCTTTTGCACCTTTTTTAGGGCACCCTGTGTAGCAAATACCCTACCATTCTACAAATTTACACTGAATTTCATTTCGATGTACGAGCCGATACACCCTTTTCCGATGACAAATAGAATAATCGACTTTCGCACCTCGTCTCGGACACCCTGTTACCATTTCGTAATCTCAAAGGCATTCTAGGCAAATACCCTACCATTCTACACATTCAAACAAAATTTATTCCCGATTATAATGAGCTTTTGCAAGTAGTAGGAATATGGGGGTTCTAAATAATTTGACCTTGAAGTTGAGGGCAGGGGCGGCAGATGGCGCTGGTTGATGTATAGCGGTTCTGGCTCACATGACGTCATAGTCATTGTTTACTGTTTGAAATTGTTCAAGGTCATCTAATTTGGTATGATAGTAGTCATATGGGATGTTTGAGATGAAATGTCTTGAGTTGATGATGTAATAGATAAGGTTTGGTCAGTGGTATTGGCGGCACCTGCCGTTGCTGAGTATGGGCAGGGGCGGGAGATGGCGGTGGTTGATAAGTCACAGTGTGAAGGCGACGTGTTTTGGTGATGTTGAGGGCAGGTGGGATAAGGTGGCGTTGAGCGCAGGTGGGGTCAAGGCGGCGTGTTTTGGTGATGTTGAGGTGGGATAAGGCGGCGTTGAGCGCGGTGTTTTTGTTAAAATTGAGGTGGGATAAGGCGGCGTGTGTGAAGGCGACGTGTTTTGGTGATGTTGAGGGCAGGTGGGATAAGGTGGCGTTGAGCGCAGGTGGGGTCAAGGCGGCGTGTTTTGGTGATGTTGAGGTGGGATAAGGCGGCGTTGAGCGCGGTGTTTTTGTTCAAGTTGAGGTGGGATAAGGCGGCGTTGAGCGCGGTGTTTTTGTTAAAATTGAGGTGGGATAAGGCGGCGTTGAGCGCGGTGTTTTTGTTCAAGTTCAGGTGGGATAAAGCGGCGTTGAACGCGGCGTTTTTGCTGGACTTGGGCCTGGGAAAATGGTTGATGCTGAGGTGGGATAAGGCGGCGTTGAGCGCGGCATTTTTGTTGGACTTGGGCCTGGGAAAATGATTGATGTTGAGGTGGGTTAAGGCGGCATCTTTGTTGAACTTGGGCCTGGGAAAATGGTCGGCTCGTGGGAAACACACATAGAACATAGATTTCAATGGCAGGTTGAGGGGATTCCCATAACGTCATCGTCTTTGACGTGGTTTAAGGCGGCGTTGAGCGCAGGTGATTGGGCGTGGGAAAACCGGAAGATGACGGCGCCCTATTGTTTTGAGGCTGTTGAGCCTGGGAAAATGTGGGTATTTCAGTTCATTGAAATATGAAATACATAAAAGGACTTGGAAAAAGATTGTTTACGTTTAGTGCTGCTGTGGTGGGCACATTTCACAACATGAGTTTTGCTGATAAGCGCCATAGCATTGGCCGGCACAATAGTTTTGAATTGACCGAGACGAATGAAAAATTGATAAGAACTATTAAGTCGAATAGCCATGTATCTGTTTAGTGTTGTGATTGACTAATTTCATAAAATAAGTTTTGTGATAAGCAATATAATTGGTTAGTACAATAGCTATGTATGTCCGAGATGAATGTAAAATAGATAAGGACCGATCAGGTGATGGCGGCGTTTTTTGTTGAGGACAGGTGATGCGACGTTTTTGCTTAGGCTGCGGCCGGATGTTGAGGGATGTATGGATATAGTTGGGCGTGGGAAAATTCTGTTGTTTCATGGTACAGTAAAACCTGCATAAGTTGGCCACCCAAGGACGGACAATTTTCGGTCAAGATAGAGAGATTGGTCAACTTGTTTAACGTAATGTTGAATGTACAAGGGCGGAAAAAATGATCAATTTAATAAGCTGATCATTGGTCATATTATAGAGTGATCCACTTAGGGAGGTTCCACTGAACCTGTTTATGTTGAGGTGGCGCCTAAAATTGGGTTATGGAGACTTGTTTGTTTATGTTGAAATCAGCTGATGGCATAATTTTTTGTTTATGTTGAGGTCAAATGGTAGCGACGGACATCCATGTTTATATTGAGGCGGCATGTTTATTTATGCCCAGGTGGCTAAGAGTCGGTTAAGATGACCGTAGATTACCGATTACGTAATCGTGTTTGTAAAGTTATTCATGATCGTTTGTTTATGTGTCTTCATGTCCAGACACCGGGAATCCCTTCTCTTTGTTTATATTGAGGTCGGTGTGTTTATGTTCAATGTACTTGGACGTGGAGAAAAATGTTGCCGCTTCGTGCGGGACACATGTAACCTTGCTTTCCAAGAAACGTTCAGGGGATTCCGATGACGTCATCTAGTTGTCAATGTACTTGGGAACCCCGTTCGATTTCATGATCGTTTGTTGTTATTCATGTGCTCGGTTTGGTTTAGGCGACTCCTAAGGTTGTTCATTGTGAAATACTTAGGTAGGTTTATGTTTCATGTCGATAAGAAATGTACTTGAATTATTTTGTAGTGTGTGTATTCAAGGCGATTAGGTATATATGCGGTTTTCTAATGTTGTTGCTTATGGCGATAATTGGTATGATTTCCTTCTTTTTCGAGGAAGATTTAAATATAAATATTATTGTGGTTGTCTCCCATTTAATGTGATAAAGAGTATAATTGATGGGCGAAATAGTTTTCTAGTGGTTGAGATAGTTCAACTTATATAGACTAAGTCGAATGAATTTAGGTACATATGCGGTTTTCTAATGATTTATGTATGCTGATAGTGGTACTTGCTTCGATTTGAATGTGATTTCAATTTGTATGAGACTGGTATTTCAGTTTATTGAGTAAAACATATGAGATTTTGGATAGGTTTGTTTGTTTGTGGTTATTATTGTGGCTGATTGTCTCGGCGATTCAAAGAGCTCGCCACTAAGATCCATGTAATTGTCTTAATATAAAGCATACCGAATATGACATCAATTAATCTTAAGAAAACGTCTAAAGTCAATGTTTATGACGTTGTTTTGCAGTGTGTGGGTGCACCCTTAGGTTCATGGTGGATGTTGCTGTTGGATGGGTTATGGGAAAATGGTTGTGATATGTGAAAATATGATCGTGATCGGGAGTAGGATATTGATTGATCGATCGACTGGGTTGAGTGAAGTGTATGTACATACATATACTCTGCTGTTTTATAGT
This sequence comes from Microchrysa polita, assembly GCA_949715475.1. Lineage (NCBI taxonomy): Eukaryota > Metazoa > Arthropoda > Insecta > Diptera > Stratiomyidae > Microchrysa > Microchrysa polita. The sequence goes on along the minus strand of OX454417.1, from coordinate 40,459,409 downwards.
GTCTGGTTGCTAGATTAGCGATCATGTAATTTGAATGGTTTAGACATTGTATAAGTGGATTTTCATGACGATTTGTGTGGATTTATGTTTATGTTTCATTAAGATAAGAATTGTACTTGAATTATTATTAAATGTCTTTATGATAATGAATATAATTTAGGGGGCGAAGTAGTTTTCGGATGTCCGAGTCATTTTAAATGACTATAGCGTATAGCGATAGGGTGAATTATAATGATAGACAAATCTTTTTTTTTTTTGAAGATTTCAATAGAAATATTATTGTGGTTGTCTCCCATTACATGTGATAAAGAGCGAAGAAATTGTTGCAGGTGTAAAAGTCGGCGGATTTTGTAAAGTAAACCATCAAATTTTTGAAGTCCAAGGATGTTATTATCATGGACATCCTATATGTGTCAAAAATAATCGAGATGAGCCTTTACACGACGATCCCAACGATACATTAAATCAGCGTTTTGAAAAATCGATAGCAAAAGTAAACCGATTGAAGGACTTAAAGTATGATGTTATTGAGATGCGGGAATGTGAGTTTGATAAATTAATGAGCAGTAACAAGCAAATGGAATATTTACGAACACATCCGATGAATAACTATACGCCTTTGAATCCACGCGACGCATTCTATGGTGGTCGTACAGGGAATGTATACAGTTATTATAAATGTAAAAATAACGAAAAGATTAAATACATTGCTATATGTTCTCTGTATCCTTGGGTTTGTAAATACGGAAAGTTTCCTACTAAACATACCCAAAAGTTCATATAGGCCATTCGGAATGTGTCGTAAAGCTAATTTTATTATTTGTTTTCAGGTTTTTTTTCAGTTGTGTATTGGTTTTGTCATTTTTTCTCAATTTAGAAAATATATAGAACAATTATTATAAAGATTAGCGTTTCGATTTCAAGTTTTTTTAGTGCTTCAATTTTCAAGTTTTTTCTGTTGTTTTCTCAAATTACGAACTCGGTCACCTTAATATTTTGGTTCTTCTTTTTCAGCGTTAGCTTTACTTTTTCCGGTTCTAGTGCTTTAGGTTGGATCATGTTTTTTCAATTTAGAGTTTCAGAAAGCTGTAAAATCTGGTGCAAAAAATATTATTTTCCGAAAAAAGGCGGACCGTTTGCTTGTTTGTTTAGGCAGTTCCTACGATTGTTCATTCCTATTTTTTCTTATAGTAATAATGTGACTAGGTATCACTTTCTCTGTGGAAGAAAAAGATGTGAGTATAGCACATGATATGATGAATCATATGTGCGTAATGATCCTAAAATTCTGCCATATAGCCTCACACTATACTATATTTAGACATGGACTTTAATAATAATTCAGTTTGATTTAAGTTCAGTTATCATATTCTATATTTTTTATATTTAAACCTGTGTCGATGCACCTTCGTGGCGTAGTCGTATTTCTGAATGAACTTAAATACCAGTCCTATACCAGTTGAAATAACATTCTATAGGTACAATTCAATCAAAGCAAGTCGCAATATCACTATAAGCAAAGCATTAGAAAATTTACAATACAACTTACTTGCTATACTCACATCTTTTTCTTCCACAGAGAAAGTGATACCTAGTCACATTATTACTATAAGAAAAAATAGGAATGAACAATCCTAGGAACTGCCTAAACAAACAAACAAACGGTCCGCCTTTTTTTCGGAAAATAATATTTTTTGCACCAGATTTTACAGTTTTCTGAAACTCTGAATTGAAAAAACATAATCCAACCTAAAGCACTAGAACCGGAAAAAGTAAAGCTAACGCTGAAAAAGAAGAACCAAAATATTAAGGTGACCGAGTTCGTAATTTGAGAAAACAACAGAAAAAACTTGAAAATTGAAGCACTAAAAAAACTTGAAATCGAAACGCTAATCTTTATAATAATTGTTCTATATATTTTCTAAATTGAGAAAAAATGACAAAACCAATACACAACTGAAAAAAAACCTGAAAACAAATAATAAAATTAGCTTTACGACACATTCCGAATGGCCTATATGAACTTTTGGGTGTTTAGTAGGAAACTTTCCGTATTTACAAACCCAAGGATACAGAGAACATATAGCAATGTATTTAATCTTTTCGTTATTTTTACATTTATAATAACTGTATACATTCCCTGTACGACCACCATAGAATGCGTCGCGTGGATTCAAAGGGTGAATTCACATTGTAAGAAGTAACCGGACGGGTAAACTTGCAAGACAAGAACCATCGTATGATCATTTCACACTATCCGATCAAAACACGGACCGGCGAACAATAATCACACAGCAAGTATGTTTAAATGTTGCCATGCACGCTCCAAAGTTAGTGTACAATGAAATGACGAGTCGACAAGATTAAAATGCGAGTAAAACACGCGCTAATTGTCGTCGCAGAACGCCTGAACTATCGGTAGATGCAATCGTCTTATCGATCGTACGTTTCTTACGAAAGAAAAACAATCGTGTCACGATTTTTTTCTTTCGTAAGACTCGTTCTTACAATGTGAAATGCACAATACTTGTCTGCTGGCCACTACAAAAGCTCTCCTGTCTTGCAAGTTTACCCGTCCGGTTTCGTCTTACAATCTGAAATCAGCCAAAGGCGTATAGTTATTCATCGGATGTGTTTGTAAATATTCCATTTGCTTGTTCTTCTTCTTCCTTGCCTCATTCTTTATACCGCTCCACGGCTTCGCGCTGCTCGACCTGTGGTGTAGGCACATCGCCTGTTTTGACGATAATTTCTCAGCATATTTCTACAGGCAGCTCTATCTTGGATCGTGTCATCGCCGAGACCAATGCGTTGTTGTTGCTTTTTCATTTGACATATCCAGGTGTTCTTCGGTCTGCCTCTGGCCTTGGGTCCATCAAGTGGAACTTCCATTGATATCGCTTTCTTTGCGGGGTTCTCAGGCGGACGCCTTTGAACATGGCAATACCAATCCATTTGTCGGTCTTCAAGCTTTTCGGTGATTGGTTGGTCTATGGACAAGCTGCCTCGGATGTAGCTACTCTTGATGTGGTCCCTTTTGGTTACACCAACTGACATGCGTAACATTTTCATTTCAGTCGCTGTCACAACTTGCCCTTTAGCTTGAGTGGCATTTTCTTATCGCAGAAAACTCCTGAGTTTTCTCGCCACGTCATCCACCCAACCTTTGTGCGGTGTTTGATGTCATCATCGCATGTAGCTCCGCTGTTCACCATCGAGCCAAGGTACTTGAACTTGGTGCAAGACTTAAGCTGCTCTCCTTTGACGTACATATCTGGTATCGGTGCATCTGGGTCTGAGAATGGGCAGCATAAGAACTCAGTCTTTGTTATACTTACCCTCAGTCCATGCTCCTCCAGAATGTCACACCATTTTGTAAGGGCAGCTTGCAAGGCAACGATGTTTGGGCTACTGAGGACTATATCATCGGCAAATTTGCTTGTTACTGCTCATTAATTTATCAAACTCACATTCCCACATCTCAATAACATCATACTTTAAGTCCTTCAATCGGTTTACTTTTGCTATCGATTTTTCAAAACGCTGATTTAATATATGGTTGGGATCGTCGTGTAAAGGCTCATCTCGATTATTTTTGACACATATAGGATGTCCATGATAATAACATCCTTGGACTTCAAAAATTTGATTGTTTACTTTTACTCCAGGCGATCGGTCGTGAAATCGGGCTTCAGAGTGCATGCCAAGCACTGTCTGAGATTATTTTAGAAATCCATAGGGTATTAGTCAGAAAGCTTAAATTTAAGTTTGCACCACTTGAACAATTTTCTAACGGTACTTATGAAGGTTTTTGTCTTGTTTGGGTTTCCGGCGTATATCTCCGCTCCCAATGGTAGCATTTCCAAAAAAAGGCCACCGAATTGTTTGGTACAAAATTTTCTTCATCTTTGGCATAGCGACTGTTCACCATAAAGCAGTAGGTAAAATGTTACATCGTGTCAAAGTTGAAAAAACAGTTTTTCAAGTCAGGTTTTTGCAAATAAGTCAATAACGGTGATTTTTCGCGCAAAAATTAATAAAAGTGGACTTGTACCTTATTGGATTCCCTACAATCCAGAAAAGAAATAAAGTCGATACGATCAGCTGCAGCCGAGATATACCCTAAAGAAAGTGAGAATTCCGAAGTAACTATGCGTTACACTCGTACATACTTATAGGTATAATTTGTTGCAGATGCAGTTAGGATGGTGAAGCTTCGGGTCTTTGCACGATTGATTGCGCAATTTCTGCTCAAATATTCTATTTTAACACTGGTAAATTCTGTAGTTTGTTGACGTATACCTTCTTTTTGAGGGTAAAAAGTCTGAAGCCATCAGAACAGGCGATTGCGGTAACCATTTTATGTTAGCATTTTTCATCATTAAATTTTCCAAAAATCTTTCCTCCTCATTGGAAAGGGACGTTTTACCCACCCGATATTTGTAATACAGTAGCGGAAATTGAAATAGGTTCACCCCCATAAAGTAAGGTTTTCCATAAACCTGACAGTTCACTAATGGGATAAAGTACCTAATTCACTTTCTTTTAATTCTGGATGGTTTATTTAGTGATGAGGGTACGTTTTTATTATTTTCTTCAGTAGAATCCTGAATATGATATACAGATCTACTTGGTTGTGGAAGGGGGACCAACGTTGGAATATCATAAATGTCATCGTAGCAATCTTCATCATTTATATCTTCGGTTATGACTGCGACATTTGAGAATATTTTGCCACAACACGTTCTACAGATATTGGTACATGTGAGTCCAGCCTTCTTACAACCACATGCTGTCCCACAGTTTTTTTTACAAGAGCACGAAATAATATTTAATAGGTATGAAGGGATAATTTCTCCCGAAATCATCACAGGCTCCAATCCCACCTGAGTGCGCTTCCAGCCCAAGTTTTCTGGATTTAACCCTCATCCAGCGGCAGATTTTTACAACGCTTGCCGGCGGGAAAGGTACACCTGTACCTTAGTACATTTTGTATGAAAATCTTCACTATTTGTATGCATTTTGACCGTAAAACCGTTAGATTTGTCGACTAGTCACAAATTAGTATCTGTTTTTGCCGAAGTGGATGTTTTAAGAAGTTGGGTTTATGTGGATTTAATTTTTGGAGTGGTTTAATTTAGAAAATAGGCAAAACTTAAAAAAGAAAATTGAAAAAATGGGTTGCTTGGAAGTTTAATTTGACGAAATCTAAAATTAATTTACAAATGAAAAGGAGAAAAGGATTCAAATTAAGTCATTAATGATTTTAGTAGAATTTGATATGTTTGATTTGCGGATTGTGGAGTCTTTGGTTAAAATTTACCCCCTACCCCCAATATATTATTATGTTACTAGAACCCGTTACCGCTAACGAAAACAACATCAATAATTATCACATTGTCGTTATTTTCCATAAAGCAACAATGCTTGAAACAATAAATATATTGGAGAAATGAGTAAATGTGTTATTATGCGAAAGACCGGTCCTGTCAAGCAACAAGCAAGTAGAATCGGTTAGGATAATTTACAGTCTCTAATCTTTGTAAATCTAAACTCAGGCCAATTCCTACAGTAGAAAAATATCAAAAAATAGTAATTGTGATTGTTGTTGGTTAATTGAAATATATTTTCTCATATATGTAATTAAATCCCAGGATCGATTGAAAAATTAAAACAAGAAACCGAAGATTATGTGGCATAATCTATAGCAGTTATCGGTATGGTACCGACGTACAATTCAACCAAGTTTATGTACCACCCAAACATCCAATTTTAGAAATTTGGTTGGATGCTTCTGCTGGTTTTCAGCTGAAACTTCAAAAGGAACTCGGGTGGACGTCCCGAATTACACAAATAATAATAATATTAGGTGATGGAATACAAATTATGCGAATTTGTCGTAAAGAAAATTAACCGCTGAAATCCAAAATTTTAGCATTTGCTACAAACCTAATTTTCACTAGATGTTAAGGGAAAAGAAGGCATAATACATTGTATTGGTTGCCCCAAGCCATTACTTCAAAAAGTTTGGTTTGCCAGCAAAAGTCTTCAGATTGATGTCAAATAACCAAAAACCGCTGTATGAGTTAGCCTAGTCCTTATAGATCGATATTTCTAAGGACCTTGATCATTACAAATAAAATTGGTAAATCAAATACTGCTGTACATCACTCGATTCTCAACTTATTGATTCTATAATAAGTCTATCTAAGCATGAGCATTCACCAAAAATATTTTATTTTCGTCTTTTGTAAATTTTCTTTCATACAAAATATATGAAGGTACAAATGTACCTTTGCCGCCGTTAAAGGGTGTAAGATTAATTTTGCTCCCTAACTTGGGGATGGGTGGTCACACATTTCTGAAATTTGGAATACATATTTAAAACTAAAATCGTAGAGATGTCAGAAAATTTCAGCCCGGTCGGAACCATAGCAAAAAAGTTACGGTGTTTTAAAAACGAAAAAGGTACACCTGTACCTATCCCGCTGGATGAGGGTTAAAACGTTGCCGAGCCATGTCTGTATTTGGTGGTACGCTCGTAAGGAATGATGATCAGCGGCTGATTCGGTGGAAGGCAAAGCAGCAAGATTAGCTCGTTCCTGCGCGAGCAGAAAGTTTGAAACGGAAATCGCTTAGTGATGTGTCGTTACGTGTACTTCCGTACAAGGCAATGAAAACATTCTTTCCGATAGTGCATAGTGCAGTTGCATCTGAGGACTCTGCTTTAAAAACCTCGAGCGATTGTAAAACGTGAGTATGTTCCTTCTTCTTTAAAAAGGAGAGAAGCCTACTTTTTCCATATCTAAAAACGGCCGAAGTCGTATCACACCCTGTGAAGGCGTGAAGAAAAAGTATATCCTCTGAAAGAGTTTGGTGTTTTAAACCTGTTGATGAATACAAAATTGTATTTTCGGATCCTCGCTCCATTTTTTAAAATAGACGCTCTAGACATGATATCCAATACCTGACAATATAACCAGCAGATCAACGTCTTCTCCAACGATGAAAATTGAGTCAAACCTGGACGACATGCCTAAAGCCGTTTGAACAATTTGTGTATCCGCATCCTCTACAGCCTGGGATACTAAGAAACCATGATTCGTTAAATAATTTTGCAGTATATCAACAAATCGTTTCTTTTTTCTTTAATTGGCCAACAATGCCTCCTGCTTCATACCTCTGAAGATTGTGGTCTACTCAAAAATAAATTCAGCTGACTGTTGAAAAGTTGAATTTTCCAACATGATTGATGCATTAGAACACTATTCACATTTCCCTAAATTTCGTCATGCTCCCTAGACCACGTTCAATGCATCTCTCAATCAATGTACGGATACAACGTCACCTTCGTTTAAGGATTTTGCACAAACAAAACAAAAACTCATGGCGAAACTAAACAAACAAACAAAACTATTTCGAAAAAAAAAACGAAGTTTGTCAAATTGACTTTCATTTACAAAAAATACCGCTAATGGAGTCACTGTTCGCAAGCGTGTCGCGTAATGAACATATCTCTCTCTATCTGCAGCGAAAGACAACTGGCCGCCAAGTAAAGCCCAACTGAATGTTGGTACATACTAGGGATATCAAAAACCGGACGGTTAGTCCGAAAACCGGTACTTTCAGAACGGTTAACCATTTTTTTTCGGTTTTTTCCTCCTCCCGGTTTTAACCCGGACGGTTGTTTGTCCATCCGGTTAAAACCGGGACAAAAATTCTTTCCAAATTTATACAATTTTTTTATATTTTCTTGATTTTTCCGTATGCAATTCTATTACTTGCCCCATGAAAAATTTCGTTTCCAAGTTCCAGCCCTTAAACATATTTTCGAACACTCTCCTTATTGCTATTACTCGTAGAACCATCGCTTAGTCAAATTACTTCTCCTTGTAGCTTTGATTTAATTTTGCATACGATACGAACTATAGCAATACATAATACGAGTGTGTATGCATGTTTTCACTAGAATTCTAAGCAAATCAATGAAAAGATTCGGTTAACCGGAAAACCGGTACTTTGAGACCGGTTAAAACTGGACGGTCTCACCTGACCGGCTTTGCAAAAAAAACCGAAAATCGGGTTATGGGCCGGTTTTTGACATCCCTAGTACATACCCGTAGAATGTATTGCTATCTCAGATCGTCGACTTTCTCTTGGGCATATCTCGGTTGTGGATGATCGTATCGATTTAATTTTTTTTCTGGATTGTAGGGAATTCAATAAGCTACAAGTGAACTATGATTAATTAATTAGTGAAAATTCACCGTTATCGACTTATTTGCAAAAAACTGATGAACAAAACGGGTTTTTCCACTTTGACACGCTGTAGCATTTTATCTACTGCTTTGAGATGAACAGTCAGTATACAAAAGATGAAGGCAATTTTGTACCGAACAATTTAGTGTCTTTCTTTTGAAAGTCCAACCATCAGGAGCGGAGATATACACAAAAAACCCAAACAAGACAAAAACCCTGATAAGTACCGTTAGAAAATTTTCCAAGTGGTGCAAACTTAAATTTAAGCTTTAGGACTAAGCCCCTACCGATTTCTAAAAAAAACTCAGACAGTGCCTGGCATGCACTCTGATTTTACCAAACGCCTGGAGTATTTACAAAATCCGCCGACTTTTACACCTGCAACAATTGCTTCGCTCTTTATCACATGTAATGGGAGACAACCACAATAATATTTCTATTGAAATCTTCCCCAAAAAAAAAAGATTTGTCTATCAAAATAATTCACCCTATCGCTATACGCTATAGTCATTTAAAATGACTCGGACATCCGAAAACTACTTCGCCCCCTAAATTATATTCATTATCATAAAGAAATGAAATGAGTGTAAACCACAATAATATTTCTATTCAAATCTTTCTCGAACAAAAAACAAGAACATCAAACCAAGTTGCGTTATCATCATGCGCAAAAACATTAGAAAACCGCATATATACCTAATCGTCTTGGACATTTAATAATAATTCAAGTACAATTCTTATCTTAATGAAACATAAACATAAATCCACACAAATCGTCATGAAAATCCACTTATACAATGTCTAAACCATTCAAATTACATGATCGCTAATCTAGCAACCAGACACTATAAAACAGCAGAGTATATGTATGTACATACACTTCACTCAACCCAGTCGATCGATCAATCAATATCCTACTCCCGATCACGATCATATTTTCACAGATCACAACCATTTTCCCATAACCCATCCAACAGCAACATCCACCATGAACCTAAGGGTGCACCCACACACTGCAAAACAACGTCATAAACATTGACTTTAGACGTTTTCTTAAGATTAATTGATGTCATATTCGGTATGCTTTATATTAAGACAATTACATGGATCTTAGTGGCGAACTCTTTGAATCGTCGAGACAATCAGCCACAATAGTAACCACAAACAAACAAACAAACCTATCCAAAATCTCATATGTTTTACTCAATAAACTGAAATACCAGTCTCATACAAATTGAAATCACATTCAAAAATCGAAGCAAGTACCACTATCAGCATACATAAATCATTAGAAAACCGCATATGTACCTAAATTCATTCGAATTAGTCTATATAAGTTGAACTATCTCAACCACTAGAAAACTATTTCGCCCATCAATTATACTCTTTATCACATTAAATGGGAGACAACCACAATAATATTTATATTTAAATCTTCCTCGAAAAAGAAGGAAAGCATACCAATTATCGCCATAAGCAACAACATTAGAAAACCGCATATCCTCAAAACAATAGGGCGCCGTCATCTTCCGGTTTTCCCACGCCCAATCACCTGCGCTCAACGCCGCCTTAAACCACGTCAAAGACGATGACGTCATGGGAATCCCCTCAACCTGCCATTGAAATCTATGTTCTATGTGTGTTTCCCACGAGCCGACCATTTTCCCAGGCCCAAGTTCAACAAAGATGCCGCCTTAACCCACCTCAACATCAATCATTTTCACAGGCCCAAGTCCAACAAAAACACCGCGCTCAACGCCGCCTTATCCCACCTCAACTTAAACAAAAACACCGCGCTCAACGCCGCCTTATCCCACCTCAACTTGAACAAAAACACCGCGCTCAACGCCGCCTTATCCCACCTCAACATCACCAAAACACGCCGCCTTGACCCCACCTGCGCTCAACGCCACCTTATCCCACCTGCCCTCAACATCACCAAAACACGTCGCCTTCACACACCCTTATCAACCACCGCCATCTCTCGCCCCTGCCCATACTCAGCAACGGCACGTGCCGCCAATACCACTGATCAAACCTTATCTATTACATCATCAACTCAAGACATTTCATCTCAAACATCCCATATGACTACTATCATACCAAATTAGATGACCTTGAACAATTTCAAACAGTAAACAATGACTATGACGTCATGTGAGCCAGAACCGCTATACATCAACCAGCGCCATCTGCCGCCCCTGCCCTCAACTTCAAGGTCAAATTATTTAGAATCCCCATATTCCTACTACTTTTGCACCTTTTTTAGGACACCCTGTGTAGCAAATACCCTACCATTCTACAAATTTACACTGAATTTCATGTCGATATACGAGCCGATACACCCTTTTCCGATGACAAATAGAATAATCGACTTTCGCACCTCGTCTCGGACACCCTGTTACCATTTCGTAATCTCAAAGGCATTCTAGGCAAATACCCTACCATTTTACACATTCACACTGAATTTCGTGTCGATCGGTTGAGCAGTTAATTCGAAATCCACCGAAAAATAATTGTAGCGTATATTCACTCGCTGGGTGGGTGCTAGTCGAATTGAACATGTCCTATTCCACTAGTATCTAGGAAATGTGTCTGTTGACTAGCTACTAGTAAAATTGCACAACAGTTTGTTGATTGTTTACCACGTCGTCACCGTAGTAATTTCTCGTTTGCAACTAACTCCTGTATATAGGGTGACTAGTTGCGCGTCTAGTTGTATCACACTTTCGGTGACGAGACGTCGTAACAACGCATAGTCACCCATTTACATGACACTGTTTTCGTTGTTTATTACGTGTCGTCGTCTATGGTGATTTCTCGAATGTAACTTTACTAGTACTAGTAGCTCGCCAAATGTGACTGTAGCTTAAGGGTTTCCTAAATATAAACAAAAGCCTTATTCCTTAAGGGAATCCTTTTTACTTAATTGGGGACTATGACTTCCGCCCTTAATCTCGGTAATTTTTCAATTCTTTTTTTTTTTATTTCCTACATTATTTTATTATTAGTATTTTTTTTCTATCGAGTTACTTCGATCTCGACCGATCTAACCTGCAACGGGCGCAAGCGTCAAGTTGCTAGGCTCGGACGTATTCGGCTGATGTTTCGCCTACATCCAGTCGATTATGATTGGAGGATGCCGAGTTTTTTCCGCACTATTGCGCATGTTTGCAGAAGTAAATACTTCTGCATGGTGTCAACTACACTGTGCGGCACATGGAATAGAGAAATAAAAAGGAATGCTAAATCAGCTGTCACCCATACAAACTGCATGGCACGATTTTAAAAAGCGGTTGTCCCCATCTGTCAAGTGTTATTGTGAAGTTTTTACGAAGTAAGTGGGGGGAAAGATTGTTGCTGGAGGAAGTCAGGAAGTGTATCTATAAAATGTAATAGTCATATCGCAGTTTCAGTGCGACACAAAGGTAAAAAAGACGAATTGTCCCCACCTTTCAGATCCAGTCTGATATGAAATATTCAATCATTTATCGTTTCTACGGGGCAATCCTCTTAGTTGTTAGGATCAGTGGTGCGGCAGGTACAGTTTGTCAAGGGAAGACAGAAGGGCTCTAGGTATTTTTCCGGTAGCCGACAATATTACAAGAACTACCTGCACTTGCTGTAGATGCCAAAGTATTTTGTGATTTCTTCAGCAAGTGCCCTGCAGTTATCCCTCTTTTCTGTGTGTTTTCTTTCAATATTGCTGTTGTGAGGAATAGCAATATCGGGTCTGTTGTGGGCGACCGAGTGATCAGTAAGGACCTGCCGATCCCAGTACAACGCGGTCGAGCACTGCTTGTGGGCTGTACTGGTAAATAGGTTTTGCCTCACCGATCAACTCGTGCTTGTATGCAAGGTGTTGATGGATTACCTTGCCTACCGCATTGTGTCTATCCGTATACTCCGCCGGTGCCAATACAGGACTGCCTGAAATGATGTGGTCTAGTGTTTCTTGAACCGAACCACACATTCTGCATCGGTCATCATCCACCCGTTGATTGCAAATATGCAAATAAGATAAGCACGGGTGGGGACCACGCCATTCTGAATAGCAATCATAGACCTGTCGTGGATTACATTTCCACTTCATCATAGTAGCGTTATAAAAAATAATGTCAAACAAAAATATGTTATTAAAAAATTAGTTTTCAAATATCGTTCGGGAAACATTGTATACTTTTGTAATAAATATATTTTAACTAATTTATATTATATTAAAATAAAATATAATTTAAATGAATCTCAATAAAATGGTGACTCGGACTTGATATGAAGAAAATAAAAATTTAAATAATAAAAATAACAAATCTAAATTTAATTAATAAGAAATCAATTATAGAGATTAAAAATACAAACAAAAATTTAAAATAATTCTCCATAATTGGTGATCCCGATAAACGAACATAATAAAACATTAATAAAAAATAGTGACTTGACGAAATCGTATCCGAAGGACAATGTACAATGTACTTATAGTATTCCTTCAGAAGTAAATCGAACTCAAGAATTACCTACTTCCTCCTTATTTGCCTGATCGCTGGACGAAGCAGATTCTGTGTCTCAGACGACATCGAATGTTATAATCCGGCGAAACATGGATCCATCACAATATATATATATCCGATAGAAGCCGGTCGTTCGAACAAGATTAAACTTGGACAACGCCGAAGCTCAATTGCGGATTTCATTTGCTCCATCAACTGTCGAATGCTATGGATGTTTGAGTGTAAATTACTCTCCCATCGTCGAACCTGGATGTTGAAGCTACTTTCCAGAAGACTAATTCCTGGATTTTAAAATGTAATTATAATGTAATGTATATGCTAAGTACCTATTATGTATTGTACTAGCTAAATAATTTATATAAGTATAAATATATACAACTTTTTGTTAAGGAGGGGGGTAATGTCATGGATTACATTTCCACTTCATCATAGTAGCATTATAAAAAATAATGTTAAACAATAATATGTTATTAAAAAATTAGTTTTCAAATATCGTTCGGGAAACATTGAAGGGGGATTCATGCTCGCTTCGTATATCAGAAATCCTTGTTATTGCGTATTTGAGTATTATAACACAACAAAATTTGAATGAACGCCCCAAAAATCCTAGTCGTATATGAAATACTATGTTATACTATGCAACAACAACAATGAACAGCTGATTTTTTGACAAAAAAAATCACAAATTTTCGTTTTATGTGTCATAATTATAATTTTAAATGAGAATTGCGAGAAAGTCTCTCTTTCCGCTCAATTAAAAACAACCTGGTTACTAGGAAAAAAGTAAATTTTATACGATTTTCGTATTTTCTGTCCCTATTCTGCCTATATTAGTTCTCGTATTCAATAACAAGCCCGAACCCGTGTTTTTATTAGGTATGTTATTTTTGGTAAAATAACAGGCTTGATGCTTGATTACCGGTGGACACTATGCTTATCTACAGCATAGTTTTTCGTCAATGAAAAAGGTAGATGCTCAAACAGATTTATCCCTCTAATGCTAACGGGCTCAAAATGAACGCTGCCATGACCAGGACTTCAGCATAAATCCAAAGCGAAATAAGATTTCGACACAGGCAGCCGAAAAAAGTAGTAGCTTGGATAGAAATGTAATATTCAACAGCGAAAATGTATATGCAATCCAACATCAAGCCTTTATATCTGGTGTATGGTGTAGTTTCTTTCGTTTAGCTGTGCCGAAAGGAGCAGTCACCGTGTTTCAACTTAATCTTGTTTGCTGTTGGTCGTCGCTCTCGATCGAGATGTGGGGAGACACTACCGTTTATGTTGCGGTAGGGCACACAGTTATAATGGAGGTTCGCCAGTGGGCCCAGCCGGGAACTGGAAGGCCTACATCAAGAGGAATATGGACAGATCTATGAGTGTGCGAACGGATCTATAGGTCTACTAATGTAATACAGATGGGTCCTGTTTGCACAATATTCAGAAAGCTTTTCCATTGCATTGAATGGAATTTTTGTTTATTTTGCATTGTTACGCCATATTTTGCTTGGTTACGCCATGATCTTAGATTGAAAAAATAAATCATTGCGCAGTTGCATACTGCGTAAATGAGCAGAAGATAGCATAATTATGCGAATTAAAGAAAAAAAAAATCATTAAATATAATGGGAAAGCTTTCTGAAAATTGTGTGTGTCTTCTCTATGCGATAAGACTAACCATTCGATACGAATTTTGAGAGAATGGACCCTTATCTAGTGGCTATCGGCTGTTTAGTCTTATCATAGACGCACACCATTCTCCGATAGCTTCAGTACAATGCCATTGGGTGAATTCACATTGTAAGACGAAGCCGGACGGGTAAACTTGCAAGACAAGAACCATCGTTCTTACAATGTGTATTGCACAATGCTTGTCTGCTAGCCACTACAAAAGCCCTCGCCGTCCGTTTGTTTGTGCTAATAAACGGACGGCGAGAGCTTTTGTAGTGGCCAGCAGACAAGCATTATGCATTTCAGATTGTAAGGACGATGGTTCTTGTCTTGCAAGTTTACCCGTCCGGTTTCGTCTTACAATTTGAATTCAGCCATTCTCTCAAAACTCTTATAGAATGCCATTCAATATAATGGAAAAGCTTTCTGAATATTGTGTGTCTTCTCTACGCGATAAGACTAACCAGCCGACAGGTACTGAATAAGAGCTATCAGAAACCCGGCCAATGTGTATAGTATCAAATTGAATGTTTGTTTACTTTCCATAGTTACGCCATATTTTGCTTGGTTATGCCATCGTGTGAAATTACGTAATGATTCTACTGTATATGCAAACTAGAAAAAATCATTACGCATTTTCATATGATGGCGTAACCAAGCAAAATATGGCGTAACTATGGAAAGTAAACAAACATCCAATACAACGTATAATTGCCGTGTATTTGACATTAGTTGTGAGTATAAATTAATGAGTGAAAGTATACAAAAAAGGCAAAAATATACTTCTCCTCTCGTCACGACTGCACACGAGAGCAGGAAAAGTATATGTTTGCCTACATTCTGCATAGGCCGTATGAATACTAATGCCGGAAATAGGATGGATGCAGCAACAGCAGCAGCAATGATAATGCAGTCCATTGCAATTTAAATGAGTGACGTCATGTTGCAACAGCTATAAAAAGATTTTGCTGCCAACATGACGTCTCCCATTTAAAATGCATTGGACGTTTCTGCTGCTGTTGCTGCACCCAGTCTGTTTCCAGCATAATACTCATACTCGAACTTCGCAAAAAGGTTAGTACTAGAGAGAAGTAAAGCTTGAAAGTAGCCCGCCCAAAAATGGTTCCCGGATTTTTTTTTGAAAGTACTCCAATTGGCGTAATAGAAGCACTAAAGTAATTTTTGGTCACTGAATCGTGAGACCAATGCTGAAAACATTTTGTGCCTGCCCCATAATTATCCCCTTTTCTTGAGAAATACACGTCGAATCGGTACGGCAAAAACTTTAAGGTAATATTTGGTCACAGGTTCAAAATTTGGGGTCAAAAACAAGAAAGAAATTTGAATTGCTAGCCCAAGAGTGGTAACCTAGTTTTCTCCGTTTCCTCCATAAGTTCCATGGCTCCGATAAAACAGTATTTGAGTGAGGTTTACTTGGAATAATTTAATCAAAGGTTTGGGAAATTTGTGATGCTAAAAATGTTTCTTAGAAGAACCTAATTTGGGGGTTTAGGTTTGTATGGCAGCCCCATGACCCCATTGTCCGATTTTGCCGATTCAATTATACAAACTGCCTGCAGCAAAAAGAAGCATTTGTACAAAATTTCAGCATCATAGCTTTTAAATTGGCCGAGTAAAACGCATCGCAACAGACAGACAGACGGACAGACAGACAGACGGACAGACTGACATCGGCCAATCGACTCCCCAAGTCATGCTGATCATATATATATGTATACTTTTTATATGGTCGGAGATGCTTCCTTCAATGCGTTTCAAACTTCATGACAAAGTTAATATAGCCTTCCACTCAATGAGCAAAGGGTATGACAAGAAAGTAATTTGGATTGCTGGCCCAAAAGTAACCCAGTTTTCTCCGGAAATAACCGTCAACCGCAGAATCACTAACGCAATTTTGGGCAGCTCATTCCAAATTTTAAGTAAAAAAATTTGTCTGTTTTGCTCGTCCTACAGCGGTACACCGCTTCGTGCATGCATATTCCACAAGCTCTACCTGTTTCCTCCATCCATCGATACATTCTTTCAAATGCCACAACTCATTTTTTCCATGTCTCACAAACGAGTTGAATGGAATGCATGTTTCCACAAATGTTACTTCTTTCACTCCTCCACCGATACCATACGGTAGTTCATTTGAAACTTAAATTCCCAATCCGTCAATACTAAACAACTCAATAATTTATAAAACACCTACACCATAAATAAAACAGGTCGAAAAGGATAAATTTTGTTTCCACAAAAACACAAATAGGCAATTATAGTTTTTACTCATATCATACTATGCCAAATACGATATTCAAATAACACCCCAGCACAAAATGTTATTTCAGGTATCGTATTCGGAGAGAAATAACAGACTTTTGAATTTAATGACAACTGAAATACGATATAACATCGTATTTCAATATACGAACGCGAGCATGAATCCCCCTTGAATAATTTTGTAATAAATATATTTTAACTAATTTATATTATATTAAAATAAAATATAAAATATAATTTAAATGAATCTCAATAAAATGGTGACCCGGACTTGATATGAAGAAAATAAAAATGTAAACAATAACCCTTCCGTTTCGGCAAAGAGGAACCCTGCACTAAGCCATCTGTTTGACAGGTCAAGATCAACAAATGGCTGCCAAAGGCAACCCACGTGCTTACCATGAATTCCCTTTGCCTTCCATTCATCAATCCTCACTTGGTCTGACTTCCCTAAACTTAAAAGAGCAAATGAATGATCCGTCAACTTTAGTGGAGTAAGGCCGTCGTCCGCGTTACAGACAGCGTCATGCAAAGAACTCGTTGTTGCTTTGCCGTTAAAATAAGTGCGAAGTGACTCGACCTGCCTATGATGTTGGGCGGCAATGTCGGTTAGGCATCTGCCTCCGATGTTGCGAGGCAGATACATTCGCTCCACTGCGGATTTGGGGTGCAACATTTGGAATGCGGTCATTGTTACACGAACCCGTCTTTGGACTGCCTCCAATTCGGTGGCACTCCAAGACACTATTCCGAATGAATACGTCACTGAAGGAATGACATAGGCGTTAATCGCACTTGTTTTATTTCTACCCGACAAGTTTGTTTTCAGCACCAGTTTCAACCTACGCATGAACTCCCCCAGCAGTTCCTCCCTCAGATCAACAATGCTGGCGTGGGCGCCTTGCAGAATTCCTAGGCACTTTTAAAAGTCTAGGCCTACGACATTGCACCTATGTGGATATCATCCAGGGTGAAGCCGGGATGCGGGTCGTGAACGCCTTTACGAATGGCTCGGATTCGACATTTGTCCAATGCAAAATCCATCCGAATGTGACGACTGAAGTTTTCTGTGATCCGTAGCAGACTTTTAAGATGGTCGTCGGTTCCCGAGTATAACTTGATGTCATCTAAGTACATCAAGGGGGTCACATGAAACATTGACAACAAACCGTGCTTGATAGCAAAGCCGAACCTCTTAGCCGAGTTCAAAAGTGATGAAAGGGGGTTCAGTGCCATGCAGAACCAAAGGGAACTCAATGAATCTTCTTGGAATATGCCCCTTCGGATACAAATCGTTTGCGAGAATATATTGCCTTCAGTTGATGGCACCGAAAGAGTTGTGCGCCACCCTTCCATCACTTTTGACAAGAAATTTATTAGCGCAGCATCCACTCTATATATGCGAAAGACTTCGATTAGCCAAGTGTGGGGGATGCTGTCGAAAGCTTTGGCGTAATCGATGTAGCACGAAAACAGGTTTCTCCGTTGATACAACTCAGCAGCCCTTCTGATCCTCGGCAAGGATGTTATTTGCCTTGAGGTGGCAGTAGATCCTGCGGCTAATAACGGCTGTTATGAATTTGTAGAGGGTCAGCAAACG
The DNA here is from genome assembly GCA_949715475.1 of Microchrysa polita. Lineage (NCBI taxonomy): Eukaryota > Metazoa > Arthropoda > Insecta > Diptera > Stratiomyidae > Microchrysa > Microchrysa polita. Next base: position 40,441,085 of record OX454417.1, on the reverse strand, counting down.
CATGATCGGCTTTGTATCAGCAGGGTTGCCCACCGTTTCCTTTTCAGGCAACAGATAGGTGACTTCTGCTGTAAGGAATGGTGCAATATCCTATCTTACTAATAAGCCGATTGGTTTGCTATGCAAGTAGACCCCATATACTCGGGAATCGTTTGTACTAGAAATTCTGCAGCTTATCAAGACCTGTCCCTTTCCAATTGTTGCTCCGCTTGATGACTTCGCAGATGTCCGATTCGGTAACTTCAGCGAAATTCATGTCAAGTAAGCTGGTATGGCGGGTGGTTTCAGCTTGAATACCCCAGTACTATTCCGCATCAGTCACCGAAAAGGTGAATGTAGGGCCGGCTTGCCGTTGTTGGCTAATTGATCTAAAGAAGTTCCGCTGGTTTTTGGTATAAGCAGCATTCTGGACACGTCTGGAGAGGCTCAGCGTATATCGTCGTAGACGATTCGCTACACCCGCGAGCTTCTGTTTTAGTGTGTCCAGTACTTCTACCAAGGGAATACCGGAAGGGATGGAGTACTTCCGAAGAATTTTATTGGCCCTATTCTTCAACCTTCTGCTGGTATTGACCGCGACAGAGTGAGTCAAAGGGCCAATAACAAGTCTCGCTTTCGTTCAAGACGTATTTTCCAAGCTGGTTCTTGTTGTTGTCTCAAACCAGTGACGTTATTTGCGAATCTTTTGACCATGCAACCTGATTGTCGCTACTGCACCGCCATACACAAGGAAAGGATTGCAGTTCCAATACCGACATATCAGGGCTTAGTCTGGTTGCGATTTCGCCATCGATTTGAGAAAGAATATCAGGAGTTGCACCAGATGAATGGAGCCTGGGGATCCCTGGCCTGTGCAATGGATCTGTTTCCTGATATTCCAAGAGAGCTCGCTGAAAAGTGCCTTAAACTTCAGCAGAGACTTGCGCTTGACGATGAAGAAGGGTACTTCTTCGGGAATTATACGCAGTACTCCTTCTAGGGGCGGCACGATTGCCAGGCGGAGAAGACCCGTCGTCTGTCAGATTGGGCGATTCTTGTTCCGGCTTTGCCTCTAAAACCTTATCCGCTCCCTAGTCACTTCCGGTATAGTGTTAGTAAAACGGTACTGATCCGCAACCCGCTGCACAGAAACATGTGCATACTGCGGAAAACGCTCGACAAACCTTTGGTGCAACAGGGTACGATAAGATGTTGCAGCCCCCTGTGTTATTTCGTAGTAGGCACGGATGATGAGAAGGTTCATGTCATGATTCCGTTTCATCCGTGTCCTACGCGAACCTGCAGCCATGGTCGCCTGAATGTCAGGTGAAACATCAGCCACAAGTAGGGTGGCCAGATGCCCCGTATTTTACGGGTTACCCCGTTTTTCGGGCAAGGAAAGTCGAAAAACCCGTAATCCAAAAAATAAAATACGGGGCAAACAATGGATGATTCAAGGAAAAAAACTCCATCAAAGGGTTAGAGACAACTTTTTATTGCATTAAAGTCAACCAAATACTTCGAAATTTGACGCGAAGGTGACGTAATCAAGTTGACACTGTTAGTACATATATAACACTTATAGTACATACATGAATGCGTTGCAGTATTTTGAATCAGGATTTGATTTTGCCGAACACACTTACCTGTACTGTCTGCAACCCTTAAATTTGCAGCACGAACTGAAATTTGAGCAGAATAGTCGGATGTCTAAACATAACTACGGTCAACTTGGATGAACTTTATGAGGAATTTTGTGTAATTTCGCCCCTAATTAATAATTATGTTCAGGAGATGAAGAGATGCCGATGAAGTGATAAGCCCTGACTCACGGACAAAATTATTTACAGTTGTCAATAATAGCAAAATATTATTCGAATTTTGAAACTGGTCTTTTCTATCCTGGCAGCGTATTTAGGAACCCTTGATCAGTTCGTCCCAACGCAGGTGACGAAATCGATCAGCTTTTCTAGGGGCTAAGTACCAAAACACCTTATCAATTTTGTCCTCTGAAAGTGGACGAGCTCACATAGGATTTCAGAACATTTTACGTCAAAAACGGCCAAAACCCTTGTTCAGCTCGAACGAGTTTTTGACTGTTTTCGACGTAAAATATTATATGCGAGCTCGTCCACTATCAGTGGACGAAATCGATAAGGGTTTTGGGTAATTTCGGCACTAAGAAGCTAATCGATTTCGTCCCCAAGCAGGTGACGAACTGACCCAGGTTTCATAAATACGCGTCCCGGAAATAATTCTCCATCCCGGCAGAATATTCTCGCTTTGCGGTAAGGCATGAACAGATAGCCGGCACTGACTAAATATGTATTCACACTGTAAAGGCTGACCCTCAAATGAAATGCAATTTTAAAATGACATTGAAAGATTTCTATAACTTTTTATTGCAAAATTAAGAGTTATTGGTGGCTATGCCATCAAATAAGAAATATTGTTACAAAAAAGGCATATCTGCATAATAATAGTTTTTTTTAATTTTTGCCCCGTAAAAAATCTAAAACCCGTATTTTATATGCTAGTGACCCGTAAATCGAAGGCAGGCAGGTGGTCACCCTAGCCCACAAGCGGGGCGAAATCCCTGGTCGGTGTGGAGCCTAATCGGTACAAATCAAATAAATTTTGTTAGCAAAATATGGACAAGATGTTATGACTCTAGATCTATTCTATCAAGAGTGCGAGTAAAACTCAAAAAATGTAAATTCACTATAATACTTTTGGGCTTATGGTATAATTTTTTGACAAAATTACTATAGTTTTATATATCACTACAAAGGTAATTTTGTGTAGTTTGTTCAGTCAGAATCATAGTTTTCCAGATATTTGCAAAAAAACTGAATTCCTTCCTTCTCCCCTTACTGCGAATATTGGGCAGTGTATTTAACAATTTGGCATTAAAACTTTTTTTTTTTTTTAAATGTTTGGGGTTTAGGGCTCTATTGAACTAATTGCACTGTACTATAGAGTTAAGGCCGGTATCTATATTAAGATAACTGTTAAGGCAGATGTACTAAATAACGAAAAATAATTTGAAATTTAAATTTGACATAAATAAATAAGTGGCACAAAAGTCTATAAATATATTTTTCCTCGAAATTATCTAGCATCATATCGTTTGCCGAACCATTATGTTAGAAAATACTAAATCTGTCATTACAAACTGAAAAATGGAAAAAAAAACGGATTATTATAGAGAAGAATTCCTGACAAAATCCGGACTACAGACAACTTAGTGGAAATGTTGAGTTGCCCGGATTAGCGTGATATCCGGATTAGCGGCATATCCGGATTGTTGAGTCAAGGCTGCATTATTAAAAAACATTAAACGTTCTTTTGTGCCATGTCACTCTGTCCTATTTAGTAAAAAAATAACATTTATCATCTTTTTTGCTTTTTCCAGAAGCCCATCGTGCCCTAGAGCTTCTAGAAGACTACCATTCACGCTTATCTGAGCCTCAAGATAGGGCTCTTCGTATAGCAATTGAAAGAGTTATTCGAATTTTCAAATCAAGGTTATTCCAAGCGCTTTTAGGTAAGTACACTCCGTTAACATATCCCAGCAAAAAACGTTTTTTTGAAAATTTCTGTGACTGATAGATGATCCTTATGTATTTCGTCGCGCAGAACTCCAATCCAAAACCCGTTTCTCTCGATCACATCCGGTTCTTCCGCAAAACGTGATTTCAGAAATATGCATTTATAGCGGAGTTTTCTCGGTTATTTTAATTTAAAAAAATATTGTTTGAAGTTTTTATGGTTGTATTTGATTCTTAATTACTACATGATGCTGAATTGAAAACAAAAAGCTGTTTTTCCTATCTTATAAGGGTTTTTCACAAAACTATGATTACTAATTAAAACGAGACCGAGGCTAATTTCGGGCGCGGCCTACCCTTCGCTCTCCTCGAGCTAAAAGTTTTTTTCGGGCTTGCCTACGACCTGTATCCCCCCCCCCATTTTTTTCCTTCCGTCTCACAAAAGTTCCGTTGCGTCGACAAAACAATATTTGTGTGGATTTTGGTTGGAATAAGTGGGCAAATCAAAACATTTACTCTGAACATTTTATTGGGGGATGCGGGAGCATGGGCCCTTAGTACGACTCCATTTGTTTTGACTTTTTTTGTTGCTTTGATAAAGACATATTGGTACTGATAACTTAGGCTTGGAACATCTTATGGGCAATCACGGGCTTGGCGACAGGAACAACAATGGCGAAATATTCGTGGAGTTCTGTAACTCTCGGCAACTAGTCATTGCCGGAATGTTGTTCAAGCATAAACCCTGCCTCCTAACAACTTGGATTTCTCCTGATGGCAGAACAGAGACGTCAGGTCGAAGCGTGGGGCTGTTTTCAGCGACCACCATCTTGTTATCGCGAAATTTCGCTTACGAACGGCAGCGATTCAACGATCTCACAACACGCGAATTTTCCACGATTTAATGTGCAAAACCTAAAATTTCCTCAACTAAACGTGCATATTCGACCGCTTTGCACGAAAAAGCTTGTGCAGCAACATCTCTTCAGAATCCTACAACTGAAGATAGATGGAATTTTGCAAAGGATTCTTTTATTTCATGTGGCGAAGCGACTGTGGGAAGATTGGATCGAGGTAGGAGACCTTTTATCAGTGATTCTACTTGGTCCCTTATCTCAGCACGCAAAAGAGTTAAGGAACAGATTAACTTTGCTGCTGATGATTCAGCTAAAAATCAACTTCGAGCTGAATACCGTTCACTACAAAAAGGCGTGCAGAGAAGTGTGAGCGTGTGATAAGCGTACTTACATCAACGCTTTAGCGAAGGAGGCAAATGATGCAGCTTACCGTGGTAAAAGTGGTATCCTATTTAAGCTAATCAAACCACTAATTGGTAAATCGTTCACAACGGACCATCCTGTGAAAGATAAAGACGGGTTACTGCTTGTTACCGAAGAACAGCAACTTCAGAGGTGGAAAGAAGATATTCTGCTTCCCCTCATCAGAGAGTGTTGGGAAACTCTTCCGGTAGAATGGAAAAAGGGCGTTATTATTAAAATTCCGAAGAAGGGTAACCTTAAGGATTGTAATAATTGTCGCGGTATTTGCATACTTCCAGCTATCTCCAAGCTGATGGCTATAATTATTTTGAACTGGATCAAAGATGAAGTTGATCGCACTTTAAGCAATGAACAGGCTGGCTTTCGTGATGGTTTTTCATGTAGCGACCATATAAACACCCTCCGAATTATTATTGAGCAATCTGCCGAATGGAGATCCCCATTACACCTCATGTTTATTGATTTCGAGAAGGCGTTCGATAGTGTTGATCGGGAGTATATCTGGAGAGCTCTTCGTAGGAGGGGCATACCAGATAAAATAATTTCCATCATCAAGGAATCTTATCAGGGAGCCCAATGTCACGTTTTGCCCAAGGGTAAGCTTTCAGATCCTTTTGAGGTGCACAGTGGAGTGAGACAAGGTTGCATTTTGTCACCTATTCTTTTCCTCATAGCCATTAACGATGTACTAGTGAGCGCGCTTCAAAACCTGAGGAAAGGTATCAGATGGAAAATGTTTGATTACCTGCAACACCTGGACTATGCTGACGATATTTGTCTGCTTTCAAATAAAAAGGAGGATGTAGCTCAAATGGCCGATGCTCTGCATTGCGAAAGTCGTAATGCTGGGCTCAAGATAAACGCTGCCAAGACCAAGTACTTGAGCTCCGATCCTGGGGGACAAAGCCGAATTTGTGTTTCGGGCCAGGCAGTCGAAATAGTTGACGAATTCTGCTACCTCGGAAGCATAGTCACAGCAGATGGCGGCGTGGACGCTGATGTACAATCGCGTATCAATAGGGCAGCCTTCTTCACTTTGGCTCCTTTCTGGCAAAATAACAACATTTCCAGACGCACCAAAATCCGAATCTTCAATTCTATTGAAATACCTGTGCTTTTTTATGGCTGTTAAACTTAGAAGGTGACCAATGAGATAGCAACTAAGCTGCAAACTTTCGCAAACCAGTGTCTACGGCGCATCCTTCAAATCCGCTGGCCGGAGATTATTCCCAATGATGATCTCCAAGGCGAAAATCATAGGTCATACTCTCCGAAGAGGGCCAACAAATATTGCAACGCAGGCCCTAGATTGGAACCCTTAAGGAGTCAATGCTAGACGCCGTGTTGGACGACCAAGAAACACGCGGAGAAGATCGTTTAATAGCGAGGCTGCATGATCCCGTCGTCCGATTTGATCCATTCTTACATATATTTTGTGCCATCAATAGGAACACATTTGTGTGAAATTGGTACACAAATAAAAAAGTTTTTCTTAGAAGAACCTAATTCGGGGGGCTTGGTTTGTATGGCAGCCCCATGACCCTATGGTCCGATTTGATCCATTCTTACATATGCTTTGTGTCAGTAATAGATTGGTAGAAATTGGTGCAAAAATAAAAGAGTTTTTCTTAGAAGAACCTAATTTCGGGGGTTAGGTTTGTATGGCAGCCCCATGGCTCAATTGGATCCATTCTTAAATATGTCTGATGTCATGAATAGCAACACATTTTTGTGAAATATGATTGAAATTGGTGCACAAGTAAAAAAACTGCCTGCAGCAAAAAGAATCATTTGTGCAAAATTTCAGCTTCATAGCTTTTAAATTGGCCGAGTAAAACGCGTCGCGTCGCCCAATCGACTCGCCAGGTTATGATCATATATTAACCCTAGAGTGGGCGCGCTATGAGCATTTTGCCGCCCTCACCAAAAAAACCTTAATAATTCGTAAAATAATTTTTCGTTAAGTTTGCACTTTTCAGTAGCTGCCTCTATTTTCATTCAGAACTCGTACCGAAAGGCTGTACGTCGTCAGTGGGCGGAGTGGGGCTAGAGAAAGAGGTTGTTACCATCAGGCGGCAATTTGCTCATCGCGCGCCTTCTCACGTAGGTAATTTTTACCTCATATATCAACGTCTCAACGTTTTTACGTGCTGCTTCTTCGTTCAGACCTGGTCGACCTGCAGTGTAGGCACATCGCCCGTTTTGGCGATAATATCTCAGCATATTTCTACAGGCAGCTCTATCTTGGATCGTGTCATCGCCGAGACCAATGCGTTGTTGTTGCTTTTTCATTTGACACATCCAGGTGTTCTTCGGTCTGCCTCTGGCCTTGGGTCCATCAAGTGGAACTTCCATTGATATCGCTTTCTTTGCTGGGTTCTCAGGCGGACGCCGTTGAACATGGCAATACCAATCCATTTGTCGGTCTTCGAGCTTTTCGGTGATTGGTTGGTCTATGGACAAGCTGCCTCGGATGTAGCTACTCTTGATGTGGTCCCTTTTCGTTACACCAACTGACATGCCTAACATTTTCATTTCAGTCGCTGTCATTTGTTTCGCGTAACCTTCATACATGGTCCAGCATTCTGATCCATACATGAGTGCGGGACGTACAACCGTTTTGTACAACTTGCCCTTTAGCTTCAGTGGCATTTTCTTATCGCAGAAAACTCCTGAGTTTTCTCGCCACGTCATCCACCCAGCCTTTGTGCGATGTTTGATGTCATCATCGCATGTAGCTCCGTTGTTCACCATCGAGCCAAGGTACTTGAACTTGGTACAAGACTTAAGCTGCTCTCCTTTGACGTACATTTCTGGTATCGGTGCATCTGGGTCTGAGAATGGGCAGCATAAGAACTCAGTCTTTGTTATACTCAGTCCATGCTCCTCCAGAATGTCACACCATTTTGTAAGTGCAGCTTGCAAGGCAACGATGTTTGGGCTACTGAGGACTATATCATCGGCAAAAAGAAGAGATATTTCTAGGCCGTCGGAGATACGTGTTAATAAGTAGCACATGATGATGTTGAAGAGCAACGGACTCAATACACTGCCCTGGTGTACTCCGACATTCACCGGAAACTCTTCTGATTCACCGGCTGTGCATCTAACCTTAGTCGTAGCTCCATCATACATGTCTCGTGTCATCCTGACATATGCCTCAGGGACATTAAGTGCTCTCAAGGCCAACCATATCAGATCACGAGGTACTCTATCGAATGCCTTTTCCAAATCGATGAACACAAAGTGCAAGTCCTTTCGTGCTGCTCTATACTTTTCCATTGCAATACGAATGCACTGAATTGCATCGACTGTAGATCGACCTTCAACAAAGCCGCATTGATTGTCATTCAACCGCACAATCTTTCTCAATCGGTTGCAGACAACTCGCTCGTAGATATTCAGTGTATGAGATGTTAACTTTATAGCCCTATAGCTGTTGAGTTTGCGTGAGTCTCCCTTGTTCTTATAGAAAGGAAGAAGAAAACTTTCCCTGAAAGCATCAGGCATCTGGTTGCCCGCCTTTAATTTTGTTGAAGAGAACTGTGAGCCAACTCTCTCTCTCTCTCTGGTTCCTTTTAACCCCTAGTGGGGCATAGGGCATTGACTACGCCTCTTTTCCACCTCTGTCTATTAGCAGCCATCGCCTTTAGCTGGTCCCACGATTTGCCTATAGATTTTCCCTCTGCCTCAACAGATCTTCTCCACGTATTTTTGGGTCTTCCCACACGACGCCTTGCATCGGTTCCCTGAGGATTCCAATCAGCCTGTCTTGCAATGTTTTTTGGCTCTTTGGCTCTTTTTCTTGATGTCGATGCCTATCCTATTTTGGCCAGTAATTTGGAGGAGGTCGTCGTTAGAGATTACCTCAGGCCAGCGAATTTGTAGGATGCGTCGAAGGCACTGATTCACGAAAGTTTGTAGTTTGGTTGTAATATCACTGGTCACCTTCCAAGTGGAACACCCATATAAAAGCACGGATTTTACATTGCTTTCGAAGATCCGGAGTTTGGTATTTCTGGAGATGTTTTTGTTTTGCCAGAGAGGAGTCAAACTGAAAAATACTGCTCGGGCTTTATTTATGCGCGACTCTACATCGGCATCAGCCCCACCATCCGCTGTCACTACGCTCCCAAGGTAAGTAAAGTTCTCGACTTTTTCTATCTGCTGTCCGGAGATAGAAATGTTTCTTTGCCTTTCTGATGTCAAGCTCAGGTATTTCGTCTTAGCGGCATTAATTTTTAAAGCAGCACTTCGACTTTCACGATGCAAAGCATCTGTCATTTGAGACAGATTATCTGCGGTGTTTGAAAGAAGGCAAATGTCGTCGGCATAGTCCAGGTGCTGAAGGTAATCAAATAATTTCCACCTGATACCCTTACTTTTATGGTCGCCTAGAGCGTCGCAGATTACGTCGTTGATGGTAATAAGGAACAGTATTGGTGATAAAATACAACCTTGTCTAACTCCATTGTTCACCTCAAAAGGACTAGACAATTCGCCCTTGTGCAAGACGTGACATTGGGCTCCGTTATAGGACTCCTTTATGATGGCAATCAGTTTCTCTGGTATGCCTCTCCTACGTAAGGCTGTCCAGATATAAGCCCGGTCGATGCTGTCAAACGCCTTCTCGAAGTCAATGAACAATAGATGTAACGGGGATCTCCATTCAGCGGATTGTTCAATAATAATTCGGAGGGTGTTGATATGATCGCTACATGAAAAACCCTCACGAAAACCAGCTTGTTCATTGTTCAAAGTGCGGTCGATCGTTTTCTTGATCCGGTCCAAGATTATTTTGGCCATCAGTTTAGAGACTGCAGGGAGGAGACAGATTCCACGCAATCCTTGGGACTTCCTTTTTTGGGGATTTTAATAATGACGCTCTTCTTCCATTCTTGAGGGAGAGTCTCGGTTGTCCAACACTCTTGGATAAGGGGAAGAAGAATATCCGCTGTAGCGTTGATGTCCGCTTTAAAAAATTCCATCGGGATACCGTCTGCCCCCGGGGCCTTACCTGCTTCCAATGATTGAAGGGCCTTAATTATTTCCAGCTTGGATGGTACGCCGGTGTTAATTCTGGCCATTTGCGGAAGACTTACTGTCTCCGGTGGAGATGGACTTGAAGGGTTAAAGTTGTTGTTAAGAACCTCCATGAAATGCTCTCTCCATCGGCGCAGTTGTTGTTCATCTGTGACTAGCAGAGACCCGTCTTTATCTTTCACAGGATGCTCATTGGTAAAAGATTTACCAGTCAGTGGCTTTATGAGCTTGTAAAGGGTTCCACTGTCACCACGGTAAGCCGCATCTTCTGCTTCCAAAGCTAACGCGTTGATATTGTTGCGTTTATCACGTCTAACGCTCCTCTGCACTCTTTTTTGAAGAGAACTGTACTCGGTCCTCAGTTGTTGCTTGACTGAATTGTCAGTAGCCGAGTTTATTTGCTCTTTAATTGTCTTCCGTGCAGTTATCAGAGACCATGTATCATCACTGATAAATGGTCTCCTACCTCGCTGTAGTCTGCCCACAAATGTTTCGCCACACGATAGAAAAGCTTCCTTCACAATGTTCCATCTATCATCAATAGAAGAAGCATCTGGCGTTTGTGCATTAGCTACCTCGCGCAATGCGCTAGAAACTGCGCGTATTGTTGATGGTTCTTTAAGCTTTTGCACATTGAATCGCGGCAATACACGCTCGTTTTGTGTGCGACAAACAGCAGCGGTTCGCAAGCGAATTTTTGCGATGACAAGTTGGTGATCGCTGCCTACATCAGCACCACGCTTAGCCCTGACGTCCATGAGACAATTCCTCCATGTCTTGGAGATGGCTATATGGTCAATCTGGTTCTCTGTTCGGCCATCTGGAGATATCCATGTTGCTAAATGGCAAGGTTTGTGTTTGAACAGGGTGCCGCCACTGACAAGCTGACGAGAGTTACAGAACTCTACGAACAACTCACCATTGTCGTTCCTGACACCCAGACCGTGATTGCCCATTAGATGTTCCAATCCAACATTGTCAGACCCAATTTTAGCATTGAGATCCCCCATAATAATTTTTATGTCACCTCTGGGAGCCTTGTCAAAGGTGTCGCCAAGCAGGTGGTAAAAGGCGTCCTTAGCATGCTGGTCGGCTGACTCAGTCGGGGCGTAGCACTGAATAATAGTAATGTTTCTTACTCTGGACTTGAATCTGGCAGTTATTATTCGGTCGGAAATAGGCCTCCAATCTATGAAAGATTGGCGAGCTTCCTTGTTCAAAAGGATGCCGACTCCAGCCATTCTGGGTGAGGATTCAAGTTCACTACCAGAGTAAAGCAGCACAGTTTGGGAACTAGGTGATAAGCAGTGTTGCCAACTGAATATTTAGAAAACGGCTAAATTTAGCCGGAAAACCGGCTATATTTTTTTCAAAAATGGCTAAAAATCCGGCTAAATAAATTCCAGCCAGAAAAACGGCCAAAATCCGGCTAAAACATACAAAACATTGACATTGCGAAATAAGTATAATAAAAAACTGATTTTCAAATTTTATTTCTTTTTGGAGTACTACCCGTAAACTATGCTTCATGCTTGAGGCAGGCATATCTCTTAGTTTTATCACATGTATGCTCCAATATCTGGAATTACAGTCAAAATTTACTTTGCTATTTCGTAGTTGTCGAGCATAAAATTCGTAACAAAGGAACAGTGGCGTTGCACTTCCCAATTTGCTGGTATTCGAAATCGAAATGGGGGCTCCTTCACGTTCGATTATTTTCATGATTAAAAATTGACGGAACCATTTAAACCAGTCCATACAAAATAAGCAAAAGCAACGAACATCATTTTCTTAAAGTTTTTCAATTTTTTGAGACAAAATTGAATTTAAAATAATAATACAGGAGAACCTGTATAAGATCATCTATTTATCACTAAATCCAAAAGAAAAAAAAATGAATGTTTTGCTCCTATCCTAGATTCTGTAGCTGACTTGCACATTTTTCTTGCATATTCGTTAAAATGAATGTTTTTTTGAAAAGAGCAGTTACTCAAGGATCTAACAAAGAGAAATTATTTACGATTTCGGATTTGGGGGCCCGTGTTCCACTATACACATGGAACACCATACGTTACGCCACAAACGAGCATCAAATGCGTAATTATGGACAACTGGATTTATGTAGAATCTTACCATTATCGTACCTTAATAATTTTATATTGTGATTAAAATTTAACCAGCTCAGCGTTCAAATACGCTTTTAATTTTCCTCATAGTTGCGAATTTGAGTTCCCCAAATAGCGAATTTCTTCTCCATATTTACGAAATTGTTCCATTGTTACGAATTTATGATGTTTCGCAATTAAAAATTTGATACTTTGAAAAATGTTTGGGTATCCCCATGCTCCAAGACTTGCTCAGCAAAGAATTCGATTTAAGAAACTGACTTCCATTTTGCTAATTATTCAGCATATTGGTGGTTAGAGTTATATGCTTAGAGTAGGTACTAACATCGTCAGTTTACGTGAATAAAAAAAAGTCCAAATTTTTATGATCGTGAAATCCAATTCGCTTGGTGGTACTTAATCCACACGAGTCTCCCCACCGGTTTTTAATATGTCGCTAGTGAAAACAATGCAGTTGCAATTTATTTCACAGGGAAAAAGAGTATCATCATCAATGAGACCGCGAGCAATTATCTTAAATTTATTGAAAAAAGGTAAGTCTCCACGGCACATTTTCCCCGGAGACATAAATGCAAGTTTTTCGCTCTGTAGGTATAATTGTTAACCTTAAATCTACATGACAATAAGTGTGTAAAAATAATTTCACGGCGATTAATAATTGGTGAATTGATTGGTGAATGATATTGAAAATTTACTATTTTCAAAGTACGTAAAATAGATTTTAAAATTTCATAAAACAGTTTTACCCAGAAAAACGGCCAAAGAAGATCAATTCCGGCTAAAAATCCGGCCGGCCGGATTGAGTAATTTCTTCAGGCTAAACAGTGCAGTTTTCGGCTAAATTTGGCCGGAAAACGGCTAAATTGGCAACACTGGTGATAAGGTCGTTCCCGATCCGGTCCATCTTGTATCGCTCAGTCCTAATATCGAAATTCTATATGCGGTCATTTCCCGCTCGACTTCCGTGAGTCTCGTACTACTGCACTCACCCCACATAGTTCGAACGTTCCAAAAACCAATCGTAGTCCGTTGTTTGTAGCCAAAAGTCGTTGCCGGTAAATCAGTCCGTGGTATCCGAGGCTCGTTCAATGTTTCGAGTGTAGTTTAGTTTCAGGTATGCAAGTTACAAGCCTACACACCCTATCCCTCAAGTCGCCTTCTACGACAAGCCGGGAACGCTGTGGCATAATTCTAACCCCATCACCACAGGGGTCAATTTATATTAAGTTTCGTACATATCCACACAATTTAGCACAAACAACGTCGTGCGCAATTGCGGTGATTTGTACGAAACCCAGGAAAGTTTTATTCTCCCCTGCGCCATTAGTCGCCTTCTACGACACGCCGGAGGAAGCGGAGGCATTATTCTTGACCCATGCCACAGGGCAGGCCAACTAAGCCCGACATTTTCCATTTTCAACCAAAATTCCGCGGGGATTTTGTCCGGTCCGACTGCCTTTCCACGTTTCATCTGATGCATTGCCTCCATCGCCTATAGAGGTCGATAAGGGAATCGGATGGAGTACAGTGGCTTATTATACATACGTTTTGTGATAGGAAAAATAAATTAAAATCTTTCGACGTCTGTAACTTCGGAACCTTGGAAACTGGAGCCTTAAAATGTTCACCAAATATCGATAGTGCGGTGCTCTACAAGTCAAGCCAAATTTAAAAATTTCGCTCAGGAATTTCCAAGTTATGGACAATTTTCGATTAGAGAACTTAAAATTGCGATTTGGGCAGCCGTAACTTCCGAATGCAGGTAGGACCGTGTCATTTGGAGCAAATGTGAGCGCCAAGTAGCTCTACAAGTTTTCCGGATTTTAGAAAGATTGAGAAGGGTTCCCGAGAATGAACGATTGCCAAACATTAAAATGCGATTATTTCCAGTGGCGGATTTGCATATTTGCCGCTAGTAGGCTGTTAACATTTTGCCGCCCCTACCAGGCTCTACGAGAATATTGCGGTGAGTGCTTCCACTTTTTGGTTCCTGAGCATTCTTCAAACTTTATGTGATAGATAGATAAATATAAAAAACAGCGATACGCAAATTGATTGGTTGGAAAGTCGGTTTGAAGGGTATGTTCTTCTTCTTCATAATACCCCGCTTTTACTGCACAATTCAGTAATACTGATATAATCGATGGTACAATTTGTTTGGGCATAACACCATCAATAAAATTGGCATACGTAATTAAAAAAATTGAAATGGGGTTTTGAAACTACAGTGAAGCCCCGAAATTCGTGAGGGATGCGTTCCACGAAAATATCGTGAAATTCAGGGTACGGTGACGGTGTTTGGTTGAGTTGGTAAAAGTGGCGGCTTAGGCAGAGGCTAGCCAAAAGCCCAATTAGCGCATAAAGCGCCGTTTTGAAACCACAAACTCCGTGAAGTTTAACTAGTGTATATGACGAGGGTTAGGTAATGAATTTAGGAGTGGGGAGGTGCCTTGAACCAGTCAGTGTTATTTAGGAAATTCAGCAGTTCCCCTAATTTCACATTAGCTGCGTCCCCCAAGCCCTACCGAGCGTCCTATACCAGGTTCTGGCAAGACCCGGGCATTCACACAGAAAATGAAACAGGGTTTCCTTCTCATTTATATTACCGCAGCTGCGGCAATGGGCGTTGTAGGGGATGCCCAGCCTGGCTGCTTGAAGCCCCATTGGCCAATGCCCCGTGATAACAGCAGTAAGCTTGGCGATATCTCTACGCGGTTTAGTCAGAATCTCAGAAGTTCTTTTCCAGTCGTAGGAGGGCCACATCTTCCTTGATATAACGCAGTCCTCAGATTTCGCCAGTTGGAATTAGCAGCCCTTAGATAGTGGGTGGATATCTTACTCTTAACAGTTGCCATCAGGGCGCAAACACGCTCCGCATGAGAGCTGTCAAGGGTGGCACCCATTTTGGCTAGTTCGTCAGCCCTCTCGTTACCCTCTATGTTCCTGTGTCCGGGTACCCAGAGTAGGGTGATTCTTTGTCGTGTGCCAAGGCTGGTTAATGCTTCCCCACATACTTCAACAGCCTTGGAGGTCGTCTTCACCGATTGTAAAGCCATGATAGCCGCCTGACTATCTGAGCAGATAGCGATATTCTGGTTTCTTTGTATGTCCCTGAGAGCATGACAGGCCTTCATGATTGCAAGCATTTCTGCTTGAAAAATGCTGGCATGATCAGGACGACGGTAATATTCAGAAATACTTAGTGATCTGCAGAAGATTCCAGCACCCACGCCACAATCCATTTTAGACCCATCGGTGAAGAATGTGATGTCAAAATCCTTGACCACCTCACTCTCTTTCCATTCACCTCTAGTTGGGAATCTGACATCAAAGTTCTTCCCAAAGTTTGGGCACTTTGAGATCCGTTACAGCGTTTCGTACGTCCTGTGGTAGCTGGTTTAGGATATTGCTGTGGCCGTATGGCCTAGCACTCCAGCAACTTAACGCTTTGAGTCTGATTGCGCTACATGCTGCCAGTTGGTTAATAAACAGATCGATGGGTAGAAGATGCAGAATGACATTCAGCTCAGAGGTGGGACTTGTTTAAAATGTTCATAAAATATCAATAATGTTATATGTAGGGTGCGAAGCTTGTCACTCAACTTTTGGGAGTCTTTTTTGTTTTCTTGCACTTTTCAAAACAGTTCAACTTCATTTCGCCCCGTCTCTTTACTGATGAATTCCTTCAGTTGTTTCAATTGAATTGAGAGGACAAACTTTAAACAAAGTGGTTTCAGCAGGACTGCGACCCGGTCTTACGCACTGCTTGATCATCAAAAGGGTATGCTTTTCGTAGTTGATTAACGAATGGAGTCGATCCAAAAAGAAGAGGTTATCATAATGATGTTTTCTAGGCGAAGGCTGCCAACAAATGGAATCGTGTGACCACTTCAAGTAAGTATTGGGCCATGCTGAAGTGAATTTTTCTCCCCGGTTGGTGACCGTACAAGAAGAGTATGTGAGACATACGCGCGATCATCCTTGTCACTATAGACGTGCGAGCATCGGAGGGTTAACGTAAAAGAAATATTTGCTCCGAATTTGCCGCCCCCGTAAAATCTGCCGCCCTAGGCTGCAGCCTACTCAGCCTACTGGTAAATCCGCCACTGATTATTTCGCTAAATGTCGTAGGGGTACAGAGGTCAAACTTTACACCTTAAAAGCAGACAAGACTGATCACAGGCTCACCGAAGAGCTTATTATATACATGACATGGCGAATGCTGTACACTTTGCTATACATTTCCCAATGCTGTACGGCAGGTTGAAATGCTGTACTGTACAGCAAAATACTGTACGTCTGGTCAGCTTATCATATATGTATACTTTTAATATGGTCGGAGATGCATCCTTCAATGCGTTACAAACTTCATGACAAAGTTTACCCTTTCACTCTATGAGCGCAGGGTGTAAAAAGTTTGAGAAAAGGTACATATGCACTTGTTTTGTTATTTTATGGGTCGTTTTTTTTTTACGAAAATTCGAAAATATGCCATTCCTATGCATTTCCTACTACTAAACTGACTCGGTGGCATTATGACACGGCGAGGTCAGCGCGCGGCCGGGGGCGGTGTGAGCCAGCGCGTTCCCCTCCTTTTTAAGCCACCTTTTTTATATTGGGAAAAGCTAGAAGGAATATGATAGAACAAAGGACGTGTCCATCCTTCGGGACAGGGTTGAACCCAAAAAGAAAAAAAATTAGTTAATCATTATAATTATATTGAAAAAAAATCTGTAAAAAAAACATGATGCAGGGATTGAAAAGCGAAAAGGAAAAGAAGGAAATAAACAGAAAATCCCGAAAATAAAAAAAAAAAACTAGGAAGAATTCAGTAATAATCCAATAAAGAAAACAATGCGAGAATTCACGAAAGACTAATAGGAAATGGATGTAGTAATAATAATAATGAAAAAAGGTAAAAACTTAGAAATTTGTGGTACACTGCTCCCGACGATCAATCGTGGTGCTGGTAACTTGGTAACTTGTGGGAATAGAAAGATTAAACTAATATGAAATGCAAATAAAATAACAAAAAGAAAACTGCATCTCCGTGTAAAAGAAAACACTATATGATAACGCAATGTACGAGTAATAATCCAAATGATATCCATAATGGCAGGCGGCTCCAACAGACGTCAGCATAGGAATACAGGAAGATGGACTTGCTTCCGATTGCACGCAATCTTTCTATTGTATTGGGATTGGGACACCAAACGAATGTATCGGACGTAATAAGTTCCGTTGAATGCTTTACACTATCACGTATCTGGGGGTGTGAAATTGAATGTTGGCGATTTGCAGACGGGAGAGGACGGTATGGTTTTTATGTGTTAATAGCACAGTCGGTAATTGTCTAAACTTCACGTTGGTCCTCGCGATTGTAAATCATGATTTTTTAAACCTTCTTTTCTTTTCTTCTTGTTTTTGGCAGCTCACGCGGGTTTCGTGTCTTGTGTTACTGCCAAACACGTTCAGTGTGGTCTATAATTTAACAATAAATCGACTTTCAAATGAACAACGCTTGCAGATTATTGAATTTTATTATAAAAATTCATGCTCGGTTAAGAAAGTGCATCGTGCACTTCTTCCATTTTATGGTCAGTTCTGAAGCGCTAACGTGCCCTGATTATGATTTTTTTTTTGCCCAAAATGGAAGAGCTGGACTTTACTGACATGTGATTTCAACAAGACGGTGCCACATGCCACACAGCACGCAAAACCATGGCCCAATTGAGAGGAGAGTTCGGTGAACAGTTTATTTCACGTCTGGTTCCGGTCAATTGGCCGCCTAGATCGTGCGATTTAACGCCTTTAGACTTTTTTTGTTGGGCTATGTTAAGGCTCATGTGTATAGCGACAAGCCCGCAACTGTTGACGCACTGGAAGCCAATATTGAAGAATTTATTCGTGAGATACCGGCCGATATGTTAGAGAGAGTATGCCAAAATTGGACCCAACGTATGGACCATTTAAGGCGCAGCCGTGGTCAACATTTACATGAAATCATCTTTAAACATTAAATTATATAGATCGTTCTATCGACTCAAATACAAATTTCATACATTTTTCTGAATTTTATATGTTTTTTATTTAAATCAAATCCGAAAGCTCTTAAAAAATCACCCTTTATATGCACTTAATTTTTATCACTTCAGAATGTGAACGTGAACACTGATTTTTTTATCGTTCACTAGATCGTTTTTCTTATCGATCAAAATAAAAGACACTGTGCAATGCCCGACATGCCACCGACACTTGTGCACTATCGATACCGGCCAGCTGATTCCAAGCTGGCAACGCTATCCATATTCTCCCACGACCGATACCTACATTTCGCTTTGATTTTTGCCGACAACGAACAATGCACTTGACCATATCAAAGCGGATAAAGAAAAACAACAAATACATTGTTGCAGTTCGATTTCGATAGTCAAATGCAATGCGCGTCGTCAGCAGCACCATGCGACGACGTCACATGGTCACATGGGGCATTCGGTGGCTCAGTGGCAGAGGTGTCACTCTATCTCTGAGTTGCCGGTGTCTGGGTTCGAATCCCACTGTGACCCATGGATGTTTGTGTTGTCCATAAAATGCTCCTACGGCAGCCGGTTCTTCGATGTAAATCGTCCCGGAGCTACCCGTTGTTATAACGGTCAAGAGCTGCCAAGACCCCCTTCGATTCAAGAGAAAAAAAAATCTCTTGAATCGCTACAACAACAACAACGACGTCACCAATAGATGGGAATCAGGCCGGCCGGCAGCTTATCTGTTGACCCACGTCATGAGCGGATCGTCCCCCGACTTGATAATGCCGTCGACCTTTCTTATCTCAAAAGTATTATATGAATTGAGAATTTTTGTTGTATTGACCGTGGCTCGCGACAATCGTGGGGACGACCCGACCCAGGAGATGGGTCTCATACAGCCGGGCAAAGTAAAAAGTTTCAACCAAGAAGGAATGAACGCTTAAGTCGATCAAGTGCGGATGTCATGCGCATGGAAAACTCCTAAAGATTTCGTCGAACCGTGGCGCCAATTAACTTCGGGGAGAGTTTAGCGGCGAAACGGTCCGCGGCGTTGCTTAACACCCTATTAGCGACGAAAACTTTTTGACCTTGGAAGAAAGACCTTGGCCGGCTGCGGAGGTTGTAACCTCTAGCAGCTCGGGCATATGCCTCGGCAAATTTCTCTGTAACCAAATCCTGCGCTAGCCGCAATCGGTCACCATTGGCTCGAAAACATACCTCTCCATCTTCAAATGCATGCAATGATTTCAGGAGTATAGTCTTCGCCATGCCGAATGGGGTGGTAACTGAACATCAGAAAATGAGGAAAATGAGAAAATCCGGTCGAATCGTGCACAACATTACGGAATGCACTGCATGATACGGCTAAATGTTCGTCCCAATTCCGATGATCAACTCCCATTGTTGCTAGCGTTGATTGGTTTGTTCGTTCCGAAGCATTTGACTGGGGAGAATAAAAAGGAGTACGGATGTGATTAACACCATACTGCTTTAAGAATCCCTCAATTGCTCCGGAAATGAACTGCTTCCCGTTGTCGGAGTGAAGAAACTCCGGCACACCGAAGGTCAAAAAGATTTCGTCCCTAAGGTAACTACCTTAGGTAGTTAACGATCGGAATAGCCTTTCATCATCATAGTTTAAATGTTGAAGAATTGAATTTATTATTTCCATTTTAATAACATATTTTATTAACAATAAACTAAAGAATTACTATTATTAAACTATAGTTAAGCTCACTTAGCCAAAGACAACGTAACATATTGATATAAACACTCCTTACTCAAGCCATTCGCTTAAAAGGAGAACTAGTAACAATGAATGAATTATATAATAGATTTGTAAAACATTTGTAATAAATAAATAATAATAATAATGTAATAATAATGTAATCAATGTGGCACGATAGCACGACGTCGGGCCTTGGCCGCCTGAATCGTTGACCTCCAATTGTCGCAGTTAGGTGACCTTGTCCTCCAGTTTCGGAAGCCCAGCAGCTGGTGGGCGTCTTCCCATACGGAGTTCTCCCAGCGAGCTCTCGGTCGTCCACGTATCCTCGCTCTGTCAATTCGTTGTGCGTTCATCACTTTCTTTGGCATGCGATTATCGTTCATCCGTTGTACATGCCCCGCCTATTGCAAACGTTGAAGCTTCACGATTTTCGATACTTCCAGCTCGTCGTACAATTGATACAACTCATGGTTGTGCCGGATACGCCATTGATTTCGCTCGCAAATGGCCCCGAAAATTCGCCGAAGGACCTTTCTTTCGAAAGCAACAACAACGCATTGGTATCGGCGATGACACGATCCAAGATAGAGCTGCCTGTAGAAATATGCTGAGATATTACCGCCAAAACGGGCGATGTGCCTACACCGCAGGTCGAGCAACGCGAAACCATGGAGCGGTATAAAGAACGAGGCAAGGAAGAAGAAGGTCGAGCAAAATTTCGGAGGCTTGGGTGAGGGTCCATGTTTCGCAGCCATAACATAGCACGGGTCGGATGATCGTTTTGTACACGCGGAGCTTCGTGTTCCTGTGCGCAAGTTTTGTATTAATTATAGAGATGACCGAGAAATAGGTCTTACTGGCTAGTTGTATCCGTCGCTTAATTTCGTCGGTTTCGTTGGCGTCCTTCGATAAGTTACAACCCAGATAGTTGAAGTTGTCGCGATATCAAGTTCCCCCTTTGTGATGCTTGAATTTGCTGGCGTCCTTGTTTTCGATTGCATGGCCTTTGTTTTGCTTTCCAACTTCCTTTGCGGCGTTATTTGTAGGAAGTTCTTAGTTTGGCACTTTTCCCTGGTTTAAGGCATGGGACTATGCGACCTTGTTTCCAGATGTCGGGGATGGCGAGCGATGTCTAGACAAGTTAAAGACTGCCGTGAGATACTCAATCGCAGGAAGATCAAGATGTTTGAGCATAGCAATTGAAATGCCATCTGGTCCAAGGGCCTTAGTGTTTTTTGCATTCTCAGTGACTGTTTTAACCTGGTCCGGAGTATAAATTGGTACGGAGTCAACAATTCGGCTGCGAATCTGTCTTCTGATTTTGCGCTTGAGGCCATCGGACTTGGGATGTTCAATAAATTGTTTATTGAACTAGCTCGCACACTGAAGAGGATTGCTTGTTTCTTTTTTGCCCTTATCTTTAGTGGGGTTCGAAAGGGCACGGACAGTAGACCATAACTTACTAGCACCTTCATTAAGGTTACAGTCATTGAGGTGCTCGTTCCATTTGGCCTTCTTGTAGTCTTTAACTTGTCGCTGTATTTGAATATTGAGCTCCCGAATTCTGGGGTCACCAGGGATAGCGCGCCTAATGTTGTCACGTTCATCGGCTAACCTTGCGGCACTTGTTGGAAAATTTGGACGAACCTTTGGAATGCGCCTTGCAGGGATGAACCGTGCCGCAGCTTTGCAATGACGCTCCTAATGTTCCGTTCGGCCTTATGTATATTGGTGGGAGGGGGAAGCGCGAAGAACTTCGATGACGTGAATGTTTTGAAACCTTCCCAATCTGCTTCTTTGTGATTGACAAAAGTTCGCTTCTCTGACTTGGTCAGGTCAGCTGGTTTGTCAATTCTGACTATGATTGGGAGGTGACCAGAGGGAAGACCAGTAAGTGTTGCCCAGGAGGTCTCACTAATTAGGCTAGCGCTGACAATTGTAATGTCTGGTAAGCTAATACAATTATTTGCATCACGGGTTGGCGAGTTTTCATTGAGGGTACAGAAATCTGATGCGTCCAGAGATTCGGCGATAGCTTGACCCCTGGCATCGTTGTGAAGCGCAGAATGCCAGAGTTCATGATGGGCATTGAAGTCACCAAGAATGATCCTGTGCTCTCCATTAAGAAGAGGACCAATATTGAAATGGTAGTTTGTACAGCTGGAATGTGGTGGTATGTAGATATTAAAAATTTTAATATTGGTGCTCCCTGATGAAACTGAGATGGCTTGCAATTCCGCCGTACCGTCTGAAACTACATCTAATACACTGTAATGTACGGACCTGTGTATTAGGAAGGCAAGTCCACCTCCAGGGTGAGAATCATTCGTGGCGCCTTCTCTGTCCTTGCGTATGATGATATATTCACCTTCAGCGTTGAATGGTGAATTCGCGTGGAGTTTCGTCTCTTGGATGGCTGCAATCAGAATTCTGTACTTTCTCAAGAAACTTGTGATTTCAGAAATTTTCCCTAGGATGCCATTACAGTTGAACTGCAATATGGACACCGGTGTAAAAATTGCTGGCGGAGGGGCGGGAGTTAAGCTGTGTCTTACGTTCAAGGCAACATTATTGGGGGGAGTAAGGGGCATTGGTGGTGGGGAGAGGCCTGGTATTACCCGAGGCTGCCCAGTATTCCTACAGCCTGGTGCAACAAATGTACCTTCTATGTAATGACCCATCCTTCTCAAACCGGAGCATCTGAAATGCACCCACTCCGAACAGCAACTACACTGAAGTGACCTGGCATTAGAACCGATACGTCGGTTGCAGACACTACACATCCATACCAAGAGAGGGCCTGGATTTGCTTCAATGCCGGCGCGTAAAAGAAGAATTGAGAGCAGCCGCGCCGAGATGTGATGCTCGCAATATGACGAAAAAACATATACAACGAGTCCATACATATACACAGCCATACACAACCTTCCTGCATCGAGACCTTCGAGGCTCTTGCCAGGGAGGTGTTTTGGCAACTCTTGGCCGTTTGTTGTAGCAAACGGGTGTGGTCCGCCCCGGATAGGCTGAATTGCAATTGCAAAATGCAATATGCAATGGTTGCCAGTAGGACCACGACCTCTTCTGCGACGCCTTTGATGCTATCTTTAAGCTAAATTGTTGATGTTATCAAGCATGAGCGACATTTTTTCCTCAAGTCCTGTAGTACGAGCACAGATCAGATATACAGTACGAGTATCAATCAGTTTGTCAACCTGGAAGATCTTGGCAGGATTGATTCTCGTTAGGTGCACCGAAGAGATTCTGCACCTGTCTTCACCAGATAGTGATCGGAATCGCAGTTGGCTCCTCGATAGGATCGAACATCTAAGACATTAGAAGCCCATTTCTTGCTGATTAGTACGTGGTCGATCTGGTCCACAGTGTATTCATCTGGAGTCTTCCAGGTCTGCTTATGGATTCGTCGATAAGGGAAACATGTAGAGCTCATGACCAGGTTTCTGCCGCTCGCGAAGTCGATAAGTCGCTAACCGTTTTTGTTGTTTTCGTCGTGGAGGCTGTGATCTCTATTAGTTCCCCTATGCCCAGCGCCCGCTCTAAGGGGGGGCGAGCCGGGCGGTCGCCCGGGGCGCCAAATTTTGGGGGCGGCTTTTGGCTCGTATAAGAAAAAAGTGGAAAAGGCCGAAAAATAAATTATTAACATCAACTTCAATTTAGTGGAATTAAAACCATAAAAATTACAGATAATATATGTACATAAAAAGGAAAGTTGTGTTTTAAAGAAAAAAAGTTTTTGCAAGGTTTTAATAACCAACAATTGATACGGAGTACTGCATTCGGAATCAAAAAGGGTAAGGACAAATTCCCAAAATTGTACCTCCTTGATTCTAGCACGCGTCTTCGAAAAGCAAAGTGGGACAACATATGAAATGAGAAATAAGAAGCCACATCGCATAACACGCACCACATAAAAGCGTTAAAATCAACCTCTACTGTGAGAAATACAATTTCGAAACACTGAGCACTGAGATGGCAAATTTTGAACAGGTTGGTTTTGATTTCAGCAAGTTGAGGGATGGAACCACAGTACACATTGTCAGAGCTGCAACCAATCTTCCCTAATATTTTTCTAGACATGCTAATATCGAGATATTGCTAGGTTCTCCCGATTTAACTAGCTAGCTACCCACTTCTCTATATAAAAATTATCAAGATGACGCATTTATGAAATTAAACCACTGAAGAAATCAGTTTGCGAAGAGATCCAACTAATTCAAGTTTATCTGCTGCGCAGTGTATAAAGATGTTATCAAAATCTACTCCAAAAGATAAGTAATGAAAACGAGCACTATTGCAAATTTCCAAAATTTTCCCAAGCAGTGTTTTACAAAATGTGTTGATTCTTTTAGTGAACAAAATAATTTTGCATTGATTTTCAATTTCTTACGTCGCTGCGAAAGCCTCCAAGTTTCCGTGTGCCCTCCTCTGCCTATTTTTTGACGGTGGTGAAAAAAATGTCGCTCGGGGAATTCAATACTAACCTCAATTTTTGGAACTCCAAATAAACTCTATATCAAGCCTTGCTGAACTGTGGCGAATTTCGCTTAGGAGTCTGAACGAAAGCGGAACAGTTTTTTAGTGCATACTTTCTGGGCCTTTTCAGTGGATCAAGATTATATTTTCTGAATTATTAGGGCGTTGGTTCGAGTCCTACTGTCACCATCAATTTTTGTCTTGTCTTTCAAAAAATGTTTCTACCCAACTAACAATTATAGTTCTATATTACTTCGTAGAATATTCTCTTCCAATAGTATTAGAAGCAGATTTCATGATATGAAAAAAGAAAAGTGACATTCGCCGCCGTTTTTTTCTAAACCAATAGAACCTTGTATTTTATATCTTATATCATCATTACTTTCGTGCCTCGTGCATTACCTCCGATAATCAATGTGAACAGATTAAGTATTAATGCCATCTATAGCAAGCTTATAGAATGACACTGATATCTGATAAAAAAAGTAGCGCACAGCTAGCATTGAACCTATGCCCACCGTATCGCCCGTCCTATGCCTTAACCACTCGACTAATCTGAGCATTGCTCGTAAGAAGTTGGAGTTGCTTCTATTGAAATATTTAACACATTTCTATAAAATCTGTTATGCAATTAATCTTCTCTCATGCGGTTTTACCAATAGTGGCAATAGAAAAACTGACAGTCATTCGTTTTCAGTGAAAATATTTTACAGTTTACAGTTTGTTTCAATCCACATATTTATGAATAAAATGTGCTCAGTTTATGTGTAGAGATTTTCTTAGCGGCTTCAGAAACTGATAATAATTCAAGACTTCAAAGCATTCAATTGAAGATACAGTGAAACTCCCCTTAGCGGACACTTCTCAATAGCGGACATTTCCCTATAACGGACAAATTTTGATTCCCCGGCAACGTTCCTTGTGTTTCTTGACATTGAATACTTCTATAAAGCGGACACTCTCAATAACGGACGCGGACAACCATTTGTTGATTTTCCCTTGCTGCATGTTCTCTCTATAGCGGAGACTACATACAAAAAAAAATTTTCAACAAAAAAAAAAACTTTTGCTTGTCAGCTTTTCCCATTTTAGTACTTGTTTGTTTCCGTCTTTTTAGTAATTGTCTATTTCACTTCCACTTTCGTCGATTGTGCGATTCTTTTGGCTTTCTTTTTTTTTTATTTCGCCCTTCTCGCTTTGCTTAGAATAGTCCTGCTGAACATGCTGAATGTTTACCTTGCTCGTACTCATATCTTTTTTTGGCTTCGTGTCTATTGTTAACAAGTGTGTTAAGTGTGAATTATGTCGCGAGTGCGTTTAACACTTAAAGAAAAAGTTGAAATTATTCAGCTTAAGGACCGCGATAAATTAAGTGTCCGGGCGTTAGCTACGAGATTTCATTTAAGAAAAACCTAAGTAAGCGAAATTTTAAAACGCAAAAAGGATTTCTTGAAAGAATACGATAAACATGGGAACGATGGAAGCCGGAGAGCCTTTCCAAAAACGGCTGGCTTGACAATAGAAAAAGCCGTTTTCGAATGGTTTTGTCGTGCGCGGGCTGCAAACATCCCCATTTCCGGTCCACTTCTTAGAGAGAAGGCACATTCTAAATAAACGTGTGATAATCTGAAATTTCCTTTGTTGTCTTTTCTTCATCTTGGTACCATTCTCTCTTAATAGCGGACACTTCTCTATAACGGACAAAATGTTATTCCCCGTAAGTGTCCGTTATAGGGAAGTTTTACTGTAGTTGGTTTCCATTTTGGTATTTCAAAGTACTTCATCACTCTCAACTCTTCCAAAAATTACGAAGCCCTTACTCCTACAAAAATACGATAAACAATTTATCGGATGACAATTTGATGTCATACTATTAGGATAAAACAAAACTACCGATTATCTGCTATAGGAGAATATTGCATGTGTGTGTTAATTTGTGAGTGATTGATTACATATGTGCTAACAGGATTACCCCTGTGTGTTAAGCCATCCGATAAAAACAATAAAAAAGTATTAATGAAGTACCTATATTGTTTAGCTTCATATTAAGAGCAAGTATTACAGAAGCTTTACAGCACCATCTTTGAATTCCTCATACAATCTACGTTTAATTCGCCTTGAATAGTACCTAAGGGGCGGCAATTTGTCCTCTTGCCCGGGGCGGTGTAAGTACTAGAGCGGGCGCTGCCTATGCCAGCTTTCGTTTCCGACTTTGGCGTTAAAGTCTCCTAGCAGCAGCTTGACGTCGTTTGATGGAAGTGAATCGAAGAGTGTTTCAAGGTGGTTGTAGAACTCGCCCTTAATCGCGTCTTCTTTTACTTCTGTAGGGGCATGCGCATTAATGAGCCAGAGATTAGCAAAACGGGTCTAGATGCGGATCGCACACAGCCGCTCGTTTATGGGTTTGAAGCCGATAACGTGGTCCTTGATCTGCTTTCTCATAATGCATGCTACTCCAAACTCTTTGTTGACTTCCTCTTTACCACTCGTAAAAATAGTGTGTCCATTTAGTTTCCTGGATTGCAACTATGCTCAGCTTGTATTGTTCTACCTTATCCAGGAGGGCCCTTAAGGCCTATCAGGGAGCGTACATTCCAGGATCCGAAAGAGTAATCAGTTGTTCGTTTTCGGGGTCGTCGTCGGAAGCTTTTGTTTCAGGTTTCTTCACTTGAAGTTTTTTTAGGATGAGTTGTCGTCACATCGCTAAACCATGATAGGGTTTAATCGTTGAGTAAAGGCCATGTCATGCCATGGGCATGCCTCGAAAATGCTGCTTTGGTGGTTGAATAATTCCATTTAGTTTCCTTGAAACGGGAAAGGAACACCGGATATGCAATGCACCCGATGTTCTTTTTGATATGACACCCTGCATGCCGTTCGATCAAGGTTTGTAATTGGTGTCCTTTTATGTGCTTTTTCAGAGCAATCCGGTCAATTTTTGCTTTGCAAATTTAATCGTAGAATGTTCTGCTATTATAGATTCTGAAAAGTGAGAAAAGTAGTGACAACTTGAATTATTCTCGAAGCTATTACTTTGGAAAGATACACGGAAAACACGATAATTGTCCATTTAAGCTCGACTTTTTCCGTTGAGGGTCCTTGAAACAGGAAACAAACACCGGATATGTAATGCCGGAATCCGCTCAAGGATTAAAGAGTATCCTTTTTTGTCCTTTTTGGAACCTTTCCGATCAAAATTTTTGTTTGTAAAATGAGTTTTAGATTCACTGATTCAAAAACAACAAAAATTAGCTTTACCTACTCTATTTTTGGAGGCCTGAATTGGTATATTTTGACTGGACTATGCCATATCGCAATTTCTTCAGATGGTCATCCTAAATATATTCCCGAAAAAATTGCAATAAGTACACAATCAACTTTTTAGTTCAGTAATATCGTGTCGATTTAGTACCAATCCGTGAAAAAAATGCGGAAGTGTTTATCTCTTTCTTTATGTATTATGAGGCGCTGATTCCGAATATGAACTTTGTACCCTAAAAAAAGTTCCGGAACATTAAAAAAATAAGCAAAATGACCCAAATTTCAGGTCTTTTGCCCATGAAAAATAAACAATACATTTCCCGAAAAAATGTTTTACTACAGAAATAAAATACACATAATTCGCTGGAAAACTGCTGAATTTAATTTTTTTTCTCAGACCCTCAGTTTGGGAGCTAGAGCTCGTAAAAGTACAGGCAATTCTTATCGTAACAAAAAAGTATCAAGTTTCTCTATGATGATTTGTTTCACTTTAAGGCCTGGATAGACCTCGGGCGGAATGAGAATTAAATTTTAGTCCGCTGCGATTTTCTCAATGAAAATGCATACATACTGTCGTGGAATATGTGGTAAATGCTGGGGAATTCCATAAACTAAAATCCGAGAGTGGTTTCACAATTTGTCTCTGCCATTTTATGTGTTATTTTTCGATTCCCCGGTCATTAAATAATTTCCACGATGAACTCGTCGTGGACAGTGAATCGGTTCGACGTTTGCAAAACTCACCACGCCCGATGTAGAATATGCTACAGAGTCCACTCATTTTCACGTTGAAAATGCATTCGGACAAGGGGGAAATTATTTTTTTTAGTAAAGGCCTGAATAGACCTCGGGCGGAATGAAAATGAAATTTTTGTCCGCTGCGATTTTCTCAATGAAAATGCATGCTTACTGTCGTGGAACATGTCGGTAATGATGGGGAATTCCATAAGCTACAATCCGAATATGGTTCCAAAATTTTTCTCGCCCATTTTATGTATTATTTTTCGATTCCCCCGTCATTAGATATTTTCCACGGTGAAATGACCGGGGAATCGAAAAATAATACATAAAATGGCCGAGAAAAATTTTGGAACCATATTCGGATTGTAGCTTATGGAATTCCCCATCATTTCCGACATGTTCCACGACAGTAAGCATGCATTTTCATTGAAAAAATCGCAGCGGACAAAAATTTCATTTTCATTCCGCCCGAGGTCTATACTGCGCTTTATTTTTAAGATGATTTAGGATGTAAAACGCCTTTGTAGCAATTTTCGAAACATTTCCCGTACATTGGGTCTTGCTAATACGCGTAAGATCCATTTTCTGGTAATCGCAAGACTCTTTGCCCTAAAAAGAATTCTGCAACGTAAGAATTTGTGATTTTTTTCTTGGAACTGTCCGTTTATTAGAGACTCGCTTGCTCAGAATGGGTATGAAAGTACTGTCCGTGTCCGGTTATGAGAGTGTCCGGCTATCCGAAGGTGTTTCCTAGCAAAATATGTGAAAAAACGTTGGGGAAAATAAAAGTGTCCGTTTATTAGAAGTGTCCGTTTAGGGAAGTTCGACTGTATTAAGCAATGCTCTAGCTTCCGAACTACCATTCAGACAAAAAAATGATATATGGCAATTATGTAGGAAATAATGGCCTGTGTGAAGTTAGCCAGTCATTTTTTTTTTAAATTACGCCCTTTCGCTCGGGGAACCGTTTGTTCGACTGCGGCTACGTTTGTTCTTGATTGTTCGCCAATTAATATCGTTTGTTCTTCTCTAATTATTTAATTATAGCAACTTTAAAATTGTGAGTGTGAACTTAGCCAGTCATTTTTAAATATGGGTCGGAAAGGTATAGGTTTGGTATCAATCAAAAGCCAGACGTTTGTTCGTTTTGTAGGGCGTTTGTTCATCCTGGAAACGGAAGGATACAGGAATTATTAAGGAAAAAGAGATTAGTTGTGACGCCATCTACACTCGACTAGCGAAAATGGAGGAAAATTGTTTGGTTTCATACGAAATGGAAGTTCCGGAAATGGTATAATTTAAGTTCTTGGATTTGAAAGCGAACCATTTGTGCACATTCCCGGGATTACTTCTGTTTTGCAGTATTTAAAACGCAAATCGATGCCGCACAGAGTTAAGAAGAGTCATGGAAAATGACATTTAATTTATTGAAGTTCGGCATCCTTGACTCAAGGTCTCCTTGAGTTAAGGAATGTTCATAAATACGGGCCTTAGACAATTTCTAAGCATTCTGCAGATACTCCTGCAATTGAAAAAAAAAATTAAATTTGTTTTGATATTGTTTTTGTTATGAACACTATTGGGCATGACTCTTCTTCAAACTGTGCGGCATCGATTTGCGTTTTAAATACTGCAAACAGAAGTAATGCCGGGAATGTGCACAAATGGTTAGCTTTCAAATCCAAGAGCTTAAATTATGCCATTGGCTGAATTCAAATTGTAAGAAAACGACCGGACGGGTAAACTTGCACGACAAGGACCATCGTATGATCATTTCACACTATCCGATCAAAACACGGACCGGCGAACAATAATCACACAGCAAGTATGTATAAATGTTGCCATGCAAGTAAAGCACGCGCTAATTGTCCTTGCAGAACGCCTGAACTATTGGTAGATGCAATCGTCTTATCGATCGTACGATTCTTACGAAAGAAAAACAATAGTGTCACGATTTTTTTCTTTCGTAAGACGCGGTCTTACAATGTGAAATGGACAATGCTTGTCTGGTGTCCACTACAAAAGCTCTCTTGTCTTGCAAGTTTACCCGTCCGGTTTCGTCTTACAATCTGAAATCAGCCATTGGGAACATTCACATTGTAAGACAAAACCGGACGGGTAAACTTGCAAGACAAGAACCATCGTTCTTACAATCTGAATTGCACAATGGCTATGTCCACACATGTGCGCTTTCGTCTTCAAGCTCCTTATCCACTTTCAATATTGAACGTGTCGTTGATTGCGTCAAGTGAACAGAAGAGGTCAATGCCTCATTCTATCCACATCTGTTCATTATTTTTCGGGAAATATGTGTCGCGGCTTTGGTCAGGACGGGTAAATGATAAATTCTTTCATGAATAGTATGAATAGATGATGAGTTGTTTATATTTAACATTAGCAATCGCGTTCAAGAATGAATGCGTTTCTTCAATAGCGCAGGCATCTCAAGTTTCAATTGTCAAAATGATGAAGACGAACGAAAATTGAAACAGTCTAGACAGGCACAATGCTTGTCTGGTGGCCACTACAAAAGCTCTCGCCGGGTGTTTGTTTGTGCTAATAAACGGACGGCGAGAGCTTTTGTAGTGGCCAGCAGACAAGCATTGTGCAATTCAGATTGTAAGAACGATGGTTCTTGTCTTGCAAGTTTACCCGTCCGGTTTTGTCTTACAATGTGAATTCTCCCATTGGCTGAATTCAAATTGTAAGAAAACGACCGGACGGGTAAACTTGCACGACAAGAACCATCGTATGATCATTTCACACTATCCGATCAAAACACGGACCGGCGAACAATAATCACACAGCAAGTATGTATAAATGTTGCCATGCACGCTCCAAAGTTAGTGTACAATGAAGTGACGAGTCGACAAGATTAAAATGCAAGTAAAACACGCGCTAATTGTCTTTGCAGAACGCCTGAACTATTGGTAGATGCAATCGTCTTATCGATCGTACGATTCCTACGAAAGAAAAACAATCGTGTCACGATTTTTTTCTTTCGTAAGACTCGTTCTTACAATTTGAAATGAACAATGCTTGTCTGCTGGCCACTACAAAAGCTCTCTTGTCTTGCAAGTTTACCCGTCCGGTTTCGTCTTATAGTCTGAAATCAGCCATTCCCGGAACTTCCATTTCGTATGAAACTAAACAATTTTCCTCCATTTTCGCTAGTCGAGTGTAGATGGCGTCACAACTAATCACTTGTAGCGAATAGTTATCAAATGCCGTATGCTATAAGTACATAAACTTTTATTTCGGAACCAAAAAATACATTTAAAGTTACAATGAAGATGGACGATGCTTCTCGTCTGCAAGTCACGACACGAAGAACGATTGGCTGATTTCAGATTGTAAGACGAAACCGGACGGGTAAACTTGCAAGACAAGAGAGCTTTTGTAGTGGCCAGCAGACAAGCATTGTCCATTTCACATTGTAAGAACGCGTCTTACGAAAGAAAAAAATCGTGACACGATTGTTTTTCTTTCGTAAGATCTTTCGTATGATCGATAAGACGATTGCACCTACCAATAGTTCAGGCGGTCTGCAAAGACAATTAGCGCGTGTTTTACTTGCATTTTAATCTTGTCGACTCGTCACTTCATTGTACACTAACTTTGGAGCGTGCATGGCAACATTTATACATACTTGCTGTGTGATTATTGTTCGCCGGTCCGTGTTTTGATCGGATAGTGTGAAATGATCATACGATGGTTCTTGTCGTCCAAGTTTACCCGTCCGGTCGTTTTCTTACAATTTGAATTCAGCCATTGCATCATCCTTTTCGTCTGTCTGCTATTTTGTCGCATTTCTTCTACTCGCCGACACTCTGATTTCGGGCGCTGCAGTCGCGGGGTCGCCACAATACCCCCTTCCAAGTGACTCGAATTATCTCGAATTACATTCGAGTCGCGAAATGAACTTTGCGCTTGGCTGGATATGTCCTTACAGGTTGTTGAGGTGTTGACGTAGTAGGCTGTTGCAAAACTCGAGTTGACGTAGAAGGCTGGGACACATCTGTCGACTGTTCGCTTTCAAAATACGCTGGTTTTAATCGCTCGGTTGATATTTCGTTCGGTGTTCCATTGACGTTGACTTTAAAAACACGGTCCGATATCCTCGCCACCACTTCGAAAGGCCCTCGCATGGTTTCTTTGTCGCGTCGACTCGTACAAACACATGAGTGCATTCGTGTAAGTCCTTATAGACAAAAGGTTTTCGCCGTGAGTGATGAGCCGTTGGAGTCGGTTTGATTTCCCTCATAAACATTCGGAATCGTCTTGCGAAGATGCACGGATCCAACGGTGGCTCCTCGTCGGTAAACATTTCGCCTGGAACTTTTAGTGGTGTGCCATATACACGCTCGGCCGCGGTCGTGTTGATGTCGTCCTTGAAACTGGTGCGGAGGCCAAAAAGCACTGTGGGCAGGATGTCCACCCATTCGGTCGTCTCGTGGCACATAATCGCCGACTTGAGAGACCTATGCCATCGCTCGACCAATCCATTCGATGCGGGGTGATAGGCTGTCGTCCTGATTTTATTGATTCCCATCAACTTGGCAAATGAGTCGAACATTCGTGATTCAAACTGTGCGCCACGGTCCGTCGTTATGGATGCTGGCGTGCCGAATCTCGAAATCCACGTTGTAAAAAATGCTGTGGCAACCGTCTCAGCCGTCGTATCGGAGATGGGAACTGCTTCCGGCCATCGTGTATATCTGTCGATCATCGTGAGGCAGTATCGGTAACCTCTCGAGATCGGCATAACGATGATGTCAAGATGGATGTGATGAAATCGCTCACTTGGAACCGGAATGTGCAGTGGTGCATTTTTCACGTGCCGGGCTACTTTGCTGCGTTGACAAGGAAGGCAGGTTCGCGCCCATTCCTTGATATCCCTGTTCATCGCTGGCCAAATATACCGTTCGCTGATTGCCTTCTTCGTCGTCCTTCCGCTAGGATGCGACAAGCTGTGGTGTTGGTCAAAGATTTGCTTTCGCAAGTTTCGAGGAATGTACGAACGTACGGCAGAAGTGGAGATGTCGCAGTACACTGGTTGATCGCTGCCACCAATTGGCACCCTTCTTAGCAAGAGAGAAGTCTGGTTTGACGATAATAGCTGCTTCAGTTCTTCATCGACCGCTTGTTGTTCTGCTAGCTCCTGGCTCGAAATCGCTTCGGGGAAGTTCAACGCGTAGCAGCGTGAGAACGCATCAGGAACAACGTTCGCTTCGCCTTTGACATATACGATGTTCGTCGTAAACTGACTGATGTAGTCAAGTTGTCGACATTGCCGGGGACTCGCTTTATCCGATCGCTGTTTGAAGGCGTAAACTAGCGGTTTATGGTCGGTGATTATCTTCAATTCGCGTCCCTCGATTATATGTCGGAAAAATTTAATTGCTTTAAAGATCGCTAGCAATTCTCTATCGTAGGCGCTGTATCTGGATTGAGTTCTATCGAGTTTTCTGGAAAAATATCCAAGAGGTTTTTTTCGCCCGTCGAATTCTTGATCCAATGCTGCGCCAATCGCAATACCGGATGCGTCGCAGTGTAGTGTGAGCGGGACGTTACTCAAAGGATGAGCTAAGGTGACTGCTGTGCTCATAAGCTGTTTGCACTCGTTAAACGCTTTGTCGAGCTCCGCAGTACAGACGATGGGTCGCTTATCTCGCTTCTTCGTTCCTGATATCTCGTCGATAAGAGGCGCTTGAACCTGAGCTGCGCGCGGGAGACACGATCGATAGAAATTCCAAGAACCTATGAAGCGGCGGAGTTCCTCAACTGTTGTTGGCTTTTTGTAGTCCATTATGGCTCGGACGCGATCCTCTGGAGATCTGATACCGCTGTCGTCTACTTGGTACCCTAGAAAACGCACCAAAAACGCATTTCGACGTGTTGATCGTTAAACCGCTTTCGTGAAGCCGCTTAAATACTTCAGCTAAATGTTGCATGTGCTGATCTTCATTCTCGGATGCGATTAAAATGTAGCAATGACAGTAATCTAATCCTCGCAGTATGCCGTCCATAAAGCGCTGAAAGGTCTGTGCAGCGTTGCACAGTCCGAAAGTCATTACGTGGAACTGGTACAGTCCAAATGGCGTTATTACAGCTGTTTTAGGGCGATCCGCAGGCGCCATCGGAACTTGATGGTAGGCTCTGACGAAGTCGATTACGGAGAAGATCTTGCAGTTCGGCTGTTTTTCCACGAAATCGATCAGGTGCGGGATCGGATACCGATCCGGAACTGTGATACTGTTGAGGCGTCGATAATCGCCGCAGGGCCGCCATCCTTCAGGCTTCTTCCTCACCAAGTGTAATGGTGGCGCCCATTCACTGTCCGATGGTTCGCAAATGCCCTGCGACAGCATATATTCGAACTCCTTTGCTGCTACAAGTTTCTCACCCGAAAGTCGTCTTACACGCTCGACAACTGGTGGCCCGGTCGTGACGATGTGATGCTGAGTTGTATGCGAAGTTGCGTTTAAATTCGTTGGCAAAGTGATGTCCGCATACTTGGCTAGTAGTCGCTGATATTGATTGCGATCGTCGTAGGTGTGGATGGCCGGCTGCTGTGAGATGACTGTTAACGCCACTGAATGGAGATTCGTCTTCTGGTCAATGAGTCTTTTGTTCCGCAGATCCACTATCAAACCGTGATGGCGAATGAAATCCGCTCCGAGGATTGGCTGCGTGACGTCGGCAATTGTGAAACACCAAGAAAATTCGCGACGGAGTCCAATTGCTACGGTCAGCTGTTTGTTCCCATATGTTGCGATGACAGATCCGTTGGCGGCATAAAGTTTCGTACCCTGCGATGGACTTCGGCGTTTGGGTGCTTTCGGTAGAACAGATATGTCGGCACCCGTGTCAACCAAGAAGCGGTATCCCGACTTTGGGTCGAAAATTTGAAGGCGGCAGGTCGTTGGAGGGCTACATGCGTCTGCCGAATCGCATGTAGGCTGCTTTAGTTTTTTTGTTGTGATGCCTTCGTGCAAGGATCGCGACATTTCCTTGCTTTGTCGCCAAAGCGTGCATGATAAAAACACAAGCCCTCGCGACTCTTGGATCTCACTCGATGTCGTTGTGCTGGCGATCGTGAGCGACGTTCACTCCACTTGTTGACTCGCTGCGAAATTTTCGCGATTTCGTTCTGCAAGCTCTGCAGACTGATTCTGATTTCGGGCGCTGCAGTCGCGGGGTCGCCACACACTTGTGGAACGGAACGGAAGTCCGTCGTTGACTTTCAACTTTCGCCACCAGAGCAGTGGCGGATTTACACATTTGCCGCCAGTAGGCTATTCAAATTTTGCCGCCTCTACGCCCTACCGCATTAAGTTGATTGTACGATTTAATATTGCAGAATATATAGGTTGTAAAACGCGTGGGAAAATGATTTCACATGTTATTACTAGCAAAAGGGAAATCACAGGACGAGACATTTTACAGTGCATTTACATGGTTATAGAAATTTTTAAAAAGATACGATGGAAAATCACATTTTGTTGGAAATCTTGTTCTGGTTGTTCATTGACAGGGCTACCGCCTCGTAGAGATCATCTCATCATCTGCATAGGCTATAGTTTGCTCCGATCCGTGCAGTAGAAAAAAAGATACAGCGAAAAATGTGAAATTTCATAGAGTTTTTCGCTTAAGTCTTTTTATATGTTTTGAAAGGAAGCAAACGTATAAAAAGACTTGGGCGACAATTCTATGCATTTAGTTGGCGAAAAAAAATTGATTGTAGGTATGGGAAAATGTGTTATATTCGAAGGAAAGCAAATAAGGTTCTAAAGCACATTTTTTACAAGGTTAGAGGCTTCAAAATGAAACCTGATCAAGAAAAGAACATAGTAGCAAATAGTACATACCTTCGTCAAGCTTTCCGCCAATACGCGTTGAAAGAAATTAGTGTATTGGGAGGATTGTATTTATATCAATCCTTTTTGTGTCTGACGGCTTTTTCTCTGCAGGAAACCTTTTAGAACACAGTTGTTTTGTGTAATTATGTATTTACCTGATAAGAATCAGCTTTTCCCCGATACCTTAATTAAATTTTAAAACTTCTTCTTGTGCGATTTTTTATTTGTAAAATCGTCAATGATATCGTC
Organism: Microchrysa polita; assembly: GCA_949715475.1. Taxonomy (NCBI): domain Eukaryota; kingdom Metazoa; phylum Arthropoda; class Insecta; order Diptera; family Stratiomyidae; genus Microchrysa; species Microchrysa polita. The sequence goes on along the minus strand of OX454417.1, from coordinate 40,404,747 downwards.
GTACGACATTTTCTTCATTAATTCTCCATGCACAACAGAGCCATGGCGTTTAACTTTTCTCGACTCAATGTAGATCTTAAATAATTTTTAATGCGCTTTAAGCAAGAAAAGCTCTTCTTCTCATGGTGCATTGAGATTCGCCGCCATCTTGAAATTTCCCGACGTAATAAGGCCTGTACGAGTAATTTCACAACTAATCGTAGTGTTTGCGTTGTTTCTACGTGGGATTTGGTAAAATAATTACTGCTGCGAAGGTAATACATTTACATTTTTATTGTTTGCTGTACGGACAACGCGCTCCATTTGTTTTGCGACATGGCCGAGCCAAATAGTCCCGTAACTACAACCCCGCAGAAAACTACACCTACTACTGCGACTTCATCGACATTTCGCGATTTTCTTCCACCTTCTCATGTCGACGCGTTAACCAATATAAAATTGCCCCCTTTCTGGCAACGGCGCTCTACTGTATGGTTCGCGCAAGTAGAGGCGAAATTTACCGCAAATCGCATTGTCGCAGATTCGTCCAAATTTAATACGATCATCGCGTCTCTAGAGTCAAACATTCTAGAACATGTTGCAGATATTGTGGAGAAACCACCGATTGCCGATCGTTACGGCGAGATTAAGAGACAACTGATAGCGCGGTTTGCCGACTCCAATGAGAGCAAGCTCACCAAAGTACTCACAGAGTTAGAGTTAGGTGACTAAAGACCTTCATTTCTTTACCGAGAAATGAAGTCTTTGGCTGGCGATCAGCTCTCTGATGAAGCCATTAAGTCTCTTTGGCTACGACGATTACCATCTCGGGTTAAAGCCATATTGACGGTCGCTGGCAAACATTTTGGCAGAAATGGCAGACCGTATCCTCGCCTAATGCAATACATGGCCCCGTTGCCACCATAGCCAACGAGCCCACCGATAGCAGTGTAAACACCATAAATGCACTTATGCAACGTATCGAGGTGCTCGAAAGGGAAACACGCGGTAGAAGTGGAAATCGTTCGTCATCTCGCCTTCGATACGATAAGCGTAACAGTAATAGCAAGGGGAAAACGGGTCTCTGCTATTACCATGAACGGTTCGGCAACAAGGCGCGTAAATGCCGCGCGCCTTGCTCATTCAAATATTCGGAAAACTAGAGTCGCCGCCGTCTCAAAGTGCCATAGGCGACGACGTGATTGACGAGCACAGATTATCCATTTATTGCAAAAAGTCTGGTATAAATTTTCTGATCGACACTGGTGCAGGCGTCTCAGTTGTTCCCCGCTCTTTTGCCCCAAAAAACGCCAAGCCAGTCGATTTCAAGCTGTGCGCTGCGAACAACTCAATAATTAAAACATACGGGGAAAAACTTTTGCAATTAGATTTTGGGCTTAGAAGATCCATGAGTTGGTATTTCCACGTAGCAGACGTCGCAAAGCCAATAATTGGGGCCGATTTTTTGAAAAACTTTAACCTGCTAGTCGATGTGAGCAAAAAACGTTTAGTAGATGGGCTAACGGAAATTTACGCAGTGGCCAGTATCTTGCATGAAAAATACTCGAGCCTACCCACCATGCAATCTGACAGCCCGTTTCACAATCTATTGGCCGAGTTTCCCCAATTGACATCTTCATCAAACTTTACTGAGAATCAACGGCACGACATTTGCCACCGCATCGAAACCACAGGCCCTCCTGTTTTTCAACGCCCCAGACGACTCTCTTCAGATAAATACGCTACCGCTAAGCGCGAATTCGATTATATGCTAGAGAAAGCCATATATCGTCCTTCAAATAGCCCGTGGGCAAGTCCACTGCACTTGGTGCCCAAAAAGAATGGCGAATGGAGACCCTGTGGCGATTATCGTCGTCTAAATTCCGTAACAATACCCGACCGCTACCCTATTGCACACATCCAGTATTTCGCACACATTTTACACGGTAAAACAGTCAGAAAATAGACCTAGAGCGCGCCTACCATCAGATCCCTATCCACGAAGATCACATTCCGAAGACCGCCGTCAGTACTCCCTTCGGATCTTTCGAATTTTGCCGTATGATGTTTGGGCTCTGTAACGCAGGGCAGACATTCCAACGTTTCCTGGACTCCGTCGTGCGTGGACTCGAATTTTGTTACGTCTATTTAGATGACATACTGATTGCGTCGTCATCTCAAGAAGAGCATATTCAACATCTTCGTCAATTATTCGAGCGTCTTGCCGCTTTCGATATCAAAATCAATACAATCTAAATGCATTTTTGGAGCATCCAAGGTCGAATATTTGGGTTACCTTATTGATAGTAAGGGAACCAGACCATTCCAGCGCGTGCCGATGCCATTTCGAATTATAAACGGCCGACAACATTGCCGAACTGCGAAGGTTCTTGGGCATCATCAATTTCTATCGAAGATTCCTACACAAAGCAGCCGATACTCTTGCACCTTTAAATGCCTTGATTAAAGGTGGTAAAAAGCGTGACAAGACACTCATCAATTGGACCGACGAAACCATCGAAGCTTTCAATCGGAGCAAAAACATGCTCGCAAGTGCAACGTTACTCGCGCATCCAAAGGCCAATGCGCCACTGTCATTATCGACAGATGCGTCTAGCACAGCAATTGGTGTCGTTTTGGAACAATTCCAAGAGGGCGCATGGAAACCTCTCGGTTTCTTTTCACGAAAATTGAGCGCATCTCAAACCAAATACAGCACATATGACCGCGAACTATTGGCGATTTACGAAGGAATCAAACATTTTCGCCATATGTTAGAAGGGAGACATTTCCAAATTCGTACGGACCACAAACCCCTTGTTTTTGCATTTAGCCAACGCAAAGACAAAGTTCTACCGAGGCAAGTTCGCCAATTAGAGTTTATTGGTCAATTCTCAACGGACATAGTCCATGTCGGTGGCTCGCAAAATATCATTGCTGATGCGTTGTCGAAGGTAGACAACATCAGCGTTATCGACGAACACAATTCAATTACAGCTAAGGACATCGCGGATGCACAACAGGTCGACTACGAACTCAAGCAAATGCTGCAAGGTGAAATCTCATTTTTTTTAAACCCATTCACATAGGCGATGGTCAAACAATTTTTTGCGATATTTCTTCCGGACGCATTCGACCGTACATTCCTCGACTCCTGCGTCAGAAAGTATTTGAACAAATCCATGGACTTTCACATCCCAGCGGGCGAGCTACTAGTAAATTGGTCCGACAGAAGTATGTCTGGCCAAGCGTAAGCAAGGACACCACCAGGTGGTCGAAAACTTGCGTACCCTGCCAATCATCCAAAATCAGCCGCCACGTGAAGAACACACCGCAACAGTTTCCTGTAGTGACTCCCAATTCCAACATGTACACTTGGATATCGTGGGTCCACTTCCTTCATCGGATGGTTTCACGTACGCATTAACCATCATTGACCGTTTTTCACGTTGGCCCGAGGTGATACCGATGCGCGACGCAACAGCTGACACAATAGCCACCTTATTTTACGCACATTGGGTCAGCCGATTCGGAGCACCTGTCATCATCACCACCCCGCAGGGGGGTTTGTGTCCGTGTGACACTCAGCTCGGAAAGCTGTTTGTAGTCAGACAGAGATCTTTGGTGAGTTACGACACCACGGACCTAGTAGCGCAAGGGGGCCCCTGGTACAGTTGATACGCCATGGCGAGGATCTGTACAAAGACCATTCGGGCGTTAACGGTCCCGTGCTCCTGAGTTATGCACGGGTGGTTCTTGGCGTGCCTACCTCCCCCCATAGTTTGCGGGAGGGAAGCACTAAAGGCCTAGCACGATTTTGATGTCCTCTGGTGGGGGGGGGTGCATCATACGGAAGTCGTGTGAGCTTCGGAGGTGACGGCTCCGCATGACCCGAGTCAAGAAGGGGCTAGCTAGGGAGAACGGCCTTGGTGGAAAATGCCTACGCGCCTATATCTAGCTAGTTTGTGGATTGATGACCACACTGCCTGAGTCGCATTGCTGACTAGTAAACTGAAGGGGCCGCCTGGATGTGAAAAGCAGCGCTACGTTGTCTGCACAGACGCGTAGTCACAGGTCCAACGAGCCTGGGGTGTGCATGCCCGAATTCGACGTAAGGCTTAACCAATAGGGGCCGAAGGAGGATCACACCTGCTATGGAGAAGTCCATAGCGAATAGTGTACTACGGGGATGGGTGTGCCCAGGGGACCATGGTCCTTGCCCATCAAGGTGTTGGACTCGTAGTGGCTGGAGGTTGTTACCCAAGTCATCCAGCTAGTGATGCAATCCCGGGGTTGGATTCCGGATGGTGTGTGCATGCGCCTGATGGAGAAATCTCCGTCTGACAACAACACCTTGTCAGTAAAAAGCCGAAGGTCCAAACTTTTAGCGGGACCGGGAGATAAAGGCCGAAAGGCTAGGTGCTCCCCTGACGGTATACCTGTAGATGGTTAGCTTGTCATCATCACCACGGACAGGGGCTCACAGCTAGAATCCTCGCTACTCAACTGTTTGTTGCGACTTGTTGGTTGTAACCGAATCAGGACAACTGCATATCATCCGGCAGCCAATGGTATGGTGGAACGAATGCACCGTACCCTGAAAGCTGCGTTGATGTGCCATAACAACAGGCAATGGACCGAGGCGTTGCCTACAGTCCTCCTTGGCCTACGAACGATGGTTAAGGAGGATTTACGTTCACCCGCTGAAATGGTTTATGGCCCAACATTGAGAGTTCCAGGGGATTTTTTTGTAAGCGACGACGACGACCTGCCGGCAGATTCACACTTGCTGGTTGAACAACTGCGTGAGCGAATGCAACGTCTTCGACCCACTCCGGTCGAACATCATCGGCGAGACACATCGTTTGTCTACAAGGACTTTGGACCTGTTCACACGTTTTTGTGAGACAGGATGGCGCGAAGAAGTCCTTACAACGTCCATACACCCGCCCTCATCGTGTGATCAAGCGCAACAGTGATCGCGTCTTCACAGTCTTAGTTGGAGGCAAGAAGGTTACGATCACCACCGAACGCTTGAAGCCAGCTCATCTTCTTAATCCGGAGCTATCGGATACAATCGACTCATCTACAATGCCACATCGAACTCCTTCAGCAACTCCTTCAACATCGTATCGCGGAATCCTTCGAACTTATGCTGGTCCACGCACAAAAGCATCATCAGTGACATTTCTCGATCAGCATTACCATTCCGCTTAGAGGGGAGTATTGTGGAACGGAACGGAAGTCCGTCGTTGACTTTCAACTTTCGCCACCAGAGCGACAACGTAACAAAAGAGATTTTTCATTCTGTTAAAATTCTTGCTGCGCATTAGTCGTAGTGTGCTACGAAATAGTTTTTGTAACAACTAGTGTAGTCAATAAATAAACTTTGTAACGTTCAACAAAAGTGTTCTCACTACACCCTTTTTCCTTAATAATTTCTGCATCCTTCCGTTTCCAGGATGAACAAACGCCTGTAAAGACCCATCCTGTTTATTACTTCTATGGAGACCCATCCTGTTTATTACTTCTATGGAGACCCATTCCGTATACAGCTTCTACTCTCACGTATACTGTCTGTATGGGTGACTCTCCTGTAGTTTAGCTCTATGGCAGACACTATTTCGTGGGAGAAGTGACAGCTCGATAAGCATGGCACTACGTAAAAGTGGGACGTAGCCGTGCTTCGCGAGAAGTCACTTTTCCAGACCACGAGGAAGTGGCATTTCCAAAAGACACGAGCTGGAGGCAGGTCACATATTTGGGTGAGTGATTAAACATAAAGTGAAATTATTTTTTTTTGGGAAAAGAGGATTATTTGTTTTTTTTTTAGGGATTGCGTGTGCCTAGCGTATTGTGTCTGCATTGTAGTTTAATACGCAAAGAATAATTTCTGCGTTTTGGAAGGCGTAACCGCCAGAAGAGCGGGCTCTGCCGCGTTGCAGCTTACGTGCGAGGGAGCAAAAGGAGTTTGTAGTGCTTCTGCGGTGTGCCGTGGTGTTAATTACCAGAAATTCGGTAATCACATGAAAAAAAAAACAGGCGCGTCGCACTGCAACTTCTGTGTGAAGAACAATTGGAGATCGTGTCTGCTGCTCCTTTGTTAGCGAAGCCCAGGTGCCCCAAAAGTGCTCCGTCTTTCTTCCGTGAGTCGGAAAAAACGGAACGGAGGTACGGGCTAGTGTGGAATTCCGACGGGCGTGACCATTTAACAGTATTGGAAACGTCAGGCGAATAAACGGTTTAAGCATATACCGTTCGTTAGAAAACTAGGGATTGCTGAGGAGGACCGCTAGTTGTAACGGGTCCGCAAATACGAATCCGCGTAATCGCTGGAACAGATCGGCGAGCCCGGCGCCCGATCACCACATAGTAGTTGTTGTGAGAATGCCTGTATGGTGACCTGGAAAAGGAAGAATCGTTGCATGAGGGACACTCCCCAACAAAAGAAAACAAGATAAGATTTATGTGTAGTTAGTTTTATGTCGTGTTAGAATTAAGTGTCATTCATACAAAAAAATATCATTTTTGAACGGAATTTATACATATAAAAAAAAGAAATGCAAAGTGTGAACGGGTTGCACCGCGCGTCGGTGGCGTGAACGGCTTCGCGATTCTATTTATTTGTCCTCGTAAATTCCAATCCTTAGCGGCCGCCCAGGACTGAGTTTTTTTCATCAGCTCGTTATAATAATAAAACTCGTGCGAGTGTGACCTGGGTTATAGAAAAGAAAAAAAAGGAAAAGCTTAAATATAGTGACAAACGTGCATCGATAAAAAAATGTAAAATGTATTATTATTATTTTTGTATGGTTTACATGTGGTAATAATTAACTTGTGTATGAAATGATGAGAAACGTATTTTAAAATTTTTCTTCTAACCCCTTTTCAATGAAGCCAAGGTTCGTCGCGATTCCCATGTCGATGTGAATAATGATTTACACAATCTGTCGGCACGCATCTGCACCCGTAATGGGGGCAAGGTGGAGTTTTTTTTTCGATACCCAGGCCATCACGGGTCCGTCCGTTTCCCTCTCCGGCTTAACTTCCGAGCAGTCAGGTGCTGCTCCGCCTCGGGCAGTTGTCCCTCCCATTACATTTATGGCGCCCAACGTGGGGCAACCAAAAGGATTTATCCTTTCGGTTTGTTCCACAAAAAGTGTTCCAAATACTTGCTAAAATAATAATCAAGTTTGGTGCACTATTTCTTAGTAAACGTTTCACAGCTTATTTTGCTTCATAGTTTGATCCCAGTTCATCATTAAATTATAGTTTGATTGTTGTTTTACGATCGGAGTCAGTCCTTTGTGTCGTTTCTCAGTTGTGATAAAGTAATCACGTGATGGAACCTGGTAATTACTTCTGGAATGTCGTAATTAGAGAATACATTTTCTGCTGCGAACCGAAGTTTAGTTTTCCAGAGTATCCTCACCTATCTGTACAAGGGCTGTTCACCTTATGTCAGTTTTTGCCTATACGCTTGTTAGGTTATTTGACTCATTGTATTCCTGTCACAGTGAATTGTGAAATTTGGGTGGTTTTTTTTGTCATCCTTTTTCAACCTTTGTCAAGAGATTATAATTTGTCAGATGGCTTATTCGTGTAAGTCGTATATTTACTATCAGTTTAATTTCCTTTTTATTGCTTTTCTTTTTTTGATATAACAAATTCAGAAATAAAATAAAGAAAAATCCTTCGGCCGTGAGCTGCATTGATAAGGGGGAAGATGTCTAATATAATTGAACTTTAATAACCCATTTTTGTAGTGATTTAATTGTTTTTTAGTTGTTTGTTGAGAATTAGTATATGTGTAATATAAAAAAAAATAAAATTTAATTAAGTATTAAGTATCGTACATAAAAATGCCAGTACATCGCAGTGAGGAGGATTTGTTGGGGTTAGGTGCAAATCATCCCTTTAGTTGTCTTGTTTGTCAGACGAAGTTTTCGGCAAATGACAGGGTAATCATCACCGATTGTGGACATCATTTTCACGAGGGTTGTATGTTAGCATGGTTAGAGGAAAAGACTTCGTGTCCTAATTGTAATAGTGACATTGACTCTCGAAAGTTATTCGCGGTAAATACAAACGTCGATAATGTCGCTACAGATGTTACCTCTTTGGGACACGTAACCTCTCAGACTGGTGCCATCCCAAAAGAGATTGGACCAATTACTCGATCACGTACAAGAGCTATTGCTTCCGCAACAACCGGGTTGCGTATGGAACCAGTCATCCAACGAGATTCTCAACCGCAGAGATCGGTTGAATTGCTCGAAGGATCACAGACTGTTAACCCGGATACAGCAAACTCGGTAGAATTGGTGACAGAAATGGATAGTCAACTTAAATTACAAATTAAGGAAATGGTTAGTGAGCTGATAAATGAACGGTTTAATAAGGCAGCCCAACACACTGTAGATGAACGCATTACACCTCTTAGTTTACAGCGGGAACTACCACCAGTTAACCCTTTCACTAACAATGTATCTCTGATAAGACCTGAACACTATAACTCTTCTAATAGATTGAGGGAGCCAGGAAATCCGCGAAATGATGATGTGGGTCTTCAATACCACCTGACAGAGGATGCTTATGTCGACAGAAATCACGACGTAGCGGCATCTCATCGGTTCTCGAACTCAAACTCCAACCTTCCTCGAGATGGTGCTCCAGAAGTGAGGTACATACCGGAGATTCGACATTCGCCTGTAGCTAGATCATCTCAAGATTCTTCTAGAACACACCGTAGAGGTGATGTTCATGGCAACCCACCACGGCAGAATTCAAACATGCATGTTACACCTATTCAATCTTCTGGTATTCCACTTGATAAATTAGGGAGAATTATTAATAATTGGAATCTTCACTTTAGTGGCGATAATCCACATTTGTCAGTGGAGAAGTTTCTATTTCAAGTCCGTACACTAGCCAATCATACTTTGAATGGACAATTACATTTGGTCACAAATTACCTCCATCTTCTTCTGGTTGGTAAGGCAGCCAATTGGTATTGGCGGTTTTACAGAATTATTATTCGGTTTTCTTGGGACCAATTCTGCGCAGCAATAAGGGAACAATTTCAGGAAAAATTGTCTGACTATGACATAATGGAGATAATCCGTAGAAGAAAACAGGGACATTCGGAGTCTTTCGATGTTTTCTATGAGAATATTATGGAATTAGCTGATCGTCCAGCTGTGCCAATTGCAGAGTGGGAATTAATCGAAATCCTTCGAAGAAATCTGAAATTAGAACTTCGTTGTCGTCTACTGAATGAATCTATTTATTCGGTAAGGCAATTGAAAACCTTGGTTTTTCGATGGGAAAATTTAGAAGATGAGCTTAAGTCCCAGATACCACCAGATCGTTTATTCAGAGACAAAAGAAATATTTCTGAGGTAGTTATGGAAAATTCTTCTGAATATCAAGATGACTCCCTTGTAGAGCAGGTAGCAGCTATTGGCGGCAAGCTATTGTGCTGGAATTGCAGGAAGGAAGGTCACCGTTTTGACGAGTGTCTTGCTGCCCGAACTATATTTTGTTATGGTTGCGGGGCTCCAGACACTTATAAGCCACAATGTGTCAGGTGTAGTCAGAGTCAAAAAAACGGGTTGCGATCGAGGATCGTACCGAAACGGTCCTCCGGTCAACCTCAAGCTTCACCAGATGTGAACCCTCACTAATATCAGCTTCTCCAATAGTTGTAACTTCTCTGCTCAAGCAGAACAATAATAGTATACCCAGTAATAACGATTCCCCTGACCTAATTACTTTCGATGACACTCCTCGGAAGCAGACGGCAGACCACTTCAGTTTTAAGCCCTGGCATGTACGCTGGAAGAATTACCAGACAGTTCGTAATCGAATTTTTTGTGCAGAAGAGATTCGACTTCGGCGTTCTAAACGCTCTAGTGCACGTTTAAAAGCTTTTTGGAAACGGGTAAAACAGACTCGTCGGTTTTATTGTTCAGCGGTTTGTCCAAGTGACCAGCTAACAGACGTACGGCCTTATGCGAACATTTCTGTGTTTGGCAAGGAAGTCTCAGGATTAATTGACACAGGTGCCACTATTAGCTGCTTAGCTTCTAATTTTGCTGATGAATTCCTGAAGGATAATCTATTTCCTTGGGATCGATTTAAAGTCAAAGTTAGTACTGCTGATGGTACTTCCCACACTGCTGTTGGAAGAGTTACCACGGACATTACATTCAAAGGTCAGACACGGAAGATGACATTTCTAATTATGCCTTCACTTTCACAACAACTATATCTAGGTGTAGATTTCGTCCGGCTTTTCGGATTGGCTCCGGATCTCTTTGTGTCGTCTCTGTGTGCAGATATTCCATCGGGGAGTAGTGATAATCGACATGTCTTGAATGTTGAGCAGCAGTTCAAGTTACAGGCCGCGATTGCATTATTTCCTTCGTTTGCTGTGGAAGGTTTGGGACGCACAAAGGTGATAAAGAACTTCATAGATGTTGGGGAAAATAAACCGATTAAACAGCGTTATTTCTCAGTGTCTCCGGCCGTAGAAAAACAGCTCTATGATGAGGTTGATCGAATGCTGGCCCTAGGCGTTATAGAAGAATCTAAAAGCGCATGGTCGTCACCGGTAACTGTGGTAGTGAAACCTGGGAAGGTCCGTTTATGCTTAGACGCCCGAAAGGTGAATTCCGTCACAGTGAAGGATGCTTATCCCTTGCCGCTCATCGACGGTATTTTGGGCAGGCTTCCTAAAGCGGAATTCATTTCTAGCCTTGATTTAAAGGACGCGTTTTGGCAGATACCGCTCGATGAGTGTTCAAGGGATAAGACAGCCTTCACTGTTCCAGGGAGGCCGTTGTATCAGTTCGTAACAATGCCGTTCGGACTGTGCAACGCGCCTCAAACCATGCAACGTCTGATGGACCAGGTGATTCCAGCTGCTCTTCGCCACAAAGTGTTCATTTACCTCGACGACTTGTTGTTGATAACTGAGTCTTTTGAAGAACACATCCTCTTGTTACAAGAAGTTGCATTGCATATGAAGAGAAGTGGTCTTACTCTTAACATCGAGAAATCTAAGTTCCTCATGAAAGAGGTAAAATATCTAGGGCACATAATTGGTAACGGTACTATCCGCACAGACCCCGACAAAGTTCAGGGAATTGCAGAATTTCCGCGTCCGAGTAACGTCAAACAAATGCGACGTTTCCTGGGCATGTGCGGGTGGTATCGTCGCTTCATAGACAATTTTGCAGCTTTGGCATCACCGTTGACAGACATGTTGAGCCAAAAGCGTGTATTTGCTTGGACGGAGGACGGACTTTAAGCTTTTGACGCTTTAAAGAAAAGCTTGACAGAAGCTCCTGTGCTGCATAGCCCGGACTTCAAGCGACCATTTTCAATCCACTGCGACGCCAGTCAGTCCGGCATTGGCGCAGTTTTAGTGCAAACCACTGAGGATGGCACAGAGGTTCCTGTCGCATTTATGTCCCAAAAGTTAAACTCCGCCCAACGCAATTACACGGTTTCGGAACAAGAATGTCTGGCGGCGGTGATGGCAATCAAAAAGTTCCGTGCGTACGTAGAAGGGCATGACTTTGAAATCATTACAGACCATGCCTCATTAAAATGGCTCATGTCCCTTAAGGATTTACATGGTAGATTGGCTAGGTGGGCCCTCAAACTACAAGGGTTTCGATTCACTATAAAACACCGTAGAGGCAATCAGCACATTGTTCCGGATACGCTATCGCGAATTCATGCTACAGACTCGATTGACGCTCTTACTACCTTCGATCCCTCAATCGAAATAGACTTAAATTCGCCTGCCTTTAAAGGAGATTCCTATACTAGTTTAATATCCAAGATAAGCGAGACACCAAATGTTTCCTTAGACCTTAAAATCGTTGACGGGTATATATATCGGCGTTCGGAATATGCGACCGGGGATGTCATTCAAGAAGAAAACTCATGGAAATTGTGGGTGCCTTCTGAATTAACATCATCTTTGATAGCCCGAGCTCATGATCACCCCTTATGTGCTCATGGGGGCATGACGAAAACTTTAAAGCGCCTGAAAACCTATTATTTCTGGCCACGAATGGGTGTTGACGTCCGTAACTTCGTGAATGCGTGCATAAAATGTAAAGAAACGAAGGCACCACATCAAATCCTTCGGCCTCCCATGGGACGACTTGTCATCCCTGAACGCATATTTCAACGCCTTTATGTAGATTTTCTTGGCCCATACCCTCGCTCCAGGCTTGGAAATATCGGAGTTATTGTTGTCTTGGATCATCTATCCAAATTTTGCTTCGTTGAACCTGTCAGAAAACTCTCTGCAGCCAATTTAGTGAGATTTCTAGAGACCAGAATATTTCATTTGTTCGGCGTCCCAGAATCACTAGTATCAGACAACGGAACCCAGTTCAAGTCTACCTTGTTTAAGAACCTAATGGAAGCTTACGGAACTAAACACATACTAACGGCCTTATACTCTCCACAAGCTAATGCCTCAGAACGAGTTAATCGCTCGATTGTAGCCGCAATTCGTAGTTATGTTCATCCAGATCAGAAAAACTGGGATGCCAATTTGTCATCTATCAATAGTGCCTTGCGCTCAGCGGTACACTCTTCTATTGGTTTCTCTCCGTATTATGTTGTTTTCGGACAAAACATGATATCGCATGGGCAAACATATTCTCTCCTTCGAAACTTACACCTACTTAATGACCCGACTGCTAGTACTAATACGGAAAAGACAGAACTAGTTCGAGCCGAAGTTCAAGATAACATTCGTCGAGCGTACGAAACTAATGCTGGAAAGTATAACCTGCGTTCTAGCCCTGCCACTTACAAGCCAGGGGATGTTGTGTACAGGAGAAATTTTAGTCAAAGCAAGTTCTCAGAGCAGTATAATGCCAAGCTTGATAAAAAATTCATTCCAGCTAGGGTGGAAAAACGAGTTGGTGAGTCTTGTTATTTATTATCAGACTTAAACGGTAAAAATATTGGGATCTTTCATGCTAAAGATATCCGTCGCTGAATTCTCAGACTGTTTTACCTCTGGGATTCGGTAAACCAGTCTGCCCTGTAAAGACCCATCCTGTTTATTACTTCTATGGAGACCCATCCTGTTTATTACTTCTATGGAGACTTATCCTGTTTATTACTTCTATGGAGACCCATCCTGTTTATTACTTCTATGGAGACCCATTCCGTATACAGCTTCTACTCTCACGTATACTGTCTGTATGGGTGACTCTCCTGTAGTTTAGCTCTATGGCAGACACTATTTCGTGGGAGAAGTGACAGCTCGATAAGCATGGCACTACGTAAAAGTGGGACGTAGCCGTGCTTCGCGAGAAGTCACTTTTCCAGACCACGAGGAAGTGGCATTTCCAAAAGACACGAGCTGGAGGCAGGTCACATATTTGGGTGAGTGATTAAACATAAAGTGAAATTATTTTTTTTTGGGAAAAGAGGATTATTTGTTTTTTTTTAGGGATTGCGTGTGCCTAGCGTATTGTGTCTGCATTGTAGTTTAATACGCAAAGAATAATTTCTGCGTTTTGGAAGGCGTAACCGCCAGAAGAGCGGGCTCTGCCGCGTTGCAGCTTACGTGCGAGGGAGCAAAAGGAGTTTGTAGTGCTTCTGCGGTGTGCCGTGGTGTTAATTACCAGAAATTCGGTAATCACATGAAAAAAAAAAACAGGCGCGTCGCACTGCAACTTCTGTGTGAAGAACAATTGGAGATCGTGTCTGCTGCTCCTTTGTTAGCGAAGCCCAGGTGCCCCAAAAGTGCTCCGTCTTTCTTCCGTGAGTCGGAAAAAACGGAACGGAGGTACGGGCTAGTGTGGAATTCCGACGGGCGTGACCATTTAACAGTATTGGAAACGTCAGGCGAATAAACGGTTTAAGCATATACCGTTCGTTAGAAAACTAGGGATTGCTGAGGAGGACCGCTAGTTGTAACGGGTCCGCAAATACGAATCCGCGTAATCGCTGGAACAGATCGGCGAGCCCGGCGCCCGATCACCACATAGTAGTTGTTGTGAGAATGCCTGTATGGTGACCTGGAAAAGGAAGAATCGTTGCATGAGGGACACTCCCCAACAAAAGAAAACAAGATAAGATTTATGTGTAGTTAGTTTTATGTCGTGTTAGAATTAAGTGTCATTCATACAAAAAAATATCATTTTTGAACGGAATTTATACATATAAAAAAAAGAAATGCAAAGTGTGAACGGGTTGCACCGCGCGTCGGTGGCGTGAACGGCTTCGCGATTCTATTTATTTGTCCTCGTAAATTCCAATCCTTAGCGGCCGCCCAGGACTGAGTTTTTTTCATCAGCTCGTTATAATAATAAAACTCGTGCGAGTGTGACCTGGGTTATAGAAAAGAAAAAAAAAAAGAGAAAAAAAAAGGAAAAACTTAAATATAGTGACAAACGTGCATCGATAAAAAAATGTAAAATGTATTATTATTATTTTTGTATGGTTTACATGTGGTAATAATTAACTTGTGTATGAAATGATGAGAAACGTATTTTAAAATTTTTCTTCTAACCCCTTTTCAATGAAGCCAAGGTTCGTCGCGATTCCCATGTCGATGTGAATAATGATTTACACAATCCGTCGGCACGCACCTGCACCCGTAATGGGGGCAAGGTGGAGTTTTTTTTTCGATACCCAGACCATCACGGGTCCGTCCGTTTCCCTCTCCGGCTTAACTTCCGAGCAGTCAGGTGCTGCTCCGCCTCGGGCAGTTGTCCCTCCCATTACACGCCCTACAAAACGAACAAACGTCTGGCTTTCGATTGATACCAAACCTATACCTTTCCGACCCATATTTAAAAATGACTGGCTAAGTTCGCAATCACAATTTTAAAGTTGCTATAATTAAATAGAGAAGAACAAACGATATTAATTGGCGAACAATCAAGAACAAACGTAGCCGCAGTAGAACACGGTTCACCGAGCAAAAGGACCTAATTTAAAAAAATGACTGGCTAACTTCACACAGCCGAAATAATGTTTACTTTATTTTTGTAGTAGATAATTTTTCCGAGAAATGAACCGTTTTCTTTTTATACGCAAAAAACAAGAAATTTGGCGCTTTTTGCTTAATTTTTTTGATGTTCCGGCACTTTTTTAGGGCGCAAAGTTGATATTCGGAATTAGCGCCCAAAAATACATATAAAAAAATTGAGAAATAAACTTCCGCATTTTTTTCCTGACTAAAATACGATATTATTGGGCTATTTCACGACTTGCTCTAAATAAACTAGAAACACTTTAGGAGTATTGCAACTGGAAATGGAAAACCTCAAACTCCAATGTAAAATTCGCTGAAGAGTTCGGGTCAGAGATGGGCATTCAGAAAAAAATAGGTAGTAGATTTTAGACGAAAGTTTTTTTTTAATTTTTGCGTATATGATGAGCTGTATGTCGCTATCGCCTGTTTGCCTTGGTAAAGACATCGAAGTTGTGGTAAAATGTACAATCAATTTTTTATTTTATTTATTGGCACTGAAAAAAGGGCATAATTACTTTGAAGTTTGTTATAAATCTTCTTAAATTCACAAAAAAATAAAAATAAATTAAAAAAAAAATAAATTTCAAAATTACTGTGTATCTGCCAACTTAGTATTTTGTCTAAGCAACGAGAGAAACTGAAGAAATCCCATGTTTTCCACATGGAAGATCGACTTTAATTGTTCCATTACCCATTCGATTATAATTCTTTTAGATAATTCCAATTCCAATTTTGAATTTATTTTCCATTCCCCATAGTCTAACCAATCCTAGAAACTCCAGCCAGCGAAAATGTTCCAACCAAAAAATGCAGGTGTGTATTCCATTTCTACTATAAATTGTAATGTTTAGAGTGTTTTGTGAAAAATGAAGTGGAGAAACAAGATTTGGAATGAAGAGTTTGGAACTCTGATTTAAAGGCCTGAACAGACCTCGGGCGGAATGAAAATGAAATTTTTGTCCGCTGCGATTTTTTCAATGAAAATGCATGCTTGAGGCCTGGATAGACCTCGGGCGGAATGAGAATGAAATTTTAGTCCGCTGCGATTTTCTCAATGAAAATGCATACATACTGTCGTGGAATATGTGGTAAATGCTGGGTAATTCCATAAACTAAAATGGAGAATGGTTTCACAATTTGTCTCTGCCATTTTATGTGTTATTTTTCGATTCCCCGGTCATTAGATAATTTCCACGATGAACTCGTCGTGGACAGTGAATTGGTTTTACGTTTACAAAACTCACCACGCCCGACGGAGAATATGCTACAAAGTCGACTCATTTTCACGTTGAAAATGCAATCGGACAAGGGGGAAATTATTTTTTTTAGTTATTTTTAAGATGATTTAGGACGTAAAACGCCTTTGTAGCAATTTTCGAAGCTAAAATTTTAAATTCACCACGATTTTTATGCCGGTTCATTACCGTTTCATTTTCATTCCGCTCGAACTCTATCCGGGGCTTTACTGTCGTGGAACGTGTCGGAAATAATGGGGAATTCCATAAGCTACAATCCGAATATGGTTCCAACATTTTTATCGGCCATTTTATGTATTATTTTTCGATTCCCCGGTCATTAGATATTTTCCACGGTGAGCTCGTCCTGGACAGTGAATCGGTTTGACGTTTGCAAAACTCACCACGCCCGACGGAGAATATGCTACAGAGTCGACTCATTTTCACGTTGAAAATGCATTCGGACAAGGGGGAAATTATTTTTTTTAGTTATTTTTAAAATGATTTAGGACGTAAAACGCCATTGTAGCAATTTTCGAAGCTAACATTTTAAATTCACCACTGTTTTTATGCCGGTTCATTACCGTTTCATTTTCATTCCGCTCGAACTCTATCCGGGGCTTAAGTCCTGGATAAGGCCTGGATAGACCTCGGGCGGAATGAGAATGAAATTTTAGTCCGCTGCGATTTTCTCAATGAAAATGCATACATACTGTCGTGGAATATGTGGTAAATGCTGGGGAATTCCATAAACTAAAAACCGAGAATGGTTTCACAATTTGTCTCTGCCATTTTATGTGTTATTTTTCGATTCCCCGGTCATTAGATAATTTCCACGATGAACTCGTCGTGGACAGTGAATCGGTTTGACGTTTGCAAAACTCACCACGCCCGACGGAGAATATGCTACAGAGTCGACTCATTTTCACGTTGAAATGCATTCGGACAAGGGGGAAATTATTTTTTTTTTGTTATTTTTAAGATGATTTAGGACGTAAAACGCCTTTGTAGCAATTTTCGAAGCTAAAATTTGAAATTCACCACGGTTTTTATGCCGGTTCATTACCGTTTCATTTTCATTCCGCACGAACTCTATCCGGGGCTATAGACCTGGAGCGTAAATGAAAATGAAACGGTAATGAACCGGCATAAAAACCGTGGTGAAATTAAAATTTTAGCTTCGCAAATTGCTACAAAAGCGTTTTACGTCCTAAATCATCTTAAAAATAACTAAAAAAATAAATTCCCCCTTGTACAAATGCATTTTCAACGTGAAAATGAGTCGATTCGGTAGCATATTCTCCGTCGGGCGTGGTGAGTTTTGCAAATGTCAAACCGATTCACTGTCCACGACGAGCTCATCGTGGAAATTATCTAATGACCGTGGAATCGAAAAATAATACATAAAATGGCCGAGAAAAATGTTGGAACCATATTCGGACTGTAGCTTATGGAATTCCCCATCATTTCCGACACGTTCCACGACAGTAAAGCCCCGGATAGAGTTCAGGCCTGAATAGACCTCGGGCGGAATGAAAATGAAATTTTTGTCCGCTGCGATTTTCCCTATGAAAATGCATGCTTACTGTCGTGGAACATGTCGGAAATGATGGGGAATTCCATAAGCTACAATCCGAATATGGTTCCACAATTTGTCTCTGCCATTTTATATATTATTTTTCGATTCCCCTGTCATTAGATAATTTCCACGATGAACTCGTCGTGGACAGTGAATCGGTTTGACATTTGCAAAACTCACCATGTCTGACGGAGAATATGCTACAGAGTCGATTCATTTTCACGTTGAAAATGCTTTCGGACAAGGGGGAAATTATTTTTTTTAGTTATTTGTAAGATGATTTAGGACGTAAAATGCCTTTGTAGCAATTTTCGAAGCTAAAATTTTTAATTCACCACGGTTTTTATGCCGGTTCATTACCGTTTCATTTTCATTCCGCTCGAACTCTATCCGGGGCTTTCGAGCGGAATGAAAATGAAACGGTAATGAACCGGCATAAAAATCGTGGTGAATTTAAAATTTTAGCTTCGCAAATTGCTACAAAAGCGTTTTACGTCCTAAATCATCTTAAAAATAACTAAAAAAATAAATTCCCCCTTGTACAAATGCATTTTCAACGTGAAAATGAGTCGATTCGGTAGCATATTCTCCGTCGG
The DNA here is from genome assembly GCA_949715475.1 of Microchrysa polita. Taxonomy (NCBI): domain Eukaryota; kingdom Metazoa; phylum Arthropoda; class Insecta; order Diptera; family Stratiomyidae; genus Microchrysa; species Microchrysa polita. Next base: position 40,386,333 of record OX454417.1, on the reverse strand, counting down.
GCGTGGTGAGTTTTGTAAATGTCAAACCGATTCACTGTCCACGACGAGTTCATCGTGGAAATTATCTAATGACCGGGGAATCGAAAAATAATACATAAAATGGCAGAGACAAATTGTGAAACCATTCTCGGATTTTAGATTATGGAATTCCCTAGCATTTACCACATATTCCACGACAATAAGTATGCATTTTCATTGAGAAAATCGCAGCGGACTAAAATTTCATTCTCATTCCGCCCGAGGTCTATCCAGACCTTTACTCCGGAGTGCAAAACAAAAAAAATGTAGCTGATCTATTTCGAATGGAATAAATGCCCATCACTGGTACCCTCAATTGTGATGGTTGAATTAGATATCCCGCGTCAGCATCAGCATCGGCAGAGGCATCGGCATCAGCAGAAAAATTTCAATTTAGAACACACCCATTTTCCTTTGATGACCCACCATTGATTAAAGAACTATTCCATGATTCCATGCTTCACATAGCCGTGAAATTCAACTTGACGTTTGATGATAGCGCCACAATCGTATACCCGGGAAGTAGCGGAAGCTAACAGCTGGTCTGCTCCGTATGTTTTAGAGAATCCTCCAAACAAAATGTGGTTTTATTTCTTATTCACCAATCACTGTCATTGTGACATTCACTCGCTGCATTCATTTTTCATTTAGTTTCTGTTCGTGTGTCTACCTGGGATTCTGTGCTCATTGGAGGAAGCGGTAGAATAGGGTAAATTAATATCTTTATTGTTTTGCTGCTGGATGAGTGCATCAAATTTGATTAAACTTGTTAGTTAGTAGACACACGACTTGTGTTTATCTGAGTTTTCGTGAAAATAGGGCTGAATTAAGATCGAGAGTGAAATTCTTCCCGCTGCGATTTTATCAACAAAAATGCATGCTTACTGTCGTGGAATATGTCACAAACGGTGGAGAATTCCACAAGCTACAATCCAAGACCGATTCCATAAGTCTGCTCGGACATTTTTTGTATTATTTTTCGATTACCCGGTCATTAGACATTTCACGATGAAATGACCGGGGAATCGGAAAAAAATACATAAAATGGCCGAGAAAAATTATGGAACTGTTTTCGGATTATAACATTCCCCACATATTCCACGACAGTAAGAATACATTTCCATTGAAAAAATCGCAGCGGACAAAAATTTCACCCTTGATGTCAGTACTAGGCTTATGTATTATAAAATGAATGGTTTCAGTGCAACCTCAACAGCAATGAATTTGAAGAATTGTTTTTTGAAAGGGAAATAATCGATTGACAGACACATTTCGTTGCTGTGAAATAACACCGGCATATCTGCAAAATCCATATTTTACACCAGAGGGTTTTGAAGTTTTCGCCAACTGTATTTTAATATTAACGTCCGTTCGATGCACCACAAGTTACACAAAATTGGATTAAGTTTAGAGCATACTGTTATTATTGAAATAGTAGTTACAAATAAATTAAAAACTGCTTAATTTAGAAGAAATCTGCAGAGATGCCAGTTTGGTTTTAAAATCAGAGCAAAATTCTGCAGTTACGCCAGCTTGATTTAAAAACGGGAAAATCTGTACTGTTGCACAGTATTCTATAAGGAATATTGTAAGATAATTCAGTTTTACTTACAATTATGAACGGTTTTTCTTCGGGAATTTTTGAAGCGATTGGCCGCCTGAATCGTTGACCTCCAATTGTCGCGGTTACGTGACCTTGTCCTCCAGTTTCGGAAGCCCAGCAGCTGGTGGGCGTCTTCACCTACGGAGTTCTCCCAGCGAGCTCTCGGTCGTCCACGCAACCTCGCTCCGTCAATTCGTTGTGCGTTCATCACTTTCTTTGGCATGCCATTATCGTCTATCCGTTGTACATGCCCCGCCCATTGCAGACGTTGAAGCTTCACGATTCTCGATACTTCCAGCTCATCGTACAATTGATACAACTCATGGTTGTACCGGATACGCCATTGGTCTCGCTCGCGAACGGCCCCGAAAATTCGCCGAAGGACCTTTCGTTCGAATCGGTCTAGCAAAATTTCGGAGGCTTGGGTAAGGGCCCATGTTTCGCAGCCATAACATAGCACGGGTCAGATGATCGTTTTGTACACGCGGAGCTTCGTGTTCCTGTGCGCAAGTTTCGAATTAATTATAGGGAGGACCGAGAAATATGTCTTATTGGCTAGTTATATTCGTCGGTTACGTTGGCGTCCTTGGATAAGTTACAACCCAGATAGTTGAAGTTCTCTACATACTCGATATTAAGGTCCCCCACTGTGATGCTTGAGTTTGCTGGCGTCCTTGTTTTCGATTGCATCATGGCCTTTGTTTTGCTTTCGTTGATATGTAGTCCAACTTCCTTTGCGGCGTTATTGAGGTTATGCAGGAGGCTTTCTGCATCACCCAACCTTCGAGACATGATGTTGATATCGTCGGCGTACGCTACTAATTGAGTCGACTTGATGAGTAGCGTTCCGCTGGCTCATGGCTCGAATTACATACTCCAAAGCCAGGTTGAAGAGCGTCGGCGCCAGCCCGTCGCCCTGCTTGAGTCCAGTACGAGTTTCAAATAGGTCAGTGAGTCGGTTCTGCACTTTGACCTGCGAGACGGTATTAGTCATCGTCATCCTTGTGAGTCGCACTAACTTTGCCGGTATACCAAAATTCAGCATAATGTTGTACAGTACACTTCGGTCGATACTGTCGTATGCCTGCTTGAAGTCGACAAAGATTTGGTATACGTCGATGTTGTATTCCTAGCACTTTTGGAGTAGTAGCTTCACTGTGTAAAGCTGATCGCTCGTTGAACGACCAGGTCTGAAGCCGCCGTGATACTCGCCAATGATTTGTTCTGCGTACGGATTGATTCTCTTTTCAAGAATTTTTAATAAAATCTTATAGGCCGTACAAACTAATGATATGCCTCTGTAATTCTCACACTTCAACTTGTCACCCTTTTTGTGGATCGGGCAGATTATGCTTTTGCGCCAATCTTCGGGGATTACCTCGTCGTTCCATATTTTCAGCAGTAGCACACGTACAGCGTTGGTCAGGCACGTTCCACCATGCTTCAGCTGGGATCTCGTTAGCGCCGGGCGCTTTATTATTTTGGAGCGACTGTATGGCAAGACTCACCTCCTCTACTGTTGGGGGTAGAACGGGAGGGCCTGGTTCGGCTAACTGCTCAAGAGCTAGCTCCGCGGGGGATGTTGATGATGCATTGAGGAGCTCTTCAAAATGCGAGGCCCATCGTTTGTTGACGCTTTCGATGTCGCTGATGATGTTACCATCCTTGTCCTTACATAGGCTTGTCCTGGGTTGATATCCGTTCTTGATATTATTTATAATTTTGTACGCCTGTCTAATGTTCTTACTGGCTAATCTTTGGTTTATTTGCTGCAACTGCTCGTCAAAATGTTTGCGTTTCTTACGTCTAATTAACCTATTAGATACTCGCCGAAGTTCGTTGTATCTTTCTTTCTTGGCTCGGGATGCGCGTTGTGTGTATTGGCGATAGGTTTCATTTTTCGCCTCAATCGAGGCCCTGCATTCGTCGTCGAACCAGTCTGCTCGTCTGCGCCGGCCTTTATAGCCCACGACCTCTTCTGCGCCCCCTTGATGCTGTCTTTGAGCTCCTCCCAGAACTCATGGATGCCTAGATTATTGATGTTATCAAGCATGGGCGACAGTTTTTCTTCAAGTGCTGTAGTATACGCAGCCGTCGTGGCATCATCAATCAAATTGTCCACCTCGAAGATCTTGACAGGGTTGATTCTCGTTAGGTGCACCGAAGAGATTCTGCACCTGTAGGTCGTCTTCACCAAATAGTGATCGGTGTTGCAGTTGGCTCCTCGATAGGATCGAACATCTAGGACATTAGAAGCCCATCTCTTGCTGATCAGTACGTGGTCGATCTGGTCCACGGTGTATTCATCTGGAGACTTCCAGGTCTGCTTATGGATTCGTCGATGAGGGAAGCATGTAGAGCTTATGACCAAGTTTCTGCCGCTCGCGAAGTCGATAAGTCGCTGACCGTTGTTGTTGTTTTCGTCGTGGAGGCTATGACCACCAGTAGTTCCCCTATGCCAGCTTTCGTTTCCGACTTTGGCGTTAAAGTCTCCTAGCAGCAGCTTGACCTCGTTTGATGGAAGTGAGTCGAAGAGTGTTTCTAGGTCGTTGTAGAACTCGTCCTTAATCGCGTCTTCTTTTTCGCGAGAGATTAGCGAAACGGGTCTTAATGCGGATCGCACATAGCCGCTCGTTGATGGGTTTGAAGCCGATAACGTGGTCCTTGAGCTGCTTATTCACGATGAAAGCTACTCCAAACTCCTTGTTGCCCTCCTCTTTACCACTCGTAAAAATAGTGTGCGAATTGAGGTCGTTAATCTCGCTTTTGAGCCATTTAGTTTCCTGGATTGCAACTATGCTCAGCTTGTATTTTTCTACCTGATCCAGGAGGGCCCTTAAGGCGTCCGGTCTATTCAGGGAGCGTACATTCCATGAAATGAAAATGTTACGCATGTCAGTTGGTGTAACCAAAAGGGACCACATCAGGAGTAGCTACATCCGAGGCAGCTTGTCCATAGACCAACCAATCACCGAAAAGCTCGAAGACCGACAAATGGATTGGTATTGCCATGTTCAAAGGCGTCCGCCTGAGAACCCCGCAAAGAAAGCGATATCAATGGAAGTTCCACTTGATGGACCCAAGGCCAGAGGCAGACCGAAGAACACCTGGATATGTCAAATGAAAAAGCAACAACAACGCATTGATCTCGGCGATGACTCGATCCAAGATAGAGCTGCCTGCAGAAATATGCTGAGAAATTATCGCCAAAACGGGCGATGTGCCTACACCGCAGGTCGAGCAACGCGAAACCGTGGAGCGGTATAAAGAACGAGGCAAGGAAGAAGAAGAAGAAGACATTCCAGGATCCGAAAGAGTAATCTGTTGTTCGTTTGCGGGGTCGTCGTTGTTTTGTATCCGTCCAATCCGAGGCTTTTGTTTCAGGTTTCTTGACTTGAAGTTTTTCTTAGGATGAGTTGTCGGCACATCGCTAAACCATGATAGGGTTTAATCGTTTAGTAAAGGCCATCATGGGCATGCCTCGAAGATGCTGCTTTAGTGGTTGAGTTAGACGTTTTCTGTCACCTATCACGTTAAGTAACCTGAGACGCTGCAGATGTAAATACAGCACTCAGGCGCAGCGGTGCTTCTTCCAAATGTCGCATCAGGTGATTTCGACTTAGCCGTTAGAGGTTTTACCCACTACCGTTACCAGGGGGCGCCCGCGCGGAGGACACATGGAGAAGTCTTTTGCCCCCCTGATGAATATCGCATAATATTTAAAAAAATCCAATTAAATATCCTTTTTGTTATGTATATATATGTATTTATTTTCAGACAATATTCTTGCAGCCAAGCAATAAAATCATTATATCAATTGTATTGTATCGAATCATTGTAATCTTCAATGAACATCATCTCAACATCAATAACATTTTCATTCATATGCACATTCGTCGATTTTCATCTCGTATACTAGCCCAGTCAAGAAATGTCCAATTGGTAGCAAACCTCTTATTATTATGAGTCTTACATGCGTTTATTGCCTGTGCTATTTGTATTGTCTTCTCACTCAATAAAACGTCCACGCATAACTATCGCCAATCGGCCAACCTCTACCTCCTGTTTCCATAGCAACGCGAATAATAATGTGGTACGCACATAAACAAAAGGAGCAACGTGAGAGCAACGTGAGAGCAACGCGAAATAGAATGACATTATAAGAGACGAAAATACCCTCTACTCAAGAGGCTGCGTCCAACTAGAAATTTTACTTGGGACAAGTGCTTATATGGAGTTGGAGTCTCTGTCTATATTGTACTCTCTGGCTATGGCCTTATCTGATTCCCGATTATAAGACCACTTTATCATTGTAAAAGTAATGCTTGGTAAAGTCGTTTGTTCAGGACTGGACAGATTTTCGGGACCTTCGATACATGATTTTTTACATGTATAAGACCTTTTTTGGTGGGTATGGTATACATTTTTACATAATGTAACGTAACTAACGAGCCTAATGTAACGACGGCGAAGCTCAAGAAGCCAAAGGTAGTAGATATGGGTATTTTAAAAGTCTTGGGTCTGCAGTAACGGGAATGATAATCTGAATCGTTTGGTGTTGATTTAGGCCCAATTTGCAACTTTGCAAATATGGATGTAATTTAAATCACATATTCAGTACACAGTGAAGCTTAATGATTACATTAAAAATCAAGGTAAATGTTAGGGTTCGGGATAGAGATGAATTAAAAGTTAAGGCTTAAGTTAGGGCTAAGGTTAAAGGCAAAATTCTAATTCTAAGGTCGCCAAGTACTATAATGTACTATAGTTACTAACGTTATCAATGCGGCCAGGGAACCAAGGGAACTAAGGTTACTGAAGTTACAGAGGACACCAAGAGATCAAGGTTACTAAGGTAACCAAGGAGACAAAGGTTACCAAGGGGGTCATTAAAATTATTATTATTCTGAAATAAGTTCGTGATAATAGGGCAGTGAATATCCTCTTCACTCATGAAAATGAACGCATTCAATATAGGCCAGTCAATAAACCGAAAAATAAGGCGTTAGGTCGCAAAAAATTGCTCGGCTCTGGTTTTTTGGGATATTGTTAGGATAGATACCAGAAGTGTACCACCAAGTTTGCAACTTCGAAAAACCTGTGCTAACCCCGTGGCCCTCAAAAAAACCTCAAAATTTTCGGACTTTTTTCATATTTTTGTTTGTAATTTCTAAAAGGTGCTTCCTACAAGTAAGTTGTCCTCAAAGTAAGCCTCAAAAAATATCTAGGAATGGATGAAATCGGAACACTACGTTATAGGGCTGTCATACAAACCAACATCTGGAAATTAGTTAATAATGGTTAAATGGATTTACCAGATGACCAGTGTTTGTATATGCCGGGATCGAAATTTTATTTCATTGGATGTTTTTGTATTGCCTCCACTGGCGATCCTCGAAAAAAGAAACCAAGTCTTTGTTTTTTATAAGCGACCAATATATTTCGGACATAAGTCCATCATCAGGGTCTGATTAACATCTACAAAAAACATGACTTAATAATAAATTGTGTATGAATTTAGCATGAGATATACCTAAGATCTAATGTAATTTAAAGTTAACACCGTAAAAAACTGACGTGAAACACAGAAACTTTTACAAGTAACAAAGAAACAAAAGTAAACAATGAATAGATGTCAAGTTGAATATCAAAAATATCACAGATGTTTGGTGGTTTATAATGGCATGTGTATACATATATCAGGTAAAAAAAGAAAAATATTACTATCAAAAAAATATCACAGTTGTTTAAATGTCAGTCTTGATTAAATTAATATAGGTGTTAGTATATTGCTTTTTATCACTTTTTTCATTGCATGCTATATCCTCAAATTTAATGATTTGATTCACTTCGTGAATTTGTAGTTTACATTTATTGCGCTCTTTTTTTAAAATTGTAGCGGGACTAGGCTTCTCGGCATCACTTTACTTACTATCCGTACGTAAGTGACTAATCAATCAATCGAGTGTAAACTCTAGCAGATCGTAAAAAAAAAAAACTGAAAACAAAATATATTAATAAGGAAATTTATCAAAATAACTTCTTTTAAACATTAGTTTATTAGTACAATTAAAATTAACTAAGTTCTTCAAACTATTATAAAGAATAATTGACCTTGTAATTGGTTCATTAAGCCCATAGTTTACTCTATGATAAGGCTGAACAAGAAGGTTGTTCCGCCGCAAATTGTGAGGAATATTTCTGACTTGAAAGTTATTTAATATATCTTCACAAACAATATGAGAGCAAAACAGGTCTCTTATAAACATAGCGTTTAAAAATGTTCTTCTATAATCTAAGGCTTGTAAACCCAATAAGGAACAGCGAGTTTTATAATCTGGCTTGAAACGCCAGCCAATTTGATAAATGGCAAACCGTGTAAAATTGTGTTGAATTCTTTCTATACGCTCGATATGCACCTTATAGAACGGATTCCACACAATAGAACAATACTCCAGGTGCGAACGAACGAAAGCTGCATACAATATTTTTAAAGTAAAAGCATCATTAAATTCGCGCGCATTACGTTTAACAAATCCTAACATACTATTCGCTTTTGAAATAATGTAATCAATGTGTTGTCGAAATGAAAGCTCATGGTCGAAAATTACACCAAGATCTGATATTTCGGCAACCCTTTCAAGAACACTACCTGTTAAGGAGTACTCAAAGAAGACCGGAGTTTTCAATTTATATATGCTAAGTACTTTACATTTACTAACATTTAAATTTAAATTATTATCGCGGCACCAAAATTGCAGCTTTTCTAAATCGGATTGCAACTTAAGGCAATCATCAATGTTGCGTATTTTCATAGCGATTTTCATATCATCGGCATACTGCCATACACGCACGAATTTAAAATTTTGGATGATATCGTTTATGGAAACTAAAAAGAAAAGTGGTCCTAAATGGCTTCCTTGCGGAACCCCTGATGAACACTTTATAACAGAGCGAGATGTACAGCCATTTAACTTCACCAACTGAGTCCTATCCGTTAAATAGGATCTCACCCAGCTTAGAAAAATTGACTGTATTCCTAAATGTTCTAGTTTTTTAAGTAAAATATTATGATCTACTCTATCAAAAGCCTTCGAAAAATCGGTATATACCACATCAACCTGCATTCCCTGCTCAATACCATCAGCAACAAATTTAGTAAATGATACCAAATTTGTTGAAGTTGATTTTCCTTTCAGGAATCCATGTTGACATGGCGATATCAAACGGCTAATTAAAACATCTATTTTATTTTTAATAAGCATTTCAAACAACTTCGGTATTGCAGATATTTTAGCTATGGGTCTATAGTTATCAATAAGATGCTTCGGACCCTTTTTGTGAACAGGCGTTATGTATGAAACTTTCCATTCATCAAGAAAAACACCTGAAGTCAAGGACAAATTAAAAATAAAGGCTAAAGGACGACATAACGATTGCATGCAATCCTTCAAAAATATATTAGGAATGCCATCAGGTCCGGCCTGAATACTAACATCAAGATCACGCATAGCATTCAATAGGTCATCCTCAGAAATCTCAAGAGCACTCGTAAGGTCCTCCTGAGCTATCCGAGGGACCAATGCACTCTGACTTCCATTGATGTTAGCATTCATTTCTGATGAAACGGAGTCTGGCACTTTGTAAACTGAACTGAAAAATCTAGCAAATCCGTCACAAACCGATTGAACATCTTTGTAAAAATTGCCATTGAATTCTAAATTTTTTGGGATTCCCGTATTCTTACGCTTGCTGTTTATAAAATTCCAAAATGTCTTACTGTCATTCTTTATATTATTTTCAGCTCTCGCAATATACTGTTTGTACAGATTTTTATTCATTAATTCATACTCTCTTCTCAATCTAAAGAAATTTTCTTTATTGGCAAGAGAGGATGACTTCTTGTATAATTTATGGGCCTTATTTTTTGCTCTCTTAAGTTTGAACAATTCTTTGGTAGCCCAAGGATTTTTTGCTTTTATTTTGTTCTTTTTTAAAGGAACGTACTTGCGAATAGATTTATTTAAAATTGAATTAAAAATTGTATAACTTTCAATAAGATTACTATTCGATATAACTGGAGCCCAATCCATATTAAAAAATGTTGAATTTAGTTTTTCAAATTGGGCTTTTTGAAAATTTCTAGTACGAATAACTTCGGGCTCTTCTTCAATGTAATCATAAAAAACAAACTCAAGAAGAAGAGCACTGTGATGGATTGAATTGGGCAAAATTGGTTTATTTACTTTAATTACAGAAGCATTCAAGCAAGTACTAACAAATATTAGATCTAAAATTCTACCAATCGAATTTTTAACAAGATTCATTTGCATCAAATCCATTGCAAACAAACAATCTGTTAGAACAGATTCACACTCAAGATGTAAATCACGCGGCAGATTTTTTTTCTCGTCGTCGTTCCAGTACCAACTTATATTACCAAGATTGAAATCCCCAACAACAATCAATTTGTCTTTTTCCTCAAAAGATGCAAATAGCTTGGAGATATTATCTACATGTTTGTTATAAACATCAACTGAACTCAAAGGTGGTAAATAGCTATTAAAAATATATACTTTTTCGCTGCGAGAAACATTGATAGAAACACATATCTGTTCCACGTCCTTATGAAAAAGCTCAACTTCATGAGATGGGAATGTTGTTTTGATAGCTACCAAAACACCACCTCCTCTCTTAGTCGAAGCCTCATAACGGTCGCGACGATAGACATCATAGTCTCTTATGAAAAGTTCTTCATTTGTAATGTTTGTGTGAAGCCAAGTCTCGGTTAAGCAAATGGCAGCATAATCTTCTTGTGAAGCTGCAAGGTAAAAGTCATTTGTTCTTGAACGAAGACCGCCAACATTTTGATAATAGACCGAGAAAAATGAATTGGAAATTATGTGTTCTGCTGGACACTGTTTTGGCGTTTGTCGTTTTTTGAAAATTTGAAGGGTGATATGTTGACGCCCTTGGGCCAGAAGTTGGCACAAAACACTTGCTTAGAATATTCATGAGGAAGTTTCAAACCAAAACTGATTGAAACTAATTTGGAAATATCACAATCTTTTTTTATCAGAGGATAAACCGAAAGAAAGCTGTCATCTGTTAAATTAAGCTTTTTCATTACATATTCCTTTAAATCGTCTGCTTTTACCGAAGCATGCAGCTTAGAAACATGGAATACCTTGAAACTGGGGACACTTCGAAGAGAATCATTAGCTTGATCGATACCGAAGATTCTTTTGTGTCGCCTATTATTATTATCACTCTTTTTGGGAATAACATCACCAACAGGAGAAGGTTTTTTAATATGTTTCCCTTTCTTACGAACTGTGACAAATTTATCAATCGGAGATTGATTTTTGTCAACGTTGGAAGGAATTGTATAAGATGAATCTGAAATAACAGTGGAAGTCCCCGCTTCATGGCTAACGAAAGATTGCTCAGAAGATATTGAAATAATATTTTTAGTTTTTTTCTTAGTGTCTTTCCCTATATTACTCTTCTTATTTTTTAAATTTACATTTTTATCTCGCAATGCTTCGGAATTGTTTTCACAACAATTTACAGATTTCATAAGGGATCTCAGCTTGCTAAGTTGGCTCTGCAACGACGAAACGAGCTGAGATAGACCGTCAATTTGGACTTTGTAAAATTGCTCGCAAACACAATTCATTTTAATACAAGAACTAGGCACGATTTCAGTATCTGTGGCGCCAAATTTTGATGAAGCCATTTCATTAATATTGGCCTGAAACGACAGAATCTGCAATCCTTTTTCGCGAAATCGTAACGGTTCTCCAGATATTCAATGTCAAAGTTTGACATTTATATGGGGTAGTTCGGTTTCTAATGGGAAATTGGGGGGATTTTTACAACATACTGATTTGAATCAATGGCATTGCACCAAATAAAACATTTTAAATTTCATTTGCCTTCCTGTCTAGCAAATTGTACAATTCTTGCTCTCAAATATATTTCGACTTTTCATATTATTAACATCTTTGCTAAATTGGTAAAACTTACTATTCTAGTGGGAATGATTAAAATTAAAACGTCAATTTGATGGCATGGAAAACTTTCCCCAATGTGTAAAGCGGAAATCCACCCTTTTTCTTATCAAATTACATAACTGACTTCATAGAAAAGTCAAACTTTGACATTGAATATCTGGAGAACCGTTACGATTTGGCGAAAAAGGATTGCAGATTCGATCGTTTCAAAACAATATTAATGAAATGGCATCATCAAAATTTGGCGCCACAGATACTGAAATCTCCCCAAGAACTAAACTAATAAATTAATAAAAAGAGAAAAAAAGCAAAAAGAAAAAAAATTGCAAAAAGTGGGATTCGAACACAGGACCTCACGGGCGTGAGTCGTACACGCTACCACTGCGCTATATGCTAGTACGAAAATGTATGCCCAGATAACTCAGTTAAGCCGAGTTGAAATGACTACTGGACCAAATGAAAACAAAGAACAAAGACCGTCCGAGCGGCAGGTAAAAAATGCAAACCACTAAACACTTTTCGAACAAATTTATGATTTATCACTACACCAATCCGCGAAACCACTTTTACAGATGAAGTGAACGAGCAAATGAATCATAAAATTATGAATTTAATATTAAATCTTATGAATTTGATAAAAAAATTAGAAATTTAATATTAGCGAAAAATTTTGCGTGTTTGCTATGATAAACGTCAAACGTCGTCAAACTTATTGAGTGTTTGGCAAGTGCTGAAAGGTTTTCATTAAGTGATTTCTTGGAATCGTTTTTATGCTGACTGACACGTGTGCCAAGCTTTTGGATAGTTTCACCAATATATGTTTTGTTGCAATCTGTGCAATCAATTTTGTAAACAACACCTGATTGTTCTTCTGTTGGGATCTGGGCTTTCAGATTTTTCAACATTTTGCCATTTTTCTGGGTGGGACGCATTGCAATGTTTAGTTCTGGTATGAAGTGTTTACAAGATCGTGATATCGATTCACTTAAGCCTGGGATATATGATAATGATGAATATAGCTGGATGTTTGGATCGTCCCTCAGCTGTAATCCTGAGTTACCTTCGACGAATAGGAAAGCATAACTTGTTGCATTTGTTGAGTTCTTGGTGTTTCTAACTTCGCCGATCATCTTTTCAATGATTTTCACCGGATAGTTGTTGCTGCGAAGAACATTACGAATGCGTGTTAAGTTTTCATTCCAAAACTGCTTATGGCTTATCCTGAAAACCTTGCGGATAAATGATTTGGCTGTATTGGTTTTCATTCGCATTGGGTGGTTAGAATAAAAATTCAAAAGCCTATTGGAAGCAATAGGTTTGTGATACCAGTTAGTGATTATCCTATGATGGGCAGTGCGATGAAGGCTGAGATCGAAGTAATCTAATCGCCCATTATGCTCAACTTCATACGTAAATCTGATGTTGGGATCATATGCATGTAGTGCCTCCAGCATTTGCGGTATGAGAGTGCCAGAATAGTGGGATGAAGTCGATTTTAAGCAAAGCTTCGTCTATTAGGTCTTCTAAGACTCGTTCAACCAATATCGGTGCCAAACTGGAACCCATAAAAAGCCCCGATTTCATTGACAGAAATCGGTCTTTGTATGTGAAATAGTTGCAATCTATTAGGCGAAATTGCAGTAGATTCATAAACTCCTTTTTTGGAATTTGTGTATGTTGACTGATTACACGATCAAAATCTCTTCCAATTACTTTTAAGGCTAGTTCAGTTGGAATGTTAGTGAAACAATTTGTCACATCAAATGATATTAATATATGATCATTAGGAATTGTTCTTTTAATCACCTTTTTGACAAATTGTGCCGAATTCTTCAGAGCATAGTGAGATGTAAAAGCTTTGCGAAGAATGTTAGCCAAAAATTTTGAGGTCTTATATGATGCTGAGTTGATCGTAGAAACTATGGGTCTCATTGTTCTTTCGGGTTTATGAATTTTCATTTGCCCGAAAATTCGTGGTGGTATTGCCGTATACGTTTTGAGACTAGATGCTTGTTTCTCAGTTATAAATTTACGATGTTTGTTGCATAATATGCTGATCAAACGATTGTGTTTTCTTTGCAGTGATAATGTTGGATCAGATTTCAAAATTTCAAAATTTTTCGTAATGTTTAAAATTTCATCCATTTTGGAATCGTATTCCTGAGAGCGCAATAAATGTAAACTACAAATTCACGAAGTGAATCAAATCATTAAATTTGAGGATGTAGCATGCAATGAAAAAAGTGATAAAAAGCAATATACTAACACCTATATTAATTTAATCAAGACTGGCATTTAAACATCTGTGATATTTTTTTGATAGTAATATTTTTCTTTTTTACCTGATATATGTATACACATGCCATTATAAACCACCAAACATCTGTGATATTTTTGATATTCAACTTGACATCTATTCATTGTTTACTTTTGTTTCTTTGTTACTTGTAAAAGTTTCTGTGTTTCACGTCAGTTTTTTACGGTGTTAACTTTAAATTACATTAGATCTTAGGTATATCTCATGCTAAATTCACACACAATTTATTATTAATTAAGTCATGTTTTTTGTAGATGTAAATCAGACCCTGATGATGGACTTATGTCCGAAATATATTGGTCGCTTATAAAAAACTAAGACTTGGTTTCTTTTTTCGAGGATCGCCAGTGGAGGCAATACAAAAACATCCAATGAAATCTGGAAATTAGGTTCTTCTAAGAAAAACTTTTTTCTTTATGAACCAATCTTAACCACCCTTCCCCCAAATGTGTTTTTTAGTAAAGCTTCAAAACATATCTAGAAATGGATGAAATCGGAGCACTAGGTCATAGGGCTGTCATACAAACCAACCCCTGATAATCAGGTTCTTTTAAGAAAAACTTGTTTCTTTATGAACCAAACCTCACCCAAATGTGTTCCTAGTAAATCCTCAAAACATATCTAGGAATGGATGGAATCGGGACATTACGTCATAGGGCTGTCATACAAACCTCCTAAAATACAATTTCGGACTTTTTTTTACAAAAAAAAAACACATTTTTTAAAGTGCTGTATCTTAAGATCCTTTGCACCTACAAAGCTGAAGTTACACTCAAATTAAAGAAGATTTTCTTAGCTTTAAAAGTGCAGTGGACGACTTACTTGTAGGAAGCACCTTTTAGAAATTACAAACAAAAATATGAAAAAAGTCCGAACATTTTGAGGTTTTTTGAGGGTTACGGGGTTAGCACAGGTTTTTTCGAAGTTGCAAACTTGGTGGTACACTTCTGGTATCCATCCTAACAATATCCCAAAACAACAGAGCCGAGCAATTTTTTGCGACCTAAAATCGTTAAATGGCTAATATTATTCAGTCGTTTGTGTAAATTAAAAAATGCAAAAAAAAATATATAATATCTCACAAAAACAACTGTACTGTAAAAGGTTTACGTCAAAGAAAAATACGCCAGCCGCAAAGAGGATTGATATACAGTCAAACGGATCAGCAAAGGACCGACTAATTTCGTTTGTTTCATTATTCCAATTGTCGGACAATTGACATGCTTAGTCGGGGAGTCCCTAAAGTGTCTTCAGTTTTATTCCACTCTCTTCGATTTCTTATTACTGGGGTATTCCCCTTAGTTACAAAATCATCGGGGGAATTATTTAGGAGAAAATCGTTATATAGAAGTTAAAAATACTTGAAAATAGCAAGTTGGAATTAGGACAACATTCGTTATAAAGAAATTCGTTATATGGAGATTAAATTCTTCAGGAAACTTCGCGAAAATGCAGAGTTTACAAAGTAAATTCGTTATACGGAAGTTCGTTATAGGGAAGTTTGACTGTAAATACAATTCGGTCCAAATATTCGCATTTTGTCTATGTATATTAAAAAGTGATTAAATTAGTTAATAGCTCACCCGAAACCAGCGCGGTGCGATAGTGGTACGCGTCAGAATGAATGAAATAATTTTCGCCGCGCAGATCTCGCTGATTTTGCTAATTAGTGTGGTGTGTGTGTTGTGTGTGCCGCTCCCGCGCTGGTTAGGTGAAATCAAATTTCTTTCAACGCTATTTGGCAGGGAGCTTGAACTAGGGCAATAACAGAATAAAACCAATCTTATGGAACATACGAAAGAATTTTATTGTATAAGATAAAGAACGAGACCGAGTGCTAATCGTGTGAATAGCACGATGAGTGTTTACTCTATACCCATGTACAGACCTAGAAGAAATTTTCATGTTTTTTGTAGGGGTGGGAGGGTATAGATGGGTCGAACCTGGCCAGCAGTAAACAACCAAAATATCTGTAAAAAAGTGCATGTTTTTGAGTTGTGTACAATATTAATACAAATGGAAATGAAAACATTCAGCAGTAAACAACCAAAATATCTGTAAAAAATGCATGTCTAACCACAAATTTAATTATTGCAGACAAATTACCAATTGATTCAAATTTTACGCAATGTTTGGTTCTTTGAATAATTATTTGAGTTGTGTACAACGCGCCTGGTCTGGACAAGATGGAGATACGGTGGCATCGTTCGTTGGGCTTGGTGATAAGCATATTATGAACAGAAATCTTTACTTGGAGAGACCGGAGATTGATGTTGAAAGGATATTAGATCAACCTATAGACGATATTGTTTCCAGCCATCTAAAAGTTTTATATTTTCTAGGACGTGAACGTAATATTAATGTTGTTAATTTTTCCTCAATTAATATTTTTGTTATTTTTATTAATTTTAGCCCGGGATTACACGGAAGCATATAAAAACCAAACTCAGTGTACACAAGCTGTTGTAAAAATGCTTCAATCGCTCAAAGATGAAAACTGGTGTCTGCCAGTCATGTATAAAGTTTGTTTAGACCTAAGAATTCTTGCACAAAAATGTGAGGAGGAAGGTAAAAGCTCCAAGCCCGGTGAAATATTGGAGAAAGCAGCAGAATTGTTGATGGCATGTTTTCGTGTGTGTGCCGCTGATAATCGGTTAGACATATTTTGTATTAATATTTATTATTCATTCAATTATTCAATTTATTAACCCATCAAAAGTAAATGTCTTACGCGGGCAGCGTTTGAGCAACTTGCTGTAAAAAGCGCTAGCTTCGCCAGAACCTTGTTGACGATAACGAAGAAGATATCGGAGGATTTACTTTAACTGTTTAACACAAGGCATAAAATGGGTTGTTTTCATTTTTCGATTTATGCTTTGTTTTGAAACAAGCTGTTTAACGATTATAGTTAATTTTGTAACTTACTAAGTGTATCAGTTAACTGTATGCCAGGAACTCGCCGCGATTTAGACAATGATTCTGTAAACACGAAAAACTAAACCTTCATAGCCTGTCATTAATGATCTTCGCTAGAGGCTATCCTAATCCTTTGAACTCATACTAAGTTTTTGGAAGTGCATTCTGGCGTTGTAACTCGGAGGGAATTTATGTTTCCAGTCTCCATAAATACCGTTATGTGCGAATGCTATTATGGCAGCCGGTTCTACGAAAAAATCGTTCCGGGGATATCCGTTTTGTCTACAACGGCCAAGAACTCGTAAGCCCCCTTCCCAATCAAGAGAAAAAAACTCTTGAATCGCAACTACAGTAACACTGTTATGTGCGATGTAGCAGGTAATGAGTGGGGTTTGATTGACAAAGCCAAGCAGACCCGCTAAATTGCAACCTTGCCTGCGATCAATTCGTTAGGATGAAATTATACAAAAAAGCACGATTTTCTGTGGATCTGTTTTTTAATTCAGACAAAATTTACAAATTATTTTATCAATTCTCCTAATGTGAGATAAGACACGGAGCAATGACGTTTAGTAACTTTTCACAGGTGAGATTTTTTTTGTGCCTCACAGAAGCTTTCATCCCGAGGGTTTCTCGGCATCACTTTACTTACTATACGTAAGTGACTAATCAATTAACCGAGTGTTGTAAACAATAATTGGAAATTTATCATAAAATATCTCTTAAAAATTAATTACTAAGTACAATTTAATTTTAATTGTACTTAAGTCTTTCAAACTATTACAAGGAATTGTCGACCTTGTAATAGGCTCGTTAAGTTCGTAGTTTACTCTATGATAAGGCTGAACACGTAGGCTGTTCCGCCCTGTGAGGAATATTTTTGACTTGAAAGTTATTTAATATATCTTCACACATATACGAGGTCCTTAGTCGTTAAATTTCGGGTACTCGATAATTGATTTGTCTTATTTCACCCATCCAGCAATGCCTACAATTCAATGCAAATCCGAAAACCACCCGCAACTCTTTTTTTTGGGTACGGTACAATCAGGTTGTACTGCACTGCACATTTCCATCAATTTACGTGGCAAAGAGGTGAAATTATGATTTTTCGCCAATATCTTGTTAACTGTAATATTTACCGCAAAATGTTCTGAGGACAACTTAAACTACACAAAATTTCCTTTCTAATGATATATTATATCATATACCTTCTCTTGGCAGATTATATACTAGACCTAAAAACATTCGGTGTAATTTCGATTTTTAGGGTTTTTTAGAAAATATTTTTTCAAAAAACCCTTATGAAATCGATTTTGTCCGTCTGTTCACTAAATAACTCGTGAACGGCTCAACCGATTGTCATGGAATTTGGTAGGAATGTGTAGAATGGTTACAGTCTTTGGCACAAATACCTTAGAAGTTGGTAGGAAGAAGATAACAGGGTGTCCCGAACGTTTGAAAAAAGTCGACTTTTTTAGTTTTTATCGGAGATTGACGTATGGCTACTTAAATCAAAGATCTAAACGAGTACATCTCATATCAGTTAAAACTTTCCAGTTTGGAGTAACGGTAAAAAAGTTATTGGCGTTTAAAGTTAAACTTCCTTTTCGACCTCCGTTTTTCTAAACCGTTATAGGGATCGATATGAAACTTTGCACAAAGATTGGTCAGTATGGCCTTATATACGTTAAATATTAAGACTGTTGACTTTTGCTAAGGAAAAGTAAATAACAGTAAATTTGTAAAATTTGAATTTGTTCGTGTGTAGCCCCTCTTAGGTTTTCAAATATGAAAATTTGTCTAAGAGATTTTAGAAAATTACATAGGGAATATGTCCATGAATTTTCATTCGAATAACTGTATCCAAACCGGAAATATAGCCAAGTATGTATTTACTAAGAGCCTTTCACAATGCAAGAGAAGCCTCTTAAGCATTTCTTCAATGTATATCTTTTAACTTGATTGAACAATGAACATGCAATTTGGTGGAAATACATAGAATGGTAATAGTGTTTGCCACAAATATTTTTGAAGTTTGTATAACCAAGTTAACAGGGTGTCCCTGAATAGCTGCAAAAGTATACTTGTTCAATGCTTATAGGAAAGCTTGGGTGGTGTTCCCTGACATGGAATCATTTCATATACATAAGTTGCTTTTCCTTGATTTAAAAAACCGTAGCAGCTAATAATTCAGTTCATATATAAAGCCAAGTCATCCTTACGTTTGCCTGAGTTCCTTTTTGCTTAAAAGCCATCAGAAATCTTAAATCGAAAAATACCTGTAGATTTGCCTTGGAGTACTTTCATACAAACTGGGTAAATAGTAAATCTATTTTTGGACTGGTGGAACAGAATGAAAGGCGCTAGCCTTTCATTCTGGAACGCGTTTATTTAGACCAATCCAAAAATAGATTTACAGGAAGCATTTCTCGAATGTTGTGCACAATTCTTATTTATTGCATATAAAATATATGTACAAAAAATATTCACTATGCATTAAAATTCTAAAAAACCCTCGTATTGCGGGCGCAGCCCTCTGTACGTCGGTATTTTTTGATAGTTACATTTGGCGCTCTAGCTCCTGAAGTAATTTAATTGGAGCCATGGTAATTGGGATAACTATTCCTAACAATATATAGCTGTCCCACACGGAGACTCAGGCTCCCCCGACAAAGCATTCTTATATATCCCCTATTAACATTAAAAAAAAAGACATGTCTGTAACTTATCGCCGAATCACAGCAGGTGGGAAAAATTTTGGTAAACGTTAAGGCTAAGTCCCATTAGACCCTCCACCAAATATTACTTCTTAGTCGAAGCGAAGCCCCCTAGTTTATTATTGATTTATAATTGTTTTTCGAAAAAGAACACACACACAAAATTTGTCATCAGGATAGCACATGCAATTTCTTTTTTGTCTATCTTCCAGAATTAAAGACGTAGGACCCCTAATTTTTTGTGGTTGTTTGAGTAAGATATTAACTTTAATATGAATAAGGGAAAATCATTATCTGCGGAAGAGGGATCAACATTTAAGGCTTACAAGGAATCAAGGTGGTCAAAAAGTGAAATTTCGAGAAAAAATTACAGGAGGGACTCGATAGTTTGAACTAATTAAAACCAAGTGAGTTCAAATGATCGAGGATTTCAAATTTGTGGGGGAGCTTTGTTATTGAAAGAACTTGCATACATAATTTGTTTTCATGTATTTATTTATTAGTATAGTATTCATATTAAACAAAATAGGATTCAAATTGAAACAAAAATTAATAAATAATTCACATTTACTTAAATGGTTTTACACATTTTCGAAAAAAGTTATGCAAAATTTATTTATTTGTTTGAGATCCATGTTAGAAATGAAATGTTAGAAATTTATGATACTTTCTATGAATATTCATTTTAACACATAAACACTACCGGCTATTAAAAATTTGAATAAAAAATTAAAGACACGACTAAACAGCACAAATGTAGTAACGTGTAAACCGTTTCATATGTTTAAATGAGATCTCATTCATATCATTACAGAATCATTACCTGTTCGGATAGTTCTAATTTATTGCTAATCAAGTGATTCCCCGAGTTATATGCTAGAAAAACACAAATAAAAACTTGTTCAAATTATAGAGGGAGTTATTTCGTTGAAAAGTTCAAATTATAAGAGACGTAATGTTGCTAGATGAGCGTTCAAATTATTGGATGTTCAAATTATAGAAGGTTCAAACTAGCGAGTCTCTCCTGTAATAAAAGTCGATAAGTTGAATCCGAATTCGTTTGTAATAAGTAGCGTTAAGATAAAATTTACAGAGGCGATAAAAATTGAGTATTTGTCAATCACTATGAGAGAGTAATTTTGAGAGAAGCATCCAGTCCTCATGACTCGGTCGCAAGGGTAGGGTATATTTTGACATTAAGTGATACAAAAATGATCCACATCTAAAGAAACTAAAACTAAAGGAAAATGCGCTTAAATTAAACTCGGGAGCACTTGACATGTAATAATGAATGGCGCCATGTTCTCTTCTCGAATAAAAAGAAGTATCATCTCACAGTATCACTTGGCCCTCGAGACCATTACACAATCTGTCCGACAATGAATGCGATCCTAATGGTGTCTTTCCTAGCAAAGATATTGGAAGTAGACATTATAACATTATAACTCTTCTAAAGTGAACTTCTCTTTATCCGAAAAGATAACATACCGCCATTCTTTGTTCTCATGATTAATTTAAACGTATTTTCCTTCGGGGAAAGTTAAGTTGGAGTTTATTCTGTAGTTTTAGTTTCTTGAAATGTGGAGTTCTGTTATCACTGTTTGAACAAAAGATAGGCTCGCCTTCATGTCAAAATTTATCCTAATTCTTGTGACCGAGTCATGAGGGCTAGATGTTTCTCTCAAAATAACTCTCTGATATGGATTGACATGTACTCAATTCTTATCGCCTCTATTATTTTTACCTTAACGCTACTTATTACACACGAATTCGGATTCAACTTATCAACTTTTATTATTTTTTTCTCGAAACTTTACTTTTTGACCGCCTTGACTCCTTATGTGCCTTAAATTTTTGCCCCTCTTCCGCAGATAATGATTTTTAATTATTCATATTAAAGTCAATATCTTACTCAAACAACCACAAACATTTAAGGGTCCTACGTCTTTAATTGTGGAAGATAGACAAAAAAGAATTTGCATGTGCTATCCTGATGACAAATTTTAAATGGCTATTTTGTGTGTTCTTTTTCGAAAAACAATTATAAATCAATAATAAAAAATGTAAACACAATCCTTTTTGTATTAATTAACTCAGAATTTAATAGACTATTAACAGTTATAATTTTGAAATTTTAGCTCTTTTAGTTTGGTTGGAAATCAGCCGAAACTATTCATGCGAAGGGGTGTGCTAATCTGATGACAAGCACTGTATATGTGTATCACAGTGTGTGTCATAATGTGTCATATGTATCTAATACACAAAATATGATATCAGCTGTTAACTGATCCTACGGATTATTCGCGCCGCGCCGGTGTAACTTTTTTGGTTCAAATTTAATTTTTTGTCTTATTTTTTACAATTTCAAGTTCTATCAGTCTTTAATAAAAAACACCCCTTACTTTACATACTGAAGCATTCAAACCAGTACTAACAAAAATTAGATCTAACATACTGCCAATGGATTTTCTAACAAAATTCATTTGCATGAAATCTATTGCAAATAAGCAATCTGAACAAACTCACACTCGAAATGTAAATCACGAGGCAGACAATTTTTCTCATCGTCGTTCCAAAATTGAAAATATGCAAATGTTTTAGAGATATTATCCATATGTTTCTTATAAACATCAAGCTATTAAAAATATATACTTTCCGCTACGAGAAACATTATTAGAAAATCTGTTCCACGTCCTTATGAACAAGTTGGACTTCATGAGATGGCAATGTTGTTTTGGCACCTTCTCTCCTAGTCGAAGCTTCATAAGTCATAACGGCCGCGACGATAAACATCCTAGCTTGTTATGAAAAGTATTTCATTTGAAATATCCGTGTGAAGCCATGTTTCGGTTAAGCTAATGGAAGCATAACCTTCTTGTGAAACTGCTAGGTAAAAGTCGTTTATTCTTGAACGAAGACCACCAACATTTTGATAATATACAGAGAAAAATGAATTGAAACTAACTGTTCTGCTGAGCAGAAGATTTCAGAAAACAATTTTTAAAATTTCTTTTAGGTTATTTCTCTATTTTTTGTAATTTACATTTGTATTTCGCAATTGTTTTGTAATTTGGAATTGATTTCACAATAATTTACAAAATTCAGAAGAGAAACTGATTACTAGCCTTTAGTGGAAATTGCTTCTTCGAACAAATTACCCCAAATCGTGTAATATTTATCAAATCCCGATTACAACGCGCATTAATTCGCGTAGACAGGTATATACACTGCTTGTCATCATATTAGCACACTCCTTCTTCTTCTTTTAGCGGTACAGAAAGGTGTGAACCGCTATATGGACTCGATTTATAGTTCGTCGTCGTTTTCGTCCGTAATCTCCAGGGACAAAAACGTGGCAGCTGCAATGGGGTTTTCCCATAGTGAGATTAGTGGGTGCAGCTGGGCATTGAAACAAATGGGCTACATCGTGTGGCGGGCGTGTCAGCGCAATTTGGGCATACATTTTGTATATTTGGGTCTATGCGAGATAGATACGAATTGAGGCGTGAGCAGAAGCCTGACCGAAGTTGTGGTGGTCTTACGGCAACTGCCTCTACGGGGCGGACCACACCCGTTTTGCATTGCAAAACGGCCAAAAGCTGCCAATATGCCTTCCTGGCAAGAGCCCCGGCAGGAGCCCTGAAGGTTCGATGCAGGAAGGTTGTGTTTGTCTGTGTATATGTGTGGGTACGATATATGTGTTTTTTCGTCATATTGGGAGAATTACATCTCGGCGCGGCTGCTCTCAATTTTACTAATTCGCGCCGTTGTTGAAACAAATCCAGGCCCAGAGGTATGGATTTGTAGTGTCTGCAACCAACGTATCGGTTCGAATGCCAGATCAGTGCAGTGTAATTGCTGCAGGGAATGGGTTCACTTTAGGTGTTCAGGGTTACGAAGACAAGGTCAACACTCCTTAGCATATGTTGCGCCAGGTTGTATGAATTCCGGGCAACCCAGGGCTGCTCCCAGCCCACCTTCTCCACCACTGCCCCCTACACCGCCTAACAATATGATAAGGAATGCCAGACCCAGTCTTACGCCTGGCCCTCCTCCTCCAGCAGTTTTCACTGCACTATCTATATTACAGTTTAACTGTAATGGCATTCACCGAAAAATCGCTGAGATCACACACTTCTTGAGTTCCAACAGAATTCTCATCGCCGCCATCCAAGAGACGTTGCTTCACGCAAACTCGTCTCTAAGCGTCCATAGCGAATATGTTATACTGCGGAAAGATCGACCGGCCGCCACGGATGATTCTCACCCTGGAGGTGGACTTGCCTTCCTAATACACAAGTCCGTACATTACTGTGTATTAGATGTAGTTGCTGACGGTACGGCGGAAATTCAAGATATCTCAGTCTCAGTCTAATATCGAAATTTTTAATATATATGTACCACCTCATTCTAGTTGCCCTTCTGGCTATCGTTTCGATATTGGTCCTCTCCTTTCCGGAGAGCACAGGGTCATCCTTGGCGACTTTAATGCGCACCATGAGCTCTGGCATTCGGACCTCAACAACAATGCCAGGGGTATAACTATCGCCGAATCACTTGACGCCTCAGAATTCTGTTCACTTAATGAAGACTCGCCGACTAGAGTCGTGGGCACTTGCAGTAGTTCTCCTGACATAACTATTGTCAGTGCCAGCCTAATTGCTGCTTCCCGATGGGAAGTACGTACCACCCTTAAATCAGATCACCTCCCAATCATTATAAAGATTGACAAACCAGCGAACATGACTAAGTCTGAGAAGCGAACGTTTGTCAATCACAAGAAAGCCGATTGGGATGGTTTCAAAGCTTACTCGTCGGCAAAGTTCATCGAGCTAACATCACCTATCACCATTCATGAGGCCGAGAAAAATATTAGGAACGTCATTACCACAGCCGCGGCACGTTTTATTCCGGCAGGACGTATCCCGAAAGTTCGGCCTAACTTCCCCACTAGTGCCGCCAGATTAGCCGATGAACGTGATCAGATCAGAAGCGCTCACCCTGATGATCCCAGAATTCAGGAGCTTAACTCCGAAATTGACCGACAAGTTAAAGACTATAGGAGGGCGAAATGGAATCAGCACCTCGATGAATGTAACCTCAATGAAGGTGTCAGCAAATTATGGTCTACCGTCCGCGCCCTTTCCAATCCTCGGAAAGAAAAGGGCAATAACGCCATTGAATTTGGCAACACTAAAACCTGCGATCCTCTTGAGTGTGCTTGCCTGTTCAATAAACAATTTATTGAACATCCCAAGTCTGACGGCCTCAAGCGCAAAATTAGAAGACGGATTCGCAACCGGATTGTTGACACCATACCATCTTTTACAGCGGACCAGGTTAAAAAAGTCATCGAGAATGCTAAAAACTCCAAGGCCCTCGGACCAGATGGCATTTCGGTGACCATGTTGAAACATCTCCAGCCATTGAGTATCTCACGGCCGCCTTTAACTTGTCGATGTCCACGCTTGCCATCCCTGAAATCTGGAAAACAGGTCGAATTGTTCCCTGTCTCAAGCCAGGGAAGAGCGCAAATCTCGGGAAATCCTACCGCCCCATTACGATACTTTCTCCTGTCGCAAAGACGCTGGAAGCCCTTATTCACCCCACTCTTGTTGCACATGCGAAGCTAGAACCTCACCAGCATGGCTTCAGGAAGATACATAGTACCACCACTGCCCTCGATGCGATCACTACACGCATTCGTGATGGGCTAAATCAACGCAGTCGTTGTCACAGAACTATTCTGGTGGCAATAGACCTATCAAGTGCATTCGATAAGGTCAATCATTCAATGCTCCTAGCAAACCTGTTGAATATGCATCTTCCTGCACAAGAGATCCGTTGGATTGCCAATTATCTAGCTGGTCGGCACTCCTTCACCGAGTTTCGAGGCAAACGTTCTAAGCTTAGGAAAATCAAATTAGGTGTTCCACAGGGAGGGGTACTCTCCCCCACTCTGTTCAACATCTACATGTCCGGCCTTCCCACACCACCTGAAGAAATCGAGGTGATTTCCTATGCTGACGATTGTACCGTACTCGCCACAGGGAATGATAAGGATGAAATGCGCCTCCGAATTAATCGCTATCTAGGACGATTACAGGCATTTTTCCAAAGCCGAAACCTCACCATCTCTGCGTCCAAATCCTCTGCGACTTTTCTAACCACTTGGTGGGAGGACATCAGATGGGAGATGGATATACGTATTAGCAACAATTCTGTTCCTACTGTTAAAAACCCCAAAATTCTCGGGCTTTACCTAGAGAACATGATGACGTCTGCGAATCATGCAGCTTCAGTCTGTGAAAAAATGCGCAGTAGGAACAACATCCTAAAAGCTCTAGCTGGTAGCACCTGGGGCAAAGATAAAGAAACCATGCTAGCTACTTATAAAGCGGTGGGTCGAGCGGCCGCTGATTATGCAGCCCCAGTTTGGACACATAATCTATGTGACACAAACTGGTCCAAAGTTCAGGTCTGCCAAAATGCAGCTCTACGCATCGCGACAGGTTGCCTTCTGATGTCTGCCCAGGATCACTTACATCAGGAGACAAAATTGATGCCAATACGTGATCACAATCTCCTACTCTCTAAACAGTATCTTGTTGGTTGCTACCGTGAGGATCATCCCAATAATCATCTCATGGACCGAATTCCTCCACCACGACATGTCAGGCGTGGTTTACGAGACCTTGAGAGAGAGGTTCAGGGATACAAACGGGACCCTTACGATGAAGTTACATACCGAGCCGCCATTGCAGCGATCCACACTGAAGAAGTGAATCGGTCTATAGCGAGTTTAGGTGCGAATAGAGTCCTCTCAGAGCGCCCACCACCAATTTCGCCTGAGGAGATTAGGCTCCCGAGAGCCACCAGAGTAACACTAGCTCAACTTCGGTCGGGCTTTTGTTCACGCCTTAATTCGTACCTTTCTCGCATAAACCCGGACATCCAAAACATCTGTCCAAACTGCAATGGTACTCCTCATGATGTGGGCCATTTGTTTCAATGCCCCGCTGCGCCCACTGATCTTACCCCTATATCACTGTGGGAAAACCCTATCGCAGCAGCTATGTTTTTGTCCTTAGACCTCACGGACACAAACATTGACGAACCATAAATCGTACCCACATAGATGCACAGAGGTTACACACCTTTCTGCACCGCTACAAGAAGAAGAAGAAGTTGGGCTAAAGTCACTCTGGTGGCTCTCGGGAGCCTAATCTCCTCAGGCGAAATAGGTGGTGGGAGCGCTAAGAGGACTCTGTTCGTACCTAAACTCGCAATAGACCTACTCACTTCCTCAGTGTGAATCATTGCAATGGCAGCCCGGTATGAATCTTCATCGAAAGGATCCCTTTTGTTACCCTGGACCTCTCTCTCAAGGTCACGAAGGCCACGTTTGATGTTGCGTGGAGGTGGAATTTTGTCCATAAGGTCATGATTAGGATGATCCTCTCGATAACAACCTACTAAATATTGTTTTGTAAGTAGTCGATTGTGGTCACGTATTGGCATCAAATGTGTCTCCTGATGTAGGTGATCCAGGGCAGACATCAGAAGGCATCCTGTGGCTGTGCGTAGAGCCAAAATGGCAGACTTGGATTTTGTTCCAGTTGTGCCAGCCAGTGCCTTAAGAATTTTGTTCCTACTGCGCATCTTTTCACATACCGCTTCCGCGTGATGAGCTGATGTCATCATTTTCTCAAAGCGAAGCCCGAGAATTTTTGGATTTGCAACAGTAGGAACTGGTTTGTTGCCAATACGTACCCCAACTGGCCACCGACAATCACCTGACCAGGTGGTAAGGAAGGTCGCAGACGATTTGGACGCTGAGATGGTTAAGTTTCTGCTATGAAAAAAGGCTTCTAGTCGCGCTAAATATCTATTGATATCATCGCGCATGACATCTCTATCCGCTCCCGTGGCGAGTACAGTGCAGTCATCGGCATAGGAAATAACTTCAATGTCTTCCGGAGGTGTTGGGAGACCGGCCATGTAGATGTTGAACAAGGTGGGAGAGAGAACCCCACCCTGAGGAACACCTAATTTGATCTTTCTGAGTTTGGAATGACTGCCTCGAAACTCGGTGAAGGATTGCCTACCAGCTAGATAGTTGGCAATCCATCTTAGTCCGAGCCGTGATAGTAAAAAACCGGGGTTTTCGAACTGTCGGAAATTAACCATTTTAAAAGTTGCGTTTAGTTACGGTGATAGCGAAACGGTTGGTCAGCCGAAGCAAAACTTGACCAGTATAGCGTAATTAGACGCAAAAGTTAAGGGTGTTCTGGGGTATGGGTAACTGTCGGATCGAACCTATTTTAATCGATAGAGGACCTCTCCGTGAGTCTAAAAACATTGGTCAGCCGAGCCGCAACCTGACCGAAGGGTTCGGCCAACCAGTTTAAAGGTGCAAATTTTTTAGGTGCGATGGGGGTTTCAGAACTGTCGGATCAAACCTATTCTATTCGATAAAGGACCGCACCCTGATGCAAAAAATACAGGTCAGCCGAGCGGCAACCTGACCGAAGGGTTCGGCCAACCAGTTTAAAGGTGGTAATTAATTAGGTGCTTTCGGGGTGTCAGAGCTGTCGGATCAAACCTATTCTATTCGGTAGAGGGTCACTCCCTGATGCTTAAAACACTGGTCAGCCGAACCGCAACCTGACCGAAGGGTTCGGCCAACCAGTTTGAAAGTACATACCAATTTCGACGGGTCGATGGGGTTTCAGAAGAAGGGTTCGGAAAACCAGTTTTAAATTAACAATTTTGACGGGTCGATGGGGTTTCAGAACTGTCGGATCGAACCTATTCTATTCGATAGAGGGTCACTCCCTGATGCTAAAAACACTGGTCAGCCGAACCGCAACCTGACCGAAGGGTTCGGCCAACCAGTTTGAAAGTACCAATTTTGACGGGTCGATGGGGTTTCAGAACTGTCGGATCGAACCTATTCTATTCGATAGAGGGTCACTCCCTGATGCTAAAAACACTGGTCAGCCGAACCGCAACCTGACCGAAGGGTTCGGCCAACCAGTTTGAAAGTACCAATTTTGACGGCTCATTTTCAGGTCTAATACATATTTTTATATAGCTTATAGCAGGGGTGTCAAACTCAAAAACTGGTCCGGACCAAATAAGACTCTCTTCAGGTTTAGGTGGGCCGCAGGAGAAAAATTTCAAAAAATTTGATTTAATCGTATTACGAAAGTTGACAAGAAGCGAAAACGTGAAAATATGATTGATCTTCAAGTAATCACTTTTTATAAATTACATGATTTGCGACAAATTTTGGACAGATGATAAACAAAAATAGTAGCACCGGTCATCCAGGTCTTCCAAAATAGCATTGAGAAGCAAAATAGTCAGATTAAATTAATTTCAGCAGAAAAGTGGCTAAAAAAGACAATCAGTTGTTTGTGATATGGTTTTAAACAAAACTCATGCACCAATACAGCTTGATATAAGTATAAATCTAAATATATAAAAATCTAAAAATAAGGGACTGCTGTAATTATTATGTTGGAATTTCACATTCAGGTAATTGGGTCACCAATTCCAAGATTTTCGTAGTTTTTAAATGTAACCAATTTTTTATTAACTGCATGTCGGGACAGAGCAGTTTCATGAAGAGGCTTATTATTGTCCTGTACAAAAGAGATGAGCTGTTATATAAAAGCAAATAGCCAGCAGCAAATGGTTTGTATTTGAGAAAAATTCCTAAAATAATCTTGCATAAACTATTAACGAGTTTTAGTAATTTTTGTAGACTTGAGTTCAACGGCTGACTTTACCAATTTCACTACTTTTGTGTTGATACACATTGTGCTGCTTCGACATGGCCGCGGGCCGCACACAACTGTGAGGTGGGCCGCGAGTTTGACACGTCTGCTTATAGTGTAGTTACTACGTGATTTCAGATTGCAAAGTGTGGTGGAGATTTTTTTTTAATTTCTTATGTTTTTTAGGGTGTTGAGCTCGAAACAGGAGCTTCCCATCAAAATTTCATTGCGGAACAGGGTCAAAACCGCGAAAAACCCAAAATACATAATATATAAGAAAAATGCAACTTTTGTGACCAAAAATTAAAAACCGTTTTGCTGATCAGTTTTTCATCTACATGGGAGGTTGCAATATGGTCTTTTTTGTGCGATCTGTACACTTGTTCTTCTTCTCAGTACCGTATAGCCCAATGTGCGGCCATTGTGCGTTAACTCAGCCCTTTATAGGCAATTTGGAGTCAACGTTACATTGCATATCATTTCGGAGTGTAATGTTGCAAGCACTATATATTTCCCATCCGCTCCGCACATGTACGTAAATTTTGGACCACACCGAGACCTCTACATTACTAGCGTCGTGCTTTATACGTACAACTCTGCAAAGTTGATAAAAGTTGCGTCAATATGTTGGCTTTTCAACGGTATCTAACTTTTTATATTTACATTGCGGGATTAGACATATTGGATGTAAAAAAACAAGGTAATTATTTTCTTATCGGATTATTCAAACTGAAATTTTTCTCTAAAATTCTGCAATGTTTATATAAAAAGGGGTATACCGCTGAAAAGCCAACATGTTGTAGCAACTTTTATCAACTTTGCAGAGTTGTACGTATAAACCACCGTTATGAAATTACTGTTTGAATTTTCGAAGAAAAATCTATTTTAAAATTTCTATTAAGTTTGAGTAACTGTATCTTGAAAGTGGCGACAATGTTGGCAACAGGAAAAACTTCAGTTTTTGTGAAATTTTATGTAGATTCTGAAACTGAAATCAAATCTTGGGTGAAGTCATCAGGAGGGCTGCAAATTATGATTTTGAATGACAAGTCACGATTTTCGATGACTTTTACAAAAAGAGCGATAACAAGGTAACGGTAAAAAAAATTCAATTGTATTGGTAATTTTCTTTGTAGTCTGTCTGGTCTAGCGGTTAGTGCGCGCACCTTCGGTGCACAGGGTCATGAGTTCGGATCTCACCGTGGATCATAGTGTTTTTCGAACTCACGAACTTGTGACGGACTATGATCTCACTCAGATGTTAAACGAGTACCCATTTCTGGGAATAAATAACACTGCTGAGCGTGATGCTGATCTCATTACTTCAACAAAAAGCAGATAAGATCTTGGAAATAGGATGTCACTAACACATCCTGCGGCCTTAGTCCGATGCTGGATTGTCGCGCCTGTTATTTATTTTTATTTTTATTGGTAATTTTCTTGCTAAAACAAGTTGCGCTATCAACCCTTACAGTATTGACCACCTAATGCGGGACACCCTAAAGGTACGTTGTGCTAGACGCGGCCGCACGACTGCGACTCGCTCATTCCATATAAAAACTCGTTTTTAAAATGAGAGATAAACAAGTTTTTATATGGAATGAGCGAGTCGCAGTCGTGCGGCCGCGTCTAGCACAACGTACCTTTATACACCCTATAGACTATTAATCCGCGTTGAGAAAACTTGAATTTGAACTTCTCCAGTTTAGTTTTCATTGGAGTTTAAATTATTTCGTAGCAACTTTTTAGAACAAGCTGTAATACACTGTATGTCTGCCTTTGGAAATATATATATGTACATACTTAAAAAGAAGTCCTGAATGGAATAGCGTTTAAAAATTGTTGTTTTTCGCAAAATCCCACTTTTTGCATCACTTCAGGCTCATCTGCTGATCGTCCTTTTCAAGGTTTTTGTCCTCCCTATGATGCTCTGAATGACATCCCGTTCAGAAGGAATCGCTGCGAGGGCCATCCGTGTGATATTAGGGCAAAATTGTACCACGCAAATAATTTGCACCTGACCTCTTAAGGCCTGAATAGACCTCGGGCGGAATGAAAATGAAATTTTTGTCCGCTGCGATTTTCTCAATGAAAATGCATGCTCACTGTCGTGGAACATGTCGGTAATGATGGGGAATTCCATAAGCTACAATCCGAATATGGTTCCAAAATTTTTCTCGGCCATTTTATGTATTATTTTTCGATTCCCCCGTCATTAGATATTTTCCACGGTGAAATGACCGGGGAATCGAAAAACAATACATAAAATGGCCGAGAAAAATTTTGGAACCATATTCGGATTGTAGCTTATGGAATTCCCCATCATTTCCGACATGTTCCACGATAGTAAGCATGCATTTTCATTGAAAAAATCGCAGCGGACAAAAATTTCATTTTCATTCCGCCCGAGGTCTGTAATGCGCTTTAGACAAAAAGAAACGCAATTTCATTTTCCTCATTCTACAAATTGGGTTATACACAAGTAAATATACATAGTACATATGTATGTACATCAATAAGAGTCACTACTCACACCTTTTCCGGTGCAATATATTTGCAGTCTCGGCGACGCGATGACCCCGATGATGTACGCGCAGAGTTGCGGGCATTATGGGTTAGAGGAGAACGAAAATTTGACATAAAATGTTTACTCATACATGTATGCACTTGGTTGCAACAGTGAGGCCGGGTTACTCGTACATTTTATCCAATGATAAACTTAAAGCATTCTACAGCCAGTGTGAACTACCACGCTTCAAGAATGATTTAAGCTTCATCATCATCAATGTGGCAGGATAGCCCCACGTCAGGATTTGGCCGCCCTTTAAGCTTAGATTACGGATAAATATTTTTGAGTAACTGACCTCTTTTAGCGACAGTCATAAAGAGTCATAAACGACTCAATTGATGAACCGAGCGATTGCTGAAAATACATTTGTTTTTTTGTTTTGATGATATTTCTCGTTTTTGATTGCGTGTGCGCATGTTTGCAAGGATTATGACGACTGTGTGTGTGCTTTGTGGCAATTTATTAATGAGCTTGTAACAATGTAGTACGTACGAGAGGGAGTAGAATCCGGTTTGGGAAAAATAATGAAATATTTATTTGAAACAGACGGGACGCGATGAATGTTGCCGAGGAAAACAGCACAATGCATTTTAAATGGGTGACGTCATGTGGGCAGCAAAAACCTTTGCTGTCGCCCATTTAAAATACATTAGGCCGCTCCTGCTTCCATTCCGTTTATATTTAAAATTATATATTTTATTATTATTTATTATATATTATTAAAAATTATATATATATTTACGTCAGATTGCAAAATGTAGTGGAGACAATTTTTGTTGTTTCTTATGTTTTTTAGGGTGCTGAGCGCGAATTCGGAGCTTGCCACCAAATTTTCGTTGCGGAACGGTAAAAATCACGAAAAACCCTAAAATGTTTGCTGTTTTTTCGTTATTTGGCTCCTAACTCTGAAACTATTCATTTCTATGAAAAACTTCCCATAAATATGTTATAGAGCACATAATTGCGCGTCCAAAGAGACATAAATATTATAAATCCGTTGAGCGGTATTACAGTGGTCCTACTGGCAACCATTGCTATTGCACTATTTTGCAGTTGCAACTACGCAGCTGCAATACGCAGTTGCAATACGCCTCTCCGGGGCGGACCACACCCGTTTGCAACAACAAACGGCCAAGAGTTGCCAAAACGCCTCCCTGGCAAGAGCCTCGAAGGTCTCGATGCAGGAAGGTTGTGTATGTCTGTGTATATGTATGGACTCGTTATATATGTTTTTTCGTCTTATTGGGAGCATCACATCTCGGCGCGACTGCTCTCAATTCTCCTTTTACGCGCCGGCATTGAAACAAATCCAGGCCCTGTCTTGGTATGGATGTGTAGTGTCTGCAACCGACGTATCGGTTCTAATGCTTGGTCACTTCAGTGTAGTTGCTGTTCGGAGTGGGTGCATTTTAGATGCTCCGGTTTGAGAAGGATGGGTCATTACATAGAAGGTACATTTGTTGCTCCTGGCTGTAGGAATACTGGGCAGCCTCGGGTAATACCAGCCCCCTCTCCACAAACGCCCCCTACTCCACCCAATAATGTTGCCTTGAACGTAAGACACAGCTTAACTCCTGCCCCTCCGCCAGCAATTTTTACACCGGTGTCCATATTGCAGTTCAACTGTAATGGCATCCTAGGGAAATTTCCTGAAATCACAAGCTTCTTGAGAAAGTACAGAATCCTGATTGCAGCCATCCAAGAGACGAAACTCCACGCGAATTCACCATTCAACGCTGATGGTGAATATATCATCATACGCAAGGACAGAGAAGGCAAGTTTAGTTACGGTGATAGCGAAACGGTTGGTCAGCCGAAGCAAAACTTGACCAGTATAGCGTAATTAGACGCAAAAGTTAAGGGTGTTCTGGGGTATGGGTAACTGTCGGATCGAACCTATTTTAATCGATAGAGGACCTCTCCGTGAGTCTAAAAACATTGGTCAGCCGAGCCGCAACCTGACCGAAGGGTTCGGCCAACCAGTTTAAAGGTGCAAATTTTTTAGGTGCGATGGGGGTTTCAGAACTGTCGGATCAAACCTATTCTATTCGATAAAGGACCGCACCCTGATGCAAAAAATACAGGTCAGCCGAGCGGCAACCTGACCGAAGGGTTCGGCCAACCAGTTTAAAGGTGGTAATTAATTAGGTGCTTTCGGGGTGTCAGAGCTGTCGGATCAAACCTATTCTATTCGGTAGAGGGTCACTCCCTGATGCTTAAAA
The DNA here is from genome assembly GCA_949715475.1 of Microchrysa polita. Classification (NCBI taxonomy): domain Eukaryota; kingdom Metazoa; phylum Arthropoda; class Insecta; order Diptera; family Stratiomyidae; genus Microchrysa; species Microchrysa polita. Next base: position 40,352,167 of record OX454417.1, on the reverse strand, counting down.
CACTGGTCAGCCGAACCGCAACCTGACCGAAGGGTTCGGCCAACCAGTTTGAAAGTACATACCAATTTCGACGGGTCGATGGGGTTTCAGAAGAAGGGTTCGGAAAACCAGTTTTAAATTAACAATTTTGACGGGTCGATGGGGTTTCAGAACTGTCGGATCGAACCTATTCTATTCGATAGAGGGTCACTCCCTGATGCTAAAAACACTGGTCAGCCGAACCGCAACCTGACCGAAGGGTTCGGCCAACCAGTTTGAAAGTACCAATTTTGACGGGTCGATGGGGTTTCAGAACTGTCGGATCGAACCTATTCTATTCGATAGAGGGTCACTCCCTGATGCTAAAAACACTGGTCAGCCGAACCGCAACCTGACCGAAGGGTTCGGCCAACCAGTTTGAAAGTACCAATTTTGACGGCTCATTTTCAGGTCTAATACATATTTTTATATAGCTTATAGCAGGGGTGTCAAACTCAAAAACTGGTCCGGACCAAATAAGACTCTCTTCAGGTTTAGGTGGGCCGCAGGAGAAAAATTTCAAAAAATTTGATTTAATCGTATTACGAAAGTTGACAAGAAGCGAAAACGTGAAAATATGATTGATCTTCAAGTAATCACTTTTTATAAATTACATGATTTGCGACAAATTTTGGACAGATGATAAACAAAAATAGTAGCACCGGTCATCCAGGTCTTCCAAAATAGCATTGAGAAGCAAAATAGTCAGATTAAATTAATTTCAGCAGAAAAGTGGCTAAAAAAGACAATCAGTTGTTTGTGATATGGTTTTAAACAAAACTCATGCACCAATACAGCTTGATATAAGTATAAATCTAAATATATAAAAATCTAAAAATAAGGGACTGCTGTAATTATTATGTTGGAATTTCACATTCAGGTAATTGGGTCACCAATTCCAAGATTTTCGTAGTTTTTAAATGTAACCAATTTTTTATTAACTGCATGTCGGGACAGAGCAGTTTCATGAAGAGGCTTATTATTGTCCTGTACAAAAGAGATGAGCTGTTATATAAAAGCAAATAGCCAGCAGCAAATGGTTTGTATTTGAGAAAAATTCCTAAAATAATCTTGCATAAACTATTAACGAGTTTTAGTAATTTTTGTAGACTTGAGTTCAACGGCTGACTTTACCAATTTCACTACTTTTGTGTTGATACACATTGTGCTGCTTCGACATGGCCGCGGGCCGCACACAACTGTGAGGTGGGCCGCGAGTTTGACACGTCTGCTTATAGTGTAGTTACTACGTGATTTCAGATTGCAAAGTGTGGTGGAGATTTTTTTTTAATTTCTTATGTTTTTTAGGGTGTTGAGCTCGAAACAGGAGCTTCCCATCAAAATTTCATTGCGGAACAGGGTCAAAACCGCGAAAAACCCAAAATACATAATATATAAGAAAAATGCAACTTTTGTGACCAAAAATTAAAAACCGTTTTGCTGATCAGTTTTTCATCTACATGGGAGGTTGCAATATGGTCTTTTTTTGTACACTTGTTCTTCTTCTCAGTACCGTATAGCCCAATGTGCGGCCATTGTGCGTTAACTCAGCCCTTTATAGGCAATTTGGAGTCAACGTTACATTGCATATCATTTCGGAGTGTAATGTTGCAAGCACTATATATTTCCCATCCGCTCCGCACATGTACGTAAATTTTGGACCACACCGAGACCTCTACATTACTAGCGTCGTGCTTTATACGTACAACTCTGCAAAGTTGATAAAAGTTGCGTCAATATGTTGGCTTTTCAACGGTATCTAACTTTTTATATTTACATTGCGGGATTAGACATATTGGATGTAAAAAAACAAGGTAATTATTTTCTTATCGGATTATTCAAACTGAAATTTTTCTCTAAAATTCTGCAATGTTTATATAAAAAGGGGTATACCGCTGAAAAGCCAACATGTTGTAGCAACTTTTATCAACTTTGCAGAGTTGTACGTATAAACCACCGTTATGAAATTACTGTTTGAATTTTCGAAGAAAAATCTATTTTAAAATTTCTATTAAGTTTGAGTAACTGTATCTTGAAAGTGGCGACAATGTTGGCAACAGGAAAAACTTCAGTTTTTGTGAAATTTTATGTAGATTCTGAAACTGAAATCAAATCTTGGGTGAAGTCATCAGGAGGGCTGCAAATTATGATTTTGAATGACAAGTCACGATTTTCGATGACTTTTACAAAAAGAGCGATAACAAGGTAACGGTAAAAAAAATTCAATTGTATTGGTAATTTTCTTTGTAGTCTGTCTGGTCTAGCGGTTAGTGCGCGCACCTTCGGTGCACAGGGTCATGAGTTCGGATCTCACCGTGGATCATAGTGTTTTTCGAACTCACGAACTTGTGACGGACTATGATCTCACTCAGATGTTAAACGAGTACCCATTTCTGGGAATAAATAACACTGCTGAGCGTGATGCTGATCTCATTACTTCAACAAAAAGCAGATAAGATCTTGGAAATAGGATGTCACTAACACATCCTGCGGCCTTAGTCCGATGCTGGATTGTCGCGCCTGTTATTTATTTTTATTTTTATTGGTAATTTTCTTGCTAAAACAAGTTGCGCTATCAACCCTTACAGTATTGACCACCTAATGCGGGACACCCTAAAGGTACGTTGTGCTAGACGCGGCCGCACGACTGCGACTCGCTCATTCCATATAAAAACTCGTTTTTAAAATGAGAGATAAACAAGTTTTTATATGGAATGAGCGAGTCGCAGTCGTGCGGCCGCGTCTAGCACAACGTACCTTTATACACCCTATAGACTATTAATCCGCGTTGAGAAAACTTGAATTTGAACTTCTCCAGTTTAGTTTTCATTGGAGTTTAAATTATTTCGTAGCAACTTTTTAGAACAAGCTGTAATACACTGTATGTCTGCCTTTGGAAATATATATATGTACATACTTAAAAAGAAGTCCTGAATGGAATAGCGTTTAAAAATTGTTGTTTTTCGCAAAATCCCACTTTTTGCATCACTTCAGGCTCATCTGCTGATCGTCCTTTTCAAGGTTTTTGTCCTCCCTATGATGCTCTGAATGACATCCCGTTCAGAAGGAATCGCTGCGAGGGCCATCCGTGTGATATTAGGGCAAAATTGTACCACGCAAATAATTTGCACCTGACCTCTTAAGGCCTGAATAGACCTCGGGCGGAATGAAAATGAAATTTTTGTCCGCTGCGATTTTCTCAATGAAAATGCATGCTCACTGTCGTGGAACATGTCGGTAATGATGGGGAATTCCATAAGCTACAATCCGAATATGGTTCCAAAATTTTTCTCGGCCATTTTATGTATTATTTTTCGATTCCCCCGTCATTAGATATTTTCCACGGTGAAATGACCGGGGAATCGAAAAACAATACATAAAATGGCCGAGAAAAATTTTGGAACCATATTCGGATTGTAGCTTATGGAATTCCCCATCATTTCCGACATGTTCCACGATAGTAAGCATGCATTTTCATTGAAAAAATCGCAGCGGACAAAAATTTCATTTTCATTCCGCCCGAGGTCTGTAATGCGCTTTAGACAAAAAGAAACGCAATTTCATTTTCCTCATTCTACAAATTGGGTTATACACAAGTAAATATACATAGTACATATGTATGTACATCAATAAGAGTCACTACTCACACCTTTTCCGGTGCAATATATTTGCAGTCTCGGCGACGCGATGACCCCGATGATGTACGCGCAGAGTTGCGGGCATTATGGGTTAGAGGAGAACGAAAATTTGACATAAAATGTTTACTCATACATGTATGCACTTGGTTGCAACAGTGAGGCCGGGTTACTCGTACATTTTATCCAATGATTAACTTAAAGCATTCTACAGCCAGTGTGAACTACCACGCTTCAAGAATGATTTAAGCTTCATCATCATCAATGTGGCAGGATAGCCCCACGTCAGGATTTGGCCGCCCTTTAAGCTTAGATTACGGATAAATATTTTTGAGTAACTGACCTCTTTTAGCGACAGTCATAAAGAGTCATAAACGACTCAATTGATGAACCGAGCGATTGCTGAAAATACATTTGTTTTTTTGTTTTGATGATATTTCTCGTTTTTGATTGCGTGTGCGCATGTTTGCAAGGATTATGACGACTGTGTGTGTGCTTTGTGGCAATTTATTAATGAGCTTGTAACAATGTAGTACGTACGAGAGGGAGTAGAATCCGGTTTGGGAAAAATAATGAAATATTTATTTGAAACAGACGGGACGCGATGAATGTTGCCGAGGAAAACAGCACAATGCATTTTAAATGGGTGACGTCATGTGGGCAGCAAAAACCTTTGCTGTCGCCCATTTAAAATACATTAGGCCGCTCCTGCTTCCATTCCGTTTATATTTAAAATTATATATTTTATTATTATTTATTATATATTATTAAAAATTATATATATATTTACGTCAGATTGCAAAATGTAGTGGAGACAATTTTTGTTGTTTCTTATGTTTTTTAGGGTGCTGAGCGCGAATTCGGAGCTTGCCACCAAATTTTCGTTGCGGAACGGTAAAAATCACGAAAAACCCTAAAATGTTTGCTGTTTTTTCGTTATTTGGCTCCTAACTCTGAAACTATTCATTTCTATGAAAAACTTCCCATAAATATGTTATAGAGCACATAATTGCGCGTCCAAAGAGACATAAATATTATAAATCCGTTGAGCGGTATTACAGTGGTCCTACTGGCAACCATTGCTATTGCACTATTTTGCAGTTGCAACTACGCAGCTGCAATACGCAGTTGCAATACGCCTCTCCGGGGCGGACCACACCCGTTTGCAACAACAAACGGCCAAGAGTTGCCAAAACGCCTCCCTGGCAAGAGCCTCGAAGGTCTCGATGCAGGAAGGTTGTGTATGTCTGTGTATATGTATGGACTCGTTATATATGTTTTTTCGTCTTATTGGGAGCATCACATCTCGGCGCGACTGCTCTCAATTCTCCTTTTACGCGCCGGCATTGAAACAAATCCAGGCCCTGTCTTGGTATGGATGTGTAGTGTCTGCAACCGACGTATCGGTTCTAATGCTTGGTCACTTCAGTGTAGTTGCTGTTCGGAGTGGGTGCATTTTAGATGCTCCGGTTTGAGAAGGATGGGTCATTACATAGAAGGTACATTTGTTGCTCCTGGCTGTAGGAATACTGGGCAGCCTCGGGTAATACCAGCCCCCTCTCCACAAACGCCCCCTACTCCACCCAATAATGTTGCCTTGAACGTAAGACACAGCTTAACTCCTGCCCCTCCGCCAGCAATTTTTACACCGGTGTCCATATTGCAGTTCAACTGTAATGGCATCCTAGGGAAATTTCCTGAAATCACAAGCTTCTTGAGAAAGTACAGAATCCTGATTGCAGCCATCCAAGAGACGAAACTCCACGCGAATTCACCATTCAACGCTGATGGTGAATATATCATCATACGCAAGGACAGAGAAGGCGCCACGAATGATTCTCACCCTGGAGGTGGACTTGCCTTCCTAATACACAGGTCCGTACATTACCGTGTATTAGATGTAGTTTCAGACGGTACGGCGGAATTGCAAGCCATCTCAGTTTCATCAGGGAGCACCAATATCGAAATTTTTAACATCTACATACCACCACATTCGAGTTGTACAAACTACCATTTCGATATTGGTCCTCTTCTTAATGGAGAGCACAGGATCATTCTTGGTGACTTCAATGCCCATCATGAACTCTGGCATTCCGCGCTTCACAACGATGCCAGGGGTCAAGCTATCGCCGAATCTCTGGACGCATCAGGTTTCTGTACCCTCAACGAAAACTCTCCAACCCGTGATGCAAACAATTGTATTAGCTCACCAGACATTACAATTGTCAGCGCTAGCCTAATTAGTGAGACCTCCTGGGAAACACTTACTGGTCTTCCCTCTGATCACCTCCCAATCATAGTCAGAATTGACAAACCAGCTAACGTGACCAAGTCAGAGAAGCGAACTTTTGTCAATCACAAAAAAGCTGATTGGGAAGGTTTCAAAACGTTCACGTCATCGAAGTTCTTCGCGCTTCCCCCTCCCACCAATATACATAAGGCCGAACGGAACATTAGGAGCGTCATTGCCAAAGCTGCGGCACGGTTCATCCCTGCAGGGCGCATTCCAAAGGTTCGTCCAAACTTCCCAACAAGTGCCGCAAGGTTAGCTGATGAACGTGACAACATTAGGCGCGCCAACCCTGGTGACCCCAGAATTCGGGAGCTCAATATCCAAATACAGCGACAAGTTAAGGACTACAAGAAGGCCAAATGGAACGAGCACCTCAATGACTGTAACCTTAATGAAGGTGCCAGTAAGTTATGGTCCACTGTCCGTGCCCTTTCGAACCCCACAAAAGATAAGGGCAATATAGCCATAACCTTCGGCAAAAAAGAAACTAGCAATCCTCTTCAGTGTGCGAGCCAGTTCAATAAACAATTTATTGAACATCCCAAGTCAGATGGCCTCAAGCGCAAAATTAGAAGACGGATTCGCAGCCGAATTGTTGACTCCGTACCAATTTATACTCCGGACCAGGTTAAAACAGTCATTGAGAATGCAAAAAATTCTAAGGCCCTTGGACCTGATGGCATTTCAATGGCCATGCTCAAACATCTTGGTCTTCCTGCCATTGAGTATCTCACGGCAGTCTTTAACTTGTCAATGTCTACGCTCGCCATCCCCGACATCTGGAAACAAGGTCGTATAGTCCCGTGCCTTAAACCAGGGAAAAGTGCCAAACTAGGAACTTCCTACAGACCGATTACGATCCTGTCACCTGTAGCAAAGACGCTGGAAGCCCTCATCCACCCCACACTCGTTTCACATGCAAAGCTAGATCCCCATCAGCACGGTTTCAGACGCATGCATAGTACAACCACCGCTCTGGACGCGATCACTACACGTGTAAGAGACGGACTAAACCACAGTACACCTTGCCATAGAACTATCATGGTGGCGATTGACCTATCAAATGCGTTTGATAAGGTTAATCACTCCATGCTTCTGGCAAACCTCCTCAATATGCATGTTCCGACTCAAGAAATAAGATGGATTGCCAACTATCTAGCTGGTAGGCAATCCTTCACCGAGTTTCGAGGCAGTCGTTCCAAACTTAGAAAAATCAAATTAGGTGTTCCTCAAGGTGGGGTTCTCTCTCCCACCTTGTTTAACATCTACATGGCCGGTCTCCCAACACCTCCGGAAGGCATTGAAGTTATTTCTTATGCCGATGACTGCACTGTACTCGCCACGGGAGCGGATAGGGATGTCATGCGTGAAGATATCAATAGATATTTAACGCGACTAGAAGCGTTCTTCCATAGCAGAAACCTCACCATCTCAGCGTCCAAATCGTCTGCGACCTTCCTTACCACCTGGTCAGGTGATTGTAAGTGGCCGGTTGGGGTACGTATTGGCAACAAACCAGTTCCTGCTGTTGCAAATCCAAAAATTCTCGGGCTTCACTTTGAGAAAATGATGACTTCAGCTCATCACGCGGAAGCGGTATGTGAAAAGATGCGCAGTAGGAACAAAATTCTAAAAGCACTGGCTGGTAGCACCTGGGGCAAAGATAAAGAGACAATGCTAGCCACTTACAAAGCGGTGGGTCGAGCAGCGGCTGATTTTGCGGCGCCAGTTTGGTCGCAAGGTCTCTGTAACACAAGCTGGAAAAAAATCCAAGTCTGCCAAAATGCTGCTCTACGCACAGCTACAGGATGCCTTCTGATGTCTGCCCAGGACCACCTACATCAGGAGACACATTTGATGCCAATACGTGACCACAATCGACTACTTACAAAACAATATTTAGTAGGTTGTTATCGAGAGGATCATCCAAATCGTAACCTCATGGACAAAATTCCCCCTCCACGCAACATCAAACGTGGCCCTCGTGACCTTGAGAGAGAAGTCCAGGGTTACAAAAGGGATCCTTTCGATGAAGATTCATACCGGGCTGCCATTGCAATGATTCACACTGAGGAAGTGAGTAGGTCTATTGCGAGTTTAGGTACGAACAGAGTCCTCTCAGCGATCCCACCACCTATTTCGCCCGAGGAGATTAGGCTCCCGAGAGCCACCAGAGTGACCTTAGCCCAACTTCGGTCAGGCTTCTGCTCACGCCTCAATTCGTATCTATCTCGCATAGACCCAAATATACTAAACGTATGCCCAAACTGCGCTGGCACGCCACACGATGTAGCCCATTTGTTTCAATGCCCAGCTGCACCCACTAATCTCACCCCCCTCTCACTATGGGTAAACCCCATTGCAGCTGCCACGTTTTTGTCCCTGGAGATTGCGGACGAAAACGATGACGAACTATAAAACGAGTCCATATAGATACACAGCGGTTCACACCTTTCTGTACCGCTAAAAGAAGAAGAAGAACTACAATTGATATTTAAATTTGCCATTTTTAACATAGTTCCATATTATGAATAAAATTTTGAGATTGAACGGTTTTTAATTTTTGGTCACAAAAGTTGCATTTTTCTTATATATTATGTATTTTGGGTTTTTCGCGGTTTTGACCCTGTTCCGCAATGAAATTTTGGTGGGAAGCTCCTGTTTCGAGCTCAGCACCCTAAAAAACATAAGACATTAAAAAAAAATTCTCCACCACACTTTGCAATCTGAAATCACGTAGTAACTACACTATAAGCTATATAAAAATATGTATTAGACCTGAAAATGAGCACCTTAAAACTGGTTGGCCGAGCCCTTCGGTCAGGTTGCGGTTCGGCTGACCAGTGTTTTTAGCATCAGGGGGCGGTCCTTTATCGAATAGAATAGGTTTTATCCGACAGTTCTGAAACCCCCAACGCACCTAAAAAATTGGTACTTTCAAACTGGTTGGCCGAACCCTTCGGTCAGGTTGCGGTTCGGCTGACCAGTGTTTTTAGCATCAGGGAGTGACCCTCTATCGAATAGAATAGGTTCGATCCGATCTGAAACCCCATCGACCCGTCAAAATTGGTACTTTCAAACTGGTTGGCCGAACCCTTCGGTCAGGTTGCGATTCGGTTGACCAGTGTTTTTAGCATCAGGGAGTGACCCTCTATCGAATAGAATAGGTTTGATCCGACAGTTCTCACACCCCGAAAGCACCTAATTAATTACCACCTTTAAACTGGTTAGCCGAACCCTTCGGTTGCCGCTCGGCTGACCAGTATTTTTTGCATGAGGGGGCGGTCCTCGGTCCTTTATCGAATAGAATAGGTTTGATCCGACAGTTCTGAAACCCCCATCGCCACCCCCCCCCCCCCCCACCTAAAAAATTTGCACCTTTAAACTGGTTGGCCGAGCCCTTCGGTCAGGTTGCGGCTCGGCTGACCAATGTTTTTAGACTCACGGGGAGGTCCTCTATCGAATAAAATAGGTTCGATCCGACAGTTACTCATACCCCCGAACACCCTTAATTTTTGCGTTTAATTACGTCTAATTACGCTATACCGGTCAAGTTTTGCTTCGGCTGACCAACCGTTTCGATATCACCGTAACTAAACGCAACTTTTAAAATGGTTAATTTCCGACAGTTCGAAAACCCCGGTTTTTTACTATCACGGTCGGGATTATCTTATCTCTTGTGTCGGAACATGCATATTGAGGAGGTTTGCCAGAAGCATGGAGTGATTGACCTTATCAAACGCATTTGATAGGTCAATCGCCACCATGATGGTTCTATGGCATGGTGTACGTTGGTTTAGTCCGTCTCTTACACCTGTAGTGATCGCGTCCAGAGCGGTTGTCGTACTGTGCATGCGTCTAAATCCGTGCTGATGGGGCTCTAGCTTCGCATGTGAAACGAGAGTGGGGTGGATGAGGGCTTCCAGCGTCTTTGCTACAGGTGACAGAATCGTAATCGGTCTGTAGGATGTTCCTAGTTTGGCACTTTTCCCTGGTTTAAGACATGGGACTATTCGACCTTGTTTCCAGATGTCGGGGATGGCAAGCGTTGACATAGACAAGTTAAAGACTGCCGTGAGATACTCAATGGCAGGAAGATCAAGATGTTTGAGCATGGCCATTGAAATGCCATCTGGTCCAAGGGCCTTAGAGTTTTTTGCATTCTCAATGACTGTTTTAACCTGGTCCGGAGTAAAAACTGGTATGGAGTCAACAATTCGGCTGCGAATCCGTCTTCTGATTTTGCGCTTGAGGCCATCGGACTTGGGATGTTCAATAAATTGCTTATTGAACTGGCTCGCACACCGAAGAGGATTGCTTGTTTCTTCTTTGCCGAAGGTTATGGCTATATTGTCCTTATTTTTTGTGGGGTTTGAAATGGCACGGACAGTAGACCATAAATTACTAGCACCTTCATTAAGGTTACAGTCATTGAGGTGCTCGTTCCATTTGGCCTTCTTGTAGTCCTTAACTTGTCGCTGTATTTGAATGTTGAGCTCCCGAATTCTGGGATCACCAGGGTTAGCGCGCCTAATGTTGTCACGTTCATCGGCTAACCTTGCGGCACTTGTTGGAAAATTTAAACGAACCTTTGGAATGCGCCCTGCAGGGATGAACTGTGCCGCAGCTTTGGCAATGACGCTCCTAATGTTCCGTTCGGCCTTATATATATTGGTGGGAGGGGGAAGCGCGAAGAACTTCGATGACGTGATTGTTTTAAAACCTTCCCAATCTGTTTTTTTTTTGTGATTGACAAAAGTTCGCTTCTCTGACTTGGTCAGGTCAGCTGGTTTGTCAATTCTGACTATGATTGGGAGGTGATCAGAGGGAAGACCAGTAAGTGTTTCCCAGGAGGTCTCACTAATTAGGCTAGCGCTGACAATTGTAATGTCTGGTGAGCTAATACAATTGTTTGCATCACGGGTTGGCGAGTTTTTATTGAGGGTACAGAAATCTGATGCGTCCAGAGATTCGGCGATAGCTTGACCCCTGGCATCGTTGTGAAGCGCGGAATGCCAGAGTTCATGATGGGCACTGAAGTCACCAAGAATGGTCCTGTGCTCTCCATTAAGAAGAGGACCAATATTGAAATGGTAGTTTGTACAGCTAGAATGTGGTGGTATGTAGATATTAAAAATTTCAATATCGTACCGTCTGAAACTACATCTAATACACTGTAATGTACGGACCTGTGTATTAGGAAGGCAAGTCCACCTCCAGGGTGAGAATCATTCGTGGCGCCTTCTCTGTCCTTGCGTATGATGATATATTCACCTTCAGCGTTGAATGGTGAATTCGCGTGGAGTTTCGTCTCTTGGATGGCTGCAATCAGAATTCTGTACTTTCTCAAGAAGCTTGTGATTTCAGAAATTTTCCCTAGGATGCCATTACAGTTGAACTGCAATATGGACACCGGTGTAAAAATTGCTGGCGGAGGGGCGGGAGTTAAGCTGTGTCTTACATTCAAGGCAACATTATTGGGGGGGAGTAAGGGGCATTGGTGGTGGAGAGAGGCCTAGTATTACCCGAGGCTGCCCAGTATTCCTACAGCCTGGTGCAACAAATGTACCTCCTATGTAATGACCCATCCTTCTCAAACCGGAGCATCTGAAATGCACCCACTCCGAACAGCAACTACACTGAAGTGACCTGGCATTAGAACCGATACGTCGGTTGCAGACACTACACATCCATACCATGGCAGGGCCTGGATTTGCTTCAATGCCGGCGCGTAAAAGAAGAATTGAGAGCAGCCGCGCCGAGATGTGATGCTCCCAATATGACGAAAAAACATATATAACGAGTCCATACATATACACAACCTTCCTGCATCGAGACCTACGAGGCTCTTGCCAGGGAGGCGTTTTGGCAACTCTTGGCCGTTTGTTGTAGCAAACGGGTGTGGTCCGCCCCGGAGAAGCTGAGTTGCAATTGCAAAATGCAATATGCAATGGTTGCCAGTAGGACCACTATGCACACTCCTTCGCATGAGTTGTTTCGGCTGATTTCCAACCAAACTAAAAGAGCTAAAATTTCAAAATTATAACTGTTAATAGTCTATTCAATTTTAAGTTAAATTAAAACGAAAAGTATTGTGTTTTCATTATACCCTTCGCTCATAGAGTGAACGCATTGAAGGAAGCATCTCCGACAATATAAAATATATTTATTTATTTATAGAAGTTATTGAACGGGAATGTATCCCATAGTTCAATAATATACAATAATATACAACGCCAGAATTAGGAAGTGAGTAACATGACTTACAAAAGTATATAGTAAATTTTTTTAATACAAGTTTAGGTAAAAAATAAAATCAAATAATGTAAGAAATAAGAAAGGAAAAAAAGAATGAAATGAGAAATTAATGAGATTAAGTACGCAAAAGTAAAAGAAAATTAATGATTAAATGATTACAACTCAATCGTTTCAATTTGACGAAGAAGTTTTCTTTTGAAAATTGAAAGCGAAGGAGGTAAAGGACCAAGCTGTAGTTTGTCATAGCTGCTTAGCATGCGAGGCATTGGAGAATTCTGATAAATATATATATGTACATATATGATCAGCATGACTTGAGGAGTCGATTGGGCGATGTCAGTCTGTCCGTCTGTTACTTGGCCAATTTAAAAGCTATGAAGCTGAAATTTTGCAAAAATGCTTCTTTTTGCTGCAAGCAGTTTGTATGTTTGAATCGGTAAAGTCAGACAATGGGGTCATGGGGCTGCCATACCAACCCAAATTTTTTATTTGTGCACCAATTTCAACCAAATTTCACAAAAATGTGTTCCTATTGATGAAACAAAACATTGTAAGAATGGATCAAATTGGACTATGGGGTCATGGGGCTGCCATACAAACCTAACCCCCCAAATTTGGTTCTTCTAAACAAAACTTTTTCATTTGTGCCAACCAAATTTACACAAACGTGTTTCTCTTGATTACACAAAACATGTGCAAGAATGGATCAAATCGGACCATGGGGTCATGGGGCTGTCATAAAAACCCCACCCCCCATTTTGGTTTAAGAAATATTTTTTACACTAATTTCACAAAATCTTGAATTAATGTGTCTTTATCAAAGCAACTAAAAAGGTCAAAACAAATAGAATCGTAATATAGGGCCATGCTCGCGCATCTCCGATAAAATGTTCTCACTAAATATTTTTATTTGCCTACTTATTCCAACCAAACCCCACACAAATATTGTTTTGTCGACGCAACGGAACTTTTGTGAAGACAGAAGGAAAAGAGTGGTGAAGGGGGGATTAAATACAAGTCGTAGGTACGCCCGAAAAAGCTTTTAGCCCAAGGGGAGCGAAGGGTATCCAAATTTCGGCCTCGCCCGAAATTAGCTTCAGTCTGATTTTTTAATTTTATTAGGGTTTTTTAGATTTTACAAAAAACCCTTATGAAATCGATTTTGTCCGTCCGTCTGTTCACTAAATAACTCGCGAACGGCTTAACCGATCGTCATGAAATTTGGTAGGAATGTGTAGAATGGTAACCGTCTTTGGCACGAAATACTAAGTTGGTAGGACAAAAATAACAGGGTGTCCCGGACATTTGAAAATTTGTTCACTAAATAACTCGCGAACGGCTTAACGGATCGTCATGAAATTTGGTAGGCATGTGTAGAATGGTAACAGTCTTTGGCATGAAATACTTAAAAATTAGTATGGCCAAGATAAAAGGGTGTCCTGGACATTTACAAATTTGTTCACTAACCGATCGTTATGAAATTTGGTAGGAATGTGTAGAATCGTAACAGTCTTTAGCACGAAATACTTAGACGTTGGTAGGGTAGGACAAAGCAAACAGGGTGTCCCGGAGATTTGAAAAAGTCGACTTTTTTAGTTTATATCAAATCAAAGAACTTGATGGGTACATTTCATATCAGTCTCTTTTTTCCAATTTGTAGTTATGGTAACGGCGTTACAGCTAATAAATGCAGTTAATATGTGGAGCCATGATACATAGTAATTCCAAACGCGTTCATTCTGTAACACTTTTTAATTAGACCAATCCAAAAATAGATTTACGAGAAGCATTTCATTAACATTGTGCATAATTCTTATTTATTACCTATAAAATATACACATATGGACAAAAAAATAAGTACACCCCTCATGTACCTTTTTATGCCAAATTTTCATACCCTTTTTAAATTGAAATACTCTATATAGATAGCCATTACAACAATAAGAATACAACAATGCCAAAGGAACCGAAAAACTAGGTAGCATCCCCCTATTATCTTAGTCCCTCCCGATATTAGCTTCGACGTGGGTTTTCAGCTTGGTCATAATAATAAGTACACCATCGGTTTTTTTAATTTTTTGACAACAACTTGCTATTCAAGCTGTAACTGTCAACGCGACGCGCAAAACTGCTTTTGACAACCGTCTATATTTTCACCGTGATAGAGCCGTACTATTTTGCTCTTTTTATAAAAAAAACCCGTTTAGACACTTTTGCTTAAAGTGGTAGTGTGTTGTACTTGGAGTGATCCTCAAACTGTGATCATCAGTGTGCTACTTGGAAGATAAAGAAACGTTCCTTCTAAGTTTGCGTGAGTGTGTGTGTGCTCATTTTCCGCCTTTTGACAATCCCACATCAACAATTCACAATTATCTCCACTTGAGTGCGGTTCGTGTCTTGGATACAACTTTCGTTCAAAACATTGCATACCTTTTGGCGCGTTACGAATTACTTTCATATTGTGACTCTTCATACCCCTGTAGGGTTGTGCACAAAACTAAAACTTTTTCCAGAAACTGAAACTTGTTCTGGAAAAGAAATTTACCATTAGCGTTAAACATGAGTTTATGCTCTAAATCTTCATGTATCGATAAGGTGAACGCATCACCTGTGATTGTGTGCGCTGGTTTTTGCGAGAAACCATATCACAGCAAATGTGTTGGTATTCCCGGACCGGTTGCAGACTGCATACGCAGGGCGGATTCTGGCGTTCATTGGTTCTGCAGCTCTTGTAGAGCGAACTCAATGTCCACGTACGCTTCCAAAATGCTTACAACGAGGAAAGTGCTTGGTGGCGTAACAGCCGATTTCCAGGCAAACTTATCAAAACTTTTGGGAGCGCTCAATGAGGTAACTAAACTTACTTCATCTACAACGGACACCGCCGACGACAACGATGTATCTTCTGAGCCTGTGGGTGTCACTACACGTCAGCAAAAGGCTCAAAAGAAAAAGGAGGATAAACGGACAAAGCCTCCTCAATCAATCGAGCCCGTCACAGTGGCACCACCGGAACGTCAACTACAACTGCTGATTCCGAATTATCATCAGCAGTCTCAACAACAGTCGCCGCAAATTACACTGGCCCACCAGTTGCCGGTGACTTCCGCGAATGATTTTCATATCATTCAATCGTCGCTACAATTTCCACTGCAGCAGCCGCAAACCAGTTTAATAAGTGGCTTTGAACAAATCCATAAACTATCTGGTGTGTCAAATTCTGCCTCAACCACATCTGGCATGTCCACGCAACAATCATCTGTAATATATACAAATGCCTCAACATCAGGTATCCAACAGCAACAACGGATTCCGTCTCCAAATCTTTTGTTACCAAATCCGTTCTCACCAATTCCGCCGCCTAGGACCGATAATGCTTCAGTTGGACAGCTCGGTCTGTTGCGTGTGTGCAGGCCTCCAAAAGAATTGTTCGTTTCGAGGCTAGCCTATGATACTTCGGAAGCCGATATCAAACATTATGTTGTTGATAAACTGTCTGTCCGTGTGTCTGTCTGTTAGCACGATAACTCCCGAAATAATGAAGCTAGCGATTTGAAATTTTGGTCAAATGTTTGTTTTGCTAAAATCTTGGACGGTATTGAAAATGGGCCAAATCGGACCACGGGTTCCCCTACCTCCCATACAAACTACCCCTCCTTGATATTTTAATTCGGCCATAACTTTCGGTAGAATATCGCTATCGACTTGAAATTTTGATCAATGTCTCATTCTGACATATACTTTGAGTTGATGGAAAGTGGATTAGGTCCGACTACCCCTACCCCTACTTCCCCTACAAAGTTATATTCAGTCATATCTTTTGATAGAATGTCACGAAAAACTTCAAATTAATATCAAATGGTAGACGTTGGATGTCTTGACAAGGTAATAAAGATGTGTCAGGTCCGACCCATCTACCCCTCCCTCCCCAACAAAAAATATGAAATTGAATATTTTGGGTTTTGCGTGCCTTCTAGGTCTGTACATGGGTATAGGGTATACACTCATCGTGCTATTCGCACGATTAGAACTCGGTCTCGTAACTTTGTCATTAAGTTTGTAACGCATTAAAGGAAGCATCTCCGACCATACAAAAAGTATACATATATGATCAGCATGACTTGGGGAGTCGATTGGAGCATATCCGTCTGTCTGTCTGTCTGTCTGTTGCGATGCGTTTTACTCGGCAGGTATTGAAGCTAGCAAGCTGAAATTTTGCACACGTGCTTCTTATCGTTGCAGGCTGTTTGTATGTTTGATTCACTCAAATTGGATCACTGGGTCATGGGGCTGCCATACAAACCTAGCTCCCCAATTTGAGTTCTTCTAAGAAAAACTTTTTTAATTGTGTACCAATTTCAACCAAATTTCACACAAATATGTTTCTATAGATAACACAAAATATATGCAAGAATGGATCAAATCGGACCATGGGGTCATGGGGCTGCCATACAAACTTAACCCCGGAAATTAGGTTATTCTAAGAAAAACTTTTTTATTTGTACACCAATTTCAACCAAATTTCACACAAATGTATTTCTATTGATGACACAAAACATATGTAAGATTGAATCAAATCGGACCATGGGGTCATGGGGCTGCCATACAAACCAGACCCCCCATATTGGTTCTTCTAAGAAACATTTTTTACACCAATTTCACAAAACCTTGAATCAATGTGTCTTTAGCAAAGCAACTAAAAAGTTCAAAACGAATGGAATCGTACTGTGGGGTCATGCTCCGGCAACCCCAATAAAATTTTCCGAGTAAATATTTTTATTTGGCCACTAATTTCAACCAAGCCCAAAACTTTTGTCAAGACGGAAGAAAAAGAATGAGGAGGGGGATTAAATGCAAGTCATAGGTACGCCCGATAGAACTTTTAGCCCAAGCGAAGGGTATCCAAATTTCGGCCGCGCCCGAAATTAGCCTCGGCCCCGGGGTTGGCGAGCGAAGCGAGCAGGGGGCGAAGCCCCCTAGTTATAATCTGCTAATGTATATATTATTTGATTCCTCACCAATTAAGTATTTAAATCTTTCCATATGATTTCATTTACTCAAGTAACTACTTGGCTACAGGGTGATAAGAAAAAATCGTATAGGTGTACTTATTTTTTTGGCCATATGTGTATGTGCAAAATTATTCACTATGTATGCATCCAAAATCTAAAAAACCCTCGTATTGCGGGCGCAGCCCTCTGTACGCCGGTATTATATATATATATTTTTAAATGTAATTGTTTTTCGAAAAAGAACACACTAAATAGCTATTTAAAATTTGTCATCAGGATAGCACATGCATTTTCTTTTTTATCGATCTTCCACGTTTAAGGACCCCCAATTTTTTGTTGTTGTTTAAGTAATATATTAGCTTTAGTATGTATAAGGGAAAATCATTATCTGCGGAAGAGGGATTAAAAATCAAGGCTTGCAAGGAGTCAAGGCGGTCAAAAAGTGCATTTTCGAGAAAAAATTAATAAAAGCCGATAAGTTGAATCCGAATTCGTGTGTAATTAGTAGCGTTAAGGTAAAAATTAGAGTCGATAAAAATATAATATTTGTCAATCCTTATGAGAGAGTAATTTTTAGAGAAGCATCGAGCCATCATGACTCGGTTGCAAGGATTAGGGTAAATTTTAACATTAAGGCGAGCCTATCCTTTGCTCAAACTGTAATAAGAAATGCTTCACATCTAAAGAAACTGAAACTAAAGAATAAACCCCAACTGAACCTTGGAAAATACGTTTAAATTAAGCATGAGAACACTTGACATGGGACAAAGAATGGCTCTGTGTTATCTTTTCGGATAAAAAGAAGTTGTCCTTAGACTTGTCTTCTTCCAGGATCTTTGCTAGGAAAGACACCAATAGAATCTTCTTCATTGTCGGATAGATGGTGTTATGGTCTCGAGGGTCATCTGGTACTACAAGATGACACTTCCTGTTATCCAGAAAGACAAAATAGCGCCATTTTTTATTCCTTGTTAAGTGTTTTCATGCTTAATTTAAGCGCATTTTTCTTTAGTTTTATTTGCTTTAGATGCAGAGCATTTCTTATCACTGTTTGAACAATAGGCTCGCCTTAATGTCAAAATTTACCCTTGTTGTATAATAAGTAATATTTTGAATATTATTAATTTAGTAAATTGATATTGGAAAACATGATTAGTAGGTATAGTTCTGAATTGTCACCTGAATTGTAAACTTGCCAATTAACATAATGATCAATAAACCAGTTGTAAAACTCAAGTCAACCTATTACAACAACCCTAATCCTTGCGAGTTGTGAAGTACAAAACAGGGGCTTTAATGAGGTGATGTGTCTTTATTGACATCTGATACGAGACTGGTTTCAATGTACAGGTTACAGATGCGCAACAATGCATTTACAAATAATTATACATAGCATTCTATTAGTGGTTGTGTCAGTACGTTATTCCCCTTTTTATATTTTTTAAATACAATATTCAAAGTTTAAATTAAAGGAAAGATTACTTCAAGTAATATTAAATTTAAGGAAAGTAATAACAATAGTAATTAAATTTTTACCACTATGATAGCGTTCCACTACGCGTCCATATCGGGTTGCAGTTCTCGTATTCGTCGTAGAAATTCGGTTGGTTGTGCTAGCTGTTGGTTCAGGCACTTCATTCGTTGTCGATTTCGGAGTACTTTCACGCGTCGTCGATGGTGGCTGCTTGAAGCTGGAACTCACTTTAGCAGCAACGTCTGGGTTACGCTTCATTTCCCGCTTCAGTCGAATGAAGATGAATCGTATTTCATCGGTATTTACGACCGTCGCCCGTTGTGACAATAAAGGATCGAGGTTTTTCCGTGGCCTCTGTGATTGTCGCGCCTGCCCATTGATGTGAATCAAGCTCCATTCGAACCTTCTCGCCAACCATAAATTCTGGTCTCGATTTCGTGTTGTTGTCGTAATATTCCTTTTGTTTGTGCCGGATTTTTGCTGGTTGAGTAGCAACTTTGTCAAATACCTTCCGCATACTGCGGACCGTTGTCAGTCTCAAGTCTCTCCGGTATGCCAAATGTTGCAAACCAGTACTTGCAGCATTTGATTACTGCAATCGAAGATGTGTTGCGTAGCCGATGAACTGTCAACTAATAGCAAAAAGTCGTTACCTTGAAAAGAGAACAGATCCGAAGCGACGATCTGGAATGGATAGGTGGGTATCGGCTTCACCATCATTGGCTCCTTTTGCTTCGATCGCTGTGTTGCTTCGCAGATCCGGCAATTCTTAACCATATTCAGCCAGAATACGTTATTACGTGCGATTGATAGTGTCCGTCGGAGTGTAAAGCTCCCTGAACTGTTGACTTTTCGTCGACCGAGATGATAACTTTTTGGCCTTTGAACGTTAGCCCGTTGTAAGGGCTCATTTCGTCGCGAAAATTAAAAAACTGCTTAGCAATATCCGTAACATCTCGCTGATCGTTCGGCCATCCTTCTTGTATGTATCCACGAACTGCTGTTAGGAGCTGTTGTTGTTGTTGTTGTAGCGATTCAAGAGATTTTTTTTCTTCTCTTGAATCAAAGGGGGTTTTGGCAGCTCTTGGCCGTTTTAACAACGGGTAGCTCCGGGACGATTTACATCGAAGAACCGGCTGCCCTAGGAGCATTTTATGGACAACACAAACATCCATGGGCTACAGTGGGATTCGAACCCACGCACCGGCAACTCAGAGATAGAGAGAGTGACATCTCTGCCACTGATCTGTTAGGATCTCGTTGCGCTCTGTTGCCTCACGAAGACGTTCCGCAGCCCGATCAGACAGTGGGAGTAAAGACAGGATTTCGAACTCTTCGACTTCTTTTGGTTCGTCATTCTCGCAGTCTCGGCTTAACGTATCTGCTACGTACATTGATTCTCCCTTTTTATAGATGACTGTTGGGGCATATGGTGCGATATCGAGAAGTATTCGCTGTAAACGAGGTGGAGCGTCGCTGATTGGTTTCTTAAGTATTGCCTCCAGTGGCTTGTGGTCTGTCTCAACAATGAGCTTTTTTCCCTAAATATACTCATTATATTTTTTACAACGAAAACGAATGGCCAATTCCTCCTTCTCTATTTGTGGATAGTTAGATTCCGCCTTCGTTAGAGATCAATTCGTATGCGACCGGATGGCCTGCTTGAAAGATGGATGCCCCCAAGGCATCTGAAATAGCGTCGGCTTGAAGCTTTACGTCCTCATTCACATTGTAAAATCGCAATACCGGTGTTGATACGAGTGATTGTTTTATTTTGTTAACCGCCTCTGTTTGTTGTTCGGTCCATATCCATTCAGTTTCCTTTTTTAGGAGCTTTAGTAGTGGTTGTGTGATTTCTGAGAGATTCGGTATGAATTTCGATAAATAGGGTGCCATTCCCAGCAAACGTTGCAACTCTGTCTTATTTCTGGGCTGCGTTCGCTCTGATAATTTGATCTGCCAAAATCCTTTTTTGCAGTCCAATCTCGAAAAAATAGTTGATCCTGCAATCTTCGCTGCGATCTCTTCGAGTGTTTTAAGAGGATAGTTACGACGACGTTACGACGTTTTTGTTAACGTCCGTTGGATCGATACAGATTCGAAGTCGACCATTTTGCTTTACGACTACCATAGGCGAAACGGCAGGAGTAGCTTCTGTCATCTCGCGAATAACGTTCTGTCGTAACACATTGAGTGCATTCAGCGAGCACATATTGGGATGTGCTACATATCCCCACCACAAGAAATTGGAAAACTGCTATGTTTGTGTTCGCTGAATGGACTTGCTACATGAAATGACAGTTCTCTCTAACCAGCTGATACATCCGCAGACATTGCGGCAATCCAAAATTCAAAAAACCTAAAACTGCAACTTTCCTTTCAAAATACGTACTCTCATCGCGCAATATGATAACGTTCACTAAAACCTGGCTCAGAAATGACATTTTTTTCAGCTGAACTGTGAACAAACAATTTACAGTATTTACGGTCGAGCAGCTGTGCGTGACAGTTGATCGAGCAGTCCAAGTAGCAGCTACACATCTAAATGTAGCATTCCAATTCAACGCTATATAGGGGAAATTTTCGATACATCGCATGTGGACCGATTAGCGGGTGAGTGGGACGCGGGGAGAGAACACTTTCCAGTAGCTCTTTCCAATATGTGCTCGCCCAATGCACTCATTGTCTAGCTCCGCTTTTACTTGCTGTCGATAAGCGTAGTGTGTTTTTCTCGCTGCGTGTACTTGAAATGTCGGGTTCGCACCTAGATTGATGTCGTATTCGAAGTCACGGAGACATCCGACGACTTTGAAAACGGAATGATTTATATCTGAATTCACTCGTTTAATTAATCCTGTTGCTTCGAATGTCTTCTTACCCAAAACTGGTTCTCGATGTTCGCTGATAACAACGATGTACTTTATTTTATATTTTAGAGCGGCAACTACTGTCGGAACTATCGCCTGACCGATTGCAGATATTTGATTGCTTATTTGTTCTTTTCATTGCCAATCCGTCAATCTGGCTTGCTATGTCATTCGGAATCACATTACACTGAGCGCCACTATCGAGCTTGAATTTTACTGTCACTTTATTCATTGACACTGACTCGAACCAAGCTTCATCGGAGTCTTCGTTTGTCGTTGCTCGTTCTTTTGAAAGTGAATTGATGTAGAATTCATCGTCGTTGGATGAACATTCATCGATTGTATTGTTGTTGTTGTAGCGGCGCAAGAGAGGAGGGGGGGGGGGGAACTTGTATCATCATTCATAGATCGTAGGCATCTCTCCTCAAGGTCAAGACCTAAAGGCCTGAATAGAGATCGGGCGGAATGAAAATGAAATTTTTGTCCGCGGCGATTTTCTCAATGAAAATGCATACTTACTGTCGTGGAATATGTGGTAAATGATGGGGTATTCCATAAACTAAAGTCCGAGAATGGTTTCACAATTTGTCTCTGCCATTTTATGTGTTATTTTTCGATTCCCCGGTCATTAGATAATTTCCGCGATGAACTCGTCGTGGACAGTGAATCGGTTTGACGTTTGCAAAACTCACCACGCCCGACGGAGAATATGCTACAGAGTCGACTCATTTTCACGTTGAAAATGCATTCGGACAATGGGGAAATTATTTTTTTTAGTTATTTTTAAGATTATTTAGGACGTAAAACGCCTTTGTATCAATTTTCGATGCTAAAATTTTAAATTCACCACGGTTTTTATGCCGGTTCATTACCGTCACCACGGTTTTTATGCCGGTTCATTACCGTTTCATTTTCATTCCGCTCGAACTCTATCCGGGGCTTTAGAAGATCGAAACTTCGATGGGGTTCTCCCATAGTGCGATAGGTGATAGGTGTTAGATGCGTAGGTGCGGCAGTGCAGTCAAACATATGATCCACGTTTTGTGGGCTGGCTCCACATGCTGGACAAATATTTCCAATGGTGTTGTCAATGCGCGACAAAAACGAATTTAGTCTGGAGCACCATCCAGAACGAAGCTGAGCCAAGGTGGTACGTGTGGCTCTAGGTAGTTGTTGTTCGTCGGCTGAGATGTCGGGTGGTCGAGCGCGAAGGACGCGGTTTACGGATAGCCTGTTTGTAGTCCAGTACAAATAGCTCAAAACCCAAACATCCAAAAATAAAAGAAATTTTTGATGCCAAATTGTTGAATACACTGTCTTATATACGCAGTAAAAACTTACACAAATTTGCGCCATGGGTTAAGGGGGGAGGGGGTGGCAAAGGGGTAAAAATTCAGTTTCTTGCAACTATCTGGAAAAATATGAGTCTGACCTTAAAATGAGCTGAGGACAAAACAAACTACATAAAATTACCTTTGTAATGATACACTGCGTTTCACTTGAATAGCACATTCGGTTTTTTCATTGTAATTTGCTTACATATCAATATTCTTATGACTTTGCTAGTAGCTTTTTTTTGTCTTGTTTGTGTGGGCTCCCCGAAAGAAAAATTGTCCTCTCGAAATTTACCGTTACCTTTTTTCACCAATTTGATTCAAAAGAGAGCAGATTTTTTGTTTCACTAGAATAGCACATTTGGGTTTAAGCTTGACATACGGGGTGCACGTGGTTACAATATCACAATCTAAAGTCATTTTGAGTATTTTAAATACGATTCGTTGATTTTAAAAAAATTTGGGTAGTGGTAAAGCCTTAACAAGCGAAGAACAAGTTAAAATAAAAACCTACAGGGATTGTGACTTTTCAGTGACTAAAATATCGAAAAAAATTAAAAAAAAACAGAAACTTGATTTCAAATTTTATTAAAAGTGATGAAAACTATGAAAAAATATGAAAGGTCGAGTAAGCAGTGTACTCTCTAATGCAGATAAGCGATCTATTTTGCGTGAAGCATCGAATTCACATGATTCTGTGGACAAAATTCGGTTAAAATGTTGTGTCAGTGCGAGTAAAATAACTGTATCGCGTGCTAATTCAAAAGCTAAACACCTTAAGCGTCTAAAATTAAAAAAAAACACCACTTAACCCCGCTCATAAACAAGCTCGGTTGACTTTTTGTCGTACCAACATGTCATGGACCAAAGAGTGGTATGGCGTTGTTTTTTCTGATGAGAAGAAATTTAATTTGGAAGGGCCCGACGGATATAACTGTTATTTTTATGATTTAAGGAAGGAGACTCACCAGTTGGATCTTTTGCACAGTCGAGTTGGCGGCGGCGTTATGGTTTGGGGAGCCAAATCCTACTACGGCACTTGTGAACTCCAATTCTTAGACACCACTATGAATGCTAAGTCGTATCAAGGTGTTTTAGAAAAGGCTTTTCCGACATTCGAAAGTCTCTTTGGACCATTGCCGTGGACTTTCCAACCAGACAATGAACCAATACCGTAAAGTCGTTTATCGAGTCCAAAAATGTTACTCTGTTGAACTGGCCACCATACTCGCCGGATCTAAACATAATAGAAAATGTTTGGGGATGGCTGGTCAGAAAAGTTTATAAGTCTGGTAAACAGTTTTCAACAAAGACTGAACTAATTGAAGCCATTCAGCAATCATGGGCTACAATATCCCTTGCTTACATCAAAATTTTGTACAATTCTTTGCCTAATAGGACCTAGGAGGTTATTTCAAACGGGGGAGGCTCAACCCATTACTAAAATTGCTGATTTTAATTCAAATTGATCTTAACTTGTATTCTGAACAATAATAAGTTATCCTCACTGCATAATAAGTTAATTAAAATAAGTTTTAAAAAAAGTGTGCTATTCAAGTGAAACAGAATTTATGTGTTTTTTCATTGGTGTTTTACATTTTTTTTTCTCTAAGATTACATGTTGGAAAAATTCAAATTCTTTTTATTTCAAATTAAAGGTAATTAATCAAATGACAAATAAAAAATACAAAATATCTGTTGTCTTCATTTTTTTTAAAGATATTAAGAAAATAAATTTAATGTATAGAGTGTGCTATTCAAGTGAAACGCAGTGTATGTAACACTCTAGACATTTTCTCAGAAAATTATACCCTAGACCCAAAAGTATTATAGTGAATTTACATTTTTTGAATTTTACGTTTCGTACTGAAACTCTTGATAGAATGGACCTACTGTCATAAGATCTTGTCCATATATTGATAGCAACATTTTTTTGACTCGTACCAAAAATTGGAGTGCTCCGACCATTGACGCCCCCCTCACTCCTCCTAACATTTTTCAAAAAGGCATGCCTCTAGCTTCTTTTCAAATTGAGCCAGGCAGATAAAATTTGGTGAGGTGCCTAGTCTAAGCCCCATTATGCTTTTTACCAAAAATTGTTACCATCCGATCAAAACTAAGGGTACTCCCCATACAAAGTCAACCAAAATTCTAAAAAAAATCACATTTTCTCACTTCTAAATTCTATCTAAAACGAAAAATTAAATGTATTTCTTAGAACGTCATTATAACAGTTAATTGTAGTCTTCTTAATGTATATTCAAAAGTTTGTAGCAGAGCGTGCCTTACAAGTACGAAAAATGGGGTTTGAAGGTTGCTAGTACACGTTACTCGATATTATTCGGAACTAGCCTTTGAACTAGTACCAATGACTTTCAAACACAATTTGTTTATATTTGTAGTGTACGCTTTGATGCAAAATTTTGAACATACATTCAGAAGACTACAATTAACTATCATAATGACTTTCTAAGAGATAAATTTTATTTTTTCATTTTAGATAGAATTTAGAAGTGAAAAAATGTGAAATTTGTTAGAATTTTCGTTCACTTTGTATGGGGGGTACCCTTAGTTCTGATCCGATGGTAATAATTTTTGGTGGGGAGTATAATAGAGCTTAGACTAGGCACCCCACCAAATTTGATATGTCTGGCTCAGTTTAAAAAGAAGCTACAGGCATGCCTTTTTGAAAAATGTTAGGAGGAGTGAGGGGGGCGTCAATGGTCGGAGCACTCCAATTTTTGGTACGAGTCAAATAAATTTTGTTATCAATATATGGACAAGATCTTATGACAGTATGTCCATTCTATCAAGAGTTACAGTGCGAAATGTAAAACTCAAAAAATATAAATTCACTATAATACTTTTGGGTCTAGGGTATAATTTTCTAAGAAAATGTCTAGAGTGTTACATATCATTACAAAGGTAATTTTATGTAGTTTGTTTTGTCCTCAGCTCATTTTAAGGTCAGACTCATAGTTTTCCAGATATTTGCAAGAAACTGAATTTTCACCCCTTTGCCACCCCCTCCCCCCTTAACCCATGGCGCAAATTTGTGTAACTTTTTACTACGTATATAAAGCAGTGTATTCAACAATTTGGCATCAAAAATTTCTTTTATTTTTGAATGTTTAGGTTTGGGGCTATTTTGAACCAATTGTACTGGACTATTGTGGCTTTGGTTACCTCGCTGGTGTGCAGTTGATTAAGGGCCGCCTTGTATGTGTTGGAGTTATCGAGAGGAACTCGTTTAAACCTTTTGACTTCCCTTTCCATGTCCCTTAACGAACGTTTTACATGACGTGGTGGTGGGGTTTTGTCCATGAGGTCATGATTTGGGTGTTGGCTTCGATAACAACCAACAAGATATTGCTTAGCCAGGAGTTGATTGTGTGCCTTGAGGTCTAGCAGCTTAGTTTCTTGGTGCAGGTGGTCTTGAGATGACATGCGTACGCGTCCAGTAATAGTACGCATGGCTGCATTTTGGCATGTTTGAATCCGTTTCCAGCTGGTTTTGCATAGGTTTTTAACTTATATATTCAAATTTTTCATTGAAAGGTATATTTAAAGTTTAAAATATACAGGCTATAATAAGGTGACCAGACTCCCAAAAGCCCAATGCTGTACACAAACTAGCGGAATTCGGTTGTCAAGCAAATCCAGAGTCATATATCCAGGTTCCAGGTCCGAGGTCTATGTCGCAAACATGTTGGCTGTTTTTCTAATGCACGACAGACAGAGTCTGAGCGCGCAGAGTATTCTGAGCTACAGGTTATACGGACGAGTCATAGGTTTAAATTTCACGAAATGGCGTCCATTGGCTTACCGATCGTCGCGCTTGCACCTCGCCTTATCGTTCTTAGCACCATCACTGCGTCGCAAATTTAGGCGAATTCTGAAAAGCGCAAAAGGCATGGTGAGTTCTGGATGAAGCGAAGGGCAAGGCACAGGATTTAAGTAAACTTAAGGACGAGCCAGAGGTCTACATTTTACGAATTGTCATCCATTGGCTTACCGCTCGCTGGACTTACCTTGTTCCGTAACAGCACTACGTCGCGAATACTGAATAACGAGACAGATAGAGCGAGGTCTGGGCGGAGTAAAGGGCGAGGTGCAGGGTCTGAGTATATGTATAGACGAGTCAGAAATATAAAGCTTACGAATTGCCTGACATTAACTCACCGCTTGTTGCGCTCGCTTCATCCTATTTCCAAGCAGCGCTACGTATCAACTTTTTGGCGAATTGTGAAAAGGGCGACAGACAGCGAGATCTTAGTTAACAGACGAGCAATAGGATTTGAGTAAATGTATGTACGAGCCAGAGATCTAAATCCAACAAATTGCTTTCCATTAGCTCACTGCTCGCTGCGCTTGCACTTCGTCTTATCCTATTTCGCAACAGCACTGCTTCGCAAAAATATTGGCGAATTCTCTAAAGGTACGTGTTCGTAGAGACGACTATGTGATGATCGCTCAGCGATCGCAGTTAAACCATCGGTTCTGAGCACTATACGTGCATATTTTATATACAGACATGTTATGGTCGACACATGGAAAGTAACGCCATTACAAAAATATGCAAATATGGATCGGAATTGGATGCAAAACTACAATCGCTGAGCGATCATCCCAAATCGGTACGTAATATACATGAAAAAGTACGTTAAATCAATAAACGGTGTCCTCAAAATGTCTCCGATGATTGCCTTTATTAATATAATAAACACACCATCGTTAGTTTATGTTATGTACATTATATCAACAACCAACTAATTGTAATACTAGTAAAAAATTTCAATTCATACAATAACCATCGGTTGGTTGGTTAATTCCACGTGCTATATGTTATAGAACTAACGACCAAAGAATTGTTGAAGTAATGTTCGATTTTCTTAAATCAATAAATTCCGATTATTGAATCTTTATGGTTTTTATTTTTTTATTTTTAAACTAAAACAAATCTGACGCATGCCAGCAGTGAACCTAGACTTCTATAAGTGTTAAAGACATTTCATTTACCTCGGTGCGCTCTGAAAAGCATCATAAAACTACCACCTACAGTGGGATTCGATCCGGGGATCCTATGATTTGAAGACCAACACCCTACCTAGACCAAGCAGACATACATGATGAACGTTTCTAAGATACACTTAAAGCATTGTCCAGCTGAAGAATCGTGTTTATTAATGTTTTGAACAATTTATTAATATCAATGCTCCGGTCTTCAAAAGCAAATCAATAAATTAGTTCATAAATGTAATGAACAATAATAATATTGATGTTGAATAATTGAAGTGAATCAATCAATTATCCAAACGTTTTTTGTGTTGCCGTGATCGGAATCGAATTAAACTTGATGTGTTGTGTTGCCTCCTCCTTTTGATCCACGAAAAAATAATTAAAGTCAATGTTTTACATAAAATGGCCAATATATTTCGGGCGGCTGCCCATCATCAGGGTCTTAATATCTATGGAAAACATGACTATTAAAAAACATATTTAAATCAATATAAGGATAAGTTTGTACCTAATAAATAATTAATAAATAACACCATTAAAAACAAGAAAGACAGTGAACATTGTAAAGTGGTCCTACGGAAACTGCCTCTACGGGGCGGACTGCACCCGTTTTCTACATGGAAACGGCTAAAAGTTTCCAATATACCTCCCTGGCAAGAGCCCCGGCAAAAGCCCTGAAGGTTCGATGCAGGAAGGTTGTGTTTGTCTGTGTATATGTGTGGATTCGAGTTATGTGTTTTTTCGTCATTTTGGGAGCATTACATCTTGGCGCGTTTGCTCTCAATTTTATTAATTCGCGCCGGCATTGAAACAAATCCAGGCCCAGAGGTATGGTTTTGTAGTGTTTGCGGCCAACGAATCGGTACGAATGCCAGGTCAGTGCAGTGTAATTGTTGCTTGGAATGGGTACATCTCAGGTGTTCTGGCCTGAGAAGGGTTGGTCAGCACTCCACATCATATGTTGCACCGGGATGCATAAATACAGGGCGACCACGGGCTGCTCCTAGCCCTCCACCTCCTCCTCAGCCCCCAGCACCCCCAAACAATATGATCAGGAATGCTAGGCCTAGTTTAACCCCTGCTCCTCCTCCAGCGGTTTTCACTCCACTGTCCTTATTGCAGTTTAACTGCAACGGCATTCACCAAAAAATCACCGAGATCACTCACTTCATGAGTGTAAACAGAATTCTGATTTCTGCCATCCAGGAGACTTTGCTCCATTCGAACTCGTCTCTTAGCGTCCATGGCAATTACGTTATACTGCGCAAAGATAGACCAGCCGCCAGGAATGATTCTCACCCTGGAGGTGGACTTGCCTTCCTAATACACAAGTCCGTACATTACTGTGTATTAGATGTAGATGTCGACGGTACGGCGGAAATGCAAGCCATCTCAGTTTCATCAGGGAGTACTAATATCGAAATTTTTAATGTATATGTTCCACCACACTCTAGTTGCCCTTCTGGCTATCGTTTCGATATTGGTCCTCTCCTATCTGGAGAGCACAGGATCATTCTTGGTGACTTTAACGCGCACCATGAGCTCTGGCATTCTGACCTCAACAACGATGCCAGGGGTATAGCTATTGCCGAATCTCTAGACGCCTCAGATTTCTGTCCACTCAATGAAGACTCGCCGACTCGAGTCACAGGCACTTGCAGTAGCTCTCCTGACTTAACTATTGTAAGTGCCAGCCTAATCAGTGCTACTCGATGGGAGACGCACACTGCTCTCTCGTCCGATCACCTCCCAATCATAATAAGAGTTGACAAACCAGCAAACCTGACTAAGTCTGAGAAGCGAACGTTTGTCAATCACAAGAAAGCCGATTGGGAGGGTTTCAAAGCATACTCGTCGGCGAAGTTCATCGAGCTACCCAC
Source organism: Microchrysa polita (assembly GCA_949715475.1). Lineage (NCBI taxonomy): Eukaryota > Metazoa > Arthropoda > Insecta > Diptera > Stratiomyidae > Microchrysa > Microchrysa polita. Next base: position 40,322,377 of record OX454417.1, on the reverse strand, counting down.
ACCAACTAACGTTCATAAGGCCGAAAGAAATATTAGGAACGTCATTGCCAAAGCAGCGGCACGTTTCATTCCTGCTGGACGTATCCCGAAAGTTCGACCTAATTTCCCTACCAGTGCCGCCAGATTAGCCGATGAACGAGATAACATCAGACGCGCTCACCTAGGTGATCCCAGAATTCAGGAGCTTAACTCCGAAATCAATCGACAAGTAAAAGACTATCGGAAGGCGAAATGGAACGAGCACCTAAATGACTGCAACCTCAATGAAGGTGTCAGTAAACTATGGTCTACTGTCCGCGCCCTATCCAATCCTAGGAAAGGAAAGGGCAATAATGCCATCAAATTTGGCCATAAGAGCACCAGCGAACCCCTTCAGTGCGCAAGCCTGTTCAATAAGCAATTTATTGAACATCCCAAGTCCGATGGCTTAAAGCGTAAAATTAGAAGACGGATTCGCAGTAGAAATGTTGACACTATACCATCGTATACTGCGGACCAGGTTAAAAAAGTCATTGAGAATGCTAAAAATTCAAAGGCCCTCGGACCCGATGGCATTTCGATGGCCATGTTGAAACATCTCGACCTTCCAGCCATTGAGTATCTCACGGCAGCCTTTAACTTGTCGATGTCCACGCTTGCCATCCCTGAAATCTGGAAAACAGGACGGATTGTCCCCTGTCTCAAACCGGGTAAAAGCGCTGGTCTCGGTGAATCCTACCGACCCATAACAATACTTTCACCTGTCGCAAAGACGCTAGAGGCCCTTATTCACCCCACTCTTGTTAAGTATGCTAAGCTAGAACCTCACCAGCACGGCTTCAGGAAAATGCATAGTACCACCACAGCCCTCGATGCGATCACTACACGCATCCGTAATGGGCTAAACCACAGACGTCCTTGCCACAGAACGATTCTTGTGGCAATTGACCTAACGAGTGCTTTTGACAATGTCAATCACTCGATGCTTCTCGCTAATTTACTGAATATGCATATCCCTGCTCAAGAGATCCGTTGGATTGCAAACTATCTAGCTGGTCGGCATTCCTTCACTGAGTTTCGTGGCAAACGTTCTAAGCTTAGGAAAATCAAATTAGGAGTTCCACAGGGTGGGGTACTCTCCCCCACTCTGTTCAACATCTACATGTCCGGCCTTCCTACACCACCGGAAGGAATCGAGGTGATTTCCTACGCAGACGATTGCACCGTACTCGCCACCGGGGAGGATAAGGATGAAATGCGCCTCCAAATTAATCGCTATCTCGGACGATTACAGGCTTTCTTCCAAAGCCGAAATCTCACCATCTCCGCGTCTAAATCTTCTGCGACATTTCTTACCACGTGGTCGGTGGATTGTCGGTGGGAGGTTGATGTACGTATTGGCAACAATCCAATTCCTACTGTTGCAAATCCTAAAATTCTCGGGCTCCATTTAGAGAACATGATGACGTCAGCTCATCACGCAGCATCCGTTTGTGAAAAGATGCGCAGTAGGAATAAAATCATAAAAGCACTAGCTGGTAGCACCTGGGGCAAGGATAAAGAAACCATGCTAGTCACATACAAAGCGGTGGGTCGAGCAGCTGCTGATTATGCAGCCCCAGTTTGGTCACATAGTTTATGTGATACAAACTGGACCAAAATTCAGGTCTGCCAAAATGCTGCTCTACGCACAGCCACAGGTTGCCTCTTGATGTCTGCCCAGGATCACTTACATCAAGAGACAAAATTGATGCCAATGCGTGACCACAATCTCCTACTGTCCAAACAATATCTTGTTGGTTGCTACCGTGAGAATCATCCCAACAATAGTCTCATGGACCGAATTCCTCCACCACGACATGTCAGGCGTGATTTGCGAGACCTAGAGAGAGAGGTCCAGGGATACAAGAGGGACCCTTACGACGATGATGCATACCGAGCTGCCATCGCTGAGATTCACACTGCAGAAGTGAGTCGGTCTATTGCGAGATTAGGTGCGAATAGAGTCCTCTCAGTGCGCCCTCCACCCATTTCGCCTGAGGAGATTAGGCTCCCGAGAGCCACCAGAGTGACATTAGCTCAACTTCGGTCGGGCTTTTGTTCACGCCTCAATTCGTACCTTTCTCGCATAAACCCGGACATTCAAAACATCTGTCCAAACTGCGCTGGCGCTCCACACGATGTGGGTCACTTGTTTCAATGCCCAGCTGCGCCCACTGACTTAACCCCTATCTCACTGTGGGAAAACCCTATCGCAGCAGCTATGTTTTTGTCCCTTGACATAACGGACGAAAGCATCGACGAACCATAACTCGAATCCACATAGATGCACAGCGGTTGCACACCTTTCTGCACCGCTAAAAGAAGAAGAAGAACATTGTAAAAACTTTCAATTGACAGTAAAACTAATATAAACAAAAAAGGCTAGTGTCAAGAGAATGTAACAAAAATTATTATCACAGATGATTTATTATAATGGTGTGTACACACATATATCGGAAAAATAGATATCAGAGATTTTTTAAGACTGACCTTTAAAAAATCTGTGATATCTATTTTTCCGATATATGTGTGTACACACCATTATAATAAATCATCTGTGATAATAATTTTTTTACATTCTCTTGACACTAGCCTTTTTTGTTTATATTAGTTTTACTGTCAATTGAAAGTTTTTACAATGTTCACTGTCTTTCTTGTTTTTAATGGTGTTATTTATTAATTATTTATTAGGTACAAACTTATCCTTATATTGATTTAAATATGTTTTTTAATAGTCATGTTTTCCATAGATATTAAGACCCTGATGATGGGCAGCCGCCCGAAATATATTGGCCATTTTATGTAAAACATTGACTTTAATTATTTTTTGGTGGATCAAAAAAGGAGGCAACACAACACATCAAGTTTAAACAATAATAATGTTAGTAAAAAACTTGTTCGTTGTAATAATGAATGGCTGATCATGAAGCAGTTGAACCGAAATAATCCTTATAAATGGGGGATCATGACGATTATGTCTGTTTTCATTGGAAAAAAAAAATTAAATTAAATGAGTACACCCGTTCATAAATACTACATACATATATTGCATTTTTTTAATATTCGTCACTATGTGATAGGGTGATTGAGCGATGTCCGTTTCTCTGCCTGTATGTCCGTTTCTCTGCCTGTATGTCCGTTTCTCTGCCTGTATGTCCGTCTGTTTCTATGTAACTAGGTAACTAGGGAGTAAGGCCGCAAAGCATATATGTAATAATAAACGACAATTTTTTGTTATCTTAAGTACTGTCGTTTAGCTACACGAAATCTATAACTAACAATAAAATATATAATAGGACCTTAATAAACGCTAAATTTTTGGAATGATAAAAGCGGTCATTATTTAATAAATACAAAATTATAAGTCTTATAAAAATTACACTGGAACAATTAAATTAATTAATTAATTTTTCAATAACTGCCGTTTATTAATAATACGAACGATATTTTTTTGTGTGTAGAGCCTTGAAATGTTGCAATCAACCACAAATCCCCTGCAATGCCCTACAAAAGTTCACCCACTACAATCTACACATGCCGCGCGGTTACATTTATCTTTGAATTACAATACGTTCGGTATAGGGAAAATACCGCTTTTCGGATTGCATACAAACACTTATGAGTTTCTACCACGAATGTGCTTGAACTGTCCGGAACTGGATGGTGTCTAGCGGTGAGAAAAAATTCTTTTGGCAAGGTATAAATTAACAACGTCAGTTTACATTTTCATGAAGTTAAATTTTTGCCTTATGAGAACAATAGTATTTAATAAGAAATTCTGGCAACATTTGCCAATGGGGGGGGGGTCAACCCCCAAAATCCCCCCTGCGCACGGGCCTGGTCGCTTTATCTCATCTGTTTCGTTGGCATCTTTTGACAAATTGCAACCCAGGTAAGTGAAGTTGTCTACATATTCTATATTGAGGTCCCCCACTGTGATGCTTGAATTTACTGGCGTTCTAGTTTTTAATTGCATCATGACCTTGGTTTTAGACTCGTTGATATGTAGCCCAACTTCTTTGGCGGCGTTATTGAGATTATGCAGAAGGCTTTCTGCATCACCCAATCTTCGAGACATGATGTTGATGTCGTCGGCGTAGGCTACCAGTTGAGTCGATTTAATGAGTAGCGTTCCGCTGCTGTCCAAATTCATAGCTCGAATCACATACTCCAGAGCCAGGTTGAAGAGCGTCGGCGCCAGCCCGTCGCCTTGCTTGAGTCCAGTACGAGTTTCAAATAGGTCAGTGAGTCTGTTTTGAACTCTGACCTGCGAGACGGTATTAGTCATCGTCATCCTTATGCACTAGCTTAGCCGGTATTCCAAAATGCAGCAAAATGTTGTACAGTACGCTTCGATCGATACTGTCGTATGCCTGCTTGAAGTCAACAAATATTTGGTATACGTCGATGTTGTATTCCCAGCACTTCTGGAGTAAAAGCTTTACTGTAAAAAGCTGATCTGTCGTCGAACGACCAGGTCTAAAGCCGCCTTGGTACTCGCCAATGATTTCTTCTGCGTACGGATTAATTCTATTTTCCAGAATCTTAGATAAAATCTTATAAGTCGTACAAACTAATGAGATGCCTCTGTAGTTCTCACATTTCAACTTATCCCCTTTTTGGTGGATTGGACAAATGATACTGTTACGCCAATCTTCCGGGATTATTTCGTCGTTCCATACTTTAACGATAAGTGTGTGTATAGCCTTAACAAGGCTCTCCCCACCATGCTTCAGCAGTTCAGCTGGAATCTCGTCAGCGCCCGGGGCTTTATTATGTTTAAGTGCTTGCATGGCGAGATCAACTTCTTCTACTGTTGGGGGTTGAACGGGAGGGCCTGGTTCAGCCATCAGCTCCGGAGCTTCTTTGTGGGGTTGTTCGGTTGAACATTGAGGAGCTCTTCAAAATGTGAGGCCCAGCGTTTATCAACGCTATCGGTGTCGCTAATGATATTGCCATCCTTATCCTTACAGAGGCTGGTCCTGGGTTGGTTTGGTATCCACTTTTAATTGAATTAATCAGCTTGTACGCTTGTCTACTGTTCCTACTAACTAGTCTTTGGTTTATTTGCATCAACTGCTCGTCAAGATGCTTACGTTTCTTACGCCTAATTAACCTATTCGAAAATCGTCGAAGCTTGTCATATTTTGTTTTTTTTTTTTGCTCTAGTTGCGCGTTCAGTCCATTGGCGATATGCCTTCTTCTTCTTCTTTTTGTAGCGGTATGCGATATGCCTCGTTTTTAGCATCTACCGCATTTTGACATTCAAACCAATCATTTCGGGCTCGCCGGGCTTTGTATCCCACAACCTCCTCTGCGACCCCTTTGATGGTGTCTTTGAGTGTATCCCAGATCTCAAGGGCGCCTTTGTTGCTGATGTTATTTAGCAAGGGCGTCAGCTTCTCCTCAAGGGCAGTCGGTATGCGATATGCCTCGTTTTTAGCATCTACCGCATTTTGACATTCAAACCAATCATTTCGGGCTCGCCGGGCTTTGTATCCCACAACCTCCTCTGCGACCCCTTTGATGGTGTCTTTGAGTGTATCCCGGATCTCAAGGGCGCCTTTGTTGCTGATGTTATTTAGCAAGGGCGTCAGCTTCTCCTCAAGGGCAGTCGTATAAGTGCCCACCGTGGCATCATCCAACAATTTGTCAACCGCAAAATTTTTTGCCGGGTTGAACCTCGAATGATGCACCGAAGAAATTCTGCACCTATAAGTCGCCTTCACCATATAGTGGTCAGAGTCAATATTTGCTCCACGATAGGACCGAACATCCATTATGCTCGATGCCCATCTCTTGCAGACAAGGACGTGGTCAATTTGGTTGACGGTATGTTGATCTGGAGATCTCCAGGTCTGTCTGTGAATGCGACGATGCGGAAAACAGGTAGAGCTAATGACCATATTTCTGCTGTCCATATCGGTGCTGCGTAATTTACCACAGAACGACTGACGGCTTTGTAGGTAGTGAGTAAAGTCTCCTTATCTGTGCCCCATTTGCTGCCAGCAAGGGACTTCAAGATTTTGTTTCTGCCCTTCATTTTGTCACTAATGTTGTCGGGATGGCTGTTGAATAGGCCGTGATTATCAATTGTGACGCCAAGAATTTTAGGGTGACGGATAGTGGGAACTTCGGTGTCGTTTACTCTGATATTAAGCCGTAGGTTGTATTCTTTGTTGTATGTGGTAAAGAGGGTGGCCGAGGATTTGGGCGATGATAGCATTAGGTTCTTGTTGTTGAAGAAAAGTTTGAGCTCTTCCAAGTAACCATTAATGAGATCGCACATGTCGGGAATGTCGTTGCCAGATGCCATTATGGTGCAGTCGTCAGCATAGGATACAATGTCGATTCCTTCAGGTGGGGTGGGAAGCCCTGACATGTATAGGTTGAACAAGGTGGGGGAAAGTACTCCGCCTTGTTTTATCCTTTTAAGTTTAGATTTCCCATTTCTAAACTCGGTGCTGGATTGACGTCCGGCAAGGTAGTTTGCGATCCATTTGACTATACGCGGCGGTGTGGATGAATTGCGGAGATCCGTCAGTAGGAGCGAGTGGTTCACCGTATCAAACGCTTTCGACAGTTCTGAAGCCACAAAAATGGTACGCTTAAACGGCGGGGGCTGGTTGATCCTATTGAAGACCTTAGACATGATTCGGTCTAGTGCAGTGGTGGTGTTGTGCATTTTTCGGAAGCCGTTTTGGTGATTAGCGAGTTGTATATGCGTCGCAAGAATCTTGTGAATCAGCGATTCCAATATTTTGGCCACAGGGGATAGAAGCGTGATTGGTCGGTAGGATTCTCCTAAGGAGTGTTGTTTACCAGGTTTGGGTAACGGTATGATACGGCCTCTCTTCCAAATTTCTGGTATGATGAATGTTCGTAACGAAAGGTTCATCGTGGCAGTGATATACTCTAAGGCCGGTGTGTGAGCATGATCATTGCTTTACCGTCTGAACCAAGTGCTTTTGAGTTTTTGGCATTCTTTATGGGCATTGCAACTTCTGTAGTGGTGATTTGGAGATGTTCATCAACTTTAGTGTTTCGGATGTCTCGTGTAATTTTGCGCTTGAGTTTATCCTTAGTTGGGTGTTCGACGAATTGTTTGTTGAATAGGTTTGCGCATTTATTATCGTCGCTCACGGTTGAGTTAACAAACTTGATAGAAACCCTCCCTTGAGTTTTAGTGGGGTTCGATAGGTTTCTAACCGTGCTCCAGAGTTTGCTCACACCAGTGTTGGAATTTAGTTTTCTTAGATGTCAATGCCATATTCCTCTCCTGTGGTCGTTGACCTGTTTGACTATGATGTCATTAAGGTCGTTGATCCGTGGGTCACTTGGGTCTGCACTTCTGAGTTGATCCCTAGTTTTTGCCAATTTAGCCGCAGATGTTGGGAAGTTGGGCTTTAGGCTGGGAATGCGGCCTGCTGGAATGTATCTCTTAGCTGCAGTGAGAATAATTCGTCTAATTTGTTTTTCAGCCATACGTACATCACTTGAGGCGGTGAGACTAGCAAAAGCCTCGTTGGTGAACCTTTTAAAGCTGTCCCAGTCAGCTTTGTTGAAGTTGGTGTACGTCTTCTTATCGGGATGGATGAATTTCGACGGCATATCCAGAGTGAGTATAATTGGCAGGTGATCAGATGACGTTGTGAGGATTGGCTCCCATGAGATGTCATTAATAAGTCCAGGGCTGGCGATGGAAATGTCAGGTGGACTTGTACAGGATCCAGTGATACGGGTCGGTTTGTCGTAATTTAAAGGGCAGAAATCCGGATCATCCAGTTGGTCGGCGATGATGTGACCTCTGGTGTCTTTTGAAGGTTGGAATGCCATAAATCGTGGTGAGCGTTGAAATCACCAAGTAGGAGGCGATATTGACTTTGTTGTTGTTGTTGTAGCGATCCAAGAGATATTTTTTTTTCTCATGAATCGAAGGGGGTCTTGGCAGCTCTTGGCCGTTTTAACAACGGGTAGCTCCGGGACGATTTACATCGAAGAACCGGTTGCCGTAGGAGCATTTTTATGGACAACACAAACATCCATGGGTCACAGTGGGATTCGAACCCACGCACCGGCAACTCAGAGATAGACATCTCTGCCACTGAGCTACCGAATGCCCCCCTGACTTTGTAACCGGTGGGACAGCTGGAGACAGGTGGAATATATGTGTTGTAGATTTCCAAGTCAATATTTCCTGACTTAACGATTATCGCTTGTAGCTCCAAGGTGTTATCGGCGGAAGTGATATCAACGACGCTGTATGGCAAATTATTGTGGACGAGGAAAGCCAAACCTCCTCCTGCGTTCCTTTCACGGTCTTGTCTGATGACGTTGTAGTTCCCATATGACCTGAGTGAGTGACTAGAGTCTAGAGTTGAGTTTGGTTTCCTGTACTGCCGCTATTTGGATGTGGTGTCTGTCCATGAGTGCTGTTAGTTCAGCGATTTTGTGCTGGAGTCCATTACAGTTTAGTTGGACTATCTTCGTGATGGTGTAATTTGCATCGACGATACGTGGAGCTGAGGTCAGATTGGGTGGAGCGAGCCTCACAACATTTGCCGGGGTGGAAGGTGATAATTGTTGGGAACCTTGATTAGGCAGCTGGTGACTGGATGAGCTTTGCCTTCCGTTTCTACACCGGATCGCTCTGTATGATGTTGACCATTGATTGGTATTGGTGAGTCCCGAGCAGTTCTTGACGTGGACCCATTGTCTGCAGCATGTGCACTCAACTGACGATTGGACATTGGACCAAATTCTTTTGGCGCAAACCGAGCACATCCATGGACCAGGATTCGTCTCGATGCCGGCACGTATTAGAAGAATGAGGAGCAGCTGGGCCGGCCAGAACTGCTCCACAAACGAAAAAACGGTGAATGAATGATGATACAAAGTATCCGACCCCTTCTTGCGTTGAAGGGGGTCTTTGCGACTCTTGGCCATGCCTGGGTCATTAAGGGACGTAGACCCGGTCGCAGTAGGAACGTTTGTTTCGATAGTATTCATGTTCGGCTTGTCGTACCTTCGATTTCGATTGGCACATTTTGAAGAAGTGGCCTTTCACACCGCATTTGTTGCTCTTTTGCTTATACGCTGGACATGAACGTCTGCCATGTTTGTTATCACACCGTGAACATTGCAACATGTCAGATGATTGCTTGTTGCTGGCACGAGAACCTTGTATTGCATGTATAATTGTGTCGGTTTGCAAACCTCGAAGTTGCTTATTGGCTAATTCGCTTGCCCTGCACTTCTGTATAACGCGGTCTAATGTAGGTTCATCGCCGTCTGCAAGAAATTGTTCCCGCAGTGTTTCACTGTTAATCCCAATTATAATTTTATCGCATAGAAGACTGTCGTGCACAGTGTTGCCAATTTAGCCGGTTTCCGGCCAAATTTAGCCGGAAATCGTGCTGTTTAGCCGGAAGAAATTTGTAATTCCGGCCGGCCGGATTTTTAGCCGGAACTGATTATCTTTGGCCGTTTTTTCGGCTAAAATTATTGTATGATTTTTATATGAAAAACTGAAACTTCGCAAGAAAGAATCCCTACGAATGTCACAAAAAATATGTGAAAATGGATGGAAACAAACGATGGGGTTATTGGGTTGCCATACAAACCTAACCCCCCAAATTAGGTTCTTCCAAGAAAATTTTTTTTTTGCACCCATGTAAACCAAACTTCATGAAAACATATTACTAATGATCCCCTAAAACATACATAAAAATAAGAGGAATCCAATAATGGGGCTGCCATACAAACCCAAACCATCAAATTTGGTTTTTCTAAGAAAAACTTTTTTATTTGGACACCAATTTACACCAAACCTCAGGAAAATGTATATTGATGTTACAAAACAAATGCAAAAATGAATGACATCGAACCATGGGGTCATGGGGCTGCCATACAAACCCCCCCCCCCCCCAAATTAAGTTCTTCAAAGAAAAAATCTTTTATTTGATCACCAATTTCAACGAAACTTCATACAAATTTATTTCTATTGATGGCAAAACACAAACGTAAATATTAATGGAATGGTTCCATGGGATCAAGGGGCTGCCGTAGAAACCCTCCCTCGCATGTTGGTTCTTCTAAGAAACATTTTTTCCTACACTAATTCCACCAAACCTTTTATTAATGTGTCGTTATCGGAACAAGAAAAAATGTAAAAACAAGTGGAATTTTACTAAAGAGAATTTAGCCTCGGTCTCGTTTTTTTATTTTGAAACTAGAATAAATTTTTCGATATTCACAACCAAAATAATTAATCGCCGTGAAATTATTTCTACATACACTTATTGTCGTGTATTAGGGTAAGTACCTATACTATGTCCACCAAGGGGAAAACTTGCATTTATGTCTCCTGGGAAAAATGTGCCGTGGAGACTTGCCTTTTTTCAACAAATTTAGGATAATGGGTTTCACGTAAACTGACGATTAGTGTATAATTTTTCACCGTTGTTTGTAGCTTTTCTAAATATAAAAAAAGAAAAAAGAAACAGTTGTTCCTGCTACACTATTTTTATTATTTTAGCATATGTACATTTCGAAAACAACTTATTTTCATCATCAGTGCCTATGCCTACTAACCACCAATATGCTGAATAATTTGCAAAATTGAAGACACTTTCTTAAAGAAAATTCTTTGCTGAGCAAGTCTTGGAGCGTGCACAAAAGCTAAGTGCTGAAGAAGGGGGTGAGTTACCCCTGAAATATATAAACACTTAAATTTAATTGTTGTAGTTTACTGGGCAAACTAGGCTTGACTCCCGCTAATCCGAACCACTAAATGTTTCCACTATGTATTCTATAGTTCGGATTTCGGCAGCAATTCTGACTCTGTAATCCGGATATTTGAGATTTTCAGGGTGAAATGGTAGATTTGGTCTCGTACTTTATTACGGGACGGTTTGGCAAATGACACAATGCTGACTTATTTCAAAGAAATAATACATTAATCGCCTTTTGCTCCTCTTGTTTATTTAAAAAAAAGTGATTGCGCAAATCCGGATGTTCCGATAGTCCAGATTACCCATTGCAATAATTGATCCGGATTATCGAGTCAAGACTGAACTTGCACAACGTCAGATGATTCATAGAAACTACGCATTTAAAATCTATACCATTTCCCACCCAAGCTCATAATTTTAGAACTTCAATTTCGTGCCTTTGGAGCATCAAATTTGTAATTGCGGATCATCAACAATGCCCTTGCCCATAGTTACGCATTGGACGTTCCTTTTAAGAATTTTATGTTCCACAATTTCGAACCTAATGTGGTTATGAACTTGACCGAGAAATTGTATACAACAATTTTGACTAGTTGAGCTATCTAACTCCGAACAAAGTAAATTTTGACTGTAATGGCAGCGATTGGAGCATATATGTAATAAAAATAAAAAATCAGTCTAAAGCATAGTTTACTGGTAGTACTCCAGAAAAGAAATAAATTTATTAAAATCAGTTTTTCACTATATTTTTTCGCGATGTGATTGTTTTGTATGATTTAGCCGGTTTTTTGGCCGTTTTTCTTACTGACATCGATTTAGCCGGATTTTTAGCCGTTTTTGAAAAAAAATATAGCCGGTTTTCCGGCTAAATTTAGCCGTTTTCTAAATTTCCAGTTGGCAACACTGGTCGTGCAGCACTCCAAAGCCACATTTGGCACTTTGTGCTTTAATCCGCGTCAAAAATCCATCGAATGATTCGCCTTATTCTTTCTGCATTCTGTTGAATATGTATCGCTCGTAAGTCTTTTTGATTTTCGGCGTGAAGTGTTCGCTGAATTTCTTTTGATGATCTTGGACAATTCGGCGTCGGTGCATCCAAATGTGTTAAAGATCATTACCGCTTCTGCTCCAATTGATGCCATAAATGTCGCCGCTTGCACATTCTAGGGTTTTGAAGCCATATTTGTTGCAATCTCGAACCATTCGAACCATGCTGTATCCACTATTTCCAGTTGTTCGCCGTTAATCACTAGCTGTTTTTCACAATACTTTTGGTTTGAATTAACTTAGAATTGAAAAGACTATTAACAGTTATAATTTTGAATTTTTAGCTCTTTTAGTTTGGCTGGAAATCAGCCGAAACGACTGATGTGAAGGGGTGTGCTAATCTGATGACAAGCAGTGTATGAATGTTAGTAACACAAAAATTCCCTCCTGAATAGAAACTGTGGAAAGCATTCCCTATCTCAAATTCCAAATAGGATAGCCAGTCGCGAAGATCACAATTGTAATGCTACGAAACGATCATCAGTTAACATCACTTATTTCTCCTTCGTTGTCATCAACAAAGTTCTAGGGAATCTAACGGCACTTCTTGCAGAGCGGTCTTTGGATGCCAAATTTCCGCTGATTGAGAATGCTCTGGGGGTCACTAATCTTCGCCTCTAAATTTGAATATTATCTAAATGCAACATAAAGGAAAAATGTGGGAATTTCCACAAACATAACAAGCGAAATGGAAAGTATATGCGCAGTTATTATCTTTTAATCATTTAATATAAATTTCATCATATAAAAAATATAGAAAAATTTTCACAGTGAAAAAGTATTGTCGAATGATGTACAAACCCACTGTATCCTTTTCATTAGGGACATTGACGACACATGGTAGAAAATAATCAATTTTACATTTCCAAACGAATTTACATTCTAGGAACAATAAATCATATACATACATACATATATTCTAAACACTATTATGATGTGAATATAACCATATACAAATCATACATACACATATGGCCAAAAAAATAAGTACACCCCTCATGTACTTTTTTATGCCAAATTTTCATATCCTTTTTAAAATTGAATTACTCCAAATAGAAAGCCATTACAACAATTAGGATACAACAATGCCAACGGAACCGAAAAAATAAATCACATCCCCTTTTATCTTAGTCCCTTCCGATATTAGCTTTGAAGTGGGTTTTCAGCTTGGTCAAAATAATAAGTACATCGGTTTTTTCAATTTTTGGACCCACATTTTCCTATTTTCCGTAAGGATTTGTTTTTTTATACATTGGTGTATGAAACAAGCGTTAAATTAAAAACAAACAAAAATACTTAAGGGGCGAAAAACGCATGGTAGGTACGAAAAAAGACGTTTAAGTTCGAAACTTTGAAATAGCGTAAAAATTATTTTCTCGATAACGAAATAAACCAGCTAAACATTGTATTTACTGTGTAATTCATTAAAGCTAAATAAAAGCAGTCTCAAATGCGGTTAAGTCCATGTAAGGGCCTTAAGGATAACGGGCGATCTCATTATCACTATGGCGGGAAAAGTTCCCTTGGTATGACTGATGATTTTAGCGGCAAATATTGAAAATAGAGAATCCCTGTGAAAAGTTAATCGGAGAATACAAGAAGTAAAGCAGTTTTGGAAAAAAGTTTAGAACTTTCCATGGCGATTTCAAAAAGTATTGATGGTACAAGAAAATTTTGGAGGGATAGTTCTTCTTGTTCTAGACCGAACAATGAAAACTCGCAGAATATTCTGTTTTATTAATGAGATCGTAATAAATTTGATTGGAAACTACTCTTATCGTAATATTCTTCATTCAGGAAAAAAATAATATGGTATACGCTACATCAACTGGCTATTTCCCATGGAGGAGAAAAAAACTTGGTCTATGGTTTAATTTTCATAGTTTGGTTTCGTTCAAATATACCTAATAACCGTTACTATGAGGCAATTTCCATATAAGAAATGTTAGTTGAGAGTCCTAGAATATTTTACTGATGAACCCGTATGGGTGTATAGTTTAAATCGGGATTTCAGCAGGATATTAACCCTAACCATAACTCACAAACTGGTCAAGGATCCGCTTCAACCAAATCGATTGGCATTTCACGTTGTTACTAGAGTCAAATTGAATCCGGAGTGTTGTGTGTGGAGAGTTGAATCAATGAACTAGAAACAAGGTTTTCACAAAACGATTGGATTTCCTCGAAATAACTGGATATATGGATGTATGGGAACATGCCATAAGAATTATCTCCAGAGGGCCAACAAAAACCTTCTTTTTTCAAAATAATGGACCATTTACATTTAAATAATACAATAAATCAAATTCTTGTCGAATCAGAACATAGTATTTTAATTAAAATCAGTTTTAATCAAATTAACTGACATGTACTTATTATTTTGTCCAGCCTATCTTAGTCAGTTCGTACTTTTCCAAGGTAAATGAAAGCTGTTATTTATTATAATATGCTAATTTACATATTATTTGATTCCTCACCAATGAAGTATTTAAATCTTTCCATATGATTTTATTTACTCAAATAACTACTTGGCTACAGGGTGATAAGAAAAATTCGGGTGGGTGTACTTATTTTTTTGGCCATATGTGTATATGTCCAAAGCTCCATGGTTGAAATAGATTGGCTGCGTCAGTATCAGCATCGGCAGAGGCATCGGCATCAGCAGAAAAATTTCAATTTAGAACACACGCATTTGCCTTTGATGACCCACAATGACAGCAGCGGCAGAAGCAGAAAAATGCTTCTGCCGATGAAAAAATAGGTCCCACATTTCAGAAATAAACATATTTGTTACGAGCTAGTTGTATGGACACAGACTTATCGTCGAATCGACAACCAGCCATAAGACATAGGTACTGGAGTTCTAAAAGTTACACAAAGTTCATCCTTCGTCGTTTCGACGACGCCAATTTCCAAAAATCCAACTTACCCTGCTTACTTCGTCTAGCCGCAATGTACCCGGCAAGTACATCGGCACGGTAAGTGCTTTACGAAAACTTAGCTCCAAGTAATAAGAATTGTCACGAAAAATGGGATAAATTTGATGATACGTAGTCAATTCGACGAAGCATTACCTTACAGGGCTGACAAAGCAAAGCTGTATAACATTTGTTGCCCTTTCAGATGAAAATAAGTTGGAGTTGTGAATAATTTTTGAAAAAGTTGTATAGTGCAGCGATTTTTTTACTACGTCGATAACGATTTTTTTACCATCTTCATCGACCAGGGGGAGGGGGCGACCCTCTCAGTGGCTCTCTGGGCTTCTAGTGCACTTTTCACAAGAACGAGAATACTACCATCACGTGTGAATGATATTATTAATGGATTCGGGATTATCTGATTGATTGATTTGGTTAGGATGAAAATGTTGAATTCATTTAGTGGTTTGTTAAGGTTTGTGCTTTTTATATTTATAAAGTTAGGTGATTGTTTTCGCGACGGGATTATATCATTTAGGGCAGGAAAATTGTGGGAGTTGAAGGTTATGGTGTTGTTTTGGGTTTTATTTTTTGGAGGTGGGCTGCTAGTTATTTTCACTTCTGGGTCTAGAATGGAAAAGTAATTTTGATTTCTACGTTTTCCTCCGGACTCGGAGGCCTGATGGTGAAAGTAACTACTACACCGTATTTCTACGAAAAAAACTAATGAACAATTGTTTTTGAAAATGAAAATGACACTATAGACATGGGCGTAGCCAGGATTTCGGCCGGGGGGGGGGGGGGTGAGCCGCAAATTTTTTCAACATCATGATTTTCTTAGGAGTTTAAATTTCCGGTCGCAGAAATATTGTTGGCAAATTTTAGACTAGCCTGGCTTGTAGTTGGATTGGTGCACAGGGTCATGGATACGAGACTCACCGTGAACGAATTCATTTTATCAGACTCACGACCTACGTGACGGACTATGATGTCGCTCAGATTGTAAACAAGTATCCATTTATGGGGATAAATAACATTGCTGGGCGTGCTGTTGATCTCAACACCTTAACAAAACAGCAATTTAGATCTTGGTAATTGGATGTCACTCACACATCTGCAGCCCTAGTTTACTGGTGGACTGCCACGCATGTTATTTCTTTTTTTTTCTAGCTTTAGAGTCAAACTTTTAAAATGGAGATGAGAATGATTTTCTTCTGCATTCTGATTACATTCAACCAGCCTCCAATATCTGCCTTTTAGAGCGTAGTTTGTCTATTTTCAGTGCATTTTTTGCATCTCGGACGGCATCTTTCACTTGCGAAATCAATTTGTTTCGCCTGTCACTTTCATCTTAGCAAAGTAGCATCGTCAGAATATTTATAAATCCTTTATTGATTGAAATATGGTTAACGGTTTTAATAAGATCCTCTAAATTTATGGAAGTATTAACAGTGGCTAAATTTTATTGCTGATATGATTCAGCTAGAAAATAAATTTTGATTTAATAACTTGAAAGACCCGCTCTGTGGCTCACTTGGTTGAGTCGCACTCTACGATGCTAGTAATTTAGAGGTTTGGAGATCGAATCTCGGTGTGGTCCAAAATTTCCGTACATGTGAATGGAAATATATAGTGCTTGCAACATTATATACACTCCGAAATGATATGCAATGTAACGTTGACTCGAAATTGCCTATAAACGGCTAAGTTAATGCACCATGGCCCCACAAGGGGCTATACGGTACTGAGAAGAAAAAGAAGAACTTGACAGACATTTAAATATGAGACCCGTTTCTTACAAGGTCCTTAACCCTGGAAAGTCATGCTTATTTTTAGTACGGAAAGGTCATGCTTTGTCGATTCGACGACGCTCTACTTTGACGCCTCATAAAAATCACCCTTTCTCAAAATATATATAAAATCTGATAGATTTTCAATCGTTAGTTTATTTCGAATGGGAAAACATCGATTTTGGAGCCGGTTTTTATGAGTTCGAAATGCAATCTTCCTAAAATGAGGAAGAATTTTGAGCCATTTTCCTGATTTATCCTATTTTTGTCCTAGTAAATATTTTTCCCATACTTTTTGAAAAAATAGGTCCCACATTTCAGACTTATCGTCGAATCGACATTCAGCCATAAGAATACTGGAGTTCTAAAAGTTACACAAAGTTTCGTCGTTTCGACGACGCCAATTTCCAAAAATCCAACTTACCCTGCTTACTTCGTCTAGCCGCAATGTACTCGGCAATTACATCGGCACGGTAAGTGCTGTACGAAAACTTAGCTCCAAATAATGAGAATTGGCACGAAAAATGGGATAAATTTGATGATGCGTAGTCGATTCGACAAAGCATTACCTTCCAGGGCTAACAAAGCAAAGCTGTATACCATTTGTCACCCGTTCAGGTGAAAATAAGTTGAATTCCACTAACTTACGGTTGAAATTGTGTACTCCAGCTCAAAATCCATGAAATGGAACAGGAAATATGGGATCCACGCAGCCACAGTAGCACACTCACAAGTGAAATGTGTGTGCTGGTACGCAGCCTCCGTCAGTTACGAGAGGCCACTCGCTGTCATCTGCGCCTCCTGACTGCAAACTGTCCCAATCATGGCTTCTCCGGAAGCACTTGGAGTGGTAAAGAAGGCATTTTTTGAAAATGTTGTATAGTGCAGCGATTTTTTCACTACATCGATAAGAACTTTTTTACCATCTTCATCGACCGGGGGGGGGGGGGGTCGACCGCCCCTCCCTGCCCCCCCCCCCCCTGGCTACGCCCATGACATAGAGAATGGAAAATCACTACGAGTACTCTTGAGCACTCGCACAACTTGTACCCACGAGCGATCGTTACAGACTGTATTATAAAAAATTACTGAAATGTTTTCTTTTTAGACAAAAACTAGGGGGCTTCGCCCCCTACTCGCTACGCTCGCCAACCCCCGGGAGCCGAGGCTAATTTCGGGCGCGGCCGAAATTTGGATACCCTTCGCTCTCCTTGGGCTAAAAGTTTTTTCGGGCGTACCAATGACTTGTATTTAATTCCCCTCCTCATTCTTTTTCTTCCGTCTTGACAAGAGTTTTGGGCTTGGTTGAAATAAGTGGGCAAATAAAAATATGAACTCGGAAAATTTTAGTGGGGTTGCGGGAGCATGACTCCACAGTACGATTCCATTCGTTTTTAACTTTTTTGTTGCTTTGGTAAAGACACATTAATTCATCGTTTTGTGAAATTGGTGCAAAAAATGTTTCTAAGAAGAACCAAAATGAAGGTTGGGTTTGTATGGCAACCCCATGACCCCATGGTCAGATTTGATCAATTCTTAGATATGTTTTGTGTCATCAAGAGAGAAACGTATGTGTGAAATTTGGTTGAAATCGATGCACTAACAAAAAAGTTTTTCTCAGAAGAACTTAATTTGGGGGGTTGGGTTTGAATGGCAGCCCCATGACCCCATGGTCCGATTTGATCGATTCTCACATGTGTTGTGTGTCATCAATAGAAATACATTTGTGTGGAATTTGGTTGAAATCGGTGCACAAATAAAAAAGTTTTTCTTAGAAGAACCTAATTTGGGGGGTTAGGTTTGTATGGCAGCCCCATGACCCCATGGTCCGATTTTACCGATTCAAACATACAAACTGGCTGCAGCAAAAAGAAGCATTTGTGCAAAATTTCAGCTTCATAGCTTTTAAATTGGCGGAGTAAAACGCGTAGCAACAGACGGGCAGACAGACATACGGACATCGGCCAATCGACTCCCTATGTTATGCTGATCATATATGTATACTTAGTATATGGTCGGAGATGCTTCCTTCAATGCGTTACAAACTTCATGACAAAGTTAATATACCTACCATTCGTTGACTCTACGAGCGAAGGGTATAAAAATCAAAAATATACTTTAAATACAATTTCCCCGTATCATGCCTGATGTTACATATGTATATGTAACACCCTCGAGTACCTCGAGTGACTGATGTTACATATGTATATGTAAGAGTGCCGGGAGCCTGAACCCGGCATCCGGGGAAAAACATTTTTTCTACAAAATGTGTTCTTAGCCATTTTTAGCCAACGTGGAAAATTTCAGCTCATCCGGTAAGATTTTAGGGTCTCGTCGTTAATGGATTAATCTGAAGAAATTTTCTTTATTGGCAAAAGAGGATGACTTCTTGTACAACTTATGGGCTTTATTTTTTGTTTTCTTAAGTTTGAACAATTCCTTGGTAGCCAATAGATTTTTTTTGTTTTTTTTTTTTTTTTTTATAGGAACGTACTTGTGAATAATAAAATTAATTTAAAATTTGTATAACTTTCATCAAGATTAAGATTATTCGATATAACTAAGGTGACCAGACTCCCGAAGGCCCAATGCTGTACACATTGCGGAATTCAGTTTTCAGACAAATGCTCAACCATATTACACCTCCCCCCACCCCTCTTCACGCCGATTTGGAGAAAGCGAAATTTTGGTTAATTGCATATGACTTCATACAGGCTCCAAAATTTGAAATAAAATATTTTCCTGTAACAATGAAGTAATTTTTACGCGGATACGCGAGCCCAAGCATACTTTGCATACTTCTTCACTCAAACAACAGTCAGTAAATGCTTTAACTTTGTAGGTAAGGTAAATTTATACCTATGGGCAATCGTTTTGTTAAACCTTATAAAGAGACCAAATGTCGGATTTTGCGATTGTTTAAGTAGCCCTAGGCTTGCTGCTTCGTACTGATACCATGTCCCTTCGAGCCCTTCGATCATATTCATACATGGACAGTGGGAGAGGACGCATGTGCTGCAATGGGGCAACGCCGAAAATAGTTTCCACAGTTCACAACATTTAAAATTTGTGAACCTGAGAGTTGGACTAGGACTTTGTTGAGCTTCAAGATGAACTTTTCAAAATACAACAGTGAATAGGAGACACAATTTCCTTATGAAAAATGTAAGACTTACTATAATATAACGGTTAGTTCTAGTATGATAACTGTAACCAGGTATTCACCGGCTATTTAACCAGTACGTTTCTTGCAGGGAAGTTTATACAATGATTAAATAAACTGATACTAATACTAAATGGGTATGTGTTGGTTATTTATTGCGGTAAAATAGCCGATAATTATAGGCTTGCTACCTTGAATTTATCCAAATAATACTTAGGATATTTGGTAAAACGTCTAGTAAATATACTAGCTAAAATCGAGGACTAACTTTTAGTTATAAAATGCACTACAAATATGTTAATTATGCAGATATTTGAAGTGCATCTTATAAGTAAATCGTTAACTTTGTTACTTCAAGAAGCTAATTTTAATTTTAATGTAACTTTTCAATAAAGTTCGAAAAATGTAAAAGAATCTGCAGAACATTACTCGGAACCCTGCAAGAAACGTACTGGTTAAATTACTACTTGTTACCCAGTCAGACTTTAAGGTAAACCACTAGTTAGCGTGCAAAGGCCATCGGAAAAAAAACTCACCTATTTACTTCACACCGCATCCATACATGTGATTTCGCCTACGAATCGGGTATTTATCGGGTATTCATTGGGTAAAATACCCGAAAATTATAGACTTCCTACGTTGAATTTATTGAAATAATACTTGGAATTCTTGGTAAAACACCTAGGAACTATACTCGGTATAATCGAGGTTTAATACTAGTAATTTCACCTTTAGTATGTGGATAAAATACCGCGTTCTGTCTAAACGCTTAATTTTTTGTGGATTTTACTTATAAAATGCACTTCAAACATGTCAATTATGCCAATATTTGAAGTGCATTTTATAAGTAAATCGTCATTACTGTTTCAACAAGATCATTTTAACTATAATCTAATTTTGAACTAATTTTAGGAAAATGAAATTTACTTCGCATGTAATTACTCCGCCAGACTGCTTGCGAGAATGCCGCATATTGCATTTCACAATACTTTACCTTGTCTGGGGATAAAAATATGGTATTTTGCCGGTATCGATACATCGAAATTACCTATATGCAGAAAATTGCCCGTCTGAAAAACCAATTTCCCTCCTTGGGGAAACTGAAAGTATGTAAACAATTTGGTTGTGTGCGTTTTCTCGGACAAAACCTTATATGTGGTGGTAGTTTCGGTTAGCCATTTCTTGCAGGGATTATGATGTGAATATAACCATATACAAATCATACATATATGTCCAAAGCTCCATGGTTGAGGCATCGGCATCAGCAGAAAAATTTCAATTTAGAACACACGCATTTGCCTTTGATGACCCACAATGACAGCAGCGGCAGAAGCAGAAAAATGCTTCTGCCGATGCTTCTGCCGCTGCTGTCAATGTGGGTCATCAAAGGCAAATGCGTGTGTTCTAAATTGAAATTTTTCTGCTGATGCCGATGCCTCTGCCGATGCTGATGCTGACGCATCCAATCTATTTCAACTATCACTCAAAATCGGTACCACTTCCTTTTTGGCCAAATTGCCTAATGTAGGTCTAATGTCACGAAACAACCAAACAAAAATCGTACACGTATACTACTGGAACGGGTTTTTACATGAACATGTGCGTATGTGACTGAAACCGAAGCAATTTCCCCCTATGCATACCTCACTCCCTCTGAAACAACGTGTGTCTAGTAGCCAACTCCATCTTGTCATCGTGACAACTGAAAAACAAGTGCTATTGGTGCTATTAGAATTCTTGAAAGAGTTCGTGCGTCGCAATTAGTATATCGGTGCGTGATTTTTTGTCACAAAGTTGGTTTCTTATTCGTAGTGCGCTTCTTATTCATACAGTAGAGCGTCGATTTTCCGAACACTCGATTAACCGAACCGGGGACTCAGCTTTTTTCATATGAAATGTATCGAATCAAATAAATGAAAAATCAAATGTCTGAAGGAAGCAACCTCTCATCATCAGCACTCAATTGCTTCGAGTTTCTTATTTTTGTCCAGTGCTAGTCGTTTGGCACATCTCCAGGTTCTCGCTTTTACTAACTTTTAGACAACCCTCCAATTTTTCTATGGAAACTCGATTAACCGAACTTTCGGTTATCCGAACCACCCCTTGTCGACATTAGTTCGGATAATCGACGCTCTACTGTACTTAAATTTTTGATTTTAAGAAAAGTTGGGTGCGAGGTGACAAGGTAGGTCAATAATATAATTCATGTGAGTAGTAAATAAACTTTACATCGAGCAATACATCAACTTTTAATTAAACACAACACAGAGGAGAATTATGGAACCGTACTCGGATTTAAGCTTATGGATTTCCCCACCGTTTATGACATATTCCAGGACAGTAAGTATGCATTTTTATTGATAAAATCGCAGCGGGAAAAATTTCACTCTCCATCTTAATTCAACCGTTTAAGGTTTGTGTTCGTAGAGACGACTAATGGGATTATCGCTCAGCGATCGTAGTTTTCAATCCAATTTCGATGCGTATTTAAAAAAAAATTTTAATGGTTCTACTTTCCTAGTATCGACTATAGACTAAAGGAACATATCTGCATAGAAAATATACTCATATAGTGCTCAAAACCGGTGGTTTAACTTCGATCGCTGAGCGATGATCCCATGAGTCGTCTCTACGAACACAAACCTTAAACGGTTGAATTAAGATGGAGAGTGAAATTTTTCCCGCTGCGATTTTATCAATAAAAATGCATACTTACTGTCCTGGAATATGTCATAAACGGTGGGGAAATCCATAAGCTTAAATCCGAGTACGGTTCCATAATTCTCCTCTGTGTTGTGTTTAATTAAAAGTTGATGTATTGCTCGATGTAAAGTTTATTTACTACTCACATGAATTATATTATTGACCTACCTTGTCACCTCGCACCCAACTCGCTTTCGTAATTCATTCACGGGTCGTCAGCAATTTTGCTAACGCCCGCTTACAATTTCATTGATACCTAGAAATATTAATATGCAATTAATATTATCTAGGTCATCAATGAAAGGGTGAATATCCGAATGGGAGTAAAGTGCATGGCACTCGGTAAGTCCATTGCACTTAAAGTACGTGGTGCGTACATAGCGCATTGTACACAACATCTGCCATTTTATGTATTATATTTCAATTCCCCGATCATTTGACATTTCACGATGAAATAACCGGGGATTCGGGAAAAAATACATAAAATGGCCGAGAAAAATTATGGAACTGTTTTCGGATTGTAGATGGAATTCCCCAGCATTCCCCACATATTACACGACAGTAAGAATACATTTTCATTGAAAAAATCGCAGTGGACAAAAATTTCACTCTCGATGTCAGTACTAGGCTTTAAGCGCGAAAGAAAATCTACATTCAAAATGAAGTGCCTGGTGTTCGGTTGCTCCAACAATGCCTGTTGAATTTGGCATTTTTGGGGCAACCGAACACCAGAACTCGCGTATCTTTTCATAGGTAAATAAGAAGTTTTATTCTCCCAGTGATGTCCTAATTCTTAAAGAGAAGAAATGACTGTGACATTTATTTCGTGAAGTGTTCAATTTGAAAATTCGTCCACTTGGTTGCGTTTGGCGGAAGACTTGCCATCTTGCTTACACTTTCATTTTGACAACATAAAACCCAGATGCAGGGATTTGGAGCTACACTTTTTTTTCGCTCCGCTCCGCTCCCGCTCCGACTAAAATTTTTTCGCTCCGCTCCGCTCCGTTACAAACATACAACAAAACTTCATTGTTCTTAGTAAATATTTATAATTTTCCGCGAATTCATCAATTCAACTTATATCTTCTTACGTATTATAGAATATGGCTTACAAGGTGCGTTTTATTCGATCAAGTACAGAACAGGATAGCACCAATTTCGAAGAAATTTGAACATTGAGTTGTTCTAGGTAGGGTGTCCGGAAACTAAACTATCGCATAAGCGCACCGAAATATGATTATTAATGTCATTTCTAGCAAAATAGGTGTACCTACCGGGAATATCCCGAATTCTTAACTCCTTAGCTACCAAAAGCACTTAAAGATTTTACAAAAATGCTACCACTAAAACCTCCGTCGAAAAAAACAACTTTATATGAAGTAAGATCACAAAATTTTGTCTTTGGAGCTTTTTTACACAGCTTAAACTGCTTATCCGATTTTTATTGGGTTTATTCTTAGGAAAAATTGCTGGCAATGACCGAAAGAAAAAATGTAGGTAATTTGAGTATTAAATTTTTGAAAAATCTTTAAATGTCTGTGGTAGCTGAAGAACTAATAATTCGGTTTTTTTATACTCCTTTTTGCTGGAAATATCACCAGGAATCATATTTGGGTGCCTTTATGCGATAGTTTTCGGACATCCCGTATAGAACGAGATCTGTAAAATTGTTATGGAAGCTGTCCTGTACCTGTACTTCATGCAATAAAATGCACCTTATAACTAATTTATATTAAAACGGGCGTTTCGTTCAGCGAGTACAGGACAGGACTTTTCTGTCATGGATGATCTTGTATTTTTTAATAATGAAGAGTGATGATTATGATGACTAAACCCAAAACCTCTTTTATCACAATGAATTTCACAATAATCCGAAATTTTGCAAGTCTCTCAACGAATTCTTCGACTTTAAATCGTCCAAAATCATCAAATAGTCCCATAAAATAAAAAAAAAATCGTCGAAAAAAATCAATTTTTTATCTCGAAATTTTCTTGATTTTTTACTTCGGAGCGGAGCGGAGTGGAGCGACTTTCAAAGCAAAAATCGCTCCGCTCCAGCCTGCCGAAAATCGCTCCACGCTCCGCTCTTTCGCTCCGAAATTTAAGGTCGCTCCGCTCCAAATCCCTGCCCAGATGTTTTGAAAAGTATTCACTCACACTACTATGACACGGCTTCAAAAACTTTGCTAAAGGGCATTTCCAGTAGTAACAGTTCTATGAATGCAACGTACTGGTAGCATGCTGTAGAGTGAGTGGATTTAGTTCAGAACAAGACAGTACAACTTCCACAAACAACTGAAAATACTTTTTTTTGTATACAGATAAACTGACAATTATGCAAGTTCTGTTCTGTACTTGATTCAATTGGAGGGATATGAGTACGAGAATGAGTGGCTGAGCATTGATCAAATAAGAATACGATATTTGGTCGGCAAAAATCCTATATCGCTGGATTTTTGCAGGATGGTTGGTGATGCTCATGGCCCCATGATTATGGAAAAATGTCCCCACCAATTAAAAGTCAGCAACCTTGAAAAAGGGGGACGAGCAGAAGCAAATATTTCAAACCGGCGAAAGATAAAGGAAAATATTCTGCGAACGAAAAAGACTCTTTTTTGTTAACACATCAAAACCATTCTTAACTAAAAAAGGAGGCAAGAATGTGTTTTTGTATCTTTTGTATGTGTTTTTTTCTCCTTATTAAAATTATTAATAATTTGGTCAAAATTAACATCCCCTATATCTCCGATCTCCCATAGTTTAGCTAAATATCACTAGAACAAATAATATTCTACTCGTAACTAGGTTTCATCTCATCATCAAACGACCAAAGCAACATGGTTTTATCGCTTCAAATATTCAAAAATCTGAAACTCAATATTAGTCTAAGAAAAATGGCATATTTGGTCGGCAAAAACCCTACATCAAATTTTTATTTTGGATTATGTTTGGGGATGGTCCCCAGATTATGGCATTAAAAGTCTCAACCGATTGGAGGTCCGCAACCTCAAAAAAAAGGGGAAAGGGATGCATTTTTTCGTTTTTTTGCGATTATTTCAAAAACGGTAAGAGATACAGGAAAATAGTCTGAGGATGAAAAAAAAACACATAAAATTATTTTTGCAATTATATATAACACATTAGAGTTTAATTGTATTATTCGGCGTTAGACTATAAAAGAATTAGAATATTTTAATTTTAGAAAGCCCCACAACTTTTGAAAGAATACTAGTTCAGCCGTAAAATTTTCGCAATGGCACACGATGATGAGTGATTGTTTAAGATATGAAAAGAGTGTCTCTTGACCATTGAGTATAAGTATGGAGACGCAATGCCCATATATTCCCATGGTAGCTTGGCGATAGAATCCCTATACATGCGCAACTGCAAACACACTGCGGCGCAACACCCGCACAATATACTAAACTTTAATTCACAACACCCTAACTACATGAAAACTAATATAGCTTCAAATTATATATACAGAAGATTAAAACTAACTGATAGTATCTATTGGCAAACTGAAATAACTGATACTAAACACAATTTATCAATAAATGGATACCCTAATAAAATCATCAACAAATTAATCAACAAAAATAAATACAAAATCTAAATAACAACCAAACTAATAATGACATCCCCATTAAAAAATACCAGATTATTACATACATTCCTGGTCTCACGCAAAAAATAACAAGAATCCTACCAAAACACACTAAAGATAATAATAACCAAAATGTACTCATAAATACAATATACAAACCAAATAATAAATTAATAAATAACATTTATACTAACACCAAAACCAAAATTGATTTAAAGAAACATAAAAATGTGGTATATCGCATACAATGCAAAACATACAATGAAAACAACATCAAAAAATACTACTATGGCTCTACTACCAGACATCTTGAGACAAGACTTAGTGAACACAAAAATAAAAACAAAATGCTTATAAATAAAAACACAACCATAGTCAGACATCAACTTATTGCTGAACACATAATGGATTTTGACAACACTAAAATAATAAACCAAGATAACAATACACATAAATTAAGAATCAAAGAAGCAATATATGTACATAAATACTAATTACTCTAACTCACTTAATTCAAAAACAGAAAATGAAAATACACTTAATAAATACAACAATATAATTAATCTTATAAATCAATAATTCTTCGTGTAAACACACCACCAATATTGACATATCATATTACACCAACTGTCATAAAAAACCAAAACATCTGTGATATTTTACAAATCTACATATATTACTTTAATTTAAGTTATTTATTTATTAATTCAACTGTGATATTAGTTCTTGAGTTAATTTACTAAATAAGAACTAACAAACAAATCGTGAATGTAAGCAAATATCCATTTCCAACCACATTTATTTATATATGATATTGTAACATATTATAGGGACCTGAAGATGCCAATATAGGCGAAACGTTCTCCAATAAACGAAATTTACTAGCTGGATATTGTGAATATATTACTCCAATAATTACATAACACCAGTGAAAATATTAAATACTCTACAACAATCCTAAATAAGCATGTTTACATTTCAGAAGACAATATGTTAAACGCTCGTTTAAAACCGGTCTGGTCCAATCAGAATGTTTACGTTTTAGAAAACAATATTTCAAGCTTCCATACAAAATCCAGTTTAGTAATTTTATTCCTGCCTTTCACTTCAGGTCTCAATCCGTAACCGAATTCGTTCATCTCTCACGTAGCTTTTCGTTTCCTTATACCCTCTGTTCTGTGCTCTTGACTCTCTTCAACTAGGTAAAGTCCTCTAAAACTTACACGCACACAGGCTCATGCGATTCGTTTGAAATATCAACGAAAATCTGAAATTTCATTCTCATAGGAACAAAATTTTGTACCAATTTGAACATATATGTATGATTTGTATATGATCCCAGCCAGCATTTAACACATTTGTAATCATTATTTCATGCAACACGCGTAAGCACATATACATAGCTTATTCATTCATCACGGTTTCATACAAGCAGTATATGACGATGTCCCCCTATTTCATGTATATACGCATTTGCGCTTTATTACGGATAAACATTATAAAATCGTTATTCGTAAACATTACGTAATAGTTAACTATCATATATATTTAATGCATCAATGAATAATTAAAAAAAAACACGTGCGACGGTGAGTCTCGAACTCATAATCTTATGCACCGAAGGTGCGCGCCCTAACCACTACTCCAGCCCGACTATACGAATGATCATGTTTTATTCGTGATTCTGATCACCACAGCAACAAAAATCACACTTGAGGAGAAAACCATTATATTTCCTATATGCATGATCCGTCGTAGTCTGGCTGGTCTAGCGGTTAGTGCGCGCACCTTCAGTGCACAGGGTCATGAGTTCGAATCTCACCGTGTTCCATGGTGTTTTTCGAACTCACGAGCTTGTGACGGACTATGATCTCACTCAGATGTTAAACGAGTACCCATTTATGGGGATAAATAACACTGCTGAGCGTGATGCTGATCTCATTGCCTCAACAAAAAGCAGATAAGATCTTGGAAATAGGATGTCACTAACACATCCTGCGGCCTTAGTCCAATGTTGGATTGTCGCGCCTGTTATTTATGATCCGTCGACATTCCTTCAGCTGACCATCATATATATAACTTTCAATGTGATTTGTGGTGTGATGCGAACCACACCGGCGCATACCTTGGTAGTATCGAATATCACACGGCGACTTCGAACTCTCAAAGCTTGTCATTCCTGAATTCAGGGAAAAAGTAAAACCCGAAAAGAAGCTAATTTCACCGAATCCTAATCTTAACCTTAAAACCCTTTGTAAGGACGGTCGGAGCACTCATACACCTCACTCTCGTTTCAGGAAGTACAAGATCCCTGGATGAGATTACGTCTAATATGAAAAATGCTTCTGCCGCTGCTTTCAATATGGGTCATCAAAGGCAAATGCGTGTGTTCTAAATTGAAATTTTTCTGCTGATGCCGATGCCTCTGCCGATGCTGATGCTGACGCATCCAATCTATTTCAACTATAACAATGTTGGCCTCCAAGGCGTAAAAGGTTTCTGGTTTATCAGAATAAACCTGCGATTTAACGTACGGAAATAATCGAGAGGTGTTAAATCGCACGATCTTGAAGGCCAATTGACAGGCCCATTGCTTGAAATCAACTTATCACCAAATTTTGATTTTAATGATGGTTGATTTTTTTTTTGTGGTTTATTCGACGTATTGGTGTTATTGCATCATTTAAAGAGTACGTGGTACGAAATCTTTTCACAATTCGACGGATGGCTTGCTCAGATGGACGATTATGTATACCATAAAAAGTCGTCTATAAGTTGCGCGAATCGCGACGACTGATTTCCAAAGTAAATTTTGATAATTTGGAAGCCGTTCTTCAGGCGTGAGTCTGAACATTATGATTTGCCAGGAATACTGAAATAAATAACAAAAAAAAATTGATTCAAATGTAATATTTTGTGTGTGTGTTTTTTTTTTCAATTTGAAGTTCTATCATTCTCAGAAAAAAAACACCTTTTACAACTGTAGATTGCATAGGTACCATTTTATTATCAGTTATTATCACATGATAATTTATGAGGTTCATTGCTAACTCGACGTTGGAGAGAAAGCAATGGAACCAGGCCAAAAATGTTATATTTCCACATATTTGTGATTTACATAAAATAATTTTGTTTCGCAATTTATAATGTTCACATTATTTTAACTTTCAGATCATCAGAAGAAGATACGAAACGATTAGGAATGTTAACTCTAGTAAATCAGTTATTTAAAGTTTACTTTCGGATAAACAAATTGCATCTTTGCAAGCCACTTATTCGAGCCATAGATAGTTCGACCCTTAAAGAATGTTTTCCATTGGCTGAACAAATTACTTATAAATACTACGTCGGTCGCAAAGCTATGTTTGATTCTGATTATAAATCTGCGGATGAATTTTTAAGTTTCGCATTTGAAAAATGTTTGCGAAAGTTTCCGAAAAATAAACGGTTAATTTTAATTTATCTGGTACCTGTAAAAATGCTGCTAGGGTTCATGCCGGAAAAGTCAGTATTAGAAAGGTATGATGTTTTGCAATTTCACGAATTGGCGTGCGCGCTAAAAGAAGGAAATGTGAGAAGATTTGATGATGTTATTGAAAGACATGAATCATTTTTTATAAATTCTGGAATTTACTTACTCGTAGAGAAATTAAAATTTATCGCTTATAGGAATTTATTTAAAAAAGTATATTTAATTAAAAACACACATCAATTAGATTTAAGTCATTTTCAGTGTGCTTTACAGTTTGTTGGTGAAAAGTCTATTACTATGGACGAAACGCACTGTATTGTGGCGAATTTAATATATGAAGGTCGAATAAAAGGCTATATTTCTCACGCGCACAACAAGTTAGTTGTATCGAAGCAAAATCCATTTCCTCCATTGAATGTTATTTCCTGAAATGTTACAAGAAATATAAGTAATCGTTATAAAATTATGAAAGCATTTTTTTTTTCTCGTTTAAGAAGCATTTACATTTTTCCTAATTTTAGTTCATATTTTTATTGGACAACAGTTTTGTTTTGCCGGGAACGTTGCTATTCTTGGGAATCGTGGTTGCGTTGCCTTAAACCGATATATTTTGAGCTCTCAGCTCATCTTCAGAGTTTTGGTTTTCTATAAAAACAACACAATTTTCAAGCTCATAAAAACTATTTTAACAAAATTAAATAATAATAAAAAAATACCTTGTTATATATACATATTCAAATAATGGTGGACAAACGAGTACATACCAAGTGGTGATACTATCGTACAAATGGACTATCGAAAAGTGAAGCTCTCTTTCTAAGCGAACATTGTTTTCTTATTCTGGTTGTCATCCCAGTACATTGGTTGTCTTAAATGTTCACTTTATTATCTCGGTCATACAGGTTACATGTCACGGTGCTATGAAAGTGATTTAATAAATACTAAACTACTCTGACTCCTATATAAAAATGTCCACGCCACTGGTGGAAATAGAATGGAAGCAGCGGCGGCGCAATGCGTTTAAAATCCCAGCAAAAAATCTGATCAGGTTTGTCAGGTTTAAGGAATAGGCAGGGCCGTGGAGAGAAAATCCGGGCCCGGAGGGCCAATGATTCCGGGCCCACCTCTCCCGTATGAAAAGATGAATCGAAGAAAATTTTTATTTGACATATCGGCCCTTAAACAAATGAATTCCGGCCTCTAATCCGGAACACCTCATAATCCGGCGTTCTCAGTAATCCAGCAGTTTCCTAATCGGGAGCCTCTATAGTCTATAGATATTTGAAGAGTGTTTTAAAGCGGTCTTCTGCACATTCAGGTGCATTTTGAGATTTAATTTCTGAGCTAAAATTATGGGTTTTTAGAAAAATACGAATTGTAGAAAAATAATAAAACCTGATACCGGATAAGTCACTTGCCAAAAAAAACTGACGGAAACTGAATTCAATCGTGAAGCATTTTTACAAACTCAACTCACAAAAAACGGAATTGACTGGATAGTTCAACACTTGTGTGTGTGATTTTTTTTATCAAGTATATTTCGAAGATGATTCTGTAGTTGATTAGCAAATTTTAACGAACTACAGAAGCCAAAATCTTTCTAAAATAAGGTTCGTTCGTTTTATGTGCATTTTTTCGGGAACGAAACTTCATAGAAAAGCGACTGCTTAGAGCATATGTATGTCAAACTCGAGGCCCACCTCGCCACGTCGAAAAACACAATGTGTATCAGCATAAATGTGTAAAAATAAAATATTTAAGGTGTTAAATTCAAGTCTAAGAATTTCAGTACAAGTCGTCAAGAAGTCGGTGTCTCATGCAAGCTTAAACTATGTATTTTTGAATCCTTCCTGATTTGTCCCGAAATTCGGTCAGAAAAAAGTTGTTAGCTTTGCCGAACCCTATAATTATCTGCCACGGTTGCATTATAATTCGAGTGCGCATATTTCAGGTTATGAGACAAGGACATCTGGGATTGAAATTTATTTGAAAACAAGACCGAGCCTTTAAAGACCCAGAAATTTTGTATTTCATGGGAAATCACCTGGATATGAAATTTCCTAAACATAACAATTTAAGCCCCGTTACCCGATTTTTTGCCCTTTAGTCACATCAGACACAAATTTTTGTCAATCTTTAACCACCTTTATGTCATCCTGTCAATTTTGGTTGTTTTGAACAACCTGGATGTTTCTAGACGACCGGCGATCTGTTCTAATTAGCTGCCCACAATTTGGTGGAAATTAATTCACAATTAGTGGCTATTGGATCTATTCGAGTTTTCAACTTCTTTCTTAAGTTTAAAAATTTGTTGAAGAACATTTTTAAAAGATAGCATTTATAAAGGATATAGTCCCGATGTCATTGATTACTCTGATGTGTATTCATGTTTTAAAAGAATATTTATGTTATTTAGTTTGGAAAAAAACGTTTCTATAGGCATTTGACACCCTTGGTTTAGCTTAGAGGGTGCACGTTCTAGTATTAAGTTTCGTTACTAAAATCTGCCCGTGATGAAAAAAAACTTTTAATTTAATGGTCGTGACCGTTACACAAGATACGCATAAAACGATACTGGTAGCCTAGTAGTCTTCTACCATTTAGTTCTGTCAAGAAAAAAAAATTGAAGAATTATTGATTCCCTTGTTGCAACGAAATTATTTAGAAAACTCCTATTCTATTGGTGAAGTAAGATGCCGACCTACATATATTCGAACTTTGATATCAAGAAAGCCTTGACTGTAACTGTTGGTCGTTACTTTATAAAATTAGCTTTCGAAATGCACACCGCTACGAATTTACAAAATGTCTTTTTTTCCTATTTTACTTATTTCGTAAGCAATTCGCGGTTTTCTCTAGTACAGACATTTTTTTTTTGTTACCGAGTTGGCGAGTACTGATAGATAGATACATATATTGAAATTAAGATTCAATAATTTAAGTGATCAACATCCGGGTGTTGGTATGTACCTTGAAAAAAATTTCATTAGCAGCAGCAGTACGTACACAAAATAATAATCGCCCGGAAAAGTCCTTCTAGTCGCTGTACAAGGCTCCTATTTTTACTTCGAACACAAATTTTTTGAAAAATGTTATACGATACTGGATGAAGAAGTCGAAATTTCTTAATTGTTTATGTATAAAATCATGCATGCACTTTCGAAAGGCGAGGGCAGATTGAATTTAGAAATTTAGTATCGAAACGATAATGTTGATTGAATATGAGGATTCGGGCCCCTAGTCCTAAAAATTCAAAAATAGACTAGGGACCCCAAGCCTAATACAGAGTATGTTATGTATTGTTGTTAAAACCCTAGAAACAGTACCTATAAGGTTTCTTCTTCTTCTTCTTTTAGCGGTGCAGAAAGGTGTGCAACCGCTGTGCATCTATGTGGATTCGAGTTATGGTTCGTCGATGCTTTCGTCCGTTATGTCAAGGGACAAAAACATAGCTGCTCCGATAGGGTTCTCCCACAGTGAGATAGGGGTTAAGTCAGTGGGCGCAGCTGGGCATTGAAACAAGTGACCCACATCGTGTGGAGCGCCAGCGCAGTATGGACAGATGTTTTGAATGTCCGGGTTAATGCGAGAAAGGTACGAATTGAGGCGTGAACAAAAGCCCGACCGAAGTTGAGCTAATGTCACTCTGGTGGCTCTCGGGAGCCAAATCTCCTCAGGCGAAATGGGTGGAGGGCGCACTGAGAGGACTCTGTTCGCACCTAATCTCGCAATAGACCGACTCACTTCTGCAGTGTGAATCTCAGCGATGGCAGCTCGGTATGCATCATCGTCGTAAGGGTCCCTCTTGTATCCCTGGACCTCTCTCTCTAGGTCTCGCAAATCACGCCTGACATGTCGTGGTGGAGGAATTCGGTCCATGAGACTGTTGTTGGGATGATTCTCACGGTAGCAACCAACAAGATATTGTTTGGACAGTAGGAGATTGTGGTCACGTATTGGCATCAATTTTGTCTCTTGATGTAAGTGATCCTGGGCAGACATCAAGAGGCAACCTGTGGCTGTGCGTAGAGCAGCATTTTGGCAGACCTGAATTTTGGTCCAGTTTGTATCACATAAACTATGTGACCAAACTGGGGCTGCATAATCAGCAACTGCTCGACCCACCGCTTTGTATGTGACTAGCATGGTTTCTTTATCCTTGCCCCAGGTGCTACCAGCTAGTGCTTTTAGGATTTTATTCCTACTGCGCATCTTTTCACAAACGGATGCTGCGTGATGAGCTGACGTCATCATGTTCTCTAAATGGAGCCCGAGAATTTTAGGATTTGCAACAGTAGGAATTGGATTGTTGCCAATACGTACATCAACCTCCCACCGACAATCCACCGACCAGGTGGTAAGAAATGTCGCAGAAGATTTAGACGCGGAGATGGTGAGGTTTCGGCTTTGGAAGAAAGCCTGTAATCGTCCGAGATAGCGATTAATATGGAGGCGCATTTCATCCTTATCCTCCCCGGTGGCGAGTACGGTGCAATCGTCTGCGTAGGAAATCACCTCGATTCCTTCCGGTGGTGTAGGAAGGCCGGACATGTAGATGTTGAAAAGAGTGGGGGAGAGTACCCCACCCTGTGGAACTCCTAATTTGATTTTCCTAAGCCTAGAACGTTTGCCACGAAACTCAGTGAAGGAATGCCGACCAGCTAGATAGTTTGCAATCCAACGGATCTCTTGAGCAGGGATATGCATATTCAGTAAGTTAGCGAGAAGCATCGAGTGATTGACATTGTCAAAAGCACTCGTTAGGTCAATTGCCACAAGAATCGTTCTGTGGCAAGGACGTCTGTGGTTTAGCCCATTACGGATGCGTGTAGTGATCGCATCGAGGGCTGTGGTGGTACTATGCATTTTCCTGAAGCCGTGCTGGTGAGGTTCTAGCTTAGCATGCTTAACAAGAGTGGGGTGAATAAGGGCCTCTAGCGTCTTTGTGACAGGTGAAAGTATTGTTATGGGTCGGTAGGATTCACCGAGACCAGCCCTTTTACCCGGTTTGAGACAGGGGACAATCCGTCCTGTTTTCCAGATTTCAGGGATGGCAAGCGTGGACATCGACAAGTTAAAGGCTGCCGTGAGATACTCAATGGCTGGAAGGTCGAGATGTTTCAACATGGCCATCGAAATGCCATCGGGTCCGAGGGACTTTGAATTTTTAGCATTCTCAATGACTTTTTTAACCTGGTCCGCAGTATACGATGGTATAGTGTCAACATTTCTACTGCGAATCCGTCTTCTAATTTTACGCTTTAAGCCATCGGACTTGGGATGTTCAATAAATTGCTTATTGAACAGGCTTGCGCACTGAAGGGGTTCGCTGGTGCTCTTATGGCCAAATTTGATGGCATTATTGCCCTTTCCTTTCCTAGGATTGGATAGGGCGCGGACAGTAGACCATAGTTTACTGACACCTTCATTGAGGTTGCAGTCATTTAGGTGCTCGTTCCATTTCGCCTTCCGATAGTCTTTTACTTGTCGGTTGATTTCGGAGTTAAGCTCCTGAATTCTGGGATCACCTGGGTGAGCGCGTCTGATGTTATCTCTTTCATCGGCTAATCTGGCGGCACTGGTAGGGAAATTAGGTCGAACTTTCGGGATACGTCCAGCAGGAATGAAACGTGCCGCTGCTTTGGCAATGACGTTCCTAATATTTCTTTCGGCCTTATGAACGTTAGTTGGTGTGGGTAGCTCGATGAACTTCGCCGACGAGTATGCTTTGAAACCCTCCCAATCGGCTTTCTTGTGATTGACAAACGTTCGCTTCTCAGACTTAGTCAGGTTTGCTGGTTTGTCAACTCTTATTATGATTGGGAGGTGATCGGACGAGAGAGCAGTGTGCGTCTCCCATCGAGTAGCACTGATTAGGCTAGCACTTACAATAGTTAAGTCAGGAGAGCTACTGCAAGTGCCTGTGACTCGAGTCGGCGAGTCTTCATTGAGTGGACAGAAATCTGAGGCGTCTAGAGATTCGGCAATAGCTATACCCCTGGCATCGTTGTTGAGGTCAGAATGCCAGAGCTCATGGTGCGCGTTAAAGTCACCAAGAATGATCCTGTGCTCTCCAGATAGGAGAGGACCAATATCGAAACGATAGCCAGAAGGGCAACTAGAGTGTGGTGGAACATATACATTAAAAATTTCGATATTAGTACTCCCTGATGAAACTGAGATGGCTTGCATTTCCGCCGTACCGTCGACATCTACATCTAATACACAGTAATGTACGGACTTGTGTATTAGGAAGGCAAGTCCACCTCCAGGGTGAGAATCATTCCTGGCGGCTGGTCTATCTTTGCGCAGTATAACGTAATTGCCATGGACGCTAAGAGACGAGTTCGAATGGAGCAAAGTCTCCTGGATAGCAGAAATCAGAATTCTGTTTACACTCATGAAGTGAGTGATCTCGGTGATTTTTTGGTGAATGCCGTTGCAGTTAAACTGCAATAAGGACAGTGGAGTGAAAACCGCTGGAGGAGGAGCAGGGGTTAAACTAGGCCTAGCATTCCTGATCATATTGTTTGGTGGTGCTGGGGCTGAGGAGGAGGTGGAGGGCTAGGAGCAGCCCTTGGTCGCCCTGTATTTATGCATCCCGGTGCAACATATGCTGTGGAGTGCTGACCAACCCTTCTCAGGCCAGAACACCTGAGATGTACCCATTCCAAGCAACAATTACACTGCACTGACCTGGCATTCGTACCGATTCGTTGGCCGCAAACACTACAAAACCATACCTCTGGGCCTGGATTTGTTTCAATGCCGGCGCGAATTAATAAAATTGAGAGCAGCCGCGCCGAGATGTAATGCTAACAATATGACGAAAAAACACATAACTCGAATCCACACATATACACAGACAAACACAACCTTCCTGCATCGAACCTTCAGGGCTCTTGCCAGGGAGGTATATTGGAAACTTTTGGCCGTTTCCATGTAGAAAACGGGTGTAGTCCGCCCCGTAGAGGCAGTTTCCGTAGGACCACTAGGTTTCTTAGTTCAGGACCTCAAAATAGCATTTTAAATGTAAAAAACCGCTGAAGCACAACTTTTGTGTCAAAATCCGGGCCCCTTATGAAACCCCGGGCCCGGGGGGAATCACCCCGTTCCCCCCACCCTCTCTACAGGCCTGGGAATAGGTAAGGGAATCGATTTCAGCTGTGGCCTTATAATAATTCTTACGAAAGCTTTATTGCTACTTTCTGTCATGGATAGATAATTCGCGTTCGCTTTGTTTAATATTAAACTAAGGCACAATTCAGACTTACTTTAGTTTATTGCCAGCTTTACTTCCAGACAGGTATAAATAGTAATTATAATAATGGTTACGTAAGGCTCTTTATAATTTAGTTCAAACTTTAATTCATACCAGAAATAAGACAAAATTACGTTTCAGTAATTTAAAGTTTTTGTAAGCCTTTATATAAGGTATCTAAAATGTTTTTTTCTGAAAACCTTTCCATTCCCTTATTAAAAATATCTAAAGATCTTAAGTAAGTCTTATTTTAAGTTTCTTTCCAAATTGAGTTAAGTATCATTTTGCGATGAGATTACCATGACAGGCTCTGTGGCTCAGTTGGTTGAGTCACGATGCTAGTAATCTAGAGGTGCGGAGATCGAATCTCGGCGTGGTCAAACATTTCCGGGCATGTGCGGATATGCACTATGTCCCACAAGGGGGGTACACAGAAGAAGAATAATGCCATAATAGTTCAGAAAAATCCCATTTTTTTATAATTCACTAAACATTATCAAACCATTTACATAAGGATATGAAAAGGTATTATAATCTTTTTTTTTAGGCATCCGTATAACTTATTAAAAGCTACTGTTAAATCTCTTTTAAAGGCTTAAATAGTTTTATTATAAGGTAAAAGTTACGTATCTGAGCTTAAACCTTATCGCCAATGACATGGCCTGTGCTTCGGTAAGGTATCTGACAGGTTAATGCCTTTGCAACACGTAATTCCTTACCGAAGGTTTCCGTTACTTCAAAGGTATACAGCGTATGGATACAAACCTTAAATAAGCCTTCCATTTTTTGCTGGGATGGGTTGCAACAAAAGCTTCAAAATAGCTTTTGCTGTCAACATGACCCATTAAAAATGCATTGTGCTGCTTTCCTCGGCAGCATTCAACGCGTCGAATATGTTTCGATCATGAGAAAGCGAATGGTTATGATTGAAATAGATATGCTGCAGCAAAACAGCGCCGAAAGCAGCACCAATTTATTTCAAATGGGTGAAGTCATTTTGCTGTTGCTGTTGAACAGAAACTTGCTTTCGCCTATGTTTTGCTGTATCATCCCAGCAAAAAATTGAAGGCTTATTTAAGGTTTGTATCCATACGCTGTATACCTTTGAAGTAAGGGAAACCTTCGGTAAGGAATTACGCGTTGCAAAGGCATTAACCTGTCAAATACCTTACCGAAGCACAGGCCATGTCATTGGCGATAAGGTTTAAGCTCAGATACGTAACTTTTACCTTATAATAAAACTATTTAAGCCTTTAAAAAAGATTTAGCAGTAGCTTTTAATAAGTTATACGGATGCCTAAAAAAAAGATTATAATACCTTTTCATATCCTTATGTAAATGGTTTGATAATGTTTAGAGAATTATAAAAAATTGTGATTTTTCTGAACTATTATGGCATTATTCTTCTTCTGTGTACCCCCCCCCCCCTTGTGGGACATAGTGCATATCCGCACATGCCCGGAAATGTTTGACCACGCCGAGATTCGATCTCCGCACCTCTAGATTACTAGCATCGTGACTCAACCAACTGAGCCACAGAGCCTGTCATAGCAATCTCCTCGCAAAATGATACTTAATTTCAATTTGGAAAGAAACTTAAAATAAGACTTACTTAAGAACTAAATATATTTTTAATAAGGAAATGGAAAGCTTTTCAGAAAAAAACATTTTAGATACCTTATACAAAGGCTTACAAAAACTTTAAATTACTGAAATGTAATTTTGTCTTATTTCTGGTATTAATTAAAGTTTGAACTAAATTATAAAGAGCCTTACGTAACCATTATTATAATTACTATTTATACCTGTCTGGAAGTAAAGCTGGCAATAAACTAAAGTAAGTCTGAATTGTGCCTTAGTTTAATAATAAACAACGCGAATGCGAATTATCCATGACAGAAAGAAGCAATAAAGCTTTCGTAAGAATTATTATAAGGCCAAAGCTGAAATCGTTTCCCTTACCTATTCCTTAAACCTGACAAACCTGATCAGATTTTTTGCTGGGTTTATTTCAAACATTACATATGTATTTTTTGGTCTATGGTTCTGACCCAAAGCCTCCTCCATACAAAGCTAGGAACGAGAAAACTCATACAATTTGACAGGTAATCTTGGGCTTGAGAATAGTCCAAATTTACATTGCGCTAAAGGGAATTCGGACAAACTTTACACGAAAATATTTGTTCCCGGTCGATTTGCATGGCCAAAAGTTGAATATGTTAGGCACTAAATAGGCCAGTTAAAACAGACATTAACCTCGGAATAAATGGAATACTACCGTTCTTTCGTTTATCTGTTTTAGAGTATTACTGGCTATATAAATCCAGATTTGCAGCCCTGGAGCAATTTTTTCTCTTTTTTTTACATTTCCAACTTCTTCTTCTTCCTTGCCTCGTTCTTTATACCGCTCCACGGTTTCGCGTTGCTCGACCTGCGGTGTAGGCACATCGCCCGTTTTGGCGATAATTTCTCAGCATATTTCTACAGGCAGCTCTATCTTGGATCGAAATTAGTTCGATACCTTCCGGGGGTTTTGGAAGGCTCGACAGGTAGATGTTGAATAATGTAGGAGAGAGTACGCTACCTTGTGGAACTCCCTGCTTAATTTTCCTATTTTTTGAACAACTGCAACGAAACTCAGTATAGGATTGCCTCCTAGCTAGATAGTTGGCAATCCATCTAACCATTTGAGCAGGAACATGCATATTAAGGAGGTCTGCCAACAGCGCAGAATGGATAACCGTGTCGAAGGCTTTCGACAGGTCAAGTGCCACTAGGCTAGGACAGTTCTGTCACAGGGCGGTTTTTGGTTGAGGCCATTATGGATGTGATGGGTGATCTGATCCAGAGCTGTTGTAGTACTATGCATCTTCCTGAAGCCATGCTGGTGAGAAGCTAGCTCAGCATGTGATACCAGGATGGTGTGGCAGGCACCAGCGACGCGTGTAGACGAAATTCAATTGAGTGCGCAGAAGTCTGATGGGTCTAATTTGGTCGCGTACCTCTGGCATCATTTGCGAGAAGAGAGTGCCAGAGTTCGTGATGGGCGTTAAAGTCGCCAAGTAGGATCCTATGCTGTCCTGAGAGGAGTGGACCAATATCGAACTTATAACCAGATCCACAGCTGGATGCTGCAGAACATAGATGTTTATAAGTTCGATATTGGTATTGCCGGATTTAACGGCAATAGCTTGCATTTCCGCCGTGCCGTCGTTAAAACGAAGATCTAATACACTGTATTGCACGGTTCTGTGTATTAGGAATGCAAACCCTCCTCCTGGATTAGGACCCTGCCTGCCGACTCTATCGCGCCTCAAAAGTATGTAATCGCCGCGGATATTGCATTCGGGAGTTGAAGGTTGGAGCTTTGTCTCCTGAAATGCCGCTATCAGAATTCTGCGTGTACTCATGAAACGGACGATCTCGCTGGTCTTCTTTCGGATGCCATTGCAGTTAAACTGCAATATGGTGAGTGGGGTGTACACTGCTGTGGGGGGGTGCAGGTGTTAAACTTAAGCGAGTATGCCTTCTTGTATTGTTGACTATGGGTGGGGGTGGTGGAGAATTGGCTCTGGAGCTAGGGCCAGGAATGGCAGGAGATGGTGGTAAACCATTAGCTTGTGAGCTAGGGCCTGGGGAGGCTGGGGGCCGACCCGTATTCAGACACCCAGGAGCAACAAAAGACAACTTGTAATACTGACTCATTTTTTTTTTTAAGCCGGAGCAATAACAATGACACCATTCTCTACAGCAGGTACATCTCAAAGACCTGACATTGCCGAAGATACGTCGGTTGCATACACAACAGATGTAAATTTCAGGACCAGGATTAGTTTCGATGCCGGCGCGGATTAATAGAATTGAGAGCAACCGCGCTGAGATGAAATGCTCCCAATTTGACGAAAAAACACATAGAACACTTCCACACACATACACAGACATACACAACCCTCCTGCATCGAACCTTCATAGCTCCTGCCATGGAGGGGTTTTGTGGCAACTCTTGGCCGTTTCTCGTTGAAAAACGGGTGTGGTCCGCCCCGAAGAGGCTTGAAACTCCCGTATGGCAGCGAGGCTGCCATCGGAAATGGTTCCCAGTAGGACCACATAAAAGTATTGACATTAGTCGCTTATTTAATATACTACAATTCGAATATCTCCTCGCTGACAGCCATCGCGCACTTTATCTACAACCACTCGATGATGTTACCATGTACGGTAGTCTACCATGTACGTGTGCTGTCATAGACACTGTCAGGATTTTGCTTTGACAAAGGCTGCTTACTTTAGTCCCGAACGCCGAACAACGGTCAGCAGTACAGTCAGCCCGCGAGTCAGCAGTACGTAGTCGACTATGTCAGCATGACATGGTTTGCAGGGTGGTCAGACTAAACATGCACTAGATAACACCAATCGAAAACT
Organism: Microchrysa polita; assembly: GCA_949715475.1. Lineage (NCBI taxonomy): Eukaryota > Metazoa > Arthropoda > Insecta > Diptera > Stratiomyidae > Microchrysa > Microchrysa polita. The sequence goes on along the minus strand of OX454417.1, from coordinate 40,281,240 downwards.
ACACGAAATATATCGATACCTTAGATCACAATAGTGCTAAGTCCATTTCTCAACATTTTGACAAAACGTGAAAACCTTGTTCCCATATCAGAAAACCAGGTTTTTGTCAATATTGTCATCTTTTCAAGCAGGTTACACTGTCAAAAGGATAATTATATTAAAATCTGGCAAGCAATCGTTATAATTTTGGAGAAAAATTGAGGGATGTACGGACTTAGCACTATTGAGCGTTTCGTTTTATACCAACGGTGGATTTGACGGAAGAATATTTGTTCGTATTGTCCTTACGCTGATGGCAGAACAGAGAACCAAATTGACCATATTGCTGTTTCTAAGACATGGAGAAACGGCCTCTTAAACGTCAGGTCGAAGCGTGGGGCTGATGTTGGCAGCGACCACCATCCTGTTATCGCGAAATTTCGCTTACGAACGGCAGCGATTCAACGATCTCACAACACGCGAATCTTGCCACGATTTAATGTGCAAAAGCTAAAAAATTCCTCAACTAGACGTGCATATTCGACCGCCTTGCACGAAAAAGCTTGTGCAGCAACATCTCTTCAGAATCCTACAATTGAAGATAGATGGAATTTTGCAAAGGATTCTTTTATTTCATGTGGCGAAGCGACTGTGGGAAGATTGGATCGAGGTAGGAGACCATTTATCAGTGATGCTACTTGGTCTCTTATCTCAGCACGCAAAAGAGTTAAGGAACAGATTAACTCTGCTGCTGATGATTCAGCTAAAAACCAACTTCGTGCTGAATACCGTTCACTACAAAAAGGCGTGCAGAGAAGTGTGAGGCGTGATAAGCGTATTTACATCAACGCTTTAGCGAAGGAGGCAAATGATGCGGCTTACCGTGGTGAAAGCGGTACCCTATTTAAGATGATTAAACCACTAATTGGCAAATCGTTCACAACGGACCATCCTGTGAAAGATAAAGAAGGGTTACTGCTTGTTACTGAAGAACAGCAGCTTCAGAGATGGAAAGAGCACTTTTTTGAGGTCCTTAACAACCGTTTTGGGCCTGCAAGTGCATCTTCATCGGCAGAAGAAGACGTCCCTCCAGTAGCCAGTATTAATTCCAGACCACCATCTAAGACGGAATTAAAGCGGGTTATCGAATCTATGGACGCCGGTAAGGCCCCGGGGATAGATGGAATTCCGGTCGAACTATTTAAAGCGGATTCGAATGCTACAGCGGATATTCTGCTTCCCCTCATCAGAGAGTGTTGGGAAACCGAAACTCTTCCAGTAGAATGGAAAAATGGCGTAATTATTAAAATTCCCAAGAAGGGTAACCTTAAGGATTGTAATATTTGGCGCGGTATTTGCCTACTTCCAGCTGTATCCAAGCTGATGGCTAAAATTATTTTGAACCGGATCAAGGATGAAGTTGATCGCACTTTAAGCAATGAACAGGCTGGCTTTCGTGAGGGTTTTTCATGTAGCGACCATATTAACACCCTCCGAATTATTATTGAGCAATCCGCCGAATGGAGATCCCCATTACACCTCATGTTCATTGATTTCGAGAAGGAGTTCGATAGTGTTGATCGCGAGTATATTTGGAGAGCTCTTCGTAGGAGGGGCATACCAGATAAAATAATTTCCATCATCAAGGAATCTTATCAGGGAGCCCAATGTCACGTTTTGCACAAGGGTAAGCTTTCAGATCCTTTACCTGCAACACCTGGACTATGCTGACGATATTTGTCTGCTTTCAAATAAAAAGGAGGATGTAGCTCAAATGGCCGATGCTCTGCATTGCGAAAGTCGTAATGCCGGGCTCAAGATAAACGCTGCCAAGACCAAGTACTTGAGCTCCCATCCTGGGGGACAAAGCGGAATTTGTGTTTCGGGCCAGGCAGTCGAAAAAGTTGACGAATTCTGCTACCTCGGAAGCATAGTCACAGCAGATGGCGGCGCGGACGCTGATGTACAATCGCGTATCAATAAGGCTAGGGCAGCCTTCTTCACTTTGACTCCTTTCTGGCAATATAACAACATTTCCAGGCGCACCAAAATCCGAATCTTCAATTCTATTGTAATATCTGTGCTTCTTTATGGCTGTTCAACTTGGAAGGTGACCAACGAGATAACTACTAAGCTGCAAACTTTCGTAAACCAGTGCCTACGGCCGGCGCATCCAACAAATCCGCTGGCCGGAGATTATTTCCAATGATGATCTCCTGAGTATCACAGGCCTGGATTGGATAGGCACTTCTGTCAAAAGGCGAAAGTGGCAATGGATAGGTCATACTCTCCGAAGAGGGCCAACAAATATTGCAAAGCAGGCCCTAGATTGGAACCCTCAGGGAGCCAATGCTAGACGCCGTGTTGGACGACCAAGAAACACGTGGAGAAGATCGGTTAATAGCGAGGCTGCTTCATTAAACAAACAGTGGTCAGACCTAAAGACGATGGCACAGAATAGAACGAGGTGGAAAGTAGGCGTAGTTGATGCCCTATGCCCCACAAGAGGTTAACAGGAACCAGAGAGAGATTGTCCTTACAATTGGATATAGGATATATATTTTTAATACAAGCTGTGCTGTGCTTCGACCAGTTCGTATTCATGAAGCAAATATGTCTCATCAGTTTATGAAAATGGGTAATGACCGCGAGATGTCCAGAAGATGATCTGGTGAATACTATACTGTTATTGAACAGGAAACACATTTGTAGTATGATGGGGGTTACAACAGGTTCGCCAGGAGACTCAGATAAAGAAGGGGTTTTGCACCTACTCTGCCATTGCTCGTACTTTTATGTCATGGATGATCTTAAGTCGTCATTCCATTAGTGGAAGCCAATGCCACAAGCCACGCCAAGCAAAACGTTGCTTCTTTGTCATCAGCGACAAAATTTGAAATTCGTTCTTCAATATAAGACAATTTTTCTTTTTGTTAAATGCAAGTCGCACAGAGCCATTGCCCGTTGGATGTTGGAATGTTGTTTTCATGTTGAATCGAATAGCAGGGAGAGGCATAGGACGACCTGCTAATTGTCAGGATGACATCGTTTCAAACCACCTATCTCTGGTCTATTTGGGCTGGGAGTAACCTCGGTGGCCCTTTAGCTACTCTGGCAATCGTATTGTAATATGAAAATTAAAAGACGGATACAACTCCTTTTAGTTCACCAGAAGGTACATAGATCCCATAAATCAATCGCAAACGACTTCCCCTTTTTTTCAATTCATTGGATGTAGCTGCGATTCCAATATTATCTACTCTTTGCTGGTTAAATACAAACTCAAGACACTCATTAGGATTAAGCACGTATATCAATAGTTATACATTTGTTTTTTTTTTTTAATTTGGCAGATATCTTCCAAATTTGTCCTTTTTTTCTGGCCATTTTATACTCTTCAAAGGCGTCGCGTTTTTTGTTTTTTTTTTTTTTTGCTATATGCATGTCCCCCATTCAGCTTATTATATCAGCGGTTTTGGTTACAACAACTGATATCGGTAACATTTAGGTCAGCTTCAATTTATTCTCGAAATATGTCGATTTATAGAATATAATGAATAAATAACTGCCATTCGAATCCAGTCCCCAAAATCTAAAGAGTTTAGATACACAGCACGCTATGCAGAGGATTTTATCCCCATAATTGGGTATGTGTTTAACATCTAAAGGAGACCATTTTCCGCCACATTGATCGTGAATTGGAAATCTGTCATAAACCAAGACCCTGTGCTTCGAAGGCCAGCATTATATTCGGTGCACCAACAATTGTTAAACTCTGTTAAAATCCAATTTGCCTATATTTAGTACGATCGTGGCTTTCTGGTTTGCTCTAACTACAAGTTCATTGCTTGGTTTTGCTAATACCCGAGTGACCTGCATTTCAGCCAGCACGATAAAGAGCTTCCAAATATTTTATATGGACACAGTAAGAAATTCTGGGCCTAAAACAATTTTTACTTTTTCGGAGTTTGGTTTTATTCAAACTGCAGGCCTTTTAAAAATTATGTCTTTCGGAACTGATTGAAATATGGCTCTTTGTCGCAAATGATGAACGCTTTGAACATGGGAATGCCTGATTTCAAGCAAAATTGTAGATTATAGAAAGGGATGGTCTTCTACAAAATGCAATGTAAGCTGGCATGGGTACAAACCCCAATACATGTGAAGGAGGTTTCCTTTTGTGGAGAAAATAGACAATCCAAATTAAACAATTTGATTTAATGGCTTTGACCACCAGTCGTCATTTGACCCTTTGTACCGGAGGTAGATGATCCTTGAGTCGGCTTTTACCCATTTCAAAACCATTCAAAGAAAAAATATGCCATACCAAGTACTTTACAAAAAAAAATCATTCCATCTAGCATTATGGTGCGATCCAGCAGACAAATCCATCTTATTCGAATCAGGAAGCGACCCTGGCCATTTCTTTGTATGTCTCTTAATGGTATTCATTTGTTTTATGACAGTTATTACCACACATTTAACTGCCTAATTGTTCCAAGTATGGGCTTAGCGCAAAATAGCACTATAACTGGACTTAGCACTTTTGAGCAAAATTTGTTCGATCAACCTAGGACCTAGCACTTCTTGTAAATGTTAATTATCTTGAATTTAGATGTGCAAATTTTGTTTCAAGATTAACTAGTCGATAGGAAACTTAACAAGGAACAATATGGATGCAAAAATCTCAAAATCGAAAAAAATGGACTTACCACTTTTGTTCTTTAAGGTATCGATATTTCACCATTTGCCACAAATATCGAATGTCATCAAATTGAACAACACATTATGTTCAATGCTGACATAAACGATGCAAAATCCTTTGTTGTAGAGAAGCTTGTTGGTAAAGGCTGTGATTTGGCTTTGAAATCGTTTGTATCTTTCAAAGTCTCGACTTTTGATAATGAAATCTGCTCAAAAATTTTAAATCACCAATTGTGGGCACCAAACCAAGAAGCAAGAATTTACAAACGTCTTCCGCCAAAACGTTCTACTCACTCATATGACAAACGATTTCAATATGATAGCAAGCAGAGGAATGCATATTCTTCGAATGAAAATTATGTATTCAAACAACAGGTTCAATCAAACCCCATGCTACCAAGAATGACAGCAAAAAGTGGAACAGCACGTCGATATAATTATCACAGCCGAAATAAAAACGTGCGATTTAATCATGACAGACTCTATAATGATAGTAACATTACCAGCGATAGAGATCTCTACTCATATTGGCCATCATACGCGAATCCGGACCGAAATGCAAGACCAATGAATCAATACGAATTACCGCAAATGCAAAATTTTTCAATACGCCAAACACAAAATCGAAAACCACAAATTACTACCGACGAACCTAAGCATATCACTTCCCGCAACTACACTTACGGTCAAAAGTATCGACTCAACCTAATAGCGCGTGTATTTGTACGTGTTTTTTTGGAAAGTATGATAGTTATTCATAAAAGTCGTATGTCGTTTAAAAGTTCGAAACCTTAGCTACCTGTTGGTACCCTTTTTATCAACATTTGCTTTTGCTTGCTTTTTAAATTATTGCCACTTGTAACAAAAAACCCAGAAAAATTGAAGTTTCAGGTAAAGGTCAGGTCAGGTAAACTACCCCTATAAAAGCGCCCGTAATCGGTTTCTCGTTATCAGTTGCATCAGGAAGTTAGGTAACTTACCTCTGAAGTAATTTCAATCACTGTTTTCTCATCAATGGATACGACGCCAGATCAGGCGGCACAAGTTGTAGCCCTATTGTCGGAGAATCATAGTCAGCGAACCGTCGCTCGCCGTCTTGGAATGAGTCAGTCTGCTGTCTCGAGAGTTAGCAGGAGATTTCGAGAGACTGGTAGCTTTAATTCGAGACCAAGAACGGGCCGCCCTCGATCCACTTCAGAGAGAGACGACCGTTTCATTGTAACAAGTACGTTACGAAATCGTTTCCTCACGGGTGTTGCTGCGCAGCGGAACCTGAGGCGTGTTCGCGGAGTAGCTGTCAGTGACCGCACGGTAAGGAGACGATTAAGGGAAGCGAATATCACTCCAAGACGGCCTGCCAGGGGCCCCAAATTGACTGCACGACACCGACAAGCGCGCCTCTTATTTGCTCGTAATCATCTTACTTGGAGCCATACGGAATGGAGCTCAGTATTGTTCACTGACGAGTCGAGAATGTGTCTGCATGGCAGTGACAGAGGATGTCGAGTCTACAGGCGTCCAACTGAGCGATTTGCGCAGTGCTGTTTCACTGAAACGGTTGCATACGGCGGCGGTTCCTGTATGATGTGGGCTGGCATTTCATTGGAGGGAAAAACGGATCTCGTATTCGTGCCCGCAGCAGGGCTGACAGCTGAGCGATACGTTACCGATGTTCTCCGTGTCCACGTTGTGCCCTATGCAGCATTTATTGGCGAGAACTTTACTTTGATGCACGACAATGCCCGGTGTCATGCGTCGCGCCTCACTCGGCAGTTCTTGAATGAAGCCAATATGTCGTCACTTAACTGGCCACTTATGGGACGAACTCAAGAGAAGAGTCCGAGCCAGAAATCCAGTCCCTTCGTCCACTGAAGAATTGAAGGCAGCCCTATTAGAGGAGTGGAACGGTATTCCTCAAGATACCATCAGCAACTTGATCAAATCAATGCAGAATCGACTGGAAGCTGTCATTAGAGCAAGAGGAGGAAATACCAAATACTAAAATAATAAATACTTAACTTATTTTCCAACAGTTTTTGTTTTATTTGCAAAAAACCTAACCAAAATCCATTTTCATATTTGCTCATTTTCGCTACGTTTTCGTTCAAAGAGCATCAATTTTAAAAGTGCTCACCAAATATTGGTTAAAATGGTACCAACGTAAAGCTGAGGCCTTAAGCTTTTCAATGACATACGATTTTTATGGATAACTGCTATACTTTTCGAAAAACACGTACAAATACACGCGCTTTTAGGTTGAGTCGATACTTTTGACCGTAAGTGTAGTTCATCTAATAGCATACTGAGCATGAAAGAAACTAAAAGTACAAAAACTTCTCAATTCTATTTTTGCTCATAACGTAGATGCTCTACTTACGAAATTGAATAACGTTTTGAGTGAAAGTGGTGCTGCCGATTTTGATGTTTACACTCTTACAGAGACTAGGCTTAACGACTCTGTTGGTTTATTGCAAATTATCAATGTGCCAAATGATAACGGCCATATTTTAGATCTCTTTTGGACAAACGAACCTAATCTATGCTTCTGCCGAAAATGTCCAAACAATACAGGGTGTCCGGAAACTGCCGCATAAACGCACCGGATTATGATTCCTCAGTTGATTTCCAGCAAAAAAGTTGTACGAAACATACCCCCTCAGCTTAACCCTTTAGCAGTCACAGGCATTTAAAGATTTTTGAAAAAAATCATTTTCTTGCACGACTTAAAGCCTAATATCTCCAAAGCTAGACCAGCTAGAATAGTGAAATAAAATGATTATTACAGCCAACAAATTTACCTGTAAAATAAAACTAACCACACTAAAATCGGATAAGAGGTTTGGTTTTTACAGAGCTTCAAAGTCAAATTTGCGTGATTTGACCCAAAAACAATCTTTTTTTTCCATCTCAATTTTCTCCAACTTCTGCCAAGGTGAGGTGCTTGTACGATTCTTTTAAAAATTGGCGCATAGTCTTACGATCATATCTTTCTTACATCATTTTGATCTAGCTCCATTACTTCTAACAGTTTTTATACGTTAAGTGTAGAAAACTAGGGTTAATTTTAGCTCGAATTCAATACAATTCAATTCACACTGCCCCTAAAGATCTGCAATTGGTCAAATCTATTCAAAGTATGTTGAAATCGAGCCAAAATTAACCCTAGTTTTCTGCACTTAAGGTACTAAAACTGTTAGAAATAATGGAGCTAGAATAAAATGATGATGCGGGACTTTGGGGCTGGTTCTAACAAATTTTAAACAAAACTTCTTAGCTACCCAACCTTTTGCGTTAGAGACATGACTTTCTGCCATATAATTCGTAATTAATAGGACTTTAAATAGAAATTATCAAAATTATTGTAAACGTATTATATTCAGAATAATAAGGTTTTTTCCTAACAAACTCACAAGTTAAAACTTACCCCAGCCTGGGGTTGGTTCTAACAGCCCTGGGGTAAGTTTTAACAGGAAGGGTAATCGTCGAATTTGAACTTTTTGCAAATAATTAAACACCAGTTAATCTACAAAATCAATCTGTATTTTTTTCAGTCTCATATTAATTAAATACAACGATCAGTATCATCATATTCAGTACTGAGACCCGTATTTATGAACATTCCTTAACTCAAGGAGACCTTGAGTCAAGGATGCCGAAATTCAATAAATTGAACGTCATTTCCCATACTTTTTCATAGAAATCATTTATATTCAGGAGTCAATGCATCCTTGATTTAAGGCGAAACTCAAGGAGACCTTAAGTTTTCAATAGACTTGAACTATTATATTTCAAGGAAGGTGGGTAGCTACCTTGACTTCAAGTGAGGTTGACTATAGAAAATTTTAGGGTCTCCTTGAGTTTCCTCTTAAATCGAGGATGCATTGACTCGTGAATATAAGTGATTTCTATGAAAAAGTATGGTAAATGACATTTAATTTATTGAATTTCGGCATTTCGGCAACTCAAGGAGACCTTGAGTTAAGGAATGTTCATAAATACGGGCCTTAGTGATATTTTAATGCTAAAGATAATTAAATAACAAAACTTTAGCCTTTAAAGCAGTTTTCTTAAACTCAATAAATCAAATAAACATCTTCTTTGAAAAAAATCACAGGTAATTAAAAAAAAAATGGAACTCCAGCCTTAATATCCTAACACAGGAACTTAACTGGCGATTGGGGTAAGTGTTAACATGTTAGAACTTACCCCGTGTGTTCTGTTAAAACTAACCCCAAGGCCCAATTTTTTAGAAATCGCATTGCACTATAATAAGTACGTAATTTAGCAGCAAGAAATTAGAGTGCATCTATAGCTGAATAAACACTTTTTATATAAATTAAAGTTTCACATCTTTGAAATTTATATTAAGATTGCAAATCAAGAAAATAAAAACACAAAAAGATCGTTTACCTGTTCATATGGGCACACCACACACAACTCGTTACTGCGACGGCGCAGACTAAATTGACGAGTCTCGACACGTTTAGCATTGTGTACAAACAGGGCATTCATGATTTGTTTGTCTCTCAGCCTGATAGTTTAGCGTCTATCAGCCTGTTAATACCTGCCCCTGTTAGAACCAGCCCCGGTCTCCCCTACTGTGTCTGAATTCCTCATCTTGCTAAAACCCAAACCACCACCAATATGTCATTTCAATTCTAGAAGTATCAATGCAAATGCAACCAACTGAAGGATTTGAATTGATGCGAAAAGTGAGTAGAAGTTATCGAAAATGACTCCAAAAAAATTTGTGATGAAAATGGTGCTTTTTGGCTTGAAATTTCTCACAGGTGTGCTCTTACTGAGTGCTTATGTGATTCCTTATCTCATTTCATATGAATTTCTTCGGGAGTTCAATATTTATTGAGTGCGCTCCTGTGATTCAAGATTGATTGATTGGCTAATCAACATTTTTAGACTGCATCTTCCGGAAATCAAATTGAGACATATCGCACAGCATACCTTCAGTTCAGAATTAATTAGGGATCATGCTAGCAGTTTTCATTGGAATCGTTTATTCTGGTGGAAAGAAGAGCATTTAAATTGTATATTGCAAAATTAGCGCATAGTTCGTCAAAGACTTTCTTTTTTTTAAGCAGAATTTAATTAGCACATTACTGAAAAAATTGTCCCTGCTTGTTAGAAGTAATATTTAGGCAAACTCTCACTAAAGTTTCTAAATGCAACACCTCGTATCAACTGAGGGCTCGTCAAGTCGCGAGGACTTAGCATCTTTAAAACACAACTTCCAAAAGAGAATTAATTTAACAGTTATTCAAATAAAAACATCTTTAACGCATTTTTATTTAATTAATGTGCTTCTTTACCTAAACAAACATATTCCGCCATCTCTAAAGAAAAAAAAATTTGGGTGTCAATTGGTTTCCTCCCTTCTAACATTTTATTTCGCCCCCTTCTTATTACATCTGTTAGTTTCTTTTGTTTCCTTTCCACTAAATCAAAGGTTGATATTAAATTATTCCTTTCGGCTTTTTGCACCTTTCCTTCTATTCGAGTGCTAGCCCAAAAGCCGCCCCTAAAATTTGGCGCCCCGGGCGACCGCCCGGCTTGCCCCCCCCCTTAGAGCGGGCGCTGCGGTCAAGGCAATACAACAACAACATAACTCAACCCCCTGACTGGTTGATGAGACTGCACTTGCCCTTCAACTATATTAGCGTGAGCTATCTCGAAAATCATTAATTAATAAATTTCTATTAAATATGTCAGCACACTCATTTACTTAGTTTTTCGTGCACTAAAATGTGCGCACGCCACCTACACTGTTCATACTAACCCAGAAACCATCATACATCCAGGTTGACGGTTGCCTCTGACCACTCTGTGCACTGATTGGGGAAGAAATTCCAATTACCCTTTAGGCAACTTTGTCGTGAGTTCGGCAACACCTCAACCGTGTCGCTCCGCCAAAGGATTGCGGATATATCAACGGATTTCCGAAGTAGTACGAAGCTGACAGTTGACAGTTCGAAAAGCAAAAACGGAAAAATATTCGCGCTTAAATCTTGAATCGATTTTAATCCTAAAAACTAATAAATCGTCAAAAATAGTTTGTTCTTCCATTCACTAAGCGCTTCGCGTTGTGCAGAATATAAAGTGCCATCAAGAAATCAACGCAGGCTCCTTCAAAATTTGTCATTGAAATCGAAGGTAAATGTCAAAGAGAAATTTAGCACAAACATCTCCGGACAACTTTTCTGCAAGTAAGAAACATTCCATAATGACACCGGCAGATAAATTAGAAATAGCGCGGATGATGTCCGAAATACTAGACGACAAACTCAAAGATTTCGCTAAAAAAAGCGACATAGAACAAGTTTTCACGCGAATCTCACACCTAGAAAAGCGAAATGAGTAACTGGTAAATGATATCCAACAAATCCAGGTAATATGCAAAAACCAAGCGAAAGAGATAGAAAAACTTGAAAAAGATGCAATGTCAACCAATTTAATTGTAAAACTTCCTCTTATCATGACAAACATAAAGGAATCAATTAATGAACTGTGCACAAAAACACTCAAATGCTGCGACTCCGATATCAGGGACAGTCAAATCCAGCAACTCTCGGGTCCCATGGGGAAAACAAACAACTTTCGGGTCACCTTGCAAGGCAGACAGCAGGTTATCACGGCACTGCAATATGGGAAATCATTACGAAATACGGGCATTATAATTCAAATAGATTTACCATTTTATGTACGACAAAAACGAAACTCCTTATTGAAATTGAGAAAGCAGATCATGAGAAGTTGTCCGAATGCCAAAGCTATTGTTAAAGATGATTTAATGATAGTAAGTAACAAAAAATTCACATGGAACTTGGAGCGCAACTCACTCGAATTTAATGGTCAAGATGGCTTCCCGAACTTAACACTCTTTTGGGGATTGATTTCACAACAGAAGCACTAAGTGCCAATGTGAACAACATCCAGCTGATCGCCCGTAGTGAAATTACTGAAGCAAACAATTCCAATATGGCGCCACCCAGACAGCTGATCGCTCAAAGTGACATATCACCAATATCGCCTAATACCAACGCCATCTAGATACATCAAGGCCGCAACTCAGCTGGATAATGACGCCATGGATCCGTATTCAATTTATTGACGGCTGCAAAAAAAAACAGAAACAAACATAAGCACGTCATCAACAGCAAGAACAAGGCAGTGAGACTAAACATTGCAAAATGGCACACATTTGACAGATCATGGTAGTAGCAGACGGGCGAGTGTACTTTTTTTCGCGAGTTTCGTTAGAAAATGTGTTGTTTGAACGGCAAACAATTAATTAAAAAGATAGTGGTTATGTGGGTTATTGACAGTGTGCAGAAGTTTTTATACTCAAAATGTAGTGCATGGAGAATGTGTCATAGAGTGAAAGATTTCCCCATTTAGGGATACCAATCAGTTTATTTGTGATCGCGAATAGATAGTACGGATATTGTAGGAAAAAAAAACGAGTAAGTACGTAAAACGTTTCGACGGCGGTGCTGCCATCGTACAACCGCACAGATAAATAAAAAGTAACAAGCCACTGGCTAAATGCCATATGGCCACCATGACGTCACTACTTGAGATGATGACGACAATGTAAACTGCGAATTTGACGTCTATGATTCTACATTGCGGCCTTAATATATAGACGGCGTTGCTAATACGGCTGTGTGAAGTTAGCCAGTCATTTTTTTGAAATTAGGTCCTTTTGCTCGGTGAACCGTTTGTTCTACAGCGGCAACGTTTGTTCCTGATTGTTCGCCAATTAATATCGTTTGTTCTTCTCTAATTATTTAATTATAGCAACTTTAAAATTGTGAGTGTGAACTTAGCCAGTCATTTTTAAATATGGGTCGGAAAGGTATAGGTTTGGTATCAATCTAAAGCCAGACGTTTGTTCATTTTGTAGGGCGTTTGTTCATCCTGGAAACGGAAGGATACAGGAATTATTAAGGAAAAAGGGATTTAGTGGCAAGGGAGGCCGCTAAAGTAATCGTCTATAAGAGGGCAGGATGCTAGCACTTTGAAAACACGATATTAATGAAAACACGGAGCTAAAATTTTACGTCTGATCTATTTAACAATGGCGACTCGATTGTGAAATTCATACATTGTATTTGACATTTGAATTTGCTGGTAGCAGCGCCAGTCGGTTAGGTGGTGGTCAATGGTCGTACTATGAACTCCTACAATACTCCCTCCTGAGTGATGACGTCGCGTTGAGAGGATCCAACTCCAAAATGATGATACTCCGATATATCCAAACTAACAAGCGAAATGGACACGTTTCTTCGGTGGGTATGTTCGAAGGATATGCGGCGGTCGGGGATTAATCGGTTGTTGGATGACGATTGGCGGCTTAGCAACATTTGGTTGCCTAACTATAACTGGCGGTGATTGCTCCGAGAATGTCTCAACGGGTGTAGTAGGGATGGTTTCCGTTGAACGTTGTGATGACTGCGATGGCGGTGCGATGATGGGCTGGCTTGCCTGAACAACAGGCAAGGCTAAGTCCACGGGTGGTGTACGCAGGTTGACTTGAAGTGTAGTTCGCTGAGCTGATCGTACCGTAGTCGGAATACTATCGTCTACCGAGATAAAAGCGGGTTTTAGTCTTTCAATTGAAATATTTACCTGCTTTCCGTGAATTTCAACTGTGTAAACGGCGGCTGACAATCTCTTGACTACTCGATGGGGTCCGGTGTACGGCTGAGTAAGAGATTTTTTGACTGCATCCACTCGAACAAAGACGTGCGAGCAAGAACTGAGATCCTTGTGCACGAAGGAAGTCCTTTTGTTACGATGAACGATTGGCTGTGGTCGCAGTTCTCGCATGTGCATGTGTATACAAGAAGTCGTGATGATCGATGTATCGGTTGTCGTCGATGAACCATTCACCAGGCAGGCAAAGAGTTGTACCGAACACTAACTCGGCGGGAGAAGCATTCGGGTCTTCCTTCACGCTGTTGCGTAGGCCAAGCAACACAGTGGGAAGAAGCTCGATCCAGTTGACATTGTCCTCGTGACACATGATTGAGGCTTTGAGTGAGCGATGCCATCGCTCGATAGCCCCGTTTGCGGCTGGATGATAAGGCGTGGTTCGGGTACGCTGACAACCGGTTAAACGTACGAGCGATTTGAACAAAGCTGACTCAAATTGAGTGCCTTGATCAGTGGTGATGATGCATGGTGCACCATATCGCGAAATCCAGGTGTTGTGAAACGCTTCGGCAACGGAATCAGCGGATTGATCGAACATATTTCGGGCCATCTTGAAAATCGGTCCATCATGGTTAGACAGTAGCGATAGCCTCGAGATGGTGTAAGAGGTCCGATGATGTCGATGTGAACCTGTTGAAACCTTTTATCTGGCATCGGAAAATGTTGAAACTGGTTCTTGGTGTGCTTGCCAATTTTCGATCGCTGACATTGGATGCATGTACGAGTCCAGTTGGCGACATCCTTTCTCATTGAAGGCCATACAAACTTTTTCTTCAAAGCTCGTAACAATGGCTCGGTTTCCGGGGTGAGAAGCACGATGGTAAACGTCGAAAACTCGTTTACGTAAGGATGCTGGTACGAATGGTCGGATGACAGCTGTCGAATTATCACAATAAAGCATTTGCGGTTTCCCAACGTTAACAGGTTGTACTACGATGGAAGTTGAGTTCGATTTGATAAGCGTTTGGAGCTCAGGATCTGTGGCTTGTTCAGTTAACAAGTCGTCAGTGTCGACATTCGCTGGCAAAGATATGGCATCAATGCGAGAAAGCGAGTCGGCTATGTTGTTACATTCGCGACTGATGTGAACTATATTCACGCAGAACTCCGAAATAAAATTGAGTTGACGAAGCTGGCGAGGTGATGCTTTGTCTGACTTTTTGGTGAACGCATAAGTCAGCGGCTTATGGTCGGTTTTTACGGTGAACTCGATACCTTCTACAAAGTGCCGGAAGTGACGAATGCTGTCATAAATAGCGAGCAATTCGCGGTCGTACGCGCTGTATTTTTGTTCTGTTGCTGTTAATTTCCGTTGGAAATAGGCGATTGGTAACCAACGATCGCCTTGACGCTGTTCTAAGACAGAACCGATGGCAAAGTTCGAAGCGTCGGTGACGATGGCGAGAGGCCTATCTGGCAGATAGTGTACAAGAAGCGTAGACTTTGCAAGACTGTCTGCAATCCTCGAATGCCTTTGAGAGTCTTGGATTCCAATCAATCGGCGTTTTATCTCCCTTCTTCGTGCGGCCCAAATATTCGTGTAGTGGGGCCTGGGTGTTCGCGGCGTTGGGGATGAATCGGCGATAGTAGTTTAACATCCCCAAAAATCGTCGAAGGTCCTTGGATGTTTTAGGACGGGTGAAATTTTTGATCGCTTCGATGCGCGCAGGAGGTGGTGAAATACCGTGTCGGTCGATAAGATGTCCCAAGTATTCGACTTGTTCTACTCCAAAGGAACATTTTGCTACGTTAATGACAACACCGAACTTTTCAAGTCTCTCGAAAACGAGACGAAGGTGTTCTATGTTTTGTTCAGGCGACTCTGACGAGACTGAAACGTCCTCAATGTAGCAAAATGGCGAAATCGAGTCCAGACAGCACTGAGTTCATGAAGCGTTGGAAAGATTGAGCGGCATTGCGTAAGCCAAACGTCATGACATTGAATTCAAATAACCCAAATGGGGTTATTACCGCTGTCTTTGGGATATCTGACTCGTTCACTGGTATTTGGTGATACGCCTTGAGCAGGTCAATTTTAGAGAAAACTTGTTTGCCTGCGAGACCGGTTACAACATCTTGTATGTGCGGCATCGGATACCTGTCTAGTATGGTTACCGCGTTCAATCGCCGAAAATCACCGCAAGGACGCCAGGATCCGTCCTTTTTGGGCACGAGATGTAAGGGACTCGCCCACGGGCTATTAGAAGGTCGACAGTAACCCTTTTGTAGCAGATAATCAAACTCGCGTTTTGCTATAGCCAATTTGTCGGGTGCAAGTCGACGTGCACGCTCCGCGACAGGCGGGCCTTTTGTCTCAATACAGTGTTTCGCTGCATGTTTTTCGACCGATTTCTGTATTGGCGGGTTGGTCAAGGCTGGGAAAGTTTCAAGTAAGGCACGGTATGCGCAATTATTTACTGTACTAACGCAGGTATAATCAGTGTCGATTTTGTGGCCTTTGCTACTTAAGTGTGTGACGGGGTCTATTATTCGAGAATTTTTAATGTCAACCATTAAGCCGTGGTTGCGCAAAAAGTCTGCACCAATGATTGGTTTCGACACATCCGCGATGCAAAATTTCCATTTAAATTCGCGTCTCAACCCGAGATTAACATTTAAGACTCTGTGACCATACGTGGTGATGGGGGTGCCATTGGCAGCAAATAATTGGTATTCAGATGGTTTAGGTTTTCGAAAAGTCGGTGGAATCACTGACACATCGGCGCCTGTGTCAATGAGAAAACGTAGGCCGGAGGTGGTATCAAAAACGAAAAGGCGGTGTTTGACTGCATCGTTGTCATCCGCCTGCAACAACGACGCGGCTAGTTTTCCGAATTTACAGTCGCCGTGGACCATGTGCACGGCGGTCGGCAATGTCGAGCGTCCTTGCCGATTTTTTTATGATAATAACACACGTCACCACGGTGCGCGGACCGATTGTGTTGATTATTGCGCGAGAGCGACGTCGATTGTTACTGACGTTTCGCGAGCGGTTTACGTAAAAATTGTCTAATCGCGATCGAATATCGTGCAACTCATTTTTTAACATGTCTATCTGGCTAGGCGCTGCACGCGCTGCACAAATTTCAGGCACACCCGGATCGCGCACGTCTACGATTTTGTCGGCCATTTCCGCTAACCGTTCTATATCCGACGTTTCGGATATTGCCAATATGGCCTGCACTCGCGACGGTAACCGTTGCATCCACAGTGATTTTAGGAAATTATCACTCACCTTCGTGCGAACACGCACCTTCATGTTTCGCAAAAGCTGCGACGGCTTCTGGTCGCCTAAGTCAAGCTCCGTCAAAAGCTCTCGGATTTCGGTTTCCTCCGAACGCGCATATGCGCTAATGATGCGGGTCTTTAATGCGTTGTATTTTCCTTCGTCCGGCGGCTTCTCGACGATGTCTGCAACCTGTCCTAACACGTCATGGTCCAACTCACACAACACCCTGTCGAATTTCATGGTGTCGCTGGCTATGCGATGTGTTCGGAAGTGAGCCTCCACCCTCGCGAACCAAAGTGCGGGTCGCAATTTCCAGAATGTCGGTAATTTTGTCAAGACGATGCCATTAATATCGCCAACCGCAGTATCTTGCTGTGGAACGGTCGGTTGTTCGTCGATCGCATCGGAAAATTTTTCGTCCGTGGCCATTGTTGCTGCGCAATATGGCGTCGCGTGGTGTGAAAAATGGAATTTTTGCAGTCACACGACGGAAAACACGCAAATCGAAATTGCACTTTAAGCGAAGTTCAATTGTTCGACGGGGTCACCAGTTTTAGTGGCAAGGGATGCCGCTAAAGTAATCGTCTATAAGAGGGCAGGATGCAAGCACTTTGAAAACACGATATTAATGAAAACACGGAGCTAAAATTTTACGTCTGATCTATTTAACAATGGCGACTCGATTGTGAAATTCATACATTGTATTTGACATTTGAATTTGCTGGTAGCAGCGCCAGTCGGTTAGGTGGTGGTCAATGGTCGTACTATGAACTCCTACAGGGATTAGTTGTGACGCCATCTACACTCGACTATCGAAAACTAGACACAAATGTGTAGGAGTTCATAGTACGACCATTGACCACACCTAACCGATTGGCGCTGCTACCATCAAATTCAAAATGTCAAATACACTGTATGAATTTCACAATCGATTCGCCATTGTTAAATACATCAGACGTAAAATTTTAGCTCTGTGTTTTAATTAATATCGTGGTTTTCAAGTGCTAGCATCCTGCCCTCTTATTGACAATTACTTTAGCGGCATCCATTGCCACTCAAAATGTCAAATCATTTTCGCTAGTCGAGTGTAGATGGCGTCACAACTAATCCCTTTTTCCTTAATAATTCCTGTATCCTTCCGTTTCCAGGATGAACAAACGCCCTACGCCCTACGCCCTACTGGCTAACTTCACACAGCCGCCTACGGCGACAGCCGTAGGCGGCTGTGTGAAGTCGAATAATCTGTGAAGTCGAGTGTAGATGGCGTGACAACTGATCCCTTTTTCCTTAATAATTCCTGCATCCTTCCGTTTCCAGGATGAACAAACGCACTACAAAATGAACAAACGTCTGGCTTTCGATTGATACCAAACCTATACCTTTCCGACCCATATTTAAAAATGACTGGCTAAGTTCACACTCACAATTTTAAAGTTGCTATAATTAAATAATTAGAGAAGAACAAACGATATTAATTGGCGAACAATCAAGAACAAACGTAGATGCTGTAGAACAAACGGTTCACCGAGCAAAAGGACCTAATTTCAAAAAAATGACTGGCTAACTTCACACAGCCGCCTAATACAAACAATTTGAGTATGGCCAACGCCATCTAGATACATCAAGGCCGCAACTCAGCTGTATAATGACGCCATGGATCCGTATTCAATTTACTGACGGCTGCAAAAAAAAAAACAGAAACAAACATAAGCACGTCATCAACAGCAAGAACAAGGCAGTGAGACTAAACATTGAAAATGGCACACATTTGACAGATCATGGTAAGCAGACGGGCGAGTGTACTTTTTTCGCGAGTTTCGTTTAGAAAATGTGTTGTTTGAACGGCAAACAATTAATTAAAAAGATAGTGGCAGGTTATGTAGGTTATTGACAGTGTGCAGAAGTTTTTATACTCAAAATGTAGTGCATGGAAAATGTGTCATAGAGTGAAAGATTTCCCCATTTAGGGATACCAATAAGTTTATTTGTGATCGCGAATAGATAGTACGGATATTGTAGGAAAAAACGAGTAAGTACGTAAAACGTTTCGATGGCGGTGCTGCCATCGTACAACCGCACAGATAAAAAAAAGTAACAAGCCACTGGCTAAATGCCATATGGCCACCATGACGTCACTACTTGGGATGATGACGACAATGTTAACTGCTAACTTGACGTCTAAAATTCTACATTGCGGCCTTAATATCTAGACGGCGGTGGTATGGCACCATCAAGTGGAAGATAGGAAAGGGTTGCCGTCTGCGTTAGTGAATTAAACGAATTAAAAATTTTAGCATATAATGTTGCCGGTTTGAGAAATAAAAATATATTTAATGATTTTTACGAATATATAAATACGTTTGATATAATTTTACTATATGAAACATTTATAATGAATAATTTTGAATTATACGAGAAAAAACTAAAAAATGTTGCCCTGAAATGGATATCGGCTACAAGAAGGAGTGACAGAGGAAGACCGAGTGGAGGTTGCTTACTAGGATACTGTTGCGAACCACGGCTAAGTATCGAGCCGCCGTCACTGCAACAAGAAAAATATAACCAGAGCGCTACTGACCCGGTGGCATTATGACCCGGCGGGGCCAGCGACTGTCGTGAGTTGTTTGGGTCAGAACGCTCTGATCCTTGCATAGCCACCATTTTTTTTTTAATAATAAAGGAAAAGCTAAATAAATAGGGAAGGAAGGAGGAAGGAAGTGCCCATCCTTCGGGACACGGAAGAGTTTCAATTCGAATGTAAAAAAAAATAATTTAAATTCATTATAATATTTAATAAATTAATTAGAAGAAAATATAAACACAAGCTTGAATTAGGGGATCGAAAAAAAAGAATTCAAAAAAAAGAATTGATAAGAAAGCATTCCAAATAGAAAAAAAAACAAATTGAAGAATCATAGAAATTAAACAAATGAACAAAAGGTTTGAAACTAATGAGATGAGAAAATCACATTCTTCCTTACTCCGTCGGTCAAGCTCGAACGATTCCACTCGATGGCATAAACCGCAACCAATCTTACGATCGAAGTAACAGATAAATTGTTTTTTTTTTTTTTTTTTTAACACAGGATGGTGTGCGCATAACAAAAAATCACAGTGTGTTTGTGATGTTATAAAGTTTTTTTATTTCACGTTTGATATTGTTCACCTCGTGCAATAGTTAAATAACGGCAATTTCAAACTTGCAAATTGTTTTGTTTTGTCTTTCTCAGAATTCGCATGGAAACACTTATTTAGTGCACTTTAATTTTTTTTGTCACTGCACACTTTGCTCAATATTTTAGAGTCTCTGCAGGGGAAATGTTACGGCACTAAGTTCGCATTTAAACTTAAAAAAAACAAATGTTAGGCAAGAACAATCCGTTTCTGTCTCTAAAAAAACTAGCTAATAGTCCTGACACACCTAAACGAGTTTACGAACGAATGCAGTTTATGAGTCGAGAACGAGTTTATATGCGGTTTATAATGAGTTTATGAGCCGTTTGGAGTTTATAAAAGCTCTCATAACCTCGTTGTAACCCGCAATTCGGTGGAGCTTTCAATTCTAAACCTTCATTGTAACCACCTAAAAGCTCTAATTTGATTTTAGCTGGCGTGGGGTAATTTTACAATGTCAGGGTCAATTGTCACAAATATCAGAAATAACATGTCATTTCACCGAATTTAACAATTGATAAGTTATAATGTATGTAGAGTACTTATAGTTAAAATATACAAATAAATTATTACATATTATAGGAAGATCAAATAGGTGCAGTTTCAAGCTTGTCTCATCTGATAAATTTTGTCGAAGACAGAAAGAAAAATCAGATTTGGACTAATCGGATAGTGGACAGAACTGTGAAGAATGCTGAATGCAATATTATGTCAATTGAGATGCTACCAATAAAATTCCTTGTGATTTACATACTTATGTATTTTTCTTATTTTTGTTTATTTTAATAAATAAGTTTATCTTGTTATAATAAATAAGACAAAAGGAATAGTGCATGAGTACATAAAGTAAGAATGTATCTGAGCGCCGAACCATAAATATGTATGTATTTTTTCGAGCGTCGTCTAACAAATGAGATTCAAATGTTAATTTACTTCCATCCAGTGTCTTACAGCTGACGCATGATTATTGGGCAAGTCAATAAGTCTTCCTTTCCAATTGTTTCGACTGAAATGATACGTTATTTATTCTTCAATGGGACTGATATGGGGGAGGGATAAAACAAACAAACAAATGTACTTACATACAATTCAAACACTCATCCAGATGAAAATTGTATAGCTTGCAACCTCTAACGCAGTTTCTGCGTAAAAATTGTTTTAATAACGATTTTATGAAGGGCACAAAAAAAAAATTTGAAAGCCGAGGTCTACAAAACCACTAAATTTATGTTTTCTGACACAATGTATGACATAACGCAAAAGCTCGTTTGTAATATTTTGACTTTCGTAACCCGCAAATGTGTAGTGTGTCAGGGTATCGTGGTTTGAAAAGCTCAGAGCTTTTAGAGGTTTACGAAACGAGTTTATGCCCTAGTGTGTCAGGACTATAAACTGTTTTTTTTTCTAATTTTTAAACCGCTCCAAAAGCAACACGGAAATCAATTGTATGATTCCTTATTCTGCCCGAATAAAAAGTTTAATTAAAATATGGCAAGAACGCCCAACGGCGTTGCCGTGAGTCCACGACTCAACCGTCCGTGATCGACTACCGTCGTATTGATAATATCTTCGTACTGCAAACTTTTGCTCGTTTTTATCTTGATGCTGGGAAAAAATTATTTGCATTTTTCGTCGACTTTAAAGCGGCATTCGACACCGTTGACCGTCTTTCCCTATTCTACAAATTGTACAATAGTGGAATGTCTTTGAAGTTCGGATATATTATGGAACAACTTTATGTAAACTCTAATGCATCGATTTGGAATGGAAAGGAGTTATCAACGGCATTTATTACTAATGTTGGTGTGCGTCAAGGCTGCAAATTGAGCCCGGATGTGTTTGCAGTTTTCGTGAACGACATTTTAGAAGGTATCCCTGGTGGAGCCGAAGCTTTTGGAATTCGGCTAAAAGGTCTTCTGTACGCAGAGACTCCGAAGGATTTGCAGTGTATGATAAACCATATTGAAGCCTACTGCACCAAATGGAAGCTAACGATAAACCTGGAGAAGTCAAAGATAATAATTTTCAAAAAACGGTTCGTACTAGCTCGTGAAGAGAAGTGGACATATTGTGGACAAAATATTGAAGTTGTAAAAGAGTATAAATACCTCGGCATTCTGATTGCAAGCAACCTCTCTTTACAACCACACCTCAGTCAAAAATTGAAAGAAGCTAAGTGGGCTATCAATTCCATTTGGAAAAACTGCTTTAATAATCCAATATTGTCGCATAGAGCTAAATACACCATTTTTGAAGCAGTTTCGAAATCTATATTATTTTATGGCGCCCAAGTCTGGGGAGGGATAGAACATGAAGAAGTAGAAAAGTTGCAAAGGTATTATATTAAAAGGGTATTTCATTTGCCAACAACGACGCCCAATTATATGGTACTGCAAGAAACCGGTCTAACATGCGGACGAGAGAAGATACGATGCATTTTCTGGGTGTATGCCCAATATTAAAGGAGGTGCGGCGAGCATCTTTCGGTAAAGACTCGATGTCCGTTGCGGAAGTGGATGCAGCGTTGAATGGCGAACTGGAATGGAGCAATTTATACCTATACTGCGAAATAGCTTTAAACTATAGGCTTAAAATTATCAACGAGGCAATGTGATAATAGTACAAAATAAAAAACAAATATGTGAGAGTACAGGGTAGATGAACACCCAGAATATGGAGTTGGGTGAACTTCATCATCCGACTCTCCCAAAATATTAATAGCGAAATTATTAGAAATCGTTTAACCCTTAAATGCATGGGGTCAGAACCCATTATCGTAACTGACCTCCTTTTATGTAAAATCGGTCACTGAACACGGAATCAGCCTTTATTTTCCCAGGAAATAGCCCGTTTTCCCAGAAAAGCGAAAATAGTAGAATTTGCATTGTGTACCAAATATGGTACGCCATGCATTCAGGCCATATGTTGTAAATGAAAGACATTTTTTAAATTTTATTTAATCTGCCTCTTACTTTAATAGGAACAGTGCAAAAAGAAAGGATAATGTTTATTGAGAGTTTTGATCGAAATTATAGTGGAAACTCGATATAATGAACCCCTCTTCATTAAAGGAAAGGGAGCTCGGGTAGGTGCGTTACTAGTTTCCTATTCCTTATTGAAATTTGTCTCGATGCCTATTTGTGACATATCCTGGAAATTGATGGAAACTGGAGTAGGTTTGACTACCCCTACATCCTCTACAAACCTATAAATTAAGCCATATCTTTTGATAGAATGTCGTGAAAGACTTAACATGTGTGTCGAGTGGTAGCTGTTGGATGTCCTTATAAAATATTGAAAGTGCGCCAGATCCGACTCATATACCCCTTCATCCCCTACAAAAAAAATGGAAATTATTATTTTGGGCTTTGCGTGCCGTCTAGCTCTGTACATGGATATAGAGTATGTATGCTATTAGTGCGATTAGAACTCGGTCTCGTTATAAATATTTTATACAATAGTTCGTTATAAACATGTTCTACTGTTAAACGTATATCTCGAGACTTCTTTTGACTTATCATAGCTCATGGGATTCCTTTCTTGAAAAGTAAATGGATTGGATTGACTTTGCTAGGATATGAATATGGAAATGAACTGCTGCCTGTTTTATAACCCAAATTTGTGCAGGTCCCAGGACATGTCCACAAGAATTATATTCATGTCATTTTTTATTTATCCGATGTGGTACTCCAGATAGTCTTCCATATGAAATGGTTGACCCCAGAAGCACATTTTCTGAGGATCCTGACCGTGGACTTCCAAGACAATACTTGTCATAATCAAATGGTTTAAGAAAATAGATATCAAGACGCAGCTGCTTGAGTCCTGGTGAAAGTCCAAGTATCTTACTAAGATGTCAAATACGGAAGCACGGTTTTATAGTAGCGTGTCCTAAGGACAAAACAAAAGCTGTGAACAATTTTTTCAGTATACTTGCTAGCTAAATAGACTGGGATTATAAGAAGCAGCTACAGAAACGCTAAGCCCTGACCGGTGTGCGATAGAAAACAAAATGACAACAACGATCCTTCTAAGTCAATTATGACAGCTCCGTTTCCTTGGATCCTGAACAGAACTGATTAACCTAGCTTTCATAAAAATGGCAGTAAATATCCTGGAAAAATTGATCGGTGACATAATTTGTATGAACATTTAGGTTATTTGGACCTGTTCTGGGCCCAATAAAACGCACCATCATGTTGAAAAAGCTGATAATTAAAATTTTATGAACATATCCTACTCTACTCAAGACAAAAGGAGAATAATTTCATCAGCTAACAACGATCGGAATGTATGTATAGATATTTCTGAATATGCCCCAATGCATGGTGTACCATATATGGTACGTTGCAAAATTGATGCAAACAATACCTTTAGTGACTTTTTTTGGTCAAAATCTCAAAAGAATGTCAAGAACACATTTCAATTTACTCACCACTATTTTTTCTTTTCCAAATAACGGTGAATTTCGCTTAATTTTTTAGCTCTTAAGAATAGCTTTTAAAATTCCACAAAAAATAACGATCGTCCACTTTGACAACCCACAGACAATTCAAGGGAGGCTTCAGGAAATCAAAATTGAATTCATGTGAAAGATTGTTTTGTCTACTTCGGGAAAAAGTAAAAAAAGAATCAAAAATTCAAAAATCGATAGACTTTTACAGGAATCTAGCCATGTACCATATATGGTACGCTATGCATTTAAGGGTTAAAACCACTTTTCAATAATAATATAGCAAATAAAATCGAAGCACAATATCTGAATAAAAAAAAAATTAAACAAAATACGCGAATACCAAAATTAAGAATAATAATATAGCATTTACAATAATAAAATAAATATGAATAGCAATTAAGTCAATCTAACTGGGCAGACGGCTATGCCATGCCAAAGACATGTTTTCTATTATACATACTTGAATTTACAATAATTGTACAAATTTGGATTAATAAAACAATTTATCTATCTATCTATCTATCTATCTAGTACGAAGCTGATTATGAAATTGCTGTGACCAACATCCAGGATATATGTACGCAAAAACGTAGTCATATTTATCTGAGTTATACTGTATTTGATCCAATGACAACTAAATATTCCATACATACAAAATGGAGTTTAGATTTACCACCACTTCCTTTGGGACTTTCAAAATTTTCTCGGTATTCTCGGTCTTCAGCGTAAGACAAATTAAACAAAAAAAAAAATCCATTATCCTATCTTCTGTGTAAAACGAAGCAGTTTATCGTCAGTATAATCCTTAAGCCGGTTCGATTTTATTTAGTACACGTATAAAAATTTTAAGCGTATGAATCGAGTAGGTTTAATCACTAACTGTACAAAATAGTAAAGTAACGATAAAAAGAAGATGAGGGGAGGGCACTTCGGGGCATGAAATATAGTTTACGACCGATTTATTTATTTATTTATTTCGAAAATTCTAAACAGATAAAATGTCCAATTACAACAGTAAGTTATAGAGATTAACATAAGACTACAAGAAAAAATTCAAGTTTCTGTTATTTTTTTCAAAACTAAAAACACTACGTTAGAAATTCAAATTAAGCAGCAAAATCAAAGTTTTTGCAAAAGAATATTTTTAAAGATTGAAATAGAAGAGGGTAGAGGTCCAATCTCCATAGAGTCATACGTTCTCATCATTCTAATTAAAGGCGAATTCGCAAAGAGGGCAAGATCGGTAAATGGAGGATTGAAAATGGCATTTGATCGTGTGTGATATGATGGAATTCTGTAATTAATTCTATCTGCCAAACTAGAATGCAGATATCCGCGGCAAATCTTGTATAAAAAACATTGTTCAAGAAAAGTTCTTCGCTTCTCTAGGGAATGAATCTTAAGGTAATTAAGTCTTTCTGGGTAAGGAAGGTAAGGAAGATTAAACTTAAAAAATAATGATTTTGTAAATCTTCGTTGAACCCGCTCTAAGGTGTCAGTGGACCCACCAGCAGTCGGGGACCAAACAATTAAAGCGTATTCTAAAACGCTACGAACAAGGGAAACAAATAATCTTACAGCATTGAATACAGAACGAAACTCACTAGTACAACGAAGAACAAAGCCTGAGAGCTTCGAACCCCTTTTTATTATATTTTCATAGTGATCGTTGAAATGAAGCTTAGAATTAAAGGCAACTCCTAAGTCTGTGATCGAGTCAACATTTTTTAAAGCCAGATTGTTGACTGAATATGAATATGATGTTGGAGAAATCTTCAATGAGTAGACCATTACCGAACACTTTGATGCATTAAGAAAAATATCATTGGAGGTACACCAGGAAGATAATAAATCCAGATCGGCCTGCAACGAAAGGCAGTCTTCTAGGCGTGAAACAGTGGTGAAAATTTTGCAGTCATCTGCGTACAAAAGACATCGGTTTCTAAGAACAGCCGGTAGGTCATTCACAAAAAATGAAAAAAGGAGAGGTCCCAGGATAAACCCTTGAGGTACCGATGTTGCTGAAAATTCAGAAGAAGTAACGTTATTAAAAATTACTTTAGAGGTTCTGTTGACGAGGTATGATGACACCCAGGAAATAAGCCAAGGAGGAAAGCTAAGTCCACGAAGTTTGTTTAGTAGCAGAACATGGTTAACCGTATCGAAGGCCTTAGAAAAATCCGTATATGTATATTGTATGGACCTCTAGACGCTTGTGAAAAGTGTTTGCGACCAAATCGACAAATTCAGTCAGATTTGTGGCCGTGGATTTTTTCTTACGGAAACCATGTTGACAAGAGCATATTAGTTGACTAAAATTGTCATCAATATAATTGTACACAATACGTTTTAACAGTTTTGAGCAAGATGATAACAGCGCAACCGGTCTATAGTTTGATGCAAGATTAAGGTCCCCAGTTTTTGGAATTGGTACTATAAAGGAAGTCTTCCATTGACTTGGGAAGATACACCCTCGAAAGCTTTTATTGAATATTATTGAAAGCGGACTAGAAATCCCAATCCTAATCTTCTTGAAAAAAGTGTTCGAAAGACCATCAGGTCCACAGGACGATTTATTGTCCAAGGACATAATTAATTGACTGACCGAATCAGGAGTAATTAGTGGTAGGGAAGGAAGTGTTATGAATTGGTTTGCTCGATTGGAAAAGTTTGCTAATGTACTAGAAGATCGGTGGAAAGTACTAGCAAAATACGTTGAAAACAGTTCACAAATCTCCTCAGTGGAGCTGGCAGACCGATTATCTAAAGATATAGTGGAGGGTATCGAAGAAGATGATCGCATGTTTTTAACATACGACCAGAAAAGTGTGCAATTATTGTTCTCGATACTATTTTCAACGCTGTCAATGTATGCAGTCCTGGAAGTTTCAATAGCTTTTTTTGTTTCAGACCGAAGTCTCCTAAAAAGGAGAAGATCGGATGAGCGTTTGAACCGTTTATAACGAATATGCACTCGGTTCTACCTCTGTATCAATCTTCGGATTGATCTTGTTATCCAAACAGGACCCTTGCGAGGTTTTTTAGTGTAAATTGGAACACATTCCGATAATAAATTGAGAAGAATATCATAAAAAACAGACAGTGCAGAGTCACAGCTCAAACTCCCCAGTACTAGCGACCAATCCACGTCAGACAACCTGGCAATAATTCCTTCATAGTCGGCTTTATGAAAATTGAACCTTGTAGTAGGATTCAGGGCCGGATTTAGCCTCTATGGCGCCCCTGGGCAGTAACGAATTTGCCGCCCTCCGCCACTAGATAACCTTGAAGGTAGCAGGTGTCAGCTCAAATAGGAAATGTAGGCAAAACGTTAGCGGGCGTATGTGAAAAATTGAAAATTTAATATTTTTTTACCGCGGTAAGCGTATTTTGGTTGCTTGAAAATTTTTTATGTTACTCCCCAAGGGAGAAATCCAGGTGTTCCGTGCACCTCCCAAAATTCTTTTAAGAATGATTAAAACTCCAATGATAACATAGAAAACTGTACAATTCTTATTACATTCGGCTTTTCACTTTTTTAGAAATACGTTCATGTTTTCTAAATTTTTTCTTTGGATCGTTTTGAAAATAATTTGCGAATTACCCCAACAAATGAAATTTCCTATAATAGCATAATATTTCATCAGAATACTGAAAAAA
Source organism: Microchrysa polita (assembly GCA_949715475.1). Lineage (NCBI taxonomy): Eukaryota > Metazoa > Arthropoda > Insecta > Diptera > Stratiomyidae > Microchrysa > Microchrysa polita. The sequence continues at coordinate 40,253,305 of OX454417.1, read as the reverse complement.
AAAACCAAAATTAAGAAAGCTTACGGAAAAATTTTGGACACACCTTGACCTAATTTGTTTTCGGTGATAAAGATAATGAAAACGAATTGAGAAAGCACTTACTGATGCTATTCAGCAATAATCATTCGATGCCTAAAAAGTTCTAGATTTTCCTGATTTCAACTATTTTAAATTATTTTTTATTTTCGGTGGAATTTCCCGTTTTTCTCTGAACAATTAATTGCAAATTCGATAATTTAAGCGTAAAAATTCTTAAAAATTTAGTTAAACCCGACAGAAACTCAAAAACTTGATAGCCAATGCCGCATTTCTAATATCGAGACTTGGACCTCTCCCGAAACCAAATTCTTGCTTCCCAGCGAATTTGTTGTGGGGACAAATTTAAGAGATAATTGAACACACGAAAATGTGTGGTTAGATGAGTTACTTGCTTGGGGGCGTCTTGAAGTTTCCAAAGGATCGCTATCACTCAGTGCCGGATTAACCACGTGGCAGAAGGTGGCAAATGCCACGGGCCCCGCGCTTTAAGGGGCCCCGCGGCCCACCTTATACCCAAACGAAAATTATAACAACCAAGATGTCAAAGAAATTCTAAAAGCCAGTTCCTTCTAAATTGTTATAACAATTTATCGTTGAACAATTTACGCCAGGGTGTTCAAAATTATAGCAAGGTTTATAATATTGCATAAAAATACAGAAATATTTCATTCTAATTCATGATGACATTCCCAACAACCGTCGGAAGATGCAATCGTTAATTTTCGATAACTCGAGAACACTTTGACCGATCTTTCCGAATTGGCATTTTATAATTTTTGTTCTACTTGGCGCTCACATTTCCTCCAAATTTCAAGGTCCTATCTATCCGCACTTTTGTGTTTTCTAATCGAAAATTGCCCATAACCTGGAGCGCACTGCACTGCCTGTATTAGGTAAAAATGTTAAGCCTCTATAGCTGCCAAGGTTCAGAAGTTACAGCCGTGGAAAAAATTATAATTTTTCACAAAACGATGGAAAAATCATTGTACTCCATCCGATTCCTCTATCAACCTCTATATGAAAATGAATACTAAATGACTCTTCAAAGTTTAAAAAAAAAATTTTTCCCACAATATATCCAAACATCCACTAAAATGGTACTGCTGTACCATCTAAAAAAATCTCTGCACTACTATCGTGAAAATATGGGTTGGACTCCTAGCACGGCACAAACATTTCCGTAGTTCAAATAAACAACTACATGATTCCTGTCTCAGGCTCTCGGATTGGCAGAGACAGAAAAAGAGTCATCCTCATCATTCGCACGATGCTGCTAAGACTGCAGTCTCAAACACTGAAATGATTTATCGTTAAAATGTAACGAACATCATTCTCAATTGTCCTTTCCTAAAATAAGGTTTTACAATTTGTAACATATTTTCTAACAAAATGAAGCAATTCCGGGGTCATGGTGTTGAAAGGATTTTCGTCTTGCCCCTTCTAAACATTCCTAGCTACTCTACGCCCTTGCTTGTTATAGCTTTGAGTGTTAAAACATACATTTGCTCTTCACATGCTATGATGTTCTTTTAATGAGGACCCTGTGAACTTTTGGGCTTCCTAATGGGTCCTGTATAGTGTGAACAGAACGTGGTTCTCCTAAGGTACATCACATATTTCCCAGAATGTCGGCTACTTCCTCAATTCTGTTTACGAAGATATCACTTATGAAAGGAAGGAGAATATGTGGTCGTTTTATGACACGCATGATAGTGGTAGCCTCGTCACATATATGCTTTCTCCAAATCGGCGTGAAAGGGGGGGGGAATAGTATGATTGAGGGTTTGCCTGAAAACCGAATTCAGCAATGTGGACAGCATTGGGCCTTCGGGAGTCTGGTCACCTTAACCTACCCCCATTGAGGAATGACCAATAAAACCGAAAATATTATTTTTAGGACCACTTCATTAGTTTGGTTAATCAAAGTTTTGTAGGCCCCGCGCCTAGCATTTGCCACGGGCCCCGCGCATGCTTAATCCGGCACTGGCCTATCACCAAAAATATTTTTCGGTTTTTTTTCTTCAAGTCTGGGGCAATATTAGAGGCTTGAAAACAGGAGCTGGCAGCCAAGTACTAGTAGCGTATTTATAACATTTAATGTGGCTTCAGGCATAATGTTTAAAGTGAAGCCAAAGATGATTTATTCTCCTACTATAAATTAGTATACTCCTGAACTAAAGGCCGCCACGCCATTCGGAGTGAATTAGTATATGCTTCAAGCACAACTTTTGAGTAGTACTAATTTTTGGAGGCGGAATCACATTATAATTTGAGTTGAGGTTGCGATTAGGTGCTTTGAATTAAGACGAATATGTACATCTAAATAGAATAAATTCAAAAAGCAAATTATTTTCTACAATTATGTTTGAATTTTCAAAATCTATTTTTCCAATAATTTTAGACCAATGAAAAAATTTAAGAATTTGCCGCCCCTCAAATTCTGCCGCCCCGGGCAGTAGCCCAGGCTGCCCATATGGGAAATCCGGCCCTGGTAGGATTAAATTTGGGAGCGCAAGGAAAATGAATTCTTATATCCTGTAACAGTGCTGGATGGTAAGGGTCACATGAAACAATCACTTCAGAAGCCTTGGACGAGGTCAAGCATGATGGCGGAAGATTGCTAAAAACAAGGTCAAGATTACGATCTATGAAATTCTTAGTAGTACTGAATTGGAGTAAACTACAAAACTCCATGAATGAAGAAACTGACAAAAACATAGGAGAAGATGAAGACAAAGGTAGCCCTGGAAAATCAGACCAACTTAAATTAGGCAAGTTAAAGTCCCCGCAAATGATTACACTACAGTTAGGGTGGAACACATTAACAATGTCTGAAAGATGAGAAAAGAGGTTTTCATAATCAGTCAGAACAGAAGTAGGAGGTACGTAAACACAGGATAGCAGAAGCGAAGAACTCTTCGATTGAACTTTAAGAGTTACACAATCAAAAGAAAAAGCGTTAGTGGTAGCTACAAGTTGGCAGTTAAAGATACAACGAACAGCCATAGGCGTAGCCAGGATTTCGGTCAGGGGGGGCAAGCCCGAAATTTTTCCAATATCAAGATTTTCTTAGGAGTTGAAATCGTTGGTCGCGAAAATATTGTTAGGCAAAATTTAGAGTATGCTGGCTGGTGAAATGGTTAGTGCGCGCACCTTCTTTGCACAGGGTCATGGGATTGAGACTCACCGTGAACGAATTCAGTTTATGGTGTTTTTAGAACTCACTCCCTTGTGACGAACTATGATCTCAATCAGATGTTAAACGAGTACCCATTTATGGGGATAAATAACATTGCACGCTGTTAATCTCAACACCTTAACAAAAAAGCAGTTAAGATCTTGGAATTTGGATGTCACTGTTTTTTTTTTAATTTTAGAGCTAAATTTTAGGAAAGGACAGTCGAGAATGATTTTCAACACCATTTAGACGTGTTTAGACTTTTACTGGTGATTCTGATTACATTCAACTGGCCTCCGTTTCTGCTTTTTAGACCGTATCTCGCTTATATTCAGTGCTATTTTTGGCTTTTGGACTGCACATTCCACTTGCGAGATCAATGTCCGTTTTAAATTCTGACTTTGTTTGGTTCTACAGGATCGCATCTCCTGCTGGAACATACCGAGAAGCCTCTTATCTCACATCCACAGCATCCATTTAGAAGGAAACATTATCCTACAGTCGGCTGGAGACATTTAGGGATACATGCTTTTCCTCTTCCTTAAAATAGGAGTCCAAGCTATTACGCTGTTTTTCCTCTTCCAAATAGGAACCCAAGCGCCTTAGATGCTCCTCTATCTTCTTTATTCAACTGTGAGTCCGATCTCTTCAGCTGCTGAACCCAGCTGCTCCTCTACACTTCTACAATAACATCGGGAGTCCTAGCTAACCCTCCGCAGAACGAAATCCCACATTAAAGTTTAAACCGAAGTTAGGCAGGATTGCATCCTATTTCCGATGGTTGTTTTTTGCTCATTCGACTTAAGTTGCCGGGACGCCGTGTAACTTGTATGACGAAGTTTTGTTATTTAACCCTCCGTCTGGCGCACCTCAAATCAAAACAAGATCGGGTGCACTCGGCCTGAGAGGCCACCCATCTATTTGGGTCCTTTTTTATTTTTATGTTACAGTGGTCCCCGCTTATTGTTATACCATTTGTTCAAAGCTAAATCTATAACAATAACCGATCTATAACATTAACCAGGCGACACGAAATCGAGTTGTCGGAAATTCAACTAGCAAATAAATTCTCCTATGCTATAGCAGCTGCGTTAAGAGAAGATGGACCTCCTTTATTAATAATGTCCAATATCCTGGATCGCATTTGGCGCCTAATATGCTTTAAAGGCTCGAATAATGCCCTGGTCGCACGGTTGCATAATGGACGTTCGCTGGGAGAAAAACAACGATAATGTGATTCAGATACCCGGTAACCACATGAGCTGTGCAATTATCGACCAGCAGGAGATTATCATGATTAAGTTGCACATCCCACTTTTTCAACCATTCTATGAAAATTGGAGACGTCATCCATGCGTTTTTATTGCTGACGTAATCTACCGGAAGGGCTTTGACTCCTTTGAAACAGCGGGCAGAATAAAACTTTCAATTGAATGTGTGTAAGGCTATGTGTGAGACTTAAAAGTTATAACATTATCCGGATTTTTAATTACAATAACCGGGAGAAATTTATATGAAATGAGAACGACCGGTTTGTTCCTGGCTATTTTAATAATATTAGGCGGATTATAACATTATCAGTGATCACATTAAGCGGGGACTACTGTACTATACATTTCAGATACTTTTCGGAAATTAATTTATTAGTATCTAAGGGATGTAATTAAACTAAATATAGTGCCAAGAAACATATTTACTAAACAGTATAATACAGAAATAAAATTATCGATTTACCAGAAAAAAACCTAGAGAGAAAATTTTTCTGAAAAATACTTCATCCATTGTTCGTTAGAAAAATTGAAATTAATAAAAAGCAGGCAGTCTAATGATAATCGGTATTTGAAAAGGATCTTAATGCTCCAAATTAAATGTATAAAAGTATTGTTGCCGTTGATGGCGCTATCAAGAGCATTCCACAGCCAAGTTGTTGTCCAAAATTTTGCAAACCAGATTGTAAAAACCAAAGCTGTTGAAAGGGAGCAGTACCTGGAAAGCTGTAACTACAGAAAAGCAGCAAACAATCGCCAAGACTTAAGATCTTAGCTAAACTAGCGAATTAAATCGCAATCGAAAGTGACAGTGGATCATTCATTGCGTACCTACATTACTGGTCGAGGCAAACAGGCCGACAAAAAATCATGCTAGTTCTCTGAATGAATAGTGTTTGACTGAGAAACTGTGGTCAAATTAGGAGACATTGCGAGAAACCGTATATGTTATGGGACGTAAGTGCAGTCGATACTCTAGTTTCCACAAGTGGTTAAGGCACCCTATAGTAGTATAATGAACATTTTTTCCGACTATGCATTGCAACTTATTTTAAATAGCAAAAAATAAGTATTTTTCCAGGCATTGAGAGCAAAATTCATAATCCTTACTTATACTTAAAGAATCCCTTAATTTTATTTGTCAGTTACTTTAATTAGGCTTCTGAATTAAATTATTTTATTGAATGAGGTAATGCATTTATAAGTGACGTTTTGTCCGAATAAGCATTCCTTTATACTTATTCCTTAAGTGAGGACTATGAATTCCGCCCTTAATGTTCATGTTTTACGGCTTTTAAGACTTGATCAGAGTAGTCTGCGCTCACATAATTGTTCACCTTTACGTTTGGCGCAGTTTATCTTTACGCGAGTCTAGTATATAGACATTAAAAAGGGCCATCCATAGCCCTCAGGATTGCTGTAAATCTGGACGAAATACAATAGAATTAGGTTTGTCCATATGTATCTATGTAGATTACTATGCAAGGTAGAAGAAAGGCTTGTGATAAATTGATATGGAAATGTTACTGTGTGGTTTTTAGAACATGTAAACTGCAAACCAAAATGCGAAAAGGTGAATCGGAAAAAAATTATCTATGATAGAATTTTTTTTCTTCCAGTATTCTTAATATTCAATTCAATAAAAAAAGTTTCACCGGCCAGGGGGCGGCGGTCGCCCCTCCCTGCCCCCCCCCCCCTGGCTACGCCCATGCGAACAGCAATTAGTGAACCGCCACCGCGAGATTTACTCATCAGATCAAAGTTACGGTCACAACGAAAAACTTTGTAGTACTCCAAAACCTCCGCGCTGTTTATAGAATCACCATTGTTTATAGAATCACCATTACCTAGCAAGGATATATACAAAATTTCATAAAAATCGGTCCAGCCGTTTCAAAAAGATCATATCTTTATGCCGGTTCGATTTCATTTAGGACACAAATAAAAATTTAAAGCGTATGAATCGAGTAGGTTTAATCACTTACTGTACAAAATAGTAAAATAACGATAAAAAGAAGAGGAGGTCACTTCGGGGTAGAAACATAGTTTACGACCGATTACCATACCTATCAAGGATATGTACAAAATTTCATAAAAATCGGTCCAGCCATTTCGAAAAGATCATATCCTTAAGCCGGTTCGATTTAATTTAGTACACGTATAAATATTTATAGCGTATGAATCGAGTAGGTTAATCACTTACTGTACAAAATAGTAAAATACCGCTAAAAGGAAGAAAAGGGCACTTCGGGGCATGAAATATATTTTACGACTGATTACCATACCTAGCAAGGATATATACAAAATTTCATAAAAATCGGTCCAGCCTTTTCGAAAAGATCATATCCTTAAGCCGGTTCGATTTCATTTAGTGCACGTATAAAAATGTAAAGCGTATGAATCGAGTAGGTTAATCACTTACTGTACAAAATAGTAAAATAACGATAAAAAGAAGAGGAGGGCACTTCAGGGCATGAAATATAGTTTACGACCGATTACCATACCTAGCAAGGATATATACAAAATTTCATAAACATCGGTCCAGCCGTTTCGAAAAGATCATATCCTTAAGCCGGTTCGATTTCATTTAGTACACGTATAAAAATTTAAAGCATATGAATCGAGTAGGTTTAATCACTTACTGTACAAAATAGTAAAATAACGATAAAAAGAAGAGGAGGACACTTCGGGGCACGAAATATAGTTTACGACCGATTACCATTAGGCCAGGCCAGTCAAAATCGACATTAACCTCGGAATAAATGGAATACTACCGTTCTTTCGCTTATCTGTTTTATAATATTACTAGCTATACAGGGTGTCCGGAAACTGCCGCAAAAACGCACCGGATTATGATTCCTCAGTTGATTTCCAGCAAAAAAGTTGTACGGAATATATCCCCTCAGCTTAACCCTTTAGCTGCCACAGGCATTTAAAGATTTTTGAAAAAATGATTTTCCTGCATGACTTAAAGCCTAATATCTCCAAAGCTAGACCAGCTAAAGAAGCAAAACAAAATGATTATTTCAGCCAACAAATTTACCTATAAAATAAAACTAACCACACTAAAATCGGATAAGAGGTTTGGTTTTTACAGAGCTTCAAAGTCAAATTTGCGTGATTTGACCCAAAAACAATCTTTTTTTCCATCTCAATTTTCTAAAACTTCTGCCAAGGTGAGGTACTTGTACGATTCTTTTAAAAATTGGCGCATAGTCTTACGATCATATCTTTCTTACATCATTTTATTCTAGCTCAATTATTTCTAACAGTTTTAGTACCTTAAGTGCAGAAAACTAGGGTTAATTTTGGCTCGATTTCGACATACTTTGAATAGATTTTACCAATATTGCAGATCTTTAGGGGCAGTGTGTTTCTACACTTAACGTATAAAAACTGTTAGAAGTAATGGAGCTAGATTAAAATTATGTAAGAAAGATATGATTGAAGGACTATGCGCCAAATTTTAAAAGAATCGTACAGGCACCTCACCTTGGCAGAAGTTGGAGAAAATTGAGATGGAAAAAAAAGTTTGTTTTTGGGTCAAATCACGCAAATTTGACTTTGAAGCTCTGTAAAAACCAAACCTCTTATCCGATTTTAGTGTGGTTAGTTTTATTTTATAGGTAAATTTGTTGGCTGTTATAACCATTTAATATCACAATTCTAGCTGGTCTAGCTTTGGAGATATTAGGCTTTAAGTCGTGCAAGAAAATGATTTTTTCAAAAATTTTTAAACGCCTGTGGCAGCTAAAGGGTTAAGCTGAGGGGGTATGTTCCGTTTCCGTACAACTTTTTTGCTGGAAATCACATGAGAAATCACAATCCGATGTGTTTATGCAGCAGTTTCCGGACACCCTGTATAAATCCAGATTTGCAACCCTGGGGACCCTGTGCTAATTTTTTGGCGAGCGAAAAAGAGGCATTTGTTTGTTCTTTTTTACATTACATGAATTGGATTGACAGCTCAAGTACAGTAAACAGTGGTTCAATAGCGCGCTTCTTTTTTCGTTAATTTTGAATAAAATAAAGTGGTATCGTTGTGAAAAAGCATCGGAAAAGCCTGGCAATAGCTTGAACTTCAAGGAAAACTGAAAGTGGCTGGTAAGCGACACCATAATCCGATAAAACAAAGCTTTGAATATTATCACTAAGGTAAATGTCTTCTTCTTCTTCTTTCTCCTTGACTCACAGAGTCGTGTTGTAAGGTAAATGCCAAAAAGAACATTATCCGAAACTTCACCCGAAACTTTTCCCGAAAGCAAAAAGAAAATGACCCCTGCCGAACAAATGAACCTTCTACAAATGTTCTCGGACAAAATGGACGAGAAACTTAAGGACATGGTCAAAATAAGTGACATGCAAGAACTGTTTGGGAAAATCACTAGCCTTGAAAAGCGCAATGAAGAGCTCACTAATGATATAAAACGGTTAAATTCACTATGCGAAAAACAAGCGACGGACATTGAAAAACTGCAAAAATCATCAACTGCACAAAATTTAATTGTCAAACTTCCAAAAGGTACAAACAGCAACGAAATAGATACGATTAAAAACTTGTGCATCAATACGTTAAAATGCTGCGGAACGGTTGGCGACGATCAAATACATAAAGTGGTAAACAATGCGGCGCGCGGCAATATTTTCCGTGTATCCTTGCACAGCCAACATCATGTTATGAATGCCCTCCGAAATGCAAATCAGTTGCGTAATACCGGCATCTCTGTTCAGAAAGATTTGCCGTTCGAAACACGACAAAAGCGGAACAACTTGCTGAAAATCAAAAAACAAATTGTTGAAATTCTAGTCAAGGACGACTCGATAATAATAAATAACAAAATATTCACCTGGAGTCTCGACAACAATCGCTTGCAATACCAGAACGTCGACGGACAGAATGAATTAAATAAAATTTTGAGCAGCTATCAAACAAATGGCAAAAATGTAAACAACACTGAAGGTAGTAGCATTATGGTGACAAACAACGTAGAAATGGCGACGATAAACATCGAATAGGATAGTGCTGCCGCCTGCCAAGAAACTAAGCCAAATCAAATTTTATCAATTTTATCATATAACATCGCAGGATTAAAAATAAAAGTTTGTACAATGATTTCTACGAATATTTAAACGAATTTCCTATAATAATACTATTTGAGACATTTGTGACGGGCGAATATGAAATATACGAGCAAAAATTAAGAAAATTCGAATTGAGATGGATCCCAGCAGTAAGAAGAAGCGAGAGGGGACGAGCTAGCGTCAATAATTGGAATAATTATTAATTGGAATAATTCGAATTGAGATGGATCCCAGCAGTAAGAAGAAGCGAGAGGGGACGAGCTAGTGTCAATAATTGAACTTACATAACGCTAAAAGTTAAAAATAAGCAGCTAATTTTACTCCCAACGTACCTTAACTGTAACGATTGGAATAATCACTTCAATACGCTTAATGATATAATGATTCAACTGGGAAGTAACGATGTCCTCATTATGGGCGATTTTAATGCCAGAGTGGGCACGGAAACACCGATGGCTAATAATATGGAGGGTGCGATGCGTAAGACAAAGGATGCTACAATTAACACATGCGGACGAAAAATGATTGAGTTTATGGATTCTTTCGGCCTAAAACTGTTGAATGGCTGCTCGAAAGGGGACTGTGAAGGCGAATGCACATACATTGGGTATAACTGTAAAACATTCATTGACCTTTGTCTGGCCGGAGGGGACTGGATTCCTCTTATTACGGACTTCAGCGTAGGAAACAAGTCGTTCTCCGATCATCTCCCAATTATTGCAACGATTGGGGCAGATTGCATCGGCAGAGCGACAACGAAGCCAATGAAATTACTGCCGAAATTAATATGGAGAAGTGAGTTCGCACAGCGATACAAAACTAATTTGGAGCATAACCTCGAGCAAAAGTCAATAACCAATATTAAAGAGTTAACAGAAATAATAACAACCAGCGCGCAAAAAACGACCAAAGCCAAAAAGACATTTAGAAACCCTTGGTATGATAAAATCTGTGAAACAATTAGAAATCGCTCTTTCCGTTGGCTTAATATCTTCAGAAAATTTAATAATGATTTCGCAAGGAAAATGTATATTGATACAAACAAGCAGTTCAAGGTGGTGTGTAAAGCGAAAAAACGAGCATTTTACCAGCAACAGGCAAAATTATTGGAGGGCTGTACAAACCAAAGCAACTTTTGGAAAATTGCTAATCAGCTGAATGAACACAGGACTCACTTCCATTGGAACGGGACAACAGAATCAGCTTACGCGCTGTATAAGCTAATTGAAGACGTCAAGCAGGCGCTTGTGATAACCAATTCGGAGAGGGCTACATCGACACAACACAGGGAGATATACTCACAGCTAAATCATAATCTTGGGATAAACACTTACTTCCAAAATCAGTTTGCGGCAAACAAAATCTCAATAATTTTTCGAGCGAGAGGGGAATTGTTGCCTTTAAATTACGTGCCACATCGTATAGATCTACCGGTTCTATGTAGTTTATGTAACATGAGACTGAGAGAGGATAGCCGACACTTCATAGGGACGTGTCCGATTTTGAAAGAAATAAGAAGAGCCTGGTTTGACAAAGATATTCTAAGCGAAGCGGAAGTTAATGAGATATTAAACGGAGTTGACTGGGATAAATTGTTCAAGTATTGTAGTGAAGCGATGAAATACCGACGAAAGATTATCAACGAAAGCTTTTAAACTAATTCCAAAATAAAGTGTGGTGACTGGGTAGACGAACATGCAGAATCTGGAGTTGTGTGAACTTCGTCACTCAGTCTCCACACTTAATTTAATAGAACGCTTCCAACAGGCAACCAGCTACTAAACGAAAACGAAGTTTATAATAATATGCATAATAGATAATTAAATATGATAAATAATAATAGTATGTAATTAATTTGGTATTAATTAATAATCAAATGAAACAAATTTAATATTAAATTAGAAACCGAACAACAAAAATAATTCGTAATTAAGGAAATAATAATAGCATAGAAAAACGCTGTACATGAATTAACTTATATATATTGTTAAAAGAAAAGAAGTCAATCAGATTTGGCAGACGGCTAAAAAAAAGCCAAGCCACAACCTTGTTTAAAATTTTAAATTTATATGTATGTACAATGAATTATGAATAAACTATCTATCTATCTATCATTACATTACAAAAAATATCTAGGAAAAAAACGATGAGCGGCGTCTTGACCACTTTTGTAGGTCAAATATTAACGGAGATATAGGTTTCCAAAAATAGGGTATTTTCCACAAAAAAAGGGGTATTCTAAGCTTATGCTGTTTGCCGAAACGACATTTACTTGAAATTCGCAATTTTTGGGTAAAAAATACCCTATTTTTAAAAACCTGTATCTCCGTCAATATTTGACCTATAAAATTGGTTAGGATATCATTGGATTGAAAATTCTGTCTACTTTCAAAATGCTAAACACAGTTTTTATCTAAGACAATTACTTTAAAAAATATTGTTGGAAATATAAAAAAAGAGAAAAAAAATGCTCTTTTTCGCTCGCCCAAAAATTAGCACATGGTTCCCAGGGTTGCAAATCTGGATTTATATAGCCAGTAATACTCTAAAACAGATAAGTGAAAGAACGGTAGTATTCCATTTATTCCGAGGTTAGACCTTTTTTTTGTAAAGTTTTACTGGCGTACATACCTAGCAAGGATATATGCAAAATTTTATAAAAATCTGTCCAGCCGTTTCGAAAAATTCATATCCTTAAGCCGGTTCAATTTCATTTAGTACACGTATAAAAATTTAAAGCGTATGAATCGAGTAGGTTTAATCACTTACTCTCACACAAAATGGAATTTCGATATTTACCACCGCTTTCTTTGCGATTTAAAAAAAAATCCATAAACCTTCTCCAACGTAAGACGGATAAAACAAAAAAAGAACCATCCAAATCGGTCCAGTGGCTTAGACGTTTATTGGCAACAGACACAAATACACATCCATTTTTATATATATAGATAGAATAGATGAAACTCATCATCAAGCCCTAAATATTGTTATTGATATGTTAATTGGAAAGATCGTTATGAAAGAAAAATTCTACCAAGATTTTGTAAATGCTGATTACAAACTTATCAATGAAACAATACATATTATCAGTTGAATGGTCCGAAAAATTTGATGAAATATTTCATTAGAATTAAATGTTGAACAATTTTATGGAACAATTAATAATATTATTTGCGAAACTATACCACAAAAGAAAGTGAAAGTATCTAAACCATCTTCTTGGTATGATCATATAGCAATTAATCTGAAAAACAGGGTTAATAGATTTCATAAAAAACTCAAATATTCCGATTCGGAGGTATTACGTGTTAAATATAAAGAAGAGAAGAAGGCATTTACAAAACACATCCGTAAATTATTTTATGAATACAAGCAAAATATGTAATATTTAATAAATGATGATCCGAAACAATTTTTCAAGTATGTGAATAATTATAAGAAATCTTCCGAAAACCTACCTCCTACGATGATTTTAAACGAACAAATTGCGGAGAATGAGGATGATATTGCCAGGTTATTTCGCCAATTTTTTCAGTCCGTTTATTCTGTTACTGATCCTGAAAGCATTTGTAACTTTAATGAAAACTCTACGAAAACGGATGTATTAAAGGAAACTTGCCAAATTATAACTAACGTTACCCTTACCGAAGATGAATTAATGAAGGCAATCAAAAATTTACCGGATAATATGGTAATGGGTCCAGATGATTTACCTAATAAAGGAGCATGGGCACTTTTGTATGAAAGTTGGTCGTTGAGTGAACAGCAATGACACTGGAGTCAAATGAAAGGGCTACATGAGAGAGTAACTAATATATAAATTTTAGGCCCGTAAACACTGGGGTTCCTGAGAAAGGACGACTTTTGTTCGTCCTTTGGGGCAACTTTGCTGGTCTATAACTTTTGAAAGAATGGAGCTAGAGACTTGAAATTTTGTACAAGTGGTTTTTAGTAGAGGATCTTCCTTTCTGTAAAGTATGAATACAATGTGACCAATATTTCCGCTACTTCCCCTAAAATTTTTTAATTTTTTTCGTATAACTTTCGTTCGGATAGCAGTTTAATTGTCTTAAATGGTCAAATTATTCCCTACTATAGTACTATACTCTCTCTCTAGTTCCTGTCAACCTCTTGTGGGGCATAGGGCATTAACCACGCCTACTCTCCACCTCGTTCTGTTTTGCGCCAACGGCGCTAGCTGCGACCATGTAAGATTTAGCGTTTTCGCTTCGCTAGTTACCGATCTTCTCCATGTGTTCCTTGGCCGCCCAACACGGCGTCTTGCTCCGGAGTCCAGTTTAGAGCCTTTTTTGCGACGTTTTTTGGGCCCTCTTCGGAAGGTGTGACCTATCCATTGCCACTTAAGTCTTTTGATCGAAGTGCCTATCCTTTCCTGGCCAGTTATAATAAGGAGATCCTCGTTCGAAATGATCTCCGGCCAACGAATATTTAGGATGCGCCGTAGACACTGATTAACAAAATTTTGCAACTTATCAGTGATCTCTTTAGTCACCTTCCAGGTTGAACAGCCATATAGCAGAATGGATTTCACATTAGAATTGAACACACGTATTTTGGTGCGTCTGGAAATATTGTTGTTTAGCCAGAAAGGAGTCAGATTGATGTATTCATTTTTTTGCTTCTAAATCTGCGAAAAAACAAACTCCAATTAAGCTGATTTTTTTGGATATTGCTTTCTTATTGCATTTTCGCTAAGTCCTTTTCGTGGGAACTCGCCAACACAAATATTAAGACCCCCCTCCATACAAAAGTCCATTTCTTATAATGCATTTATTAATGTTATGGGTTGTTATGTGAGTATATAAAAACCCAAACTTTTTTTTTCTCATCCTCTCGTCTAATTAGTCACACATAGGGGAAAACATACATACTATTCTTGATCAGAATGAATTTTTACATAAAAAGAAGTAATAAATTACATATTTTAATATTTTTATTGCATTTCAACAATATTTTATTATTGCATTTAAACAAAACTAATATTAAAATTAGGTAACAAAAGGCTAATTTATATTGTTCATCGATTATAACATCTAGTAAATGCTGCGCTAGAGGATCGAATTCTTCAAATCTACCTAATCCTACATACCATAAAACTGATAGAATATGGGCCCAGCTTCCCACTGTTCGCCTGCCAGTAAGACAACTCTAATGGAATGTATACCATGCTGTTCTCTATCAATTTAAATATAGACATAATAAATTCGTTCTCTCACATGCCGCGAATGTATTCGAACCCGTAAAAGCCATACATTAGTCTGCGTAATGTTTCATTCGCTTAAACCCTCAAGCGTATCATGCCTACACATTTCAACATAGTAAATCCCCTCCCGCAAATGCTCTGCAACATACGACCTAGCTAACTTTATATGATATGCCCCTAAAGCGTGCAAAATCAAACAATCCTCTGTTAGTCGAGAAAAGTCTTCTAAAAATGGTTTGCTTCCATACCCACGAAATTACTTCGATGCCTATTTAAATTATTCATCTACATATTGATAAAGACGATTCGGCTTATTAATGTTTTCATTCATCATCAATGTGGCACGATAGCCCGACGCGACGTCGGGCCTTGGCCGCATGAATCGTTGACCTCCAATTGTCGCGGTTACGTGACCTTGTCCTCCAGTTTCGGAAGCCCAGCAGCTGGTGGGCGTCTTCACCTACGGAGTTCTCCCAGCGAGCTCTCGGTCGTCCACGCAACCTCGCTCCGTCAATTCGTTGTCCGTTCATCACTTTCTTTGGCATGCGATTATCGTCCATCCGTTGCACATGCCCCGCCCATTGCAGACGTTGAAGCTTCACGATTTTCGATACTTCCAGCTCATCGTACAATTGATACAACTCATGGTTGTACTGGATACGCCATTGGTCTCGCTCGCGAACGGCCCCGAAAATTCGCCGAAGGACCTTTCGTTCGTATCAGTCTAGGAAAATTTCGGAGGCTTGGGTAAGGGTCCATGTTTCGCAGCCATAACATAGCACGGGTCGGATGATCGTTTTGTACACGCGGAGCTTCGTGTTCCTGTGCGCAAGTTTCGAATTAATTATATGGAGGACCGAGAAATATGTCTTATTGGCTAGTTGTATCCGTCGCTCAATTTTGTCGGTTTCGTTGGTGTCCTTTGATAAGTTACAACCCAGATAGTTGAAGTTGTCTACATACTCGATATTAAGGTCCCCCACTGTGATGCTTGAATTTGCTGGCGTCCTTGTTTTCGATTGCAACATGGCCTTTGTTTTGCTTTCGTTGATATGTAGTCCAACTTCCTTTGAACTCATGGATGCCTTAATTGTTGATGTTATCAAGCATGGGCGACAGTTTTTCCTCTAGTGCTGTAGTATACGCAGCCGCGCCGTGGCATCATCAATCAGATTGTCAACCTCGAAGATCTTGGCAGGGTTGATTCTCGTTAGGTGCACCGAAGAGATTCTGCACCTGTAGGTCGTCTTCACCAAATAGTGATCGGTGTCGCAGTTGGCTCCTCGATAGGATCGAGCATCAAGGACATTAGAAGCCCATCTCTACGTACGATCTGGTTCACGGTGTGTTCATCTGGAGACTTCCAGGTCTGCTTATGGATTCGTCGATGAGGGAAGCATGTAGAGCTTATGACCAAGTTTCTGCCGCTCGCGAAGTCGATAAGTCGCTGACCGTTGTTGTTGTTTTCGTCGTGGAGGCTATGACCTCCAGTAGTTCCCCTATGCCAGCTTTCGTTTCCGACTTTGGCGTTAGAGTCTCCTAGCAGCAGCTTGACGTCGTTTGATGGAAGTGAGTCGAAGAGTGTTTCTAGGTCGTTGTAGAACTCGTCCTTAATCGCGTCTTCTTTTACTTCTGTAGGGGCATGCGCATTAATTAGCCAGAGATTAGCGAAACGGGTCTTAATGCGGATCGCACATAGCCGCTCGTTGATGGGTTTGAAGCCGATAACGTGGTCCTTGAGCTGCTTATTCACGATGAAAGCTACTCCAAACTCCTTGTTGCCCTCCTCTTTGCCACTCGTAAAAATAGTGTGCGAATTGAGGTCGTAAATCTCGCTTTTGAGCCATTTAGTTTCCTTGATTGCAACTATGCTCAGCTTGTATTGTTCTACCTGATCCAGGAGGGCCCTTAAGGCCTCCGGTCTATTCAGGGAGCGTACATTCCAGGATCCGAAAGAGTTATCAGTTGTTGTGTTTGCGGGGTCGTCGTTGTTTTGTATCCGTTCAATCCGAGGATTTTGTTTCAGGTTTCTTGACTTGAAGTTTTTCTTAGGATGAGTTGTCGGCACATCGCTAAACCATGATAGGGTTTAATCGTTGAGTAAAGGCCATCATGGGCATGCCTCGAAGATGCTGCTTTAGTGGTTGAGTTAGACGTTTTCTGTCACCTATCATGTTAAGTAACCTGAGACGCATCAGATGATTTGACTTAGTCGTTAGAGGTTTTACCCACTACCGTTACCAGGGGGAGCCCGCGCGGAAGACACATGGAGAAGTCTTTTGCCCCCCCCCCCCCCAAATGTTGTGTCACATCACCAACACGGTTTCATGGGTGGAAAATCAACAGTTTCGAATTTGGCAGAATTTTTGTCAAAGGCAGAAGACTGTATGAAGACACACGGTCAAGTTGATGCCATTTACCTTGATGTATCAAAAGCTTTTGATTCAGTCGATATCCCACTTCAAATTAAATTAAATGAATTTTTTTCAAATTGTTTCGATTTTAATCAATGTATCCATTCCAAAATGTAACCTCAAAGAGCATTTTAAAATGCACATTATGAATTGAAATATTATTATGTACTAATTGTTATTGCCGTTGGTGCAGAATAATAATAAAAAATGCACTTAAGGGTATTTTTTAAGGGGTAGAAGGGGCGCGATAAATTTTTTGAAGGGTGCAATATGCCTTTCGGTTCCTTCGACAATTAATTGGATACTTTTTGTTTTACGGAAATGCTTGAATTGGCCGCTACTGGGGTTGTGCTGGTAGGGGTAGGTTGTAAGGGAAGGAGGGGCGCGACAAATTTTTCCAGAGTGGAAATGTCTTAGGCAGCTTGTGTGATATCTTACTGGTCACTTTTAGTATTGGGGCGATTCTTGGAACTCGAGTTTGGCGAACTGAGGCTCAAATGCACTTAACCCTCTAGCAGGACAGACCGCCTTTTGGCGGGCTCTGAATATATCCACCTAACTCCTAATGTGATGCCTTTTTTTGGCAACTAATGCTATAAGAAGCAGTGTTTGGTAATGTACAAGCGCCTTAATAATCCAAAAAACCGGGAAAATACCGTTATCCTATTCTATTGCCAGTTGAGTGCGAAAATGAACCAAATAAATTATTGACGCAAACAGTGCGCATTTCGCAATACAAAAACACCGCTTTGTTATTAGCTTTGATCTACAGAAAAATTATTATAGATGAGAAATATTGTTTATTTCATAATAATATAAGTGAATTTTGATTTTTTGAAAAGTAATATGCATTTTAGGTCCGATAAGTTAAGCCCGCCAAAAGGCGGTCTATCCAGGTAACCCAAACTTTTTTCTACATTTATCGTATATACTCATGTATTTTTTTTGAAATAATTTTCATTTAATTTTCAATCAAATTATTACTGCTAGGATGTGAATCGGTATGATTCAAATTTTTTTATGCCGTAGCGTCTTTCCAGAGCAATCGATCGGCTAAAAAATCCGATTAAGCCCTGGAGAATCAGCTGATAAATTTAGAGCCGATTGGGACGATGGAGCCGCTTGGAATTATGGGGCCGATACTCTACATATGGCCAACAAACGGGAAAAGGTGACATTTATACAAAACAGGAATATGAACCGGAAGTAACTGTTATAACTAATTTAAACTCAGAATCAATTACAAGATTAAATGGGGTCATATCGTGTTGTAATGATTTGGGAACAACGGTTATCCGCAATCCTAAGAAGACTCAAGAAGCTAGGAACAAGTGATTGAAGTCAGAGAAGGAGAATCATTTAATGCTTCCTAGGGAGAGTCTAATCAATAATAGTCTGCATTGAATGTGTGAGATCCGACTTTGCAAAGGAGGACTCAGGAATTCTAGGCGCTATATCTGTTTCTTGAGTGGTCGACCAAACCAGGGTCCCATTTCTTACATACCCAAACTGGTGCTGTGTATTGTGATGCAGCTGGTAGTGCTAGCGGTGGTATTTGCTTTAACCGACAATTTAGTAGCTATATAGACGACAACCTACATCACGATGACTGGATGACTGCCCATAATCATGCTGTTATGCTCCCCCTTCTCCTAAATTGGTATATGTATTTGAGATGCCCAAAAATGTTTCTAAATTCACAATAAAAAAAACTTAATATTAATAGTACTGGTTGGAATTTACCCAAAAGTGGGCACAGATGTATGTATTTTTGTCACGATCCACCATCTAGAAAATCCTTTATAAAAGAACTAATAATGGCTAAGGAGTAAACAAGATGGCCTAATCTTACAAGCTCCTTATTTCTACCTAATACATAAATGGAAACATAATTGTTAAAGATTGTTAGGTATGTACTCAAACCAAACCAATGTCGAGTATTGTTAAAGCACCCCCAAACCATTTTGGATTAATTTCTGGGGGATACAGCTTTGACTAAAGACGCACTGCTAGTCAGTAAGAATATAGTGTTATGATCGCCATAGAAACCGTTCCCAGTATCTACCTGCCACAGATTTCAAACACTTCAATATATATATAAATACGCAAAAATCATAATAAATCTCTTTTCTACCAAACACCGTTTTTTTTAGAGTATTTATAACAAAATAGAGAACACATGGCAAAGTACGCAAATCTACCAAGCGGGCCAGGCGCAGTCTCTTTTTCTTTGGCGGGCTACACATTTTAGTGTCTAAAAACTAAACCAATTGCCAAATTCATTTTTTGGTTCGTTTTCTTTGGTTTCTATGCTAATATTAACCTACCATAATTTTTCCGCCAAGAAAAAAAATTGTCCGGTTAGAGGGTTAAGGGTAGTTTTTAAGGGCTAGAAGGGGCGCGACCAATTTTTTGAAGGGGGCACTATGCCTTTCGGTTCCTGCGACAATTAATTGGATACTTGTTTTGTTGTTTTACGGAAATGCTTGAATTGGCCGCTACTGGGGTGGTAGTGCTAATTTGACAGGGGGTAGGTTTTAAGGGAAGGAGGGGCGCGACAAATTTTTCCAGGGTGGAAATGTCTTAGGCAGCTTCTGTGATATCTTACTTTTAGTATTGGGGCGATTCTTGGAACTTGAGTTTGGCGAACTGAGGCTCACATGCACTTAAGGGTAGTTTTTAAGGGGTAGAAGGGGCGCGACAAATGTTTTGAAGGGGGCAATATGCCTTCCCGATTCAGCGACAATTAATTGGATACTTTTCGTTTTAAGGAAATTCTTGAATTCGCTAACTTGACGGGGGTAGTTTTTTTTCAGGGTGGAAATCTCTTAAGCAATCGTTGTGAGAATCTACTGGACACTTTTAGTATTGGGGCGATTCTTGGAACTCGAGTTTGGCGAACTGAGGCTCAAATCCACTTAAGGGTAGTTTTTAAGGGGTAGAAGGGGCGCGACAAATTTTTTGAAGGGTGCAATATGCCTTTCGGCTCCTGCGACAATTAATTGGATACTTTTTGTTTTACGGAAATGCTTGAATTGGCCGCTAACGGGATGGTAGTGCTAACTTGACGGGGGTAGTTGTTAAGGGAAGGAGGGGCGCGACAATTTTTTTCAGGGTGGAGATCTCTTAAGTAGCCGTTGTGAGAATTTACTGGACACTTTTAGTGTTGGGGCGATTCTTTGAATTCGAGTTTGGCGAACTGAGGCTGAAATGCACTTAGGGGTAGAAGGGGCGCGACAAATTTTATAAAGGGTGCAATACGCCTTTCGGTTCCTTCGATAATTAATTGGATACTTTATGTTTTACGGAAATGCTTGAATTGGCCGCTACCGGGGTGGTAGTGCTAACTTGACGGGGGTAGTTTTTAAGGGAAGGAGGGGCGCGACAATTTCTTTCAGGGTGGAGATCTCTTAAGCAGCCGTTGTGAGAATTAACTGGACAGTTTTAGTATTTGGGCGATTCTTTGAATTCGAGTTTGGCGAACTGAGGCTCAAATGCAATGGGGTAGAAGGGGCGCGACAAATTTTCTGCTTTTTCCATTGAATTACGACAAAATCGCGACATTTAGGGCGGAATTCATAGTTCCCACTTAAGTAATAAGGATTCCCTTAAGGAATAAGGGGTTTCTCTATATAAGTGAGCCCTTAAGGGAGCTTCGTATTCATAGTCATCACTTATTAGGGCGTTGCCTCATTATATAAACGATTCACTTATTTGTCATATCTATTGAAAGTGACAAATAAAAAATAAAAAAAATATCAAGTAGTTAAAAATTCGAAATTTTAAAAAAAATTCAAAGTGTTTGAATGAGGATATGTCAATAAATATATGAGTTCATATAAGGGTACTAGATATGAACCTTAACGAAAAAGGGAAACCTTTAGGAAAGCCTTAAGCGTTTGCTTATTTAGTGACTATGAATAGCGACAGTCCCTTAAATGTTCCCTTAAGTATAAGTGAGGACTATGAATTCCGCCCTTAATGCGCTATAGCGTTTGTCGAAGTGTTAAAGTGGTAGTGCTAACTTGACAGACGTCAATCCCTTGCAAGATTAGTACAGTTTAATTCTGCCGGCAAACGCTGTTCTGACGCCAGGTTAGGCCTCCATTACACAGTCATATTTCTATTATAATATGTATGTCATATGCCTAAGCCTACTCGATTCATTAAGTATACATTTTTAGACGTGCAGAAAGCGAAATCAAGTAGGCTTAAGGATATGATAATATCTATTATAATATACACTGCCTGTCATAACTATAGCCGCATCATAAAACAGACTGATCCTTTAAAATTGAAAGAGAGCACAGTTATTCTACATACTATAAAGATAAGGGATATTCAAAAGACAAATAAATTCACAAGAAGTTTCCTTATATTTCAAACCGTTATTTCTCTGTAAAGCAAAATCTAAATTTCTCGTCTGTCATAACTATAGCCGCACTTGGAACTAGTATGGAAAAAGCTGGTAAAAAAAAGCGGAAATTGAGGGAATTAATAACTGGAAAAATATTTTATAAATAAAATTGACTCCGGGGGTTTATTTGTTTATTTCTCTGTAAATAATTATAACCGTTTTTGGGTTTTTTGTTTATTGACCTCTCAGTATCGATAACCTTTTCTTTTACATAGAAAACTCGTTAAAATATTATTATTTTTACGTAATAATGTTGCATAAGATTTCCTGTCTAATTTGGTTGAAGGAGGGGCAACCTTTGTAGCATTTGTTACATTAAAACCTTCTTGAAGTTCAATGATTGGTGGGAGATGATGCAATCTCTTGATACAAAATCCGTTATGTGTCATGTCTTTTGTATTCAAACAAAAACAGTTTATGGTCAGGATATTCTAGAGGAATTTCCTTTGTATTAGAGGTGGTTACAACAACTTTTAAATACATACACAACCGTGATTAATAATATTAAGGAACTCTAACTCAAATTTGTATTGAGATCTATGGAAATCCGGCAAGTGCTCATTAAAAGTATAAGCCAGGATAGTCTACCTACGGAACAGTTGATTTCGTCACTTCCAGCATAGGAAAAATTTCATGGGATTGTCGTTACGATAAACAGCTTCCATTTTTTACAGAAGGTAGGACACATAACGGGTTTTGAAGCAAGAGATTGCATCAATTCTCACCAGTCGTTGTATTTAAAGTTGTTTCCAATGATACAAATGTTAAGAAGGGGGCATCCAATCTATCCAAATTGGACAGAAAACCTTGGAGAAACATTATTACGTACAATTTATTAAAAAAAACACGATTTCGAAGAGTTTTTTTTTATGTAAAAGCAGCGGTTATCGATGTTTAGGGGTTAATAAGCAAAAAACAAGGAAAAATGTTAAAATGATTTCATGAAAAATAAACAAAACAATCCCACAGAGTCTATTTTATTCCAAAAGGATCTCTCCCGTTATTAATTTCCTCAATTTCCGCTTTTTAATTAGTTTTTCCCATATCTGTTCCAAGTGCGGCTATAGTTATGACAGACGGGAAATTTAGATTTTCTTTTACAGAGAAATAACGGTTTGAAATATAACGAAATTTCTTGTGAATTTATGTGTCTTTTTAATACCCCTTATGTTTACAGTATGTGGAATAACTGTGATCTCTTTTCATTTTAAAGGATCTGTCTGTTTTATGGTGCGGCTATAGTTATGACAGGCAGTGTATATTACCAATATATGACTATGTAATAGCGCCCTTAGATTTCCACTGTTCACTATGATTAGTCTTTTCGTTTTGATTTCCACTATTTTTTTAGTCTTTCTGCTAGTTTTTATGCTGTTTTCCACCAATTCTTTAATTTTCTTTTCTTTTCACTAGTTCACTTCTGACACCATGTATTAATTAACAAGACTTTGTAATTATGAAGCGCATTTACGTTTTATTATGTTGTATCAGCCTCGTGGTTGCCAGTCAACTGGCCTTAACAGTAATATACACGAGTTTTGAAGTATGGTACAAATGTACTAATCTACTATATAAAAATAAGTCGGGTTTTCCTCCCTGACGCTATAACTCCAGAACGCACGAACCGATTTGGATGATTCTTTTTTTGTTTTATCCGTCTTACGTTGGAGAAGGTTGGTGGACCAAAAATTTTTTGAAAATCTCGAAGGAAGTGGTGGTAAATATCGAAATTTCATTTTGTATGAGAGTCACCTGTTGCAATCAAGTTTTCATCGACAACATTTAAATTTAATGGGAATATTTTAGTTGTCATTGGATCAAATACAGTGTTAATTGTAGTCAAGGAGACTATGTTTTTACGTACACACATCCTTGATGTTGGTCACAGCAATTTCACAATAGACTTCGTACTACTTCGGGAATCCGTCGATATCTCCGCAATCCTTTGGCGGAACGACACGATTGAGATGTCGCCGGATTCGCAACAAAATTGCCTAAAGGGTCATGGTTTTTTTTTCTAATAACCGTCAGCCCGGATGTTGGCATAGCAAGGTTACAATTAATTACAATTAAGTTACATTAACAACCGTCAACCCGGATGTATGATGGTTTCTGGGATAGTATGAGCATTGTAGGTGGCGTGCGCACATTTTAGTGCACGAAAAACTGAGTAAATGAGTGTGCTGACATATTTAATAGAAATTTATTAAATTAATGATTTTCGAGATAACTCGCTAATATAGTTGAAGGGCAAGTGCAGTCTCATCAATCAGTCAGGGGGTTGAGTACATATGTTGTTGTTGTATTACCTTGACCGCTTAACCCCCCGACGGAAATCTATAGCGTTGTTTCCATTATACACTTTGGTTTCATCATCGAGAGGTCGATCCCAATAAATTATAGTTAGCAGGTTGATTGGCATTCAAATTAGTGTCAAGTTGTGAGTGAAGCCAATAATGCGAGCGAAGCGAGCACTAGATAAGCTAGTATGTACTAAATTATAGGTATGAAGTTGAATGCATATTACATACATATTACAGGGGGTCATATTACGATTCTATTTGTTTTTATATTTTTTTGTTTTGATGAAGACACATAAAGTTGGTTGGAATTGTAGCAAACAAAATGTTTCTTAGAAGAACCAAAATGGAGAGTTGCGTTTGTATGGTAGCCCCATATGACCCTATGGTTCCATTCCATCCATTTTTACATATGTTTTCTGGCATCAAACAACACATTTGGATCAAGTTCGGTTTAAATTGCACAAACAAACGAAATTTTCTCAGAAGAACATAATTTGGGTGGTTGTTTTGTATTGCAGCCAATCGACTCCCCACGTCATAAATAAATAAATAACAGGCGCGACAATCCAACATTGGACTAAGGCCGCAGGATGTGTTAGTGACATCCCATTTCCAAGATCTTATCTGCTTTTTGTTGAGGTAATGAGATCAGCATCACGTTCAGCAGTGTTATTTATCCCCATAAATGGGTACTCGTTTAACATCTGAGTGAGATCATAGTCCGTCACAAGCTCGTGAGTTCGAAAAACACCATGATCCACGGTGAGATTCGAATTCACGACCCTGTGCACCGAAGGTGCGCGCACTAACCGCTAGACCAGCCAGACTACTCCCCACGTCATACTGATCACATATATGTTATTTTTATATGGTCAGAAATGCTTCCTTCAATGCGTTACAAACTTCATGATAAATTTAATATATTATAACGAAAAAGAACACCGGATATATAATGTTCTGGATGTCCGCTTCTACCCATGCCTACCTCCGGGTAAGGGTAAATTTCTATCCTTTTGGCCCAATATTTTTCTTAGCAAAATTGGTTTTAGGGGCGATTCAGACTATCGACAAGATTTACTAAATTATAGATTTAGTTGACAGTTGTACGATATTGTACTGCAATTTGAATAATGCAAGTACATTCTATGATTCATTTTGAATTTAATGACATACGATTTAATCTAGCAGGCGGGTTTCGACTAGATTAATTTAGTGGTTTTAGTAAATCCTGTCCATAGTGCGAATCCCCTCTTAGACTCCTGGCTCCTGGGGCCTTACAGACTTTAAAACAACGAAGATTATCCTTAGGTTATTTTTTTCTATGAAAAATGACATCTTCATTAAACTATGTGTATACATTGCTATTCCAAACTTTGTATTGTGAATGCAAAACTTTGTACGCTTGTTTAAGTAACTCACCGTATCTTTCGTAGTTTTCATCTTCAATATGAAGTATTCTACGCCGCTTTTTTACAAAAACATATGCACTAACCGTTAATTCTTCCTTTAATCTTATAAAATTTACTGATCAAACGTTTACTTAAAATAATAATTTTTGCTTATTTTCAATTGCAGATATCCAAGAATTTTATGAGTTAACATTACTAGATGAATCCAAAACAACGCAGGAGAAGACCGTTGAAACATTACGTATTGCATCCAAGTGGGAACATGAAGGGCATACTATAAAATCAACAGATGTAAGTTGATCATCGAAATCTTATTTAATATAAACTTAGAGAAAGCATGCGTTAGTACAGAGTGGCTATCAGAAAATAAAAATGGCACCGTTTTCACACTATTGCAGTTCATAGTATGTGTGAAAATTTAATTCAATTGTCAATTGTTTGTTTACAATTGAGAATATAAAATCCGCGTAATATTTATTACTCTCTTAAAATGCCGACTTGATAATTAACCCTTCTCTTGGCACATAGGCACATAGACCTAAACAGACCATTGGTACTATATCTTGATGAAAAATATCGTTCAACAATGTTTTCAACCCCTTTTCATATATATTTTAAAGGAACTGACGGCCACAAATGCGATCAAACATTCGGGGAAATATGAACTATGTCTAAAGAAGCTAAAAAACGGCGTATCATCGTAAGACATAGTATGTAACTTGTTTCTAGAACCAATATTATACCTCTTCAAAAAATAAGATTGATTTGACAGAAGATTCAGCTACATCTCAGGCATAATAGCTCGTAGGCGGCGACAAAAGGAATAACACTCGCTTTAGTGTAAAGCTTGAATTACATTTGACGCGTCAGCATCGGCATCAGCAGAAAAATTTCAATTTAGAACACACGCATTTGTCTTTGATGACCCACATTGAGAGCAGCAGCAGAAGCATTTTTTCTGCTTCTGTTGATTCTGTCAATGTGGGCCATCAAAGGCAAATGCATGTGTTCTAAATTGAAATTTTTCTGCTGATGCCGATGCTGACGCGTCAAATGTAATTCAAGCATAACACTATTTATTACAACCACACGGATATATACGGTTTACAATTTTACTAATTACTTCACTAGTTATTGATTCGACATTATACACCGCTAACACTAGACTGACTCTATTCGATTTCGGCTATGCACTTTGCAGCAAGGGCCAGCAAGTCGTTATGCTGTTGCCTAATAGATAGATAGATAGATAAAATGTTTATTCAAGGATTCCAATTTAAGTACATATTTTTTTTTACATATTTTCAAAACAAATATACGGCATGGCTAAGAGCCGTCTGCCTGGTTCGGTTAATTTTATTCTTTACGTTACGTTATATATATATTTTAAGTATTCATTTGGTTATGTACATATTAGCAATTATGTTCTCCATTAAAAATTTTACAAATGTAATTCGAAAATTTCATTATCCAATGTATATTTCCTCGCGTTCGATTCGGTCTCCCTTAGTGTTGCTTGATTTGGATCGTTGTTACTAACTCCGGTAGCATTGTTTCTGTTGCCGTTCCCGTTCTCGTTGATTGACTGCATTAGCATTATGTGGTTTTGTTAAAGTGCAGGGCGATGAAGTTCACACAACTCCAGATTCTGCGTGTTCATCTGCCCTGCACTCACAAAAGCTTCACATGTTCTCATCCATTATATTCTGCCGATACTTGAGGGCGATTTTACAGAAATCATATAATGTTTCCCAATTTTGTCCATTTAAAATTTGTCTTACTTCTAAATCATTCAACAATGCTTTACCTAGACAGGATCTCCGAATTTCCTTTAATATTGGGCATATACCGATAAAATGCACCGTATCTTCTCTAACTTGCATATTGCACAGACTGCAGAGTATAGGTAAATTCGGCCTATGTGGTATATAGTTCAAGGGTAGCAGTTCCCCTCGTGCTTTAAATATAAGCGATATTTTATGGACTGCGAAATGATTTTGGGAGTAGGTGTTCTCACCCAAAGTATGATTAAGTTGGACGTATGTATTCCCGTGCTGCGACGCGATAAACCTTTCTGCTGTCTTTTCTACCTCATTCCGTCTTACATCCTTAATCAAATTTTGCAGCATGTCGCTGTTAGTGGTTGTACCATCCCAATTAGATTGAGTGCTGTTTTCCGCTGCCAATGACGTCAGATCCCTATAAAAGGCATTCTGGGTATCAATTGTGTGTAGCAGGATTTTCTTCGGGATTCTGTCATTACTCATTGCCGATACTTTCGTGAGATACCTGGTAAATGTTGTTAAAGTTTCGATGAAAAACGATGTCAATCCAGTTTCCCGCTGCAGCATATAGTTGGGTGTTGTCAACGGTAGTTGAAAAGTTCGTTTCAAGTAGTACCTTTGAAGTTTCTCGACTTCTTCGTACTTCCTCCCGCCCCAGATTTGTGCACCATACAGCATCACTGATTTTGATACAGCTTGATAAATTTTATACTTTGCCGTGTGATTTATTTCGGAGGAGTTGAAACATGATTTCCATATTGCGCTTATAGCCCACTTTGCTTCTTGTAGTTTTCGCTCTAAATGCAGCTCCATATTCAAGTTACTAGTAATCCAAATTCCAAGATATTTATATTCTGTGACAACCTGAATTTCCGTTCCTCTGTAGCTCCACTTTTCATCTCTTGCCAGTCGAAAACGTTTTTTAAATATCATGATTTTGGATTTATCAAGATTTATAGTAAGTCCCCACTGTTCGCAATACACCGAAAAACACCATATCGTCAGCATATAATAGTCCTTTCAATACTAAGTTGAAGGCTGATGCTCCACCTGGCATGTCGTCTAGGATGTCATTCACATATATCGCAAACGCGTCGGGACTGAGTTTTCATCCTTGGCGTACCCCGCTGTTTGTACAAAATGATTCTGAAAGACGCGATCCATTCCATATTGCTGCTGTAGTACTTTCGTACAGTTTCTCGAATATATGTCCAAACTTCGAAGACATTCCGTTGTTATATAATTTATAAAACACTGACGCGTGATCCACAGTGTCAAATGCTGCTGCCTTAAAGTCTACAAAAAAGGCATATAATTTTCGACTCTTACATAGGAAGTGCCGAGCCCAGTTGAACAAGATAAAAATTTTATCATAGGTGGAGTATCCCACACGAAATCCCGCTTGATATTCCAGAATTAATTTCTCCGCTGACATCCATTTCGCGAAACGTGCTTGCAGTAAAGTGGTGAATATTTTTCAGGAAGAGTTTAAGAAAGATATGCCGCGATAGTTGATAGGATTGTTCGCGTCACCCTTTTTAAAAATGGGGAAGATTATTGCGTCTTTGAAATCGTTTGGTATATCACCACTTAGTCTAAGAAAATTGGACCAAAATATGGCCATCGAACTGCAAAAATCCTACATTTGATTATGGTTGGGGATGGTCCCGAGATGATGGCATAGAAAGTCCCAACCGATCGGGGGTCCGCAACCTTAAAAAAAGGGGGAAAAGGGGGGCCTTTTTTCGGTTTTGTGCGATTATTTCAAAAACGGTAAGAGATACAGAAAAATGGTCTGAGGACGAAAAAAACCACATAAAATTATCTTTGCAATGATATATAACACATTAGAGTTCAATTGAATATTTTGGCGTTAGAATAGAACATAAATTAGAATATTTTCATTTTAGACCTTTTTTAAAAGCTCCATAACTTTTGAAGGAATGTTTGTTCAGCCGTAAAATTTTGTACAAGTATTAACAACAAGTTTAAGATAATTCTAACGTAAACGCTGAGTTGCTCCGGTCAAGGACCCCCATTATCCCCCCATTTAAATTTTTCAAAAAGGCATGTCCATAACTCCTCCAAAATTGGAGCAGAGTGCTAAATTTTGGTTTGTTGCGATTGGAGGTCATAGTCACCCCACCCACCGAAAATCAGCTCATTCGGATAAAAAGTAAGGGTACCTCCCATACAAAGTGACCCATGACAACTTTGTTCTACAGTTTATAAAATGAGTATAGTACGTAGAACAAACTCCTGATGGGTCACTTTGTATGGGAGATACCCTTAGTTTTTATCCGAATGAGCTGATTTTTGGGGGGTGGGATCACTATGACCTCCAATCCCAACAAACCAAAATTTAGCACTCTGCTCCAATTTTGGGGGGAGTTATGGATATGCCGTTTTGAAAAATTTAAATGGGGGGATAATGGAGGTTCTTGACCGGAGCGACTCAATGTTTACGTTAAAATTATCTTAAACTTGTTGTGAATACTTATAGAACATTTTAAGGCTGAACTAGCGTTCTTTCAAAAGTTACGGAGCTTTTAAAAAAGGTTTAAAATGAAAATATTCTAATTTATGTTCTATTCTAACACCCTGGACAGACGACAAAAGATAAACATAATTAACTCCCGATTATGTTTAACTAATTCGTCTGTCATGTGCTAATCCAGTTGATGATACTTGAAAAACTTAATTTAAACATCATTAACACAACGTCATTGAAATTTAATGATATTTACTCGACATGTAGCCCGGTCTAGGTTACATTGAAAATATTGGAAAACTGGAAGGAACAGCTGTTTTGTTCTGACAGTCCAGTAAAATATACAAATAACGATTGCGGAATTAATTTTTAAAAAGGTAACAAAATATTAATTTATTTATTTTAAAGATTTTGAATTGAACACTTTTTGTTTCAGCTCAATAAAAAGCGCAAACTTTTATCAGGACGATGACGTTTTCGATTGTCTCCCTAAGGAGCAGAATTTCCGTGCAGGACCATTTGCGAAGAAAGTGTAAAAGTGAAAAGTTGAAGTAAAAAATACAATTGACTGAGTGCATTCAGTACGCGCTATTTTGGATAAGAACGGACTCAATAAGTTGAATTTATGCACTTGATGGTGCTTCAGAACAGAAGAGAGTAATGCATACTATTTTTATTCTTCAATAACTACAAAAAGCTTCCTGCCAAACTTATATCCTGTTATGGAGCGAAGACAAATCAGTAGTTGCATGTTCGCAATTTTTTGTGTTAAAAAAACTAGTTTAATAAAAAGCAAAAATAAAAGTTATTTTTCATTAAAATTCTTAGTTTGTTTCTTGCTCAATTGTTTTTTTTTTATTTTATGGATTATAGTCTAATACTCTTTTTCAGCATTCATAAACATGAAAATATCTTTGGCTAATTCAGTTACAGGAAAATCCGGGCTTCATCTATTAAATTATTTTATGATGACAGTTCGAACGTAATTGCATTTTTTACCCGTGTGTCACTAGACGAAGTTAAATATACTTGAACTTAAATATAATTAACTCAAGTATGTTTAACTTCAATCGTCTGTCTAGGGTGTAACGCCGAAATATTAAATTAAACTCTAATGTGTTATATATCATTGCAAAGATAATTTTATGTAGTTTTTTTTTCGTCCTCAGACCATTTTTCTGTATCTCTTACTGTTTTTGAAATAATCACAAAAAACCGAAAAAATGCCCCCCCCCCCCCCTTTCCCCCTTTTTTTAAGGTTGCCGATCCCCGATCGGTTGGGACTTTTAATGCCATAATCTGGGGACCATTCCCAACCATAATCCAAAAAAAATTACGATGTAGGATTTTTGCCGACCAAAATTAATAACTGTGTTGTAAAAGGTGTCCGCCAAAGAAAAAGTCATCAGCCGCAAAAAGGATTGATATAAATACATTCCCGCCAAAAGACTCGCATCTTGTCTCAATGATGGTGGTGGAGCAAATTTTTTTCAACGCTTATTGGCGGGGAGCTGAACGAGGGTACTATTTGCTGCTATGTTCTTTTCTTGATAATTTTGAAGCTTCCAGTCTTATAGAAAATAAAAATGCGTTTTAGAACCTTATTTAGCTTTCCTTCGTATGGAACTCGTTTTTTTTTCTATACGATAAAAATTCTTTCATAAATTTCTTAACATTGATTTTATTTTGTTATTAACCTTATTCAAGCTCCCCGCCAAATAGCGTTGAAAAAAATTTGCTCCACCACCATCATTGAGACAAGATGCGAATCTTTTGGCGGGAATGTATTTATATCAATCCTTTTTGCGGCTGATGACTTTTTCTTTGGCGGACACCTTTTACAACACACAGGGCCGGATTTAGCGTCTATGGCGCCCCTGGGCAGTAGCTAAATAGCCGCCCTCCGCCACTGGTTAAATTTGAAAGTAGTAGTAGTCGCATACACATGCTAGGCAAAACGTTCGCTGTGGTGTGGTATGTGAGAAGAACGTTTAATATTTTTGCGCGAGTGACCGATGTAATTTTGTTTGCTTGACAATATGGTGCTTCGGAGTGATGGGGCCAGGTGAAGTTCCATGGGAAGGTTCATGGAGTTTAGACCCCTCACGACTTTGTTTAAAAAAGCATTGAAATTCCAATGACTACAACATTAAAACTGAAATGATGCAGATCCATTACATCGACTTTCTTCAGAATGTGTTCAGAAGATTTTCTAAATACCTTTCCACTTTCGGAGATTTTTGTTCATTTTTGAACGTTTTAGAAGTCATGAACGAATAACCTAACCTCAACAACTAAAATTGTTTATTAGCGTCATGTCATGTAGTATGATTTTTTGGCAGGGGAGCTTTACAAATTGTGAATTTTTTTTAGACCTATACACACGACAGAAACATGTTACTGAGCATTTTATAGCTAATGCATCATTTCTAATATCCCGAGTTGAACACCCCCTGAAACCAATGTATGACTACATCCCAGTTGAATCGCGGCTAATTTTAAATAGAAAGAAAATAGAGTAAAGATAGAAAAATCGAAAATAGGTGCTAGCTTTTACTAACTATAAGGACACTGGGGCTACCCACACAGAATCCATGGATTGTCCATGTATGGGTTGCCTAGGGTTACCAATTCTTAGATCAATCTGTCCCAGAGATTCGTTTAGTACGAAAGCGAGTTTTTGGCAATGTACTATTCCAAAAAATTAAATTTTTTATACAAGTTTACGAGCAATGGTCAAGACGATGACGGCAGATACCCTCCATTTGACGAGTCGTATAGTGGGGAAATCATGTTTCATGGATCATCATGTCCAAGATGTAGGTTCAGGAATTCTTTGGCTGTTACACAGATCCGGAGCGGAGAGGGTCGACGCGAATCAAACTCCCGGAGGAAATGAGCGAAGCGAGGAACAGTTTTTGCATGAGAAAGTGGAGCCATTTTTTTGTAACAATGGGTCGTCTTCCAGGTTTTTCAAATTAAAAGTATTGAATTGACATTTTAGCCTGTTTTATTCCATTTTTAATTACATGGAAGATTTGTACAATTTAAACAACATTTGTGCTAAATTTCAATCATTTATATCGTACAAAAGGATACATTATCTGACATGTCTTCGAACGGTTGCGGAGTAATAAAGTTGAGCCGCTCCGGATCCCTGATTATTGCACACAAAAGCTACTCAAGGCTTCCTATTAAAGTGGACACTAAAGTATATGCTAGATCCCTTCCCTTGTTTAATTTAAATTCAATGCGTTACGAAAATACTTTCTACTTCTATCCTCACTGAACTACGCGCGACCAGTTGAATTTACTATTGGGCGCCCTGGAATCAATGCCGGATTAAGCAAGCGCGGGGCCCGTGGCATATGTAGAGCGCGGGGCCTATTTGATATGGCTGATTTGAACCGCATCAGCCAACTATAGTCTTTGGATAAAAAAAGTTACGGATTTTGGTCGCTCCAGTAATATTAATATCAATTTATGATGACGGCCGAACTCACTATGTTTAAACAATTTTGCGACAATGGATTCGGAACTTATGCAATTTTTGCATCCATTTTCGGTTTTTGGCCAACATTTTCTCAGGGGGTGCCATGATCAGCAGATCTCGCAACAGGAGGCACGAGCTGAGAAAAATTGGGAACCACTGTTCTAGCGGGAAAAAATAAAAAAGCATTATTGTTACAAAAACGTGTATATTGTGAACGCACCTACTACTTAACGAATAACTACTTGTCAATCTACGTTGACGTTTGCCTTGGCTCTTGCGGGTTATGCGGAGCGGTTGTGCGGAATAAACGTGTCGAGAGA
This sequence comes from Microchrysa polita, assembly GCA_949715475.1. Lineage (NCBI taxonomy): Eukaryota > Metazoa > Arthropoda > Insecta > Diptera > Stratiomyidae > Microchrysa > Microchrysa polita. Next base: position 40,219,883 of record OX454417.1, on the reverse strand, counting down.
AACTCCAAGGTGTTTTAATTCAACCCGTGAGAATATGTCATCCCATCAATTATGAAAATTTTTATTTTAATTAGTTAAACCGAATTTCTGTAGACAAACTGTACTTATTCGACAAAGAAGAATTGCTGTTAGAAGTCCCTTTTTGGACGACCACTAAAAATTTAAAAATTTCACATTTTCCGAAAAGTAATAAGAAACGGAAAATTATTTCATTATATAAGTGTTTCCTTAATATAGCTTTCGATTGAATTGTCCTTTTTCAGGTTTACTCAGGTTCATAAAAATTGACAACCAAACATCTAGCTAAAAGATGCCCACAATAAAGATACTCACGTAGCACTTACCTATAGCAGAAAGCCAAATTCACGTTAACATCTTCTACATTAATTCGGTTTTACGGTTTTTAATAAAAAAAAATCGAAAATTTACACACTTCAATGAAAACCAACATTTTTGAGAAAGCATTTTGAATCATTTTTTAAACAGGTATTTTTCCCGATCTTTTCATAAAGTTGAAAGCGGTACGCCACTGTGCATGAGAGATTCATTTGTAATTTCTTAATTCTATGGATGTATGCAAGCACATTTCCTAACATGAACTCCAAAAATCTGATTTCTCGCTAGAACGTGAATCTGAAACAATGTGGACGTAGGTTTACGGGAATACTATCATGAATTAAGGGCAGAATTAAGATCGAGAGTGAAATTCTTTCCGCTGCGATTTTATCAATAAAAATGCGTACTTACTGTCGTCGAATATGTCACAAACAGTGGGGAATTCCATAAGCTACAATCCGAGACCGGTTCCATAATTCACCTTGGCCATTTACTGTATTATTTTTCGATTCCCCAGTCATTTGCCATTTCGCGATGAAATAACTGGGAATCGGAAAAAATACAGAAAATGGCCGGGAAAAATTATGGAACTGTTTTCGGCTTACAGCGTATTGAATTCCCCAGCACTCTCCACATATTCCAGGACAGTATGAATACATTTTAATTGAAAAAATCGCAGCGGACAATAATTTGACTCTCGATCTCAGTACTAGCCTTTAGAAAGAAATATTTCTGTATTTTTATGCAATACAAACCTTGCTGTAATTTTGGAACACCCTAGCGTAAATTGTTCAACATAAAGTGTTATAACAATTTCGAAGCATCTTGGTAATTTTTGTTTGAGAAAAATGCGGGGCCCCCCAAAGCGCAGGGCCCGTGGCATTTGCCACCTTGTGCCACGTGGTTAATCCGGCACTGCCTGGAATATACCTAACATGAATAAATTAGAAGGATGGAATTAAAATGTGTGTCTAATTATGTCAACTTCTTTTCGAGTTTCCAAAATGCTTTTTCACAGAATTTAAAACCAAGGGATATTTTCAAAAATTGCCGCTCCTAAAAATCTGCCGCCCCGGGCAGCTGCCCAGGTTGCCCATATGGGAAATCCGGCCCTGAAAACACAGTTGTTTTTGTGAGATATCATATATTTTTGCAGTTTTCGATTTACAAAATTCGTAAATATATTATGAAGACGATATTCATTGCCCTATTGTCACGAATTTGTTTGAGAACAATAATTATAAGAATGATAAACCCCTTGCTAACCTTCGTCTCCTTGGTCTCCTTGGTAACCTTGCTCGCCTTGGTAATCTTAGTAACCATAGAACACTTGACTACTTTGGTGATCTTGCAAACCCTTAGTAACCTTGGTAACCCCGATGGCCTTGGTAGCCCTAGTAACCTCGCTAACCTTGGTATCTTTATACATAACATTAAACTTAATGATAACCTTAACTTTGACCACAACCCTGGCCTATACCTAAACCTCAAACTCAGACTCAACCTTAACCCAAACATCCTTATATTTAACCCTAATAATAACGTTAACTGCGATGTAACAATAACTTTAACCCTATCCGTTACCCTAAACTTGATTTTGACTTTAACCTTAGCCCTAAATTGAGTCTAAACCTTTACTTCATCTCTATAACATTCATCCTAATCTTAAATCTTAATTTTTAATGTAACCATTAAGCCTCACTGGGTACTCAATATGTGATTCAAATTACATCCATATTTCCTAAGTTCCACATTGCGCCTAAGACACATAGAGAAAGACATGTACATGTGAAAATATCCTTTTATCCCTCATCAAAGGTCCCGAAAACCTGTTGGAGTCCTGACGAGCATTGCTTTTACAACAATAAAGTGGTTTCATGACCAAGAATCAGGGATAGCTATGAAATTCACTATATAACTAACAGTACCTTTTTGCCTACCACAACAGGATCAAACCAGGTGGAATTACAAGAATAAGGGCGGAATTCATAGTCCCCACTTAAGTAATAAGGATTCCCTTAAGGAATAAGGGGTTTCTCCATATAAGTGAGCCCTTAAGGGAGCTTCGTATTCATAGACATCACTTATTAGAGCGTTGCCTCATTAAATTAACGAGTCACTTATTTGCCATATCTATTGAAAGTGACAAATAAAATATAAAAAAATATCAAGTAGTTAAAAATTCCAAATTTTTAAAAAATTTCAAAGTGTTTCAATAAGGATATGTCAACAAATATATGAGTTCATATAAGGTTACTAGATATGAAGCTTAACGAATAAGGAAGCCTTTTAGGAAACCCTTAAGCGTTTGCTTATTGAGTGACTATGAATAGCGTCAGTCCCTTAAGGCTTCCCTTAAGTATAAGTGAGGACTATGAATTCCGCCCTAAATCTACATGCCAAATTTTGTTCAAATTAACTCATCAGAATTCCTTGAAAAATCGATTTTCCATATGCCATCATCACGTAACTCTGGTTTGAACACAACAGAATACACCGTCTTGACAAAACCGATTTGGTGTCCCAGCGCCATATTTAAGCTTCCACCAGACCAGCGCAGAACGATAGCGGTACGTGTCAGAATGTATGAAATAGTTTCCGCCGCGGTACACCACGGAGTACTTGTCAATTCTTGTGGTGTGTGTGTTGTGTGTACCGCTACCGCGCTGATTTGGTGGAAGCTTTAGGATCATCGGGATGAATGAAACAGTGCGTATGCTCATCCAATATTAAACTAATATGTACGTACTCGTATATATGTATGAGACGAACCAAAACAGGAACATTGACCCGCCCCCCCTCTTGCAGACAATCTAAGACTGAAAATTTTGGATACAAAAGATTGTTCGGTCCTACCAATTATACTATACTATACTATACGATTCTTTTCTAGGCTTTTTTTCGGGCCTATCCCCGACTTTTGCAAAATGCTTCCTTTAAAACATATAAAAAGATTTAAGCGAGAAACTCTATGTATTTTTTCACATTTTCCGCTGTATCTTTTTTTCTACTTCACGGATCGGAGCAAACGATAGTCGATAGCCTATGCACACCTTGACGACAGACTCTATCAATGGGAAAAGAGACCAAATCCCGAGATGCCCTCTGCAAGGCTGTAGCCCTATCAATGAACGACAAGAACAACAAGAACAACGAGAACGACGAGAACAACGAGAACAAGATTTTTGAAAAAAATCGATTTTCAAACTTTTATATTTCCGGTGTTTCTTATCGTATCACCTTGAAATTTTCTACACTTCGTAAGACGGCGCGAGCGACAACGCTTACCGAATTTGAAGACTCAGACCCAACCAGGGTCCGAGCTACAGAGGTCCGAAAACCCGTACTTGTTCCGTCGTGTAAACATAGTCTTAGTCGCTTCTCACTTTTTATTTGTTCAAATTTCTTCGTTTCCCTAGATTATATTCATTACAAAGTATAGCTGTTAAAGAGTCCGTACCATATTTGAAAAATTCCACTGGAATTCTATCACTGCCTGGGGCTTTATTGTTTTTCCATTTATCCATTGCCGAGCGTACCTCCTCGATGGTTATTGTCGCATCCAAAATATTGTTGTATCGGTAGGGTCTTGCAAACTGGATCAGTTCTTCATTATCTTGGTTCAGTATGTGTCTAAAGTGGTTCTTCAATAACTCAATATTTATGCCATTCCCAATAGAGTACGTGTCGTTTCCATTTATACGCTTTGCTATTTGCCAAAAGCTTTTACTATTTGTGCATTGAGTCAATGAGTCTGCCTGCGCTCGAAAGAAAGTCCGTTTTGGCATGTTCTGCTATCCGCTCTCATAGGGGGAACTTTTGTGTTTCCGATATTTTCCGCTATATGTCCGCTATATGGCGGACGGTAAGATAAGTGTCGCTAGTGTCGATAACAAGAACCAGAAAATTCTTCTTGCGAAGCTGATAGCGTAATGTTCCGTTTTTTGTATATATTTAACCATGCAAATTAACGTTTCCTCAGCTTATCACACTCATCATCAAACCATGGCTGTTTTGCTGGTTTTTTGGAAGCATTACTATACGGAGCACTTGCTTTTATACAGTCGACTATACGATTGATGTCTGTTTGATGTCCAGATTGTGTCAGTTGCATATCGAGGTTTCGGTGGTAAGACATGCAATGCTCTTCTCGCCATTTCATTTTCGGCAGGAGGCTCATTGGAATGGTATTTGTTCTGCCGATACAATCCAACCCAATCGTTGATATTATTGGGAGATGATCGGAGAACTGTTTATTGTCGACCATGAAATCCGTAACGAGAGGAATCCTGTTGCCTAATATGTTTCGCTAGTGACACTAGCGCCATCTGGTACCAAGTACGGAAATACCATTTGGGTTGACGTATAGACTAGGCGCATTACAGTATTAAATAGATTAGTCTAGATGTGCAGGTGGTTTTGAGAGACGGGTCAATTTAATTCCAGACCAATGGCAATGATCTCAATGCATTGTTCGCCTATTCGGTCGGCAAGTTGAAATCCCTGCAATTAATATACAGTGTGTCCGGAAACTGGCGCGTAAATGCACCACAAAATGATTCCTTATGTCAGGGGTGTCAAACTCGAAACCTGGCCCGGGCCAAATAAGACTCTCGTCAGGTTTAGGTGGGCCGCAGGAGGAAAATTTCACAAACTTTTATATAATCGTATTACGAAAGTTGATTACAGAATATTACTTTTAAAATGTGACAGAAAGTCTGGATAACTTTAGCGCAGTGGTGATCCAGTTCGTGCCCCCACCCCCCTTGCGAGATCTGCTGATCCTGCCCCCCATGAAACCACTTTATTGTTGTAAAAGCAATGCTCGTCAGGACTCAACAGGTTTTCGGGACCTTTGATGAGGGATAAAAGGATATTTTCACATGTACATGTCTTTCTCTATGTGTCTTAGGCGCAATGTGGAACTTAGGAAATATGGATGTAATTTGAATCACATATTGAGTACCCAGTGAGGCTTAATGGCTACATTAAAAATTAAGATTTAAGATTAGGATGAATGTTATAGAGATGAAGTAAAGGTTTAGACTCAATTTAGGGCTAAGGTTAAAGTCAAAATCAAGTTTAGGGTAACGGATAGGGTTAAAGTTATTGTTACATCGCAGTTAACGTTATTATTAGGGTTAAATATAAGGATGTTTGGGTTAGGGTTGAGTCTGAGTTTGAGGTTTAGGTATAGGCCAGGGTTATGGTCAAAGTTAAGGTTATCATTAAGTTTAATGTTATGTATAAAGATACCAAGGTTAGCGAGGTTACTAGGGCTACCAAGGCCATCGGGGTTACCAAGGTTACTAAGGGTTTGCAAGATCACCAAAGTAGTCAAGTGTACTATGGTTACTAAGATTACCAAGGCGAGCAAGGTTACCAAGGAGACCAAGGAGACGAAGGTTAGCAAGGGGTTTATCATTCTTATAATTATTGTTCTCAAACAAATTCGTGACAATAGGGCAATGAATATCGTCTTCATAATATATTTACGAATTTTGTAAATCGAAAACTGCAAAAATATATGATATCTCACAAAAACAACTGTGTTGTAAAAGGTGTCCGCCAAAGAAAAAGTCATCAGCCGCAAAAAGGATTGATATAAATACATTCCCGCCAAAAGATTCGCATCTTGTCTCAATGATGGTGGTGGAGCAAATTTTTTTCAACGCTATTTGGCGGGGAGCTTGAATAAGGTTAATAACAAAATAAAATCAATGTTAAGAAATTTATGAAAGAACTTTTATCGTATAGAAAAAAAAACGAGTTCCATACGAAGGAAAGCTAAATAAGGTTCTAAAACGCATTTTTATTTTCTATAAGACTGGAAGCTTCAAAATTATCAAGAAAAGAACATAGCAGCAAATAGTACCCTCGTTCAGCTCCCCGCCCATAAGCGTTGAAAAAATTTGCTCCACCACCATCATTGAGACAAGATGCGAGTCTTTTGGCGGGAATGTATTTATATCAATCCTTTTTGCGGCTGATGACTTTTTCTTTGGCGGACACCTTTTACAACACAGTTGTTTTTGTGAGATTGATATTACTGGAGCGACCAAAATCCGTAAATTTTATTTAAAAAAAAACATTTAAAGACTATATCAGCCGTATCAAGAGATTTTTTATTTTTTTCTCGACCTAATATTCTCAGCGGTGTTCATCAAATGGATTTTGTAGCAGCGAATTAATCGACGAAAATACAATTTTTGCCATTTTGCAAAGCTTCGCAACAACCGATTACCTGGTGTACATATTTCGAAAGAAGTTCGCAAGAAAACCATAATTAATTATGGCAAGCAAGCCCTAATTTATAAATGGTATCAATATTAGAGTTGTGCCCGCGCCCCCTTCCCTAGCCGCCACGCCTCCCTAGGGGGCGCGCCCCCGTTTGGGAATCACTGTTAGCGGCTTCGGGATTATCCGTGAGAACTTCCTCCTTTAGAAAATGTACTTCAAGAACATTAAACAATTAAGACAAGAAGCGAAAACGTGAAAATATGATTGAGCTTCAAGTAACCACTTTTTGTGAATAACATGATTTGGGACAGATGATAAAAAAAATTTAGCACCAGTCATCCAGGTCACCCACAATAACCAAATAGTCAGATTAAATTAAATTAAGCAGAATGGTGGCTTAAAGAGACAATAATTTGTTTGTGATATGGTACAAACTCATGGACCAATACAGCTTGATAAGTATAGGTCTAAAAATCAGGCATTTGGGCTGTGATTATTATGTTGTAATTTCACATCCAGGCGATTTAGATAGATTTATTTAGATTTCTGTAGTTTTTAAAGCTTTGCCATTTTTCCAAATAAATCTCAATTTATGTTCGGTAAAGCCAACCAATTTTTTATTAACTGCATTTCGGCACAGAACAGTTTCATGAAGAGACTTAGTATTGTCCTGTACGAAAAAGATGAGCTGTCTTATAAAATCAAATAACCGACCTTAAATTGTTGCTAGTATTTGGAGAAAAAAATCCTAGAAGAATCTTGCATAAGCCATTGGCGAGTTTTAGTAATTTTTGTAGACTTGAGTTCAACGGCTTAATTTGATCTCCTTACCAATTTCAACATTTCTGTATTGATACACATTGTGCTGCTTCGACATGGCCGCGGGCCGCATGTGGCCCGCGGGCCGCGAGTTTGACACGTCTGCCTTATGTGATTTCAAGCCAAATGGTTTACTGGACAATGCAGAGCATTGGCCATTTGAGCTATATCTTTCTTTTTATTTGAAAGCAGACAAATATCGTCAGCATAGTCCAGGTGTTGCAGGGTATCAAACATTTTCCATCCGATGCCTTTTCTCTGGTTTTGAAGCGCGCTCACTAGTACATCGTTAATGGCTATGAGGAAAAGAATAGGTGACAAAATGTAACCTTGTTTCACTCCACTGTGCACCTCAAAAGGATCTGAAAGCTTACCCTTGTGCGAAACGTGACATTGGGCTCCCTAATAAGATTCCTTGATGATGGAAATTCTTTTATCTGGTATGTCCCTCCTACGAAGAGCTCTCCAGATATACTCCCGATCAATACTATCGAACGCCTTCTTGAACATGAGGTGTAATGGAGATCTCCATTCGGTGGATTGCTCAATAATAATCCGGAGTGTGTTTATATGGTCGCTACATGAAAAACCCTCACGAAAGTTAGCCTGTTCATTGCTTAAAGTGCGCTCAATTTCATCCTTGATCCGGTTCAAAATAATTTTAGCCATCAGCTTGGAGACAGCTGGAGGCAAATACCGCGCCAATTACTACAATCCTTAAGGTTACCTTTCTTCGGAATTTTAATAATTTCTACTGGTAGAGTTTCAGTTTCCCAACACTCTCTGATGAAGGGAAGCAGAATATCCGCTTTAGCATTCGAATCCGCTTTAAATAGTTCAACCGGAATTCCATCCATCCCCGGGGCCTTACCGGCGTCCATAGCTTCGATAACCCGTTTTAATTGCGTCTTAGGTGGTCTGGAATTAATACCGGCTACTGGAGGGACGTCTTCTTCTGCCGATGAAGATGCACTTGCAGGCCCAAAACGATTGTTAAGGACCTCAAAAAAGTGCTCTTTCCATCTCTGAAGTTGCTGTTCTTCTGTAACAAACAGTAACCATTCTTTATCTTTCACAGGATGGTCCGTTGTGAACGATTTACCGATTTAGTGGTTTAATTAGCTTAAATAGGGTACCGCTTTCACCACGGTAAGCCACATCATTTGCCTCCTTCGCTAAAGCGTTGATGTAAGTACGCTTATCACGCCTCACACTTCTCTGCACGCCTTTTTGTAGTTAACGGTATTCAGCTCGAAGTTGATTTTTAGCTGAATCATCAGCAGCAGAGTTAATCTGTTCCTTAACTCTTTTGCGTGCTGAGATAAGAGACCAAGTAGCATCACTGATAACCTCGATAACCTACCTCGATCCAATCTTCCCACAGTCACTTCGCCACATGAAATAAAAGAATCCTTTGCGAGATTCCATCTATCCTCAATTGTAGGATTCAGAAGAGATGTTGCTGCACAAGCTTTTTCGTTCAAGGCGGTCGACTATGCACGTCTAGTTGAGGAATTTTTTAGCTTTTGCACATTAAATCGTGGCAAGATTCGCGTGTTGTGAGATCGGTGAACCGCTGCCGTTCGTAAGCAAAATTTCGCGATAACAAGATGGTGGTCGCTGCCAACATCAGCCCCACGCTTCTACCTGACGTCTAAGAGGCAGTTTCTCTATGTCTTAGAAACAGCAATATGGTCAATTTGGTTCCCTGTTCTGCTATTAGGAGAAATCCAAGTTATTAGGTGGAAGGGTTTATGCTTGAACAACGTTCCGCCAATGACTAGTTGCCGAGAGTTACAGAACTCCACGAATATTTCGCCATTGTTGTTGCTGTTGCCAAGCTCGTGATTGCCCATAAGATGTTCCAAGCCTAAGTTATCACTTAGGCGTTGAAATCCCCCATTATAATTTTGATGTTACCCCTGGGAGCCCTATCAAAAGTGTCGCCTAGTCGCTGATAAAAAAACGTCCTTTGCGGTATATTCTGCAGGTTCAGTCGGTGCGTAGCACTGAATAATAAATTGTAATGTTTCGTACTCTCGATTTGAATCTGGCTGTGATGATACGGTCGGAGATAGGTTTCCAGTCGATAAGGGATCGGCGTGCATTCCTAGTAAACAGGATTCTGTTATGTAATACTCTTTTTTGTTGTATATTTACTGTAGTAAAATAGACGTGTATTGAAGGAACTGCTCAGATACCGAGAGATTTTAGGAGGGCTCTTAATGTCACAACTAGGAATACTACGTTGAAACCTACTAAACACAACGATAAAGCCTTTGGGTCACTGTTGTTGATATGACCAGGTGGCATGAGCGCTTCCCTTCCTCCTTTTGCAATTTAGCGACCAATGAAATATATTGCACCCGCATTCAACGAAATTGTCAATATACTCACGCTACATAATCCAGAAGAGAAGTTTCAAAGAGCTGCTGAAAACTAAAAGACCTAATTATCCATGATATTCATTTTTTTAGTGATCCTAATAATTATATAAATATAGCATATGGAAATATTTCATATGACACTATTCAACAGTTATTGATTCACTTTAAGATTTTTTTTGTATTTAATTTTAATAGCAAATTAACTTAAACCCGAAAATTGTAAAGAGAAAAAAAATCAAATATTCAAACATTGAGGCTCCCTAACATCCATGTGCGCACATTGAGAAGGTGAGACCAAAACTTCGTCTCAAGGGAAGAAAATATTGCTACCAAGCAATTTTCAGGCCATTACTACAATTATAACTAAAACTTTTAAGAAATACGAGTGTTCCAATTTTGAATACTGTTAAATAGAACCGTTTGTTTTCGTGTTACTCTAATTCACAGGAATAAATATGTATCCATATATCCCAAACGCGTTCCTTGTGTGCAAATATTCCAGCAAAAGTTCACATTTTTGGTTGCATTATCCCATTATACATACGTATATTGTCGAGGAGAAAAAAAGTGCCAAGGTGCGTGATCTTTAGTATTATGGCACAATAGACCACCGGTCGCAGTGCTTATGGCAAATCTGCCGATGCCCTTATTTAATCTAATTATAGCGCTTTTTGCATCGGAGACTTTTGAAGCAATCGACGGCGGCAACTTATACACTTTAACACACAATAAAAATGCGCATAGATTTGCACCCCGGCTTCTTTTCCGTGGTATTTTCCTTTTCCTTTCTTTGAACCGATATTCAATGCACAGGTCCGGGTTAATTATCAAAATATCGCTTACCGCCAATATGGCTTACCACCTTACTGTACTTTGGTTGTCCGGGACATTGGTGATAGTTGAGCGGTAATTCGGGAGTCCTGTTGCTTTCGATATAACTGAAATGATGGGGTCATATGAAGTGATGCGAACCCACAAATATTTTTTACACAAGTATCGTCACGACATTCCTAATAAATTGTACAATTAGCACGAAGAAATTATATAAGCAAGACTTACGCGGATTTTCAAAGGACACTATCACACTCACACCCGAACCAAATGCACAATTTGTATTTCCTAGACTATGCTGCCAATAGTTGCCACTAATTCAGAGAGACTAGAACATAAATTAGAATATTTTCATTTTAGACTTTTTTTCAAAGCTCCATAACTTTTGAAAGAATGCTAGTTCAGCCGTAAAATTTTGGACAAGTATTCACAATAAGTTTAAGATCATTTTAAGGTAAACATTGAGTCGCTCCGATCAAGGACACCCATTGTCCCCCCATTTAAATTTGTCAAAACGGCATGTCCATAACTCCCCCGAAAATTGGAGCAGAGTGCTAGATTTTGGTTTGTTGCGATTGGAGGTCATAGTCACCCCACCCACCAAAAATCAGCTCATTCAGATGAAAACTAAACCATACAAAGTGACCCATGACAACTTTGTTCTACAGTTTATAAAATGAGTATAGTACGTAGAACAAACTCCTGATGGGTCACTTTGTATGGGAGATACCCTTAGTTTTTATCCGAATGAGCTGATTTTTGGGGGGTGGGATCACTATGACCTCCAATCCCAACAAACCAAAATTTAGCACACTGATCCAATTTTGGGGGGAGTTTTGGATATGCCGTTTTAAAAAATGTAAATGGGGGGATAATGGGGGTCCTTGACCGGAGCGATTCAATGTTTACCTTGAAATGATCTTTGTGGTAAAAAAAACCTCTAATATAATAATAATAGTTAATTTCAAAGACCCGGTTCAAAAGCGACACGATTTATTTAATTAAGTGGTGTACATTCAATCTAATTCCAGCGCAGACTAACTCAAATGTTTCAAGACGCTAATATCGTTCTATTTCAGTTACTAATACAATAAAAAAACTGTGTGTGTCTAATAACTCTTATATGTTATGTATTACAATTCAGAATATTTCATTGTACGAGTATTTTTCTACATCCTCCCCCCGGGGAATTCAATAAATTTCAAGAGGGTACAATAGCTGAATTGGACGTCGTAATGACGTACTTGCGCTGCACGCACTCGTCCTGTATACACTTCGTCGACGACGGCCAGTTTCCAAAGTCAGCGAGGTTTGTCATGAACCAGTACTACTTCGCCTACCGTGACATCCTTCGAACGTTGAAGCTTTGCGTGATGCAACGACCTTAATAGTAGCAGATACTCGCTCTTCCAACGTTTCCAAAGTTTGCTTATAATTTCCAAGCAGGACTTCCAATTGGATTGTAAATCGACGGCCTTCACATTGGGTGAGGTTATAAAACACAACGTTCGCGCAACGTTTCGTGCAACGTTTCAAATCCACCGGCCGTTACGGATCAGAAACATCTCCCTACAAACAGATCCCCTAAGCGCCCCCTTGCGAGGCATAGCTTGATTGATTGACATAAATTTACAATCTGCCGTCGAACCGTGCATTTCCGCCCTCATTTATTTATTAAACTATTTATAATCAAAATAAAATGTATCTGCATCTCGTTTAAAACTGGAAATTTTGATTTTCGAGCCTAACACAGCTTTCAGTAGGTTTTTCACGGATCTGATAAGACGCTCTCAAAAGCCTCCCCACCATGGCGCACGTTCAACAATAAAACGCCACTTGATTTTGTGTAATCCAAGAAATCCAGAAAATTCATCAGATCGTAAAATCCGTTTAAATTTAACCAATTCATCCTTTGACTTTTTAAATATTTTTGCATTGTCGGAATAAATAATATTGGGTCTACCTCTTCGTGTGATAAATCGGCGAATCGCTAATAGGCAGTCATTCGTTGACATGCTCGGTACGAGCTCCAAGTGAACAGCACGTATGACGGCACAAGTGATGAACATTATATAACATTTATACGTTTGATCCGATAAACTATTCTTGATGTATAAGGGTCTTGCGAAGTCTACACAAACTGTTTCGAATGGCCTTGATATCGCCATCCTTTCCCTAGGAAGTGGAGCAAAAGGTTGCGTAGCTGGATCTCCGAAAAGCTTTTTGCACACAATGCAGGACTTACCAGTTGTCGGCCCTTCGGAACCCAGAATCGTTCTCTTAATCGAGTAAGAACATGAGAAACGCCGCAATGAAAATTTCGTTCGTCGACAGCAATCAGCTTTGTTTTATACGAATCTTTTGGTAGATTAATGGGTTCAGTTATGTCCTCGTCTTCTTCCAGAAATTGTAACCTTCCCTTTAACCAAAGACAATCTATCTCAGCACTATAAATTTCGTTCTGAGCAAATTTAATCCAGAATTCCTCCGCATGTTCAATATCTTCTGCCACTAAATGGGAAGATCCCCTTCCTTTGTAAATACGAAATGATCTTATGAATTTGAAGATCCAACCTGTCACTCGTAATAATCGAGGCCATTTGCTTAACTTAATATGCGGAATCGGACATAACGTGGTAGTATTAGGATTGGCTTGAAAATCTTCAGTTGGGGCTATCAACGTAAGCACACAATTTAAATTGATGTTATTCGACATCTCAGCGTTGTCATTTTTGAGTGGTCGCTGCAGCCAATCAGGTCCATTAATCCAATAATTCGATTTGAGTAATTGTTTTGTTGAAATTCCTCTCGTAAGAAGATCTGCAGGGTTTGTCTTTCCGGGGCAGTGACGCCAATTTTCAGTATTGGTAAGTTGCCTGATCTCTCTCACTCTATTAGCCACATATTGTATCCATTTTCTCTTGTCGTTTTTGATCCAATAGAGTGTTATTAGTGAGTCACTCCACAAATAATATTTCGTAAAATTAACTTTCATGTGTTTCGTTAAATATACATATAATCTTGCTGAGATTAAAGCAGCTGTTAGTTCAAGACGTGCCAATGTGAGTTCGTCCTCACCGTCTTCCTTCATTGGAGCAATGCGATTCTTTGCACATAAAAGTTGAACTGAAACATTTCCTTCATTGTCAGTCACCTTAACATAGGCAGCAGTGCCAAACGCCCGGGGGCTTGCATCAGCGAAAATTTGTATTTCTAAATCTTGATGATTTTGATTAGTAGCATGAACACACCTTGGTAGGATCATGTCCTTCAACTGCAATACGTTCTCGCAACATTCGTTAAATTCGATCAGTTCCTGGCCGCTCATCGGGTTATCCCATCCCATACGCTGTTTCCATAGTGTTTTGAAAAGAATCTTTAGTTTTACGGTTACCGGTCCACAGACGCCCAAGGGATCGAATACCCTGGACAGTAAATACAACAAAACAACATCCGCAATGTCGCGCATAAATGAAAGGGGCTACTGGTTACACCGAATGTCACACGCGTCATTCTATAACACTGATATGTTGACGGAAGATCTTCTACGTTTTTAATATCCGAATACCAAAAAAAACCGATGTGAGTCTCTATCTGCTTCCGCGAGGCTAACTTGGAGGAAAGCCTTTTCAATGTCCGCCACTAGACCGATACCGCCAAAACGAAAATTCAACAAAATCGCTAATATATCTGGCAATAGATTGACACCGCTATGCAAGCAATCGTTAAGGGACAATTTATTGTCCATGTGCGCTGACGCGTCAAACACGATGCGAAGTTTGGTGGTCGTCTTATCCTCACGATATACCGACCTATGAGGCAAATAATAAACGTTTCGGCCTTGTATACTTTCAGATACCCTTTCTGCAAATCCAGCTGAAATGAAATCGTTCATGGCTTTGTCGTACTGTTTGAATCGTTCAGGCTCTCGAAGCAGCCTTTTTGCTAATGATTTCATTCGTAGAATGGCACCATCTCTATAACTATCGAGGTTCGGATTCTTCTCGTCCTTCGCCTCATAACGATCACCATGTTTCGAAATTAAGCGTCTCCATGATTCTTGATTACAAGTTCCCGACTGATTTTCCTCGTTTTTTATTCCAAGAAGATCCAACCTCCAGAATTCGAACATGGGATTAAAGGCAGTTAAAGATACAAACTTGCGTTTAGTTGGAGTTAGGAGGAAATTATCATCGCACGAAGGTCCTTGGATTACCCAGCCGAATAAAGTCTCGACGGCACTTAATTCTTTAGTAATACGTTCGATTTTGCCGGTGACAACTTGCCAGTAAACGTCCGACCCGAGTAAAATGCCGATACCGTCCACACACTTCAAATTGTACATGTTCGTGTCAGCAAGTGTCAAGTGTTTTATTTTAGGATGCTCACTGTTTGGAGCTACAAGTATGTCCGCACAAATTTCAGGCACAACAAGCGCACTTACGATTAAATATTTATCGTCGAATTGACTTCGAAGTCTTATTTTAACTACTTTGATGTTCTTGAAGTTCGATTCCTTATTCCCAAAACCGATAACACTAAACCGCTCTGTTTTTTCGACGAATAGGTCTAAATGTTTAGCAATAGTCTCTGTAACGTACGAATAATGACTACCACTATCAATGACAGCGCGTACACACAAACCATTATTACAGTCTAATTTAGTTGCGATTAAACATGCTGTTTGCATAAATATTGTAGAGAGCTTGTTTTTTGGGAACGACGTACACAAGTTCAATACAGGTTCAGAAACTTGCTTTTCGATAGTTTTCGATTGGTGTTTGCTCTTATAGTTCGGATCGCACAACGTCGTCGGATGACGTCCATGGCAAGTTTTGCACGACACTCTAAATACTCTGCAATTTTGTGACCGGTGTCCTCTCTTTGTGCATCGAAAACAACGACCGCCTTTGAACAGCCTTTCTTTTCGCTCCTTCACTGTAAATTCACCGCACTCCATAGTTCCGTGGTTGTGAGATTGACAAAAAAAGCATACATCAAAAGTTTGCTTGTTCGATGCGATCAATCCCGCTGCAGTAGTAGTGGAACGTTGGTGGATTCTTTGTGAAGTATTGCTAATGTTTTCAATAGATGCTTTCTCTAGAGATTCCACCTCTCTTTAATGAAATTCAATATATTTTTCACTTGCATGTCGCCATCATAAGAACTCGATGAAATAATACTTTCGGAATCACCATCAACATTGTCGTCTTCCTTCGTTTCAGAATGGGGTGGTCGATGATACTCGATTCTCAGCTCAGTTGGCAAACACCGAAGCAATATCGATTTCAGCATTATGTAGTAGTGAGTAGATGGAACACCTAGCGAAGTTAGCGAGCGAGTACAAGCAATCACACTCGTATATAAATCACGTAGACCCTTAACATCCCCCTTCGTCCGAATAACCGGCAAAGCCATGAGCTGCTGCATATGTCTGTCTATAAGTTTTTCACTGTCCCCGTATACTCTTCCGTTAAAAGAGCTACAGCTCCATCACAGCATTCTTCGGACTGAGTGAATCCCTCTATGGCCTTCCGTGCGTTTCCCGCCAAAACTGATTGTAAGTATTGGAATTTTTCAGCTCTCGAAAGCGATGCGTTTTCGTGTATAGTAGAACGAAACTGTTCCCAAAATGGAAGCCAATCCTTGAAATTGCCGCTAAAAGTTTTTAGTTGCAATTTCGGTAAACTTTTGGAACATCGTTGGCTTGTAGGAATACTTTCCATCTTTTGGGTCGGTGTGGATTTTTGCTGGAATTTCGATAACCGCGATTGAAGTCGACCCAAAACGCTAACCGCTAGTCCTCATACTCGGCAATTTTATCGGCGTATTCGCTTTTAACAGCCGCTCCAGTGCGAAGTTCTTGATTTATTTTATTAAAGCTATCGTTCGCCGCACTGAGCCTTTGGATATGCACTACCAACTCTTCTTCGATAGCATCTGCATTAGATATATTTTCCGTCGTTAACTGCGATTCAGGACCGGTTAAAAATTCGCTTGCCGCCTTCGTTAAACGCGTAACTTGGCCTCGATAAGTTGCCCTCGAATTTAAGTCCATTTTATGTTTCGCGATACACCACTTCTATAAACTACACTCGGCCGCAAAACTATCGACTTTTTTTGGAAAGTATGATAGTGTCGCGAACCACTGCTTTTGCTACAACAGTTCCATGGCAATGCAAATATGTACCATAATTGCATTGCCATTTAACTGACCTACGACAATGCATTACCCGTCGTCATCATTGCACTTTCTATGCAAATCATACCAGACTATCAAATCTCAACTATGTGATGCTGTTGGTGTGACTTGTGTAGCACAGTAGCAAAGCGGTGATGACGAGCAATGTATTGTCTGTTCGCATGAAATGATAGCGGACGGTCATGGGGACGATCTGCATTGGTCAGCATGGATAGTGCTGCGTACACTGCATTTTTTTTTGTGTGCAAGTCAACCGCTACTTTTAAGGTGGATGAACCTTTGCGCGTTGAATTGCACAAAAAAAAAAGACCTACGAGATGGATTTGAAAAAAACGGACGACGGTAGTCGATCACGGACGGTTGAGTCGTGGACTCACGGCAACGCCGTTGGGCGTTCTTGCCCTATTTTAATTAAACTTTTTATTCGGGCAGAATAAGGAATCATACAATTGATTTCCGTGTTGCTTTTGGAGCGGTTTAAAAATTAGAAAAAAAAAACAGTTTAGCTAGTCTTTTTTTAGAGACAGAAACGGATTGTTCTTGCCTAACATTTTTTTTTTTTTTTTTTTAAGTTTAAATGCGAACTTAGTGCCGTAACATTTCCCCTGCAGAGACTGTGTGTGCAGTGACAAAAAAATTTAAGTGCACTAAATAAGTGTTTCCATGCGAATTCTGAGAAAGACAAAACAAAACAATTTGCAAGTTTGAAATTGCCGCTATTTAACTATTGCACGAAGTGAATAATATCAAACGTGAAATAAAAAACTTTAAAACATCACAAACACACTGTGATTTTTTGTTATCCGCACACCATCCTGTGTTAAAAAAAAAACAATTTATTTGTTACTTCGATCGTAAGATTGGTTGCGGTTTATGCCATCGAGTGGAATCGGAGGGACCCGAAATGAATTTTACTTGATATCGGAATTTTCGCCTTACGACAGCTGAATCATCTGGATAAGCGTTTTTTTTTCTTTTGTGTAAAAAGGAAGGGGTTTAATTTTTTTATTATTGTTTCATTCAATATTTTTTTTCAAGCTGACTCCTAACGACTGCGTGACAACGATCGATCGTTCGAGCTGGACCGACGGAGTAAGTGAAGAATGTGATTTTCTCATCTCATTAGTTTCAAACCTTTTGTTCATTTCTATAATTCTTCAATTTGTTTTTTTTTTCTATTTGGAATGCTTTCTTATCAATTCTTTTTTTGAATTCTTTTTTTTCGATCCCCTAATTCAAGCTTGTTTTTATATTTTCTTCTAATTAATTTATTAAATATTATAATGAATTTAAATTAATTTTTTTTTTACATTGGAATTGAAACTCTTCCGTGCCCCGAAGGATGGGCACTTCCTTCCTCCTTCCTTCCCTATTTATTTAGCTTTTCCTTTATTATTAAAAAAAATGGTGGCTATGCAAGTATCAGAGCGTTCTGACCCAAACAACTCACGACAGTCGCTGGCCTCGCCGGGTCATAATGCCACCGGGTCAGTAGCGCTCTGGTTATTTTTTTCTTGTTGCAGTGACGGCGGCTCGATACTTAGCCGTGGTTCGCAACAATAGTTATCCATAAAAGTCGTATGTCGTTTAAAAGTTTGAAACTTTAGCTACCTGTTAGTACTCTTTTTATCAATATTTGCTTCGCACTTTTTAAATTATTGCCACTTGTAACAAAAAACCCAGAAAAATTGAAATTTCAGGTAAAGGTCAGCTCAGGTAAACTACCCCTATAAAAGCGCCCGTAATCGGTTTCTCTTTATCAGTTGCATCAGGAAAGTTAGGTAACTTGCATCTGAAGTAATTTCAATTACTGTTTTATCATCAATGGATACTACGCCAGATCAGGCGGCACAAGTTGTAGCCCTATTGTCGAAAAATCATAGTCAGCGAAACGTTGCTCGCCGTCTTGGAATGAGTCAGTCTGCTATCTCGAGAGTTAGCAGGCGATTTTGAGAGACTGGTAGCTTTAATTCGAGGCCAAGAACGGGCCGCCCTCGATCCACTTCAGAGAGAGACGACCGTTTCATTGCTACAAGTACGTTACGAAATCAGTTCCTCACGGGTGTTGCTGCGCAGCGGAACCTGAGGCGTGCTCGCGGAGTAGCTGTTAGTGTCTGCACAGCAAGGAGACGATTAAGGGAAGCGAATATCAATCCAAGACGGCCTGCCAGGGGCCCCAAATTGACTGCACGACACCGACAAGCGCGCCTCTTATTTGCTCGAGATCATCTTACTTGGAGCGATACGGAATGGAGCTCAGTATTGTCCACTGACGAGTCGAGAATGTGTCTACATGGCAGTGACAGAAGATGTCAAGTCTACAGGCGTCCAACTGAGCGATTTGCGCAGTGCTGTTTCACTGAAACGGTTGCATACGGCGGCGGTTCCTGTATGATGTGGGCTGGCATTTCCTTGGAGGGAAAAACGGATCTCGTATTCGTGCCAACATGAGGCCGAGGAGGAGGGCTGATAGCTGAGCGATACGTTACCGATAATCTCCGAGTCCACGTTGTGCCCTATGCAGCATTTATTGGCGAGAACTTCACTTTGATGCACGACAATGCTCGGTGTCATGCATCGCGCCTCACTCGACAGTTCTTGAATGAAGCCAATATGTCGTCACTTAACTGGCCTGCACGTAGTCCCGACATCAATCCGATTGAACACTTATGGGACGAACTCAAGAGAAGAGTCCGAGCCAGAAATCCAGTCCCTTCGTCCACTGGAGAATTGAAGGCAGCCCTATTAGAGGAGTGGAACGGTATTCCTCAAGATACCATCAGCAACTTGATCGGATCAATGCAGAATCGACTGGAAGCTGTCATTTGAGAAAGATTAGGCAATACCAAATACTAAAATAATAAATACTTAACTTATTTTCCAACAGTTTTTGTTTTATTTGGAAAAAACCTAACCAAAACCATTTTCATATTTGCTCATTTTCGCTCAAAGAGCATCAATTTTAAAACTTCTCACCAAATATTGGTTAAAATGGTACCAACGTAAAGCTGAGGCCTTAAGCTTTTCAATGACATACGATTTTTATGGATAACTGCTATACTTTTCGAAAAACACGTACAAATACACGCGCTTTTAGGTTGAGTCGATAGTTTTGCGGCCGAGTGTATTTCACTCGTTTCCCGGGTTTCGGCACCATGTGGTAAAAAAACCTCTAATATAATAATAATAGCTCATTTCAAAGACCCGGTTCAAAAGCGACACGATATATTTAATTAAGTGGTGTACATTGAATCTAATTCAAGCGCAGACTAACTCAAATGTTTCAAGACGCTAATATCGTTCTATTTCAGTTGCTAATACAATCAAAAAACTGTGTGTGTCTAATAACTCTTATATGTTAGGTACAGTCGAACTTCCCTAAACGGACAGTTCTAATAACCGGACATTTCTCATAAACGGACACTTTTATTTTCCCCAACGTTTTTCCTTATATTTTACTAGAAAAACAACTTCCAATAGCCGGACACTCTCATAACCGGACACGGACAGTACGTTTATACCCTTTCTGAACAAGCAAGTCTCTAATAAACGGACAGTTCCACCATTAAAATTCAAAATACTTGCATTACAGAATTGTATTTCGAGCAAAGAAGTTTTGAAAGTACCGGAAAATCGGTCTTTTGTGTAAAGCAAAATTCACTTTCCGGAAATCGCTGTACAAATCTTGTTTATCTCTCCGGTCTCCGTGTAGGTGGAATTTCTTAGAGATTCAGGACATCAATTTATGTCGCGGCATTTAATCGTGCAGTTTTCTATTCTTTTAAAATATGAAAAAAATTTGCCTTTTGAAGAAAAAGTGTAAGAGCAAGTCATTTTGGAATTCACGAAGAAATAGTGTTCTCGATCTCGAAAAAAAATTGTATAGGAAAAACACGGTTCAAATGAGACATTGTGGTTTTCAATGGATTCGCAGCGCTACCTAAATTAGTTTTATAAAATGTTTTACCTTTGTGAAATACTCTCATAAGCGGACACTTCCAATAAGCGGACAAAGTCTCAGTCCCCAATGGTGTCCGCTTATGGGAAGTTCGACTGTATTACAATTCAAAATATTTCATTGTACGAGTATTTTTCTTATTGTGAATACTTGTACAAAATTCTACGGCTATACTAGCATTCTTTCAAAAGTTATGGAGCTTTTAAAAAAGGTCTGAAATGAAAATATTCTAATTTATAATTGTGATTATTGTGTTACCTCATTGATTCAAACGATATAGAGAAAAACATGTCCTTTTTCTTTCAAACCTATATATTTCGGGCAGTGCCCATCTTCAGGGTTTGTTTTCTACAAAGAATTGAGACATATTTGAACAACAATAATGAGTAAATATATAAATTAATTACCTAGAACTATGTATAAAATAAAATACAAAATAATTGAACACAAGCGAGAACAATGTTAGCTAGATGGTATGCTAGACAAAGAATGTTTATAATAAATTAGTTGTCAAATATGTTAACATAATATGTACATACATATGTAATATAAGATAATAGTGACTGAATAGCTGTCAAATTGATGCTAACTCTTAATCAAATTAATATAGATGTTACTAAAGTCCTTCATATCGGTTTTATCGTTACAAGCTTTGTTTTCGTGCCTAATGATGTGGTTGACTTCGGAAATTTCTCTATATCGTTTGGATCAATGAGGTAACACAAAAATCACAATTATTCTAATTCGATCCCGGCAATACAACATACGAAAGTTGTTTTATCAACTTACATATACATATCACATAATTGCTTCCATACTCTAATCATATGGAAAACGTAGCATCACTTCAACCTACTGCGAACACCGACGACAACCACAATATGAATAATTTTTCGACTGTCAAAAAACTGGCGAAACAAAAGTCTCGATTGGTTTTTCTACTTAAGGGCGCTATTACACAGTCATATATTGGTAATATATATTATAATAGATATTATCATATCCTTAAGCCTACTCGATTTCGTTTAGTGCACGTGTAAAAAATTAACCGAATGAATCGAGTAGGCTTAATAATATGACTAGAAATATGACTAGAAATATGACTGAAGATGGCAAATTATACCGCGCTTCATTTTAGATACGTTCAAACTGAATGCAAAAGGGCTGTATCCTATGTCAACACAGCACTAACAAATCTTCGGCACGAAATGTTAAAGGCTGAAATAGCAGATTGCAACTTTGTCATTAAACACCTCACTCGAAACTGTTCACCGAATGTATTCAATACCGACGTCTACAAACAACAATTGGACGAAAACAATAAACATTTATGGAATTGCAAATACAACAACACCCGATTGAAAACATTCACTTAGATGAGACTTTTATACGAAATGTCTCAAACATTGAAATTCCTAGATCGATGATGATACTTCTCAGTCTTGGCCCGAAATTCGCGATTCCAATCAAACAGCTGCCAATATTAGATTTGATTGCGGACATCGAATTTATTATCTCTCGATACGCTGATGTAAACGTCAAAAAGCAAATGCGAGCGCATCTCACGTACGAAGTAACTCGATACTTGAAAGCTCCGAGAAAATTCAATAGAATAGAGAAATTCATAATGACAGCAGCAAAAACTACAGCCAAATTTCTCCGAGAGCACCCTCAAGTATGTGTACTAAACAGCGATAAATCAATCATCACTATTATCGCAAATAAGTCCGAATACGATGCCAAAATGGAAGAGCTTTTAAACGATAGAAACAATTTTGAAATTTTAAAAGCGGACCCAACACTATCTCTTGAGAGAAAGAATGACCGACTCATCAGTACTTTATGCAATAAACACAAACATTATATCTCGGAAAAGCAAGCATCCAAACTGAAAACATATACTGCGGTTGCACCTCGAATATTCGGCCAAATGAGGATCCATAAACCCGATCGAAAACTAATACCTATCGTATCCACAATAAATTCGGCAGCATACAAAACAGCAAAGTTTCTCGCTAACATATTAAGGAAATCTTTTACATCGAACTATAGCCTAAAAAACTCATCTTAGTTAGTTAAAAAGATTATAAAACGGACGATACCCAACGACTATAAGCTAATTTCGTTCGATGTAACTAATTGCTTCACGAACATATCACCTGAGTTGGCCCTAAATGTAATAAACAGAGATTTCGACAAATATGTTAGCAAACACACCAGCATTCCGAAAAAAGAATTTTTGAATTTAATGCGATTTTGTCTTATAGATTGTAATTATTTTAATTACAAAGATCAGTATATCACAATGAAATCGGGACTCTTTATGGGATCTAGTCGAGCTCCAATTTTAGTAGAAAGAGTTCTAGATGATGTAGTAAACGATGCATTATTAAAATTAGATTTCTTGCCACTTTTTTGGTTCTCTTATGTCGACGATCATTTAACTGCAATACCGGAAGATAAAATTCAACAAACACTCGAAGCATTACATTCATATCATCCCAACATCCAATTTACATATGAAATAGAAAATAATAAAAGGCAAGTTTATTTAGATCTTACTCTACACCGAACGGATCGCGGAAAAATAATTACGAATTGGTACCATAAACCCATTGCATCTAATCGGTTACTCAATCATCCGCTTAAGATGAAGACAAATGTTGCCAAATCTTTCATCCGTAAAGTGTTTAGAGTCAGCCACAAATGCTTCTGGAAAGATAACCTTGACCGCATAAAACAGACTTTGCGTAAGAACAATTATCCCGGTTAATTAATTGAAAAGATGATTGGTGAGGTGCGTAGCAAAAAATCTCCGAATGGCACCAGCTACGCGTATCTATCAAAAGAAAACAACACTACAACAACAGCTACTGTAGCACCCAATCTTCATTTCTCATCACTTGCTTATATTCTAGGATTAAGCGAGAATATCTCAAGATCGTGCCAGCAGTTTGTCCCCGAACCAAAAATAGCAATGCGTCCCCCCAATAAAAATAACAAATTGTTCACCCAAGAACAAAATTCCAATACACGAAAAATGTGGAGTTGTATACAAAGTCGACTGTAAAGACTGTGACAAAACGTACATTGGCGAGACCATTCAAAAATTAGAGACTCGATTGAATCAACATAAAAATGACACAAAAAAGACGTTGAATGAGAACTTATCCGCTTTGGCAAAACCCTCGATCATGAATAAACACACCTTTAAGTGATGCCCACACCGGCGCGTCAGCGAATGTTCGCGGCGAATTTTTCCGCGGCGTCAAAATTGTAACACACTGCGTTGTATGGAGATGCCCACACCAACGCGAATATTCGCCAGTTTTGCAGTATTTTTCCCGGTTCGAATATTTGCTACCTAATGTCATTTTATTCAAATAATTTATTTGACAGGTGCAGTGTAGTACAACTTGATGTTGGTGTACCCGAAAAAGATGTAGATTTGGAATGAGTTTGTTTAGGTATAGACCGAGCATTTAAGTTTTGAATGTTTTATGGTATCAGTGGATGAGTAAAAGAAGTAACATTTTTGGAAACATGAATTACTCGTTGTTGTTACACAAATAAATTGCCCTATTGTGGCAAGTCTGGCGACACCCCGATCGTATCGCTCGGCCGAAGAATTGCAGATATATCTACGATTTTCCAAAGTGCATAGTACGAAGTTGATCGTGAAATTGCTGTGGCCGACATCTAGGTTGACAACTAGCAAAAGCATACATTTTGTGAATTATTGTACTTATCTCGGTTATCCCCTTGTGAGCTGCGCAGGAAAGATGCTCCGACGCCACCTTAGAGAATTTTGTTGCGAGTCCAGCGAAACCTTGATCGTTTCGCTGAACTCAAGGATTCCAAAGATATCGACGGATTATCGAAGTAGTACGAAGCTGATTGTGAGATTGCTGTGGCCATCACCCAGGTTGACGGTTATCTCTGACCACCCTGTCCATTAACCGGAAAAAAAGCGGATCCGATGACCCTTTCGGCAATCTTATGGTGAGTCTAGCGCCACCTCGGTCGTTCTGCCACACCAAAGGATTGCAGAGATATCGACGGATTTCCGAAAGAATACAAGGTCAATCGTTTCATTTATGAATAGTATAGTAGCTAGGAAATGAGAATCCTGGTGGTTCGGTGCTTGCGTTTGTCCCTACGTAGTTACATACAAGCTTAAATATTTCGATGGCGTAACCAAGCAAAATATGGTGTAACTATGCAAAGTAAACATTCAATCCAATAGAATATTCAAGCTTGTAGGTAACTACGCATTTTGCATAACCATGCTAAGTAAACAGTTACATATATTCAATTCAAAACAGCCACAAAACAATGAACAATGTCAAGCTTATTGTGTCTTCTATATACGATAAGACTAACCCATTCGACGGGCACAAGATAAGATGTAAGAGTTTTCGGGTACGCGATAGTCAATTCAAACAATCAAATCGAACACTGCCGCAACTTTTTTTGGGGTGCCGTATAACAAAGTTGTACTGCACTGCATATTTCCATCAATTTGCGCATGTCAATGATTTTATCATTAGAATAAGTATAGACAAGGTGAGGTAAAATGTCGAATTTCACGTTGATTTCTTCCGCTTACGCTTTTACATAATAAGTAAAGATGCCGCGACATTTTGATATAGTGCACGAAAATTGCAGCATGATTATAAATGCTAAAATAATTGTATTTGGCCAGTTCTTGGAGTTATTCTCTATCATGTCTAAGTCCCTTCCTTACATAAATCTAGTACCTTTTCTAAGGCAACTACATGATATCAGCTGTGAGTGACAGTACCTAGCGAATTATTCGCGCCGCTCCGGTGTGGGCACCAAAAAATGTGCCGCGAATTTTCCGGTGCGGATTCGCGACGGAAAATTGTTAACCAAAGATGCGTGGTCAGTAATTATAGAGAATTCCTGTCCTTCAACATAAGCACGGAACTTTTGTATGGCCAGTACTGCCGCTAAACACTCTTGTTCTGTAACGCAATAGTTACAGTTTGGGCCGAGCTTAGTTTTTTAGACATACATGCTATAGGAACTTCAGTTCCATCTTCAGTGGTCTGTGTCAACACAGCTCCAACCCCGGTGTGGGAAGCATCGCATTGAATGGAAAACGGACGAGCAAAATCTGGACTATGTAATATTGGTGATTCAATTAATTTCGCTTTCAACGCATTTAAGCCTTCTTCAGTCGAAGTAAACTTTTGTGATCTACGGAGCATATTTGTTAATGGTGTGGCCAAACAAGCATAATTTGGTACAAATTTCTGATACCAGCCACACATTCCCAAGGAACGACGGAGCTGTTTTGTATTGTATAATTGAAATAATTAATAATAATAGCTCATTTCAAAGACCCGGTTCAAAAGCGACACGATATATTTAATTAAGTGGTGTACATTGAATCTAATTCAAGCGCAGACTAACTCAAATGTTTCAAGACGCTAATATCGTTCTATTTCAGTTGCTAATACAATCAAAAAACTGTGTGTGTCTAATAACTCTTATATGTTAGGTACAGTCGAACTTCCCTAAACGGACAGTTCTAATAACCGGACATTTCTCATAAACGGACACTTTTATTTTCCCCAACGTTTTTCCTTATATTTTACTAGAAAAACAACTTCCAATAGCCGGACACTCTCATAACCGGACACGGACAGTACGTTTATACCCTTTCTGAACAAGCAAGTCTCTAATAAACGGACAGTTCCACCATTAAAATTCAAAATACTTGCATTACAGAATTGTATTTCGAGCAAAGAAGTTTTGAAAGTACCGGAAAATCGGTCTTTTGTGTAAAGCAAAATTCACTTTCCGGAAATCGCTGTACAAATCTTGTTTATCTCTCCGGTCTCCGTGTAGGTGGAATTTCTTAGAGATTCAGGACATCAATTTATGTCGCGGCATTTAATCGTGCAGTTTTCTATTCTTTTAAAATATGAAAAAAATTTGCCTTTTGAAGAAAAAGTGTAAGAGCAAGTCATTTTGGAATTCACGAAGAAATAGTGTTCTCGATCTCGAAAAAAAATTGTATAGGAAAAACACGGTTCAAATGAGACATTGTGGTTTTCAATGGATTCGCAGCGCTACCTAAATTAGTTTTATAAAATGTTTTACCTTTGTGAAATACTCTCATAAGCGGACACTTCCAATAAGCGGACAAAGTCTCAGTCCCCAATGGTGTCCGCTTATGGGAAGTTCGACTGTATTACAATTCAAAATATTTCATTGTACGAGTATTTTTCTTATTGTGAATACTTGTACAAAATTCTACGGCTATACTAGCATTCTTTCAAAAGTTATGGAGCTTTTAAAAAAGGTCTGAAATGAAAATATTCTAATTTATAATTGTGATTATTGTGTTACCTCATTGATTCAAACGATATAGAGAAAAACATGTCCTTTTTCTTTCAAACCTATATATTTCGGGCAGTGCCCATCTTCAGGGTTTGTTTTCTACAAAGAATTGAGACATATTTGAACAACAATAATGAGTAAATATATAAATTAATTACCTAGAACTATGTATAAAATAAAATACAAAATAATTGAACACAAGCGAGAACAATGTTAGCTAGATGGTATGCTAGACAAAGAATGTTTATAATAAATTAGTTGTCAAATATGTTAACATAATATGTACATACATATGTAATATAAGATAATAGTGACTGAATAGCTGTCAAATTGATGCTAACTCTTAATCAAATTAATATAGATGTTACTAAAGTCCTTCATATCGGTTTTATCGTTACAAGCTTTGTTTTCGTGCCTAATGATGTGGTTGACTTCGGAAATTTCTCTATATCATTTGGATCAATGAGGTAACACAAAAATCACAATTATTCTAATTCGATCCCGGCAATACAACATACGAAAGTTGTTTTATCAACTTACATATACATATCACATAATTGCTTCCATACTCTAATCATATGGAAAACGTAGCATCACTTCAACCTACTGCGAACACCGACGACAACCACAATATGAATAATTTTTCGACTGTCAAAAAACTGGCGAAACAAAAGTCTCGATTGGTTTTTCTACTTAAGGGCGCTATTACACAGTCATATATTGGTAATATATATTATAATAGATATTATCATATCCTTAAGCCTACTCGATTTCGTTTAGTGCACGTGTAAAAAATTAACCGAATGAATCGAGTAGGCTTAATAATATGACTAGAAATATGACTAGAAATATGACTGAAGATGGCAAATTATACCGCGCTTCATTTTAGATACGTTCAAACTGAATGCAAAAGGGCTGTATCCTATGTCAACACAGCACTAACAAATCTTCGGCACGAAATGTTAAAGGCTGAAATAGCAGATTGCAACTTTGTCATTAAACACCTCACTCGAAACTGTTCACCGAATGTATTCAATACCGACGTCTACAAACAACAATTGGACGAAAACAATAAACATTTATGGAATTGCAAATACAACAACACCCGATTGAAAACATTCACTTAGATGAGACTTTTATACGAAATGTCTCAAACATTGAAATTCCTAGATCGATGATGATACTTCTCAGTCTTGGCCCGAAATTCGCGATTCCAATCAAACAGCTGCCAATATTAGATTTGATTGCGGACATCGAATTTATTATCTCTCGATACGCTGATGTAAACGTCAAAAAGCAAATGCGAGCGCATCTCACGTACGAAGTAACTCGATACTTGAAAGCTCCGAGAAAATTCAATAGAATAGAGAAATTCATAATGACAGCAGCAAAAACTACAGCCAAATTTCTCCGAGAGCACCCTCAAGTATGTGTACTAAACAGCGATAAATCAATCATCACTATTATCGCAAATAAGTCCGAATACGATGCCAAAATGGAAGAGCTTTTAAACGATAGAAACAATTTTGAAATTTTAAAAGCGGACCCAACACTATCTCTTGAGAGAAAGAATGACCGACTCATCAGTACTTTATGCAATAAACACAAACATTATATCTCGGAAAAGCAAGCATCCAAACTGAAAACATATACTGCGGTTGCACCTCGAATATTCGGCCAAATGAGGATCCATAAACCCGATCGAAAACTAATACCTATCGTATCCACAATAAATTCGGCAGCATACAAAACAGCAAAGTTTCTCGCTAACATATTAAGGAAATCTTTTACATCGAACTATAGCCTAAAAAACTCATCTTAGTTAGTTAAAAAGATTATAAAACGGACGATACCCAACGACTATAAGCTAATTTCGTTCGATGTAACTAATTGCTTCACGAACATATCACCTGAGTTGGCCCTAAATGTAATAAACAGAGATTTCGACAAATATGTTAGCAAACACACCAGCATTCCGAAAAAAGAATTTTTGAATTTAATGCGATTTTGTCTTATAGATTGTAATTATTTTAATTACAAAGATCAGTATATCACAATGAAATCGGGACTCTTTATGGGATCTAGTCGAGCTCCAATTTTAGTAGAAAGAGTTCTAGATGATGTAGTAAACGATGCATTATTAAAATTAGATTTCTTGCCACTTTTTTGGTTCTCTTATGTCGACGATCATTTAACTGCAATACCGGAAGATAAAATTCAACAAACACTCGAAGCATTACATTCATATCATCCCAACATCCAATTTACATATGAAATAGAAAATAATAAAAGGCAAGTTTATTTAGATCTTACTCTACACCGAACGGATCGCGGAAAAATAATTACGAATTGGTACCATAAACCCATTGCATCTAATCGGTTACTCAATCATCCGCTTAAGATGAAGACAAATGTTGCCAAATCTTTCATCCGTAAAGTGTTTAGAGTCAGCCACAAATGCTTCTGGAAAGATAACCTTGACCGCATAAAACAGACTTTGCGTAAGAACAATTATCCCGGTTAATTAATTGAAAAGATGATTGGTGAGGTGCGTAGCAAAAAATCTCCGAATGGCACCAGCTACGCGTATCTATCAAAAGAAAACAACACTACAACAACAGCTACTGTAGCACCCAATCTTCATTTCTCATCACTTGCTTATATTCTAGGATTAAGCGAGAATATCTCAAGATCGTGCCAGCAGTTTGTCCCCGAACCAAAAATAGCAATGCGTCCCCCCAATAAAAATAACAAATTGTTCACCCAAGAACAAAATTCCAATACACGAAAAATGTGGAGTTGTATACAAAGTCGACTGTAAAGACTGTGACAAAACGTACATTGGCGAGACCATTCAAAAATTAGAGACTCGATTGAATCAACATAAAAATGACACAAAAAAGACGTTGAATGAGAACTTATCCGCTTTGGCAAAACCCTCGATCATGAATAAACACACCTTTAAGTGATGCCCACACCGGCGCGTCAGCGAATGTTCGCGGCGAATTTTTCCGCGGCGTCAAAATTGTAACACACTGCGTTGTATGGAGATGCCCACACCAACGCGAATATTCGCCAGTTTTGCAGTATTTTTCCCGGTTCGAATATTTGCTACCTAATGTCATTTTATTCAAATAATTTATTTGACAGGTGCAGTGTAGTACAACTTGATGTTGGTGTACCCGAAAAAGATGTAGATTTGGAATGAGTTTGTTTAGGTATAGACCGAGCATTTAAGTTTTGAATGTTTTATGGTATCAGTGGATGAGTAAAAGAAGTAACATTTTTGGAAACATGAATTACTCGTTGTTGTTACACAAATAAATTGCCCTATTGTGGCAAGTCTGGCGACACCCCGATCGTATCGCTCGGCCGAAGAATTGCAGATATATCTACGATTTTCCAAAGTGCATAGTACGAAGTTGATCGTGAAATTGCTGTGGCCGACATCTAGGTTGACAACTAGCAAAAGCATACATTTTGTGAATTATTGTACTTATCTCGGTTATCCCCTTGTGAGCTGCGCAGGAAAGATGCTCCGACGCCACCTTAGAGAATTTTGTTGCGAGTCCAGCGAAACCTTGATCGTTTCGCTGAACTCAAGGATTCCAAAGATATCGACGGATTATCGAAGTAGTACGAAGCTGATTGTGAGATTGCTGTGGCCATCACCCAGGTTGACGGTTATCTCTGACCACCCTGTCCATTAACCGGAAAAAAAGCGGATCCGATGACCCTTTCGGCAATCTTATGGTGAGTCTAGCGCCACCTCGGTCGTTCTGCCACACCAAAGGATTGCAGAGATATCGACGGATTTCCGAAAGAATACAAGGTCAATCGTTTCATTTATGAATAGTATAGTAGCTAGGAAATGAGAATCCTGGTGGTTCGGTGCTTGCGTTTGTCCCTACGTAGTTACATACAAGCTTAAATATTTCGATGGCGTAACCAAGCAAAATATGGTGTAACTATGCAAAGTAAACATTCAATCCAATAGAATATTCAAGCTTGTAGGTAACTACGCATTTTGCATAACCATGCTAAGTAAACAGTTACATATATTCAATTCAAAACAGCCACAAAACAATGAACAATGTCAAGCTTATTGTGTCTTCTATATACGATAAGACTAACCCATTCGACGGGCACAAGATAAGATGTAAGAGTTTTCGGGTACGCGATAGTCAATTCAAACAATCAAATCGAACACTGCCGCAACTTTTTTTGGGGTGCCGTATAACAAAGTTGTACTGCACTGCATATTTCCATCAATTTGCGCATGTCAATGATTTTATCATTAGAATAAGTATAGACAAGGTGAGGTAAAATGTCGAATTTCACGTTGATTTCTTCCGCTTACGCTTTTACATAATAAGTAAAGATGCCGCGACATTTTGATATAGTGCACGAAAATTGCAGCATGATTATAAATGCTAAAATAATTGTATTTGGCCAGTTCTTGGAGTTATTCTCTATCATGTCTAAGTCCCTTCCTTACATAAATCTAGTACCTTTTCTAAGGCAACTACATGATATCAGCTGTGAGTGACAGTACCTAGCGAATTATTCGCGCCGCTCCGGTGTGGGCACCAAAAAATGTGCCGCGAATTTTCCGGTGCGGATTCGCGACGGAAAATTGTTAACCAAAGATGCGTGGTCAGTAATTATAGAGAATTCCTGTCCTTCAACATAAGCACGGAACTTTTGTATGGCCAGTACTGCCGCTAAACACTCTTGTTCTGTAACGCAATAGTTACAGTTTGGGCCGAGCTTAGTTTTTTAGACATACATGCTATAGGAACTTCAGTTCCATCTTCAGTGGTCTGTGTCAACACAGCTCCAACCCCGGTGTGGGAAGCATCGCATTGAATGGAAAACGGACGAGCAAAATCTGGACTATGTAATATTGGTGATTCAATTAATTTCGCTTTCAACGCATTTAAGCCTTCTTCAGTCGAAGTAAACTTTTGTGATCTACGGAGCATATTTGTTAATGGTGTGGCCAAACAAGCATAATTTGGTACAAATTTCTGATACCAGCCACACATTCCCAAGGAACGACGGAGCTGTTTTGTATTGTATAATTGAAAAATTGACATTAACAAAACAAAATAACCGGTTTTCATAACAATGCACAACCATGGTATGTGAATAACAAAAACGGTTCAAAAAGATATTATTATTAAGGAAAGTTGCAAGTGTGCCATTACTTTTGATTCGTAAAAATATGACTATTTTTGAATTTGTCCTTGCTAAATTGAATGAATTTTATAAATTTTATTTGTAATGAATATCTGTTTAAGATAAAACAATAACCCATTCTCTAAAATTTACGATCATAAAATTATGTTGAATAAAATATAGGGTTTCGAAGTATGGCATGACTTTTGATTCTCACGGTATATTAAAAAATATTGAATTTAATTTTGCAAATTGAGCTTTTTGAAAATCTCTAGTAGGAGTAACTTCTGTCTCTTCTTCAATGTAATTATAAAAATCAAACTCAAGAAGAAGAGCATTGTGATGCATTGAATTGGGCAAAAATGCTTTATCTACTTTAATTTATTTGCATCAAATCCATTGCAAATAAACAATCTGTTAGAACAGATTCACACTCGAGATGTTAATCACGCGGCAGAATTATTTTCTCGTCGTCATTCCAGTACCAACTTATATTACCGAGATTGAAATCCCCAACGACGATCAATTTGTCTTTTTCCTCGAAAGATGCCAATAAATTGGAGATATTTTCAACATGTTTTTTATAAACATCATCTGAACTCATAGGCTGTAAATAGCTATTAAAAATATATATTTTTTCGCTACGAGAAACATTAATAGAAACACAAATCTGTTCCTTGTCCTTATGAAAAAGCTCAACTTCATGAGATGGGAATGTTGTTTCGATAGCTACCAAAACACCATCTCCTCTCTTAGTGGATGCCTCATAACGGTCGCGACTATTAATCCAATCAACGGGGATATTTTACCTTGCAAAAATTGGGGACTTCTCAAATTTTTGATATGTTATAAAGACAGGTGGGGTAAGTTAAAATCCAAGTTTGCGTCACTTTCCCCCCTGTGCTCCCGCCGCTATCTTGAAAAAACCATCTAAAATCGGCTCTTTTATCAGTTTGCGGTCTATAACTCCTTCCCAGTCCATTTGAGCACGAAATGTGCCGAGACAATCTTGTAGACCACAGAATTTCCTATAAATTTCATCTGACAAGTCTTACTCGACAATCAAAATTGGCAGAGTTATAGCGCAAAGAATATGCTAAAAATTCCATATGAGTTATTGGTAGGTATACAATGGGTTTTTGTGAGTTTGAAATTGGCATGATTTTTGATATTTTCTCCATTTTCGTGGCGCTATAACTCTGTTAATTTGAATTGTAGAGTACAACATCTTATATTAGATTTGTAGGAAATTTTGTCCTCTACAAAATTGTCTTGGCAGATTTTGTGCTCAAATGGACTGTAAAGAAGTTACAGGCCAAAAACTGGTGAAAGGGGTTTTTGAAGATAGCGGCGGGAGCACAGGGGGGAAAGTGACGCAAACTTGGATTTTAACTTACCCCACCTGTCTCTATAACATATCAAAAATTTGAGGAGTCCCCAATTTTTGCACGCTAACCCCTATTATTTCGTCTCTATTGATTGGAGTATATAGACATCATAGTCTCTTATGAAAAGTTCTTCATTTGAAATGTCTGTGTGAAGCCAAGTTTCGGTTAAGCAAATGGCAGTATAATCTTCTTGTGAAGCTGCAAGGTAAAAGTCATTTGTTTTTGAATGAAGACCACCAACATTTTCATAATAGACCGAGAAAAATGAATTGGAAATTATGTATGTGTTCTGCTGGACACTGTTTTGGCGTTTGGTTTTTCGGAGAATTGAATGATATGTTGACGCAATTGGGCTAGAAGTTGGCACAAAACACTTGCTTAGAATATTCATCAGGAAGTTTGAAACCAGAACTAATTGAAACTAACTTGGATATATCACATTCTTTTCATATCAGAGGATAAACCGTCTCATCATTCCTTTAAATCGTTTGCCTTTACATGTATGCATGAAGCTTAGAAACATGGAATACCTTGAAACAGGGGACACTTCGAAGAGAATCATTAGCTTGATCGATACTGAAGATTCTTTTGTGTCGCTTATTATTACTATCACTCTTCTTGGGAATATCATCACCAACAGGAGGTTTTTTAATATTTTTCCCTTTCTTACGAACTGTCACAAATTTATCAATCGGAGATTGATTTTTGTCAACGTTGGAAGGAATTATAGAAGATGATAAATCTGAAATAACAGTGGAAGTCCCCGCTTCATGGCTAACGAAAGATTGCTCAGAAGATATCGAAATAATATTTTAAGTTTTTTCTTAGTGTCTTTCCCTATATTACTCTTCTTATTTTTAAAATTTACGTTTTTATTTTTTCAATCCGTTTGACGTTTCAAACTAGGTCGTAGTGGATTAACTCAATGATAATTCCTGTGAAAATTCGAGTGCCCCATTGATTAACAAAACCCAGTTTTTAAAACAGTCTGCGCTAGTCGACAATATCTAGCTGTGTAATTGAAGATTAACTAAAAATAGCTCTGCAAGACACTCTCAAATAGTGCACCAAAAATTTTAAAATTGGTGCAGTGAAGAGTATTTATAGTGATTGTTTGGCGGGAAAATCAATAAACAATAAACATACATTTCCGTGATCACATTCTATCTTCGCCCATATTACGCATACATACACTTAGGCCTGTTCGGTACTGAGATTTCAGTACCGGGTTTCGGTTTTTTTCAATACCCGGTACCACAAGCGGTTTTCCTGACTCAGGTTTTTTTTCCAGTACCGACGGTTTTTTTTAACCATAAGCCGGTTTTTTGAGTACCGGGTTACAAACCGACTCAGGTTTTTTTTTCAGTACCGACGGTTTTTTTTAACCATAAGCCGGTTTTTTTGAGTACCGGGTTAAAAACCGGTACCAAAAAACCTGGAAAAACCGGCTCATGGTTGAAATGAATCATTCTTTTTAACACGGTACCAAAAAACCGACTCGTCGGTCGGTTTTTTAACTTGGTACCAAAAAAAACCGGGATATCGGTACTTTAGAATATCGGGTCCGGTACCAAGTGAACACCGGTTTTGTACCGGGATCCCGGTTTTTGGAACAGGTCACATACACTATTAAATCATCTAAAATGGTGAAAAATTGCTTCGTATGTAAAGCTGCCTTTAGTGATTCAGATTAACAAATAACATGCATCGGCTGTGGAAATAGTTTTCATTCGACATGCTGCAATATCAAGTCATT
Organism: Microchrysa polita; assembly: GCA_949715475.1. NCBI lineage: Eukaryota > Metazoa > Arthropoda > Insecta > Diptera > Stratiomyidae > Microchrysa > Microchrysa polita. The sequence goes on along the minus strand of OX454417.1, from coordinate 40,184,413 downwards.
GGAAAAATTGCGAAATCTGGGAGCTAAACGCGAAAGTTGGAAATGCTCAACATGTCGTACACAACCAACAACATCAACATCAACGGCCACCGTAGCTATAAAATCCCTATGCGATAATTCTGACTTTATAAACAAATTGTGGATGAAGCTAAAAAAAAAATTGAATTCTGACGACATTTGGAATTCTGTAAAACTTATGTCGGATAAATTTGATGAGCAGTCCAAGCAACTCAAAGAAGTCCTAAGTGAAATAAAGGAATTAAAAGAACAAAACGCTTTACTAAAGCAAAATGTCAAAGAGCTGCAATCACAAAATGATACAATGCAACAAAAGTTTCGCCGAAACAACGTACAAATAAATGGGATTAAACCGACAGCAAACGAGTCTCTGGAAACTATTGTCAAAACCGTCGCCCATTCCATCAACACCATTGTGGACGAAACCGATATCGTCAGTATTTTCCGAAATACCAAATCCAGTTCAACAGCAAATCCCGTGATTGTCGAATTTAATAAAACATCAACGAAAAACAACTTCATCAAGGCATATAAAGCAAAAGTCAAAGCCTCTAATAATTCATCCGGACTTTTGGTCGCAAACGTCAACATTCAACTCGGTAGCGATCGTATTTACATCGGCGATCAACTGACTCCGTCGACGGCTCGACTCTTGAAACAAACGAAAATCGTGTCCAAAGAGAAGCAATATAAATTCACTTGGGTAAGAGAGGGAAAAGTTTTTGTTAAAAAAATTGAGAACGCAAAGGCTATTAAAATTTTAGATGAGGAAAGCTTAAAATCACAATTAGTTAAAAGTAATTGTATTTGCTATACAGGGTGTCCCGCATTGGGTGGTCAATACTGTAAGGGTTGATAGCGCAACTTGTTTCAGCAAGAAAATTACCAATACAATCGGAATTTTTTTACCGTTACCTTGTTATCGCTCTTTTTGTGAAAGCCTTCAAAAATCGTGACTTGGCGCGGCCGAAATTTGAATACCCTTCGCTTCGGCTAAAAGTTTTTTCGGGCGTACCTATGACTTGTATTTAATCCCCCTCCTCATTCTTTTTCGTCCGTCTTGACAAAAGTTTTGGGCTTGGTTGAAATAAGTGGGCAAATAAAAATATTTACTCGGAAAATTTTATTGGGGTTGTCGGAGCATGACCCTACAGTACGATTCCATTCGTTTTGAACTTTTTAGTTGCTTTGATAAAGACACATTAATTCAAGGTTTTGTGAAATTTGTGTAAAAAATGTTTCTTAGAAGAACCAATATGGGGGGTTTAGTTTGTATGGCAGTCCCATGACCCCATGGTCCGATTTGATTCAATCTTACATATGTTTTGTGTCATCAATAGAAATACATATGTGTGAAATTTGGTTGAAATTGGTGCACAAATAAAAAAAAAATTTCTTATAAGAACCTAATTTGGGGGGTTGGATTTGTATGGCAGCCCCATGACCCCATGGTCCGATTTTATCCATTCTTATATATGTTTTGTGTCAACAATAGAAATACATTTGTGTGAAATTTGGTTGAAATTGGTGCACAAATAAAAAAGTTTTTCTTAGTAGAACCTAATTTGGGGGGTTAAGTTTGTATGGCAGCCCCATGTCCCCATGGTCCGATTCAATCCATTCTTGCATATATTTTGTGTTATCTATAGAAACACATTTGTGTGAAATTTGGTTGAAATTGGTACACAAATAAAAAAGTTTTTCTGAGATGAACTCAAATTAGGGAGCTAGGTTTGTATGGCAGCCCATGACCCAGTGATCCAATTTGGGTGAATCAAACATACAAACAGCCTGCAACAATAAGAAGCACTTGTGCAAAATTTCAGCTTGCTAGCTTCAATACCCGCCGAGTAAAACGCGTCGCAACAGACAGACAGACAGACGGACATGCTCCAATCGACTCCCCAAGTCATGCTGATCATATATGTATACTTTTTATATGGTCGGAGATGCTTCCTTTAATGCGTTACAAACTTCATGACAAAGTTAATATACCCTTTCACTCTATGAGCGAAGGGTATAACAAGGTAATTATTTTCATATCGGATTATTTAAACTGAAATTTTATTCATTTATTTTTTATATTTTACTATCGCAATTTTGAAAATTTGTTGAATAAAAATGAAAATAAAGTTTTGAATATGAGAAAGAACCAATAAACTAAAAATATTAACTAATGATTAAATGGGTCTGTTTAATGAATTGGAATAATGCTGCTGGAATTGGTCTCCTCCATTTTGTATGTAGACTCGACACCTTCGGCGCATGGAAGAAACGTTCCGAAGGATTTTAGGAGGGGTTTCCTTAATGTTGTCACAAGCATCATTAATTCGCTGCAGCAGCTGTTCCCGGAAGGTAATCGGCTCGGAATAGACTTTGCTTTTTAAGTTACCTCATAAATACAAATCTAGGGGAGTAAGGTCGGGACTTCTCGCAGGCCACGCAACTGTCCCAAATCTGCCAATCCACTTTCCGGGAAATTCGTTTTCCAAATATTCTTTGATAGGTGTCGCATTATGAGCGGGCACCCGTCTCTCTGCCATAAATAGCAAATATTAAATTTTAACCGTTATAAGTACCGTTGCATTTGCCAAACAATGTACCAAATTTCAAATATCTTACAGTTCTGGGAAAAATAATTTAGCGAGATTCTATCCCGAATTATAATTGCTTTTGTATGTCTTTTTTCGAGTCAAGGGAAAATTGTTAACGATTCCACTGAAGCCATGATTTTTACCATTCAATGCGTGTTTACCTAAAATTCTGCAATGTAAATAAGAAAAGTGATATACCGTTCGAAAGCCCATATGTTGAGGCAACTTTTATCAACTTTGCAGAGTTGTACGTATTAAGCACCGTTATGCATTTACTGTTTGAATTTTCGATGAAAAATCTATTTTAAAATCTCTGTTAAGTTTGAGTAACTGTATATTGAAAGTGCCGATAATGTTGGCAACTGGAAAAACTTCAGTTTTTGTGAAATTTTATGTAGTTTCTGAAACTGAAATCAAATCTTGGATTAAGTCATCAGGAGTGCTGCAAATTACGACTTTGCGTGACAAGTCACGATTTTCGATGACTTTCACAAAAAGAGCGATAACAAGGTAATGGTAAAAAAAATTCCGATTGTATTAGGAATTTTCTTGCTGAAACAGGTCGCGCTATCAACCCTGACAGTATTGACCACCCAATGCGGGACACCCTGTATATTATATACTTCAAAATCACATTAAGAAATATTACATAAAAAACTCTACGGTTATATCAAATATTATGATCATATTTTGGAACATACCAGTAGGTTTCAATAAATTTTGTCCACGGTTGAAAGCTTGCACTTGCATATCTAATATTCTCCCAAAGAGATTAAATCACGACACAATAAATTTTAATTTGAACGAATACATTATCAATTTATACGGAACAACAAAATTATATTATACTCATGAGGTTTTCGGTGTCATTTCTATGCGATACTACATATTTAAATGGTCGTCTCATTTATTGATTCAATAGAGGAGTGTGAAATAATTCCTGACATTATCGACACATGCACTGATTTCAGCTTTAGAAAAGTAAAGGGAATTAGTATATTCCATATGAATATTAGGAGTGTGATAAAAAACATTGATCAACTTATGACTCTTTTAAGTGGGTGTTGTCTTGAAGCCGATGTAATTGTTCTAAGTGAAACGCATATATCGAGCTATCAGACTACAATTCCGACAGTCTTAGCCAAAGTTACCATTGCAGGGTATATAGCTTATAGCACAACAAACCATTTTAATAAATGTGATGGCGTTTGTGTCCTCATGCGGTCAAATCTAGACCATCAAGTATCGGAGGCAAATATGCTTGGTGCAACTGGTCTCTCGATCAATATAAATATTCAAAGAACATGTGAAATAAATATTCTTGCAATATACAGGTCCCCAGCACGTGATCTTGATTGCTTTATAAATAATCTTACCGAATTCTTATATCAGAATGCAAATAAAAATTATAACATAATTGTCGGTGACATAAACATTGATCTATTAGCTCTTGACCCAAATGCTATTCTATACAATTCTATTCTTCAAGCTTCAGGATATCTAGGGACGCGGGAGCGTCCCGCCCGCCAAAGAAAAAAGACTAAGACTTTGTTTACACGACGGAACAAGTACGGGTTTTTGGACCTCTGTAGCTCCGACCCTGGTTTGTCCTGAGTGTTCAAATTCGGTATAGGTTGTCACTCGCGCCGTCTTACGAAGTGTAGAAAATTTCAAGAAGATACGATGAAAAACACCGGAGATATAAGAGTTTGAAAATCGCATTTTTTCAAAAATCTTGTTCTCGTTGTTCTTGTTGTTCATTGACAGGGCTACAGCCTTGCAGAGAGCATCTCGGGATTTGGTATATTTTCCCATTGATAGAGTCTGTCGTGAAGGTGTGCATAGGCTATCGTTTGCTCCGATCCGTGGAGTAGAAAAAATATACAGCGGAAAATGTGAAAAAACGCATAGAGTTCCTCGCTTAAATCTTTTCATATGTTTTAAAGGAAGCATTTTGCAAAAATCGGGGATAGGCCCGAAAAATGCCAAGAAAAGAATCGTAAAGTTTTGTGATTTGGCAGGACTGTTTCGAACAGTCCCTTGTATATGTTCTCTAAAGTTTTCAGTTGTAAAGCGTCTGCGAGAGCGGCGGCAAGGGGTCACAGTTCCAGTTTTTATTCGTCTTTTATACGAGTACGTACATATTACTATAATATTGGATGAACAAATAACATCCCGATGAGCCTAAAGCTTCCAGCAAACGGTAGAGGTTCACAAAACACACACAACTCAGGTTACGAAGGAGGCTAAGGTTATCAAGGGCACAAAGATTACCAATAGGGTTGTTATTGTTATTATGTTCTCAAACAAAGTCGTGACAATAGGGCAGTGAATGGCTGAATTCAAATTGTACGAAAACGACCGGACGGGTAAACTTGCAAGACAAGAACCATCGTTCGTACAATCTGAATTGCACAATGCTTGTCTGCTGGCCACTACAAAAGCTCTCGCCGTCCGTTTATTAGCACAAACAAACACCCGGCGAGAGCTTTTGTAGTGGCCAGCAGACAAGCATTGTGCAATTCAGATTGTACGAACGATGGTTCTTGTCTTGCAAGTTTACCCGTCCGGTCGTTTTCGTACAATTTGAATTCAGCCAATATTGAAAACTGCAAAAAAGAATTGATATCTCACAAAAACAACACTGTTGTAAAAAGTTTCCGCCAAAGAAAAAGTTGTCAGCCGCAAAAAGGATTGATATAATACAATCCCGCCAAAAAGCTCGCAAGGATATGCATTCAAAAGTGATTGAATTAGTTTATAGTTTCCACCAAACCAGCGTGGTGCGGTACGCGTCAGAATTTGTGAAATAATTTCCGCCGCGGTAGACCACGCTGAATTTGCCAATTCGTGTGGAGTCTGTGTTGTGTGTACCGCGTACCGCACCCGCGCTGGTTTGGTAGAAGCTAATTTCTTGCAATGCTGTTTGGCGGGGAGTTTTCATAGGAGTAATTGCAGGATAAAACCAATCTTAAGAAAATTACGAAAGAACTTTATTGTTTAAAAAAGTCGTCTATACGAAGGAAAGCAAAAAAGTTTGTAAGACATTTTATTTACAAGGCTGGATAAGATTCGAGATTAAATCTGATCAGAAAAGAGCATAGCAGCAAATAGCACCCTCGTCAAGCTCCCCGCCAATAAGCGTTGAAAGAAATTAACTTCCACCAAACCAGCGCGGGTGCGGTACGCGGTACACACAACACAGACTCCACACGAATTGGCAAATTCAGCGTGGTCTACCGCAGCGGAAATTATTTCACAAATTCTGACGCGTACCGCACCACGCTGGTTTGGTGGAAACTATAAACTAATTCAATCACTTTTGAATGCATATCCTTGCGAGCTTTTTGGCGGGATTGTATTATATCAATCCTTTTTGCGGCTGACAACTTTTTCTTTGGCGGAAACTTTTTACAACAGAGTTGTTTTTGTGAGATAAAAATTACATCAACAAGCCAACTATAGAGTATCTTTGGAAAGTCAAACCTGCATTGACCACATATTTATTAAAGCACTCAATTCTTCTGATTACGAGCGAATCAAATCCGCAGTTTTCACAACTGATATAACAGATCATTACTCTCAAATATTAACCATAAACTTAGACTCGCACAAATTACTGCACCAACAATATCAACTTTCACAGAAACACTTAAATAAAAACATTTTGCTAGAACGCCTTACAAACCTTAATTTTGAGGACTTCCTAAGCTATGTGGATGTAAATAAGGATGCAGAACTACTGACCCAACGCATCCAAAATGAAATAAACTTTGCTACTACCATTAAGCAAATCCCAAACCGACTTTGTCCCCTCAAACCATGGATGAGACCAAACATAGTAAATTCTATCAGAAAAAGAGATAGTCTTAAGCAACAAATAATTAAGCAACCCTTTAATACCGCGCTGATTAAGTATTATAAAAATTATAGAAATAGGTTAGTGTCTGTAATTCGAGGTGCAAAGATCCAATATTACAAACGTAGGCTGAATGATAGTTCAACTAATCCATCGAAATTCTGGAATACGATAAATGAGTTCTCCGGTAGAAAAACACAGAAAATACAGTTTCAACACATTAATTTCGGTAATAGACTCCTAAATATTCAATCAGATGGGAAAGAAATTTCCACTCAATTTAACGAATTCTTCAATAACGTAGGCTTTAATACATTTCAGCAGATAGGAGCAAGTAACAATGTTACTACAAGCCTTGTCAACAACAATTTTTTTGAAAAAGAAGGAGTGGTATTTCCTAAGACGGGATTAATATTTTATTTTGTAAATGATCATTTCGGGCACCAGTTGTGCCCTTCTTCAGTACAGATCCACTGATTTACATTTGATGTTCCCTGCATTAATATACCTAAAGAAGTAATGGTATCTCCTACCTGGGTTTCCTACCCCCTAATTACCCTACAAATCACTCCCAACTTTTAAGTACGTTTACCTGCTTCGGATAATTTCCTCAGCAACCTAGATTGTATGTTGCCGGTATCGTGATTCATCCTGCAATGTTCCGGTTCCTTAAGAATCGCTAGGCTTTCCACTGCATCGAGCTTGCGCCGATTAACTCCTCGGTGAATGATGTTGACGCTATCCCATGTTATGTCATGCCCTGTTTCCACCATGTGTCGTGCTACCATCGATTTTATCGACCCCGGTTCTTTGTTGTTTTTCTTGGCGACTTCTGCTTCCCTTATATGTTCGTTCCATCTGACTGCTACTAATCGTTTCGTCTGCCCTACGTACGTTTTTTCACATCCTGGACACGATACTTTGTATATTCCGCACTCTTCGTGTTTCTCCTTTTTGTCCTTGGTCGATCCTAGTTTGTTCCCTAGCTTTTGTTGTCTGCTTGTCGAAACCATGTCCAAACCTATTCCCTTCATCGCCTTCCGTAGTTGCCTAGATATTCCCGAATGTGTCACTCCAATCCTCCTCATCGGCTCTTCGGTGCGTTGTAACGTGGTCATCGCTCTCTCCTCCATCCTGGTCTTCTTCTTTCGGATGAGGTTTGATATCACTCGTGGTTCGTATCCGTTCTTCTGGCCTGTTTGAATGATGTGATGTTGCTCCTTTTCAAACTTCTCCTTGCTCAGCGGGACGGTGTATGACTTCACTTTCTGAAACTACATAAAATTTCCAATAAAACGACACCTCGCCCGTTACGAAGTTGCTCGTATCTTCCGAGATCCACCCGTTCAAACTTTAAAGAAATTTTAAAATTGCATCCGATTTTATTATTTGAATTTTTTATGAAGAAACCAATTTTACAATTTTGAACGGGTGTATCTCGAAAGATACGAGCAACTTCGTAACAGGCGAGGTGTCGTTTTATTGGAAATTTTATGTAGTTTCAGAAAGTGAAGTCATATCTCGGATGAAATGATTGGTGGTGTGGCAAATTTTGATTTAGTTCAGCAAGTCGTGCATTTTGACAAAAAATGTTATAACATTGTAACGGTTAAAAATAACGGGGTCCCCTTGTACATTAATTTTCTCCAAATGAGCCACACTACCTACCATTAAAATATTCTCCACCATGAATGGGACACCCTGTATAGCACCTCGTCTGCTGAAATAGAAACTATTATAGGATCTCTTAAAGGTGCCTCTGCTCCGGGACCAGATGGCATCCAAGCTAGCACTATAAAATATGTAAAACATATTAATATCGAAACCGCTTGCTAACCTCTTTAAGAGCTTTAAGCAGGGAATCTTTCCTCGAATATTTAAAGAATCAATTATTTCTCCAATCTTCAAATCTGTCAATAAAACAGAATTTACAAATTACAGACCTATTTCTCTAACAAATATATCCGCCAAGATATTTGAACGTTTCGTTAAAAAAAGGTTAAATAAGTTTGTAGAAGAAAATAAAATGTTGTCGAATTTTCAGTTTGGTTTCAGGGAGTCAAAAGGAACAGATTGTGCACTGGCCGAAATGACAGATTTCATTTATGGCGGTCTGGACCAGGGTCAAAAGGTTTTAGGCATATTCCTTGATGTCGCAAAAGCATTTGATTCCATGCCACACTCAATGCTGATCAATATGTTGTCTGCTATTGGTGTACAAAATATCGCATTAAAGTGGTTTGAATCTTACCTATCTGATAGAAAGCAAAAAGTCAAAATTGAAAATTGGTATAGCGATGAAAAAATAAATAAGCCACTTGGAGTTCCACAAGGTACTGTACTCTCACCCCTGCTCTTTGTTATATTTATTAATTCAATTTTTGATTTTACAAATTCTCATCAAAACGTCCAAATACTAGGCTTCGCAGATGATACTGCTATATTAATAAAACAGTTAACATGGACGGATACCTTTATTCAAGCAAACCAATTGATGTCTATAATAAATACGTGGTTTAGAAATAATTGTTTAAAATTAAACAGCGACAACACAAAAATCGTCCCCTTTAGTTGCACAAACTCTGGCTTACCTTCCCCTAATTTTACTTTAGCTATCCATGTAACAAGCATCTGCCCTGCAAATGTACAACAATTTCACCTTCCGACAATGTAAAATATTTGGGAGTCATAATCGACTCTACTTTAAGATGGACCAATCATATAAAAAATCTTAGTTCTAAATTAAGTAAATTAATATTTAGCTTTAGATTGCTAAAACAGTTACATACTGTCACTGGAGGATCTCATAACAGTATATTATGCTATCTTTCAATCAAGTCTGCAGTACGGAATCCTTTCATGGGGTGGCACTTACGCTACTCATATAAAGACCCTCAATATTCTGCAAGCTTGGGTGCTAAGAGTCATTTTAGGTGTAGGCCGACATTACCCTACTTGAGATTTGTTCGAACAAATGCATGTGATACTTAGTTAGTTCCCTGAGATTCGTAATAACCAATCGAGAATTTTCCATAGTGCGTCATAATTACATCACATGAAAAAGCGGTTTGGATTTGAATTTTCCAAATGCAAAAACTAGGCTAGGTCAGTCGCATTATAAAATAAATACAGCTCGACTATTTAATATGCTTCCATCCGAAATTAAATATCTTTTTTATGAACGTCCAGCATCGCCTACAGCGCCTGGAATTCGCCTCAAGATTCATGAACTGGACATCGCAAAGGAGAGGTAATATTTACGGATGGAAAACGGTTTTGTGTGGACGGTCCAGATGGGTTCTCTTACTATTATCATGATATTAGGAAGGAACCTATGTACCTGTCACGCCATCACTCCCGAATAGGTTCCGTTATGGTATGGGGAGCCATATCATATCATGGAACTATCGTCTTGGTCATCCTACGAGGTCGCCAAACGAGTTCATCTTATAAACCGCTCTTAGAAGAGGATATCCCTAAGATAAATGTCATGGACGAAGGCGACCCTTGGATATTGCAACATGATCTTGCCCCAATTCATACAGCGAGGGTAGTTAAATCGTTTAGTTTGGAGGAAAATGTGACTTTGTTAGACAGGGTGCCCAACTCCCCTGACATTAACACATTAGAAAACATTTGGGGGTGGCTTGTTCGGGAGGTTTACAGTAGTGGTAAACAGTAAAACCCTAAAGAAGAGTTAATTCATGGAATTAAGACAGCTCGGTCTAAAATACCGCTATCCGTGCTGCATTCTTTACACAATTCCCTACCTTGAAGGCTTTATAAAATTATAAATAAAAAAGGCGGAAATACACACTATTAAATAACAAAAAATTATCTTGTTTTTTTTTGTATTTCTCCTGCTTGACACTTTTCTGAAATATTTTTCAGCGAAAACATTAAGTATAATAGTCCGAGCCGTGATGGTAAAAAACCGGGGTTTTGGAACTGTCGGAAATTAACCATCATAAAAGCTGCGTTTAGTTATGGTGATATCGAAACGGTTGGTCAGCCGAAGCAAAACTTGACCAGTATAGCGTAATTAGACGTAATTAGATGCAAAAATTAGAGGTGTTCGGGGGTATGGGTAACTGTCGGATCGAACCTATTTTATTCGATAGAGGACCTATCCGTGAGTCTAAAAACATTGGTCAGCCGAGCCGCAACCTGACCGAAGGGTTCGGCCAACCAGTTTAAAGGTGCAAATTTTTTAATACTTATTCCAGGGAGTACCCGTAAGGACAAAAGGTCCTTTTTTGCTAAAGAATCCAATATGAACAATATGGATATGAAAATACAACACTTGATACGACAAGTGCCTCGAAATACTAATTCTACATTTTTGAAATCTTCGGAAAGGATCTTCCCTATTGAAAAGGACATTTTTGGAAATTTGGTTGTGGATAGGCAAGATGGGTTTCAATCGATAGGGACGGATAAGAAGAAGTCATTGAAATGGTTTTGAATATTTTTTCGTATTTGGGGACACCAGAGTATCGCTTTATTATAGTTCGAATCAAGAATATTTTATTCGCATTATGTACCCTTTGTTGTAGATTCCGATCTCTATGATATTTACGTCTACTACCGGTACAGCAAGTATTGTCGGCTATATCTGATTTTAGAGCTGACTAACATAAGTCAGGATCTTCCTTTTCCCCACTGTGAAAATAACCTTATCACGAGGGTATTATATACTCAGAAAAATATCCATGCATTATATTTTATTAAATAAAAGTATACAATTCTGTCTGATTGTGACTCGAGGCAATAGACTTTTTAAGACAATGATGAAAGTGTCTTTGATATTGTGAATTGAATAGATATTTAATTATAGTCGTTTCTTTCTTGGACAGACAGGATCATTGTCCAAGTAAAACGCAAACGGATCAAAATTTCCCCCTTCAGTAACAGCTGACTATTGTGTCATCAGTCCCCAACGCGATATTCTGAATTAGAACTTGCATTTGATATTATGCACCGGCGAGATTTAAATTAAAGGAAAATGTCTCAGGAAATTTTAAAATGATCGACTCTAATGATGATTATAAGCCAAATAAACTGAAAAACAAAATTACATACAGGAAATTTTAGGGAAATTGTTTGCGGAGCCATCTGGGGATGGCATTGGCAGATGATCAATTTTCCAGACTGTCGTTTTGTATGGGATTTTCAGTAAATATAGAAATGATCCACAAAACGCACTTATGACAATAAGCGTGTTTTTTTTGCAATCGCGGTTAACGCGTGAAAAGAAAAATATCGCGGGTAACTTTGCTCAAACAACTGAAAACTGTTCTACATTTTTGTCTCCCTCTCATCGGCTTATTTTTTTAGATTTGGTGGATTTCGTCACAGAAGACAATGATATATCTGAAAAATCTAAATACCTCAATATGAAACATTCGCTGTTTTGTTTTGTTTTGAATTGTATTTTTTTTAAAGGTTCTCAAACTTACAAAAAAGGAAATTGCCTTTTTTTTCTATGCACTAGCCATCTACATTTAATTCTCCTAAACTCTATACCGCGCAGGGTAGTGGCACGTGTGAAGATTAACTGGGTAGCTGTATTTTTTTTCTATGGAGTTCGTTACTCAAAACTACTCGGGATGATCAAGAAAACGTCACTGATGGTATTTTTCAACGAACCAACGTTGGAAGTTTTTAGTCAAAAAATTAAACATTTTTTATGGGATGTAAGCTTATATCTCCACGTTATGTGGGACTTTCAAACTAAAGGTTGCCCTTAAAACATCTACAGTACAGCCACGTTGTGGCGGTATAGAACTCGAAAAAATTACTGGGATTTTTCAATAAGGATGCCTTTTAGCATTTCTTCTTACTATTAAGAAAAAATCCGAGGAAAGAGAATAACATTTTCAATTGAATTAAAAACTAAAACTATTTTTTTTTCAAATTCTACTGAACGGAATAATATAGTAGTTACTAGGTGATTGCAGATTGTAAAGTTTGGTGGAGATTTTTTTTGTTTCTTATGTTTTTGGGGTGTTGAGCTCGAATCGGGAGCTCCCCACCAAAATTTCGTAGCGGCACAGGGTCAAAACCGCGAAAAAAGAATTTTCCCGTTTTTTGTTTATAACTCCGAAAGTGTAAATTTCTCCGAAAACCTGTCCATGAAAATATTAGAGAAAACATAATTGCGGGTCCAACGCCATATTAATCATTAAAATGTGTTAAGCGGTATTGCTACAATTGATAGTAATTTTTTGTCGTTTTTTGCAATTTTGACCCTGTTTTGCAACGAAATTTTGGTGCGAAGTTACGGATTCAGGTTCAGCACCCCAAAATACATAATGTACAAGAAAAATGCATTTTTAAAATAGTTTCAGAATTAGGGGCCAAATAACGAGAAAACAGCAAAAATTATAGGGTTTTTCGCGATTTTGACCCTGTTCCACAATTGAATATTAGTGGGAAGCTCCAGATTCGTGCTCAGCACCCCAAAAAACATAAGAAATAAAAAAAAATTGTCTCCACCACATTTTCCAATCTGATGTACATATGTACTAGGTTTACCCGTTAGTAACTACACTATAACTATTATTATCCAGTAAAGGTATTGTTCGGTGGAGACAGATAAATTTGTATAAAAATAAGCCATCTGCATTGTATAGCAAAAAAGGCATTTTTAGAGTTCCCCGAATATTTCTATTAAAATCAAAAATTGTACAATGCGCATTTTTTTTGCATTATGTTATGTGTACTGTCCAATTATACAAGCCAAAGCAGACACCCTGTCTGTGGCGGTTTTCACACTGTGTGACCGGTTTACCGCCAATGCTACCGTCACTGGCATTCGAAAATTAGAGACATAAACACTGGGCAACGCTGTGGGCACATGTGACTCATAGACAGTGAAAGAGAGGCACGTTGAGGCACCCTGGATGGCGAAGATCGTACATAAAGAAATTACTGTATTGTATACTTCAAATGCCATAAGCCGGTTTCGATCACTGAGATAGACATCGAGAATGAAATAAATTAGACGTCGTCTTTGATCTTCATTTTTATCTCCTGCAAAAAATTAGGGTAAATTGGACATCGTGCTTTTACTTTTGAGGACATTTTCACCCAATATTTTTCAAAACGCAAAATGGATGATAGAAGTCTTAGCTACTATATATTCTAAAAAGTTAAGAAATTCGTTTCAGATTAGTATTTTTGTCAAATTATGGCTTTGTAAATACAAACGTGGTTATTATGAGAGACTCTGAAATTAATCCTTTTTACGCGTAAGAATGAGATGTATTAACGGATTCGAATGTCCTCGACGTCTCCTTTGATATGATATCGCACATGCCGGTTCCGCGTTAAGGATATTTTTGTGTCCTTTTTGGTCCTTTTTCAAATCAAAATTATAAAACAAAAAAATTGCCATTTATGATTTTTTCTATTGAAAATTCTAAATGAATTCCACTATTTAAAATTCTGTATAAAAGTATACTTTCTATAATTTGCTAATAAATAATAACGGTAAAATATTGAGGTTATATGTATCATTACTTACATTATATACAATAATGCCTACATCTCATAAAATTTCGAACCTTATAAATCTTAAATTTACTAAAAACTTTGTATTCGATACTACATTTTTTGTTTTCATACCGCTCCCTACCTCAACTCATGTATACTTATATGATTTGCGGTATTGATTTTTACTTCTAACTTGTGAGTGAGACGTTTAGAAAATTTGGGTAAATTTGCTTTAGCGGTTGAAAAGATATTCATAAATACACAAAATTTCAATTTCACATTGGATTTATGATGATTTGAGCGCGAACTTCAATATCGATTTTCGGACACATTTTTGAAGTTTTGGCAACTGCGGTTTTCACCATCGGAAAGAGCATATTGTTTTCTGTGGAAATCACTAAAAAAGTGAAAATCGAAATTTTTACACGATAGCCCCTTTTTAACTTTCCCGGTCACATATTGCTAATTTAAAAATCAAGAGTTTCATATTGAGAAAATCAACACAGCATAGTCGGCATATCTATAGATCGGCTTTATGCATGGACGCTATATGGATGCTCTGTGAAATTATATATGAAATGAGAGATTAAAACTTGTAGGGATTGAATAATAATAAACAATAATTGAAGCATAAATTTCTATATCTTTATAATAATGTTACTATTAAAACTTAAAATTTTAAAATTGTATACAGGGTGTCTCACGACTCATGGTACATACAATACCTACTGGATGATAGTACAGCTCATTTAGGTAGAATGACCTAATATTGACCTCTATTTTTCACCGTTATAAAATTTTATAATTTTTTTGTAAATAGTGTAAAGCTCGACTTGCCGAGAAAAATAACTTTTTGCCACTCTCTCTCAAATATTTAATCCGAGATTTGATTTCAATTTCTGAAAGTGCACAAAATTCAACATAAAATAACTCAATAACTCTCAAATAAATAATTTAAATAGCTTCCCAGATACTATATCGTTCAAACTTTAAGGAAATTCGAAAATCGATTTTTCGTTGAAAATTCTATTTCTAAAATCGTAACGGTGCTTTGAACTCGCAAATGTGCAAAGTTGACAAAAGTTGCCTCATTATGTTAGCTTTCGAACGACATATTAAAATTAAGGTCTTAGGATTTGGAGAATTGCAAATATTACGTGTTACGAATAAGTATTTTTTAGGTGCGATGGGGGTTTCGGAACTGTCGGATCAAACCTGATCTATTCGATAAAGGACCGCCCCCTGATGTAAAAAATAAAGGTCAGCCGAGCGGCAACCTGACCGAAGAGTTCGGCCAACCAGTTCGAAATTACCAATTTTGACGGGTCGATGGGGTTTCAGAACTGTCGGATCAAACCCATTCTATTCGATAGAGGGTCACTCCCTGATGATAAAAACACTGGTCAGCCGAACCGCAACCTGACCGAAGGGTTCGGCCAACCAGTTTGAAAGTAACAATTTTGACGGGTCGATGGGGTTTCAGAACTGTCGAATCAAACCTATTCTATTCGATAGAGGGTTACTCCCTGATACTAAAAACACTGGTCAGCCGAACCGCAACCTGACCGAAGGGTTCGGCCAACCAGTTTGAAAGTACCAATTTTGACGGGTCGATGGGGTATCAGAACTGTCGGATCGAACCTTTTCTATTCGATAAAGGACCGCCCCCTGATGCTAAAAACACTGGTCGGCCGACCCGCAACCTGACTGAAGGGCTCGGCCAACCAGTTTGAATGTACCAATTTTGACGGGTCGATGGGGTATCGGAACTGTCGGATGGAACCTATTCTATTCGATAAAGGACCGCCCCTGATGCTAAAAACACTGGTCAGCCGAACCGCAACCTGACCGAAGGGCTCGGCCAACCAGTTTAAAGGTGCTAATTAATTAAGTGCGTTCGGGGTTTCAGAACTGTCGGATCAAACCTATTCTATTCGATAGAGGGTCACTCCCTGATGCTAAAAACACTGGTCAGCCGAACCGCAACCTGACCGAAGGGTTCGGCCAACCAGTTTGAAAGTACCAATTTTGACGGGTCGATGGGGTATCGGAACTGTCGGATGGAACCTATTCTATTCGATAAAGGCCCGCCCCTGATGCTAAAAACACTGATCAGCCGAACCGCAACGTGACCGAAGGGCTCGGCCAACCAGTTTAAAGGTGCTAATTAATTAAGAGCGTTCGGGGTTTCAGAACTTTCGGATCGAACCTAATCTGTTCGATAAAGGACCACCTCCTGATGCTGAAAAGACTGGTCAGCCGAACCGCAACCTGACCGAAGGGCTCGGCCAACCAGTTTTAGGTGCTCATTTTCAAGTCCAATACATATTTGTATATAGCTTATAGCGTAGTTACTACGTGATTTCAGATTGCAAAGTGTGGTGGAGAACATTTTTTTTTATTTCTTATATTTTTTAGGGTGCTCAGCTCGAAACAGGAGCTCCCCGCCAAAATTTCATTGCGGAACAGGGTCAAAACCGCGAAAAAACCCGAAATACATAATATACTAGAAAAATTCAACTTTTGCGACCAAAAATGAAAAACCGTTCAATCTCAAAATTTTATTCATAATATGGAACTATAAAAAAAACGGCAAATTTAAATATCAATTGAAGTACAGTAAAACCTCTCAAGTTGACCACCTCTCTAACATGACCGCCTCTTTAAGGTGACCACTTTTTTTCCGCCCTTGCACCTTTAACATTATTTTTAAAGAAATAAACCTCTATATATTGACCACCTCCTTATTCTGTAAGTTGACCACTTTTTATAAAACTAAAGTATATTTTCAACCTCTTTAAGTTGACCAGTCGCCAGATGTACATATTGATGAACCGTTGGTTTTTTATATACCCATTCGTGTCATGTTAACACAGGTCAGTCTGAATGCTAGCCTTGCAAATAAGTGCAAGTTTAGTCGTGTAAGTTGTCTAGACGCAGTGAACAAGTAGTGAAGGAAAGATTAGGAAAATTAATAACAATTTATGTTATTTGTTGGGCAATTTTATAGATAAAATTCACATTTACGTGGTATGTATACTTGAATTGTATCAGCATTTTGTACAAAAATTTTCATTTTTACGTGAATTTGTGAAAAGAAACTTCTATAACTTTCGCTCTCATTATTTAGACCGGGTGAAACATCTTACATATCCTTCTTTCATGTGTTTCAATCGATAAAAAAAGAGAGCAAAAATTATGGAAGCAGTAAGCAGTCGAGTAAGCTTAATAATACAGGAAGAGTCTAATGAACATGCTTTCTGATCTTTAAAATGTTAGGGAAAAACTATTTTCCTTGTAATCGAGTACTACTTGTTCGTAAAAAATGCGACAATCCTTCGTATATTTTTTTTTACGGAAATTAGAAGCAGATTTTTTTTTTAAGAAAAATAAGAATTTAAATTTGTTTAAAATTTTAAAAACGCATTTTGTACAAGATGTTGCTAATGTAAGTTTTTAAGAGCCGTTTGGTGAATGTTTTTGTTTTTTTGTGGCTATATACAATGGTTTCAAAAAAGAAAAGTACTGTACTCTGCCTGCAGAAAAAATCGAAGTGTTGAAGTTCTTAGAACATTCTTCTGAAAGGAAAGCTGCTGAAAAGTTTGGTGTCAGCAAGACAACAATTAATAATATCAAAAAAAGAAATGACGTATACTACAACTTAAATTTCGGCAATACAAATTTATGAGATATCACAAAAAGTTCTTTGTGGAGATTCGAATGAAGTTTCGCCAGAAACTGTGACTGATTTTCAAAAAAATTGTAAGATCCTTGTCGAAGGATACAGTTTAAACGATGTTTTTAATACAGACGAGTGTGGCTTTTTTACATAACATTACCAAATCGTAGTTTAGTGGCAAAGCGCGATGCGTGTAAAAGCGGAAAACTTTCAAGAGAAAGATTGATCGTATTGCTAGCTGCTAGTGCCAGCGGTGAAAAACTGTCTCCAGTGGTAATAGGAAAATCTAAATCGCCAAGAGCCTTCAATCCGTTCAACTTGATGGAGCCAATGCCTTTACGTCTACGGATTTGAAGGCTCTTGGCGATTTAGATTACCCTATTACCAGTGGAGCCAGTATTTCACCGCTGGCACTAGCAGCAAGTGGATTTGAAGGCTCTTGGCGATTTAGATTTTCTAATTACCAGTGGAGCCAGTTTTTCACCGCTGGCACTAGCAGCTAGCAATACGATCAATCTTTCTTTTGAAAGTTTTCCGCTTTTACACGCATCGCGCTTTGCCACTAAACTACGATTTGCTAATGTTCTGTAAAAAAGCCACACTCGTCTGTATTAAAAACATCGTTTAAACTGTATCCTTCGACAAGGATCTTAAAATTGCACTAGCAGCTAGCAATACGGTAAATCTTTCTTTTGAAAGTTTTCCGCTTTTACACACATCGCTCTTTGCCACTAAACTACGATTTGGTAATATTCTGTAAAAAAAAACACACTTGTCTGCATTAAAAACATCGTTTAAACTGTATCCTTCGACAAGGATCTTAAAATTTTCATAAAAATCAGTCACAGTTTCTGGCGAAACTTCATACGAGTCTCCACAAAGAACTTTTTGTGATATCTCATGCCTGTTTTTGGATTTTTCAAGCCAACCACTTGAGGCTTTAGATCTGTCACGTTTTATTTCGCAGCAAATTAAAGGGCTGCTTCCTGCCCTGCCCTGAAATTCTAGCATTAATAGAACGCATTCTTTTAAACCAAATGAATGTGGCTTCATTCACTTTATGGGCCTTTGAATTCTTGACAACTCTAGATAAATTTTTATTGCCGAAATTTTAGTTGTAGTACATATTGAAATTTAAGTTGTAGTACACAAGCGTTTTACTGTTTGTTGATAATTGTCCGGAACACCCGCATGTAAAAGGCCTCTCAAATGCCACGTCTATCCTTCAACCAATTGACCAAGGCGTGATAAAACTGTTTAAAACCTTCTATCACACGACATTATTGGAAGCATTCATATTCAAAAATGTTGAAGCCCAAGTTCCTAACAAAATGTCTATCAACGTTTTGGATGCTGTATTATGGATCAGTTCCGCTTGGAAAAAGGTGTCTGAGATTTCCATCCAACAATGTTTCAGAAAAGCAGGATTTGTTTTGGATGCAGACCCAACAAAAAACGAAAACGACGAAGATGCCTCAGATGTTGTGCTTCCTGGCCTCCCTAATAATACTTATGAGATGGCCACTTTTATCGAATTTATTGTTTGAACGTATTTTTATTTTGATAGGAATTATGCACGAGAAAATATATACATATGTTACTTGACTTTTTCATAGTATATTTTGTTTTGTTTACCCAAAATCTCTATTCCAAACAAACTCCTTAAGTTGACCACCTCTCTATCTTGACCAACATTTTTCCGCCCTAGAGTGGTCAACTTAGGGAGGTTCCACTGTATTTATAATATTTATGTCTCTTTGGACGCGCAATTATGTGCTCTCTAACATATTTATGGAAAGTTTTCCATAGGAATAAATAGTTTCAGAGTTAGGAGCCAAATAACGGAAAACAGCAAACATTTTAAGGTTTTTCGTGATTTTGACCCTGTTCCGCAACGAAAATTTGGTGGCAAGCTCCGGATTCGCGCTCAGCACCCTAAAAAACATAAGAAACAAACACCACATTTTGCAATCTGATGTCACTCATTTAAAATGCATTGTGCTGTTTTCCTCGGCACATTCATAGCGTCCCGTCTGTTTCAACCAAATATTTTATTACTTTTACCAAACCGGATTCTACTCCCTCTCGTACGTACCACATTGCTACAAGCTCATTCATAAATTGCCACAGCACACACACAGTCATATCCTTGCAAACATGCGCACACGCAATCAAAAACGAGATATATCATCAAAACGAAAAACAAATGTATTTTCAGCATTCGCTCGGTTCATCAATTGAGTCGTTTATGACTCCTTATGACTGTCGCTAAAAGAGGTCAGTTATCAAAAATATTTATCCTTAATCTAAGCTTAAAGAGCGGCCAAATCCTGACGTGGGCTCTCCTGCCACATTGATGATGATGAAGCTTAAATCATTCTTGAAGCGTGGTTGTTCACACTAGCTGTAGAATGCTTTAAGATAAAATGTATGAGCTATGTACGATGAATCGGCCGCGCCGGTATGCATAAACATTTTTGTCAAAGTTTCACTCTCCTCCAACCCCATAATGCCCGCAACTCTGCGCGTACATAATCGGGGTCATCGCGTCGCCGAGACTGAAAATATATTGCATCGCAAAAGGAAAAGGTGTGAGTAGTGAGTCGTATTGATGTATATACTAGGTGTGTTTTTTTGGTTATCCCGTGCAGGTTTGGGTAACGAAACTTCATATAAAAAAAATGACAGATGGATCAGCTGGCATTTTTTTATATGGAGTTTCGTTACCCAAACCTGCACGGGATAACCAAAAAAACACACCTACTATATGTACAATTGTAGAATGAGGAAAATGAAATGCGTTTCTTTTTGTCTACGACCTCAGGTGCAAATTATTTGCGCCTTTCCTCGCAATTCTGATACACATTATCGAAAATTACTTGATTGCAAATGCCCCTAAACGATAGTCGGCCTCCTGAAAAGCAGGGCTAAAGGGGTGACAGAAGACTTAAGAGTTGTTGATAGTTGCAACATGTTAAAATTTTTCGAAGTTTTTATGGAAAACTTGTAGTGCGTCTACAAAATTAACGCAAATCTTCAATTGCTAAATCATAATAGGCGATTCCTTCTGAACGGGATGTCATTTAGAGCACCATATTTCAAAAGGAAGACAAAAACCTTGAAAAGGACGAGCCTGAAGTGATGCAAAAAGTGGGATTTTTGCGAAAACAACAATGATCTCTCGTGGCAGCATTTTCCACTAATATAAGAATGGCAATGAGCAGCATCTCTTTTTGAACGCTAATCCAATTTTTTTTTAATTCTATATTCTCCCAGTTGGGTTGTCTCATATCATTCGAAAGTTAAAAAGTATGCTATATTCATCAGAATGAAGACAGATATTGTGGAAATTGGGGAGGAAATGACGGTTTTTTTATTTCACGGGTTTATAAGAGGTGGTTCCGAGGAAAATCTACTAAAAGCTCGTGGTTGTGGAGTGTGAGCTAACGTGGAAAGGGTGGCCAAAAGATTTACTTTCGAGGGGGTTCGGTTTAGTTTCGGAAATATCTAGGAAACGGTGAGTCCTACTGAAAGTATTTGTATGCCATTATTACAGCCCATTAAGTTTTTAAAATGTTATTATAACATACAAATGCCGAATTCCTAACGGTTTCTACGATGCAGTTTACTGAAATCGGAAAATTATTAAAAATCGTTTTTTTTCCATTTGTTTGGCTCTGGTGTCACCCGCGATTGTTTTGCAAAAAAACTGTTTGGCGACAAATTTGTACGATGTTTAATGTGCGCTAATTTGATATACTTCCCGTAGTCTTGCCTTAAATCGGTAAAAAGTTCAAGAGCTTAAACCAAGTTGCCGAATATTATTTCCCACATAAGTATAAAGGCAAATATTGTGAAAAATTGGGAGGGGGTGGCGGTTTTTTATTTCGCGAATTTATAAGGATTGGTTCGGGGGAAAACACACTAAAAGCACGCTGTCGAGGGCTGTGAGCTAACGTAGCGAGAGCGGGTTAAATTGTCGCATTTTTGTGCTTATCAGCTTCATTTCCGCTATATTTCCGAAACCGCGAACTGTACAAAAAAATTGTCTGAGCAAAAGTGAAAGCTTACAAAATTTCCTATAAAACTCATCTTACAAGCATATGTCGAATTCTTAACTTGTATCAACATATTGCTAATTTAAAAATCAAGAGTTTCATATTGAGAAAATCAACACAGCATAGTCGGTATATCTATAGATCGGCTTTATGCATGGACGCTATATGGATGCTCTGTGAAATTATATATGAAATGAGAGATTAAAACTTTTAGGGATTGAATAATAATAAACAATAATTGAAGCACAAATTTCTATATCTTTATAATAATGTTAAGAGTAACATTATTATAAAGATATAGAACTTAAAATTTTAAAATTGTATACAGGGTGTCTCACGACTCATGGTACATACAATACCTACTGGATGATAGTACAGCTCATTTAGGTAGAATGACCTAATATTGACCTCTATTTTTCACCGTTATAAAATTTTATCATTTTTTTGTAAATACATAGTGTAAAGCTCGACTTGCCGAGAAAAATAACTTTTTGCCTCACTCTCAAATATTTAATCCGAGATTTGACTTCAATTTCTGAAAGTGCACAAAATTCAACATAAAATAACTCAATAACTCTCAAATAAATAATTTAAATAGCTTCCCAGATACTATATCGTTCAAACTTTAAGGAAATTCGAAAATCGATTTTTCGTTGAAAATTCTATTTCTAAAATCGTAACGGTGCTTTGAACTCGCAAATGTGCAAAGTTGACAAAAGTTGCCTCATTATGTTAGCTTTCGAACGACATATTAAAATTAAGGTCTTAGGATTTGGAGAATTGCAAATATTACGTGTTAAGGAGAAAAAACGTGATCCTAAGAGAAAACCAAGGTAAAAGTTTCCTCAAGATTTTTTTTTATTAAAAAAAAAAGAAAAAAGAAAGAACAAGTAAAATTATCAATAATACGAGCTTATACTTCAAGTCCTCGTCATAGTGTCGTCCTCCATATCGGCATTTTCCTTTTTTCTCGCAAATTGTTGCAAGCCGTTTCAATTGTTTGTAGTTGGTGTTCCCGGGACACTATAGGTTCAGCGTAAACTTCATTTTTTAGTCTACACTACCCTATACATGGAAATCAAGCAGCGTTAAATTTGGACTTCTAGCAGGCCACGCGAAACGGCTTGCAACAATTTGCAAGAAAAAAAGAGAAAAGGTGCTTCAGGCGGTCTCTTCTGCATGTAAAAGGTGTCGATATGGAGGGGGACACTTCGACCAGTACTTGTATTTTAAGTTCTTATTGTTAATAATTTTACTGTTTCGTTCTTTTTTTGTTTTTTATAAATAAAAAATCTTGTTTACTAAATAACTCGTATAAAAATTGAGGAAATGTTTACTTTGGTTTTCTCTTAGGGCGATGTTTTTTTAAACCCTTCGCTCGTAGAATCAAGGAAGGGTATATTAACTTTGTTTTTGTTTTTGTTTTACTCGGCCAATTTAAAAGCTATGAAGCTGAAATTTTGCACAAATGCTTCTTTTTGCTGCAGGCAGTTTGTATGTTTGAATCGGTAAAATCGGACCATGGGGTCATGGGGCTGCCATACAAACCTAACCCCCCAAATTAGGTTCTTCTAAGAAAAACTTTTTTATTTGTGCACCAATTTCAACAAAATTACACACAAACGTGTTTCTCTTGATGACACAAAACATATCTAAGAATTGATCAAATCTGACCATGGGGTCATGGGGTGGCCATACAAACCCAACCCCCATTTTGGTTCTTCTAAGAAACATTTTTTGCACCAATTTCACAAAACCTTAAATTAATGTGTCTTTACCAAAGCAACAAAAAAGTTAAAAACGAATGGAATCGTACTGTGGAGTCATGCTCCCGCAACCCCAATAAAATTTTCCGGGTAAACATTTTTGTTTGCCCACTTATTTCAACCAAGCCCAAAACTTTTGTCAAGACGGAAGAAAAAGAATGAGGAGGGGGATTAAATACAAGTCATAGGTACGTCCGAAAAAACTTTCCACCCAAGGAGAGCGAAGGGTATCCAAATTTCGGCCACGCCCGAAATTAGCCTCGGCTCCCGGGGGTTGGCGAGCGTAACGAGCTGGGGGCGAAGCCCCCTAGTATTTCTTTTTAACACGTAATATTTGCAATTCTCCAAATCCTAAGACCTTAATTTTAATATGTCGTTCGAAAGCTAACATAATGAGGCAACTTTTGTCAACTTTGCACATTTGTGAGTTCAAAGCACCGTTACGATTTTACAATTAGAATTTTCAACGAAAAATCGATTTTCGAATTTCCTTAAAGTTTGAACGATATAGTATCTGGGAAGCTATTTAAATTATTTATTTGAGAGTTATTGAGTTATTTTATGTTGAATTTTGTGCACTTTCAGAAATTGAAATCAAATCTCGGATTAAATATTTGAGAGAGAGTGGCAAAAAGTTATTTTTCTCGGCAAGTCGAGCTTTACACTATTTACAAAAAAATGATAAAATTTTATAACGGTGAAAAATAGAGGTCAATATTAGGTCATTCTACCTAAATGAGCTGTACTATCATCCAGTAGGTATTGTATGTACCATGAGTCGTGAGACACCCTGTATACAATTTTAAAATTTTAAGTTTTAAGAGTAACATTATTATAAAGATATAGAAATTTATGCTTCAATTATTGTTTATTATTATTCAATCCCTACAAGTTTTAATCTCTCATTTCATATATAATTTCACAGAGCATCCATATAGCGTCCATGCATAAAGCCGATCTATAGATATGCCGACTATGCTGTGTTGATTTTCTCAATATGAAACTCTTGATTTTTAAATTAGCAATGTGACCGGGAAAGTTAAAAAGGGGCTATCGTGTAAAAATTTCGATTTTCACTTTTTTAGTGATTTCCACAGAAAACAATATGCTCTTTCCGATGGTGAAAACCGCAGTTGCCAAAACTTCAAAAATGTGTCCGAAAATCGATATTGAAGTTCGCGCTCAAATCATCATAAATCCAATGTGAAATTGAAATTTTGTGTATTTATGAATATCTTTTCAACCGCTAAAGCAAATTTACCCAAATTTTCTAAACGTCTCACTCACAAGTTAGAAGTAAAAATCAATACCGCAAATCATATAAGTATACATGAGTTGAGGTAGGGAGCGGTATGAAAACAAAAAATGTAGTATCGAATACAAAGTTTTTAGTAAATTTAAGATTTATAAGGTTCGAAATTTTATGAGATGTAGGCATTATTGTATATAATGTAAGTAATGATACATATAACCTCAATATTTTACCGTTATTATTTATTAGCAAATTATAGAAAGTATACTTTTATACAGAATTTTAAATAGTGGAATTCATTTAGAATTTTCAATAGAAAAAATCATCAATGGCAATTTTTTTGTTTTATAATTTTGATTTGAAAAAGGACCAAAAAGGACACAAAAATATCCTTAACGCGGAACCGGCATGTGCGATATCATATCAAAGGAGACGTCGAGGACATTCGAATCCGTTAATACATCTCATTCTTACGCGTAAAAAGGATTAATTTCAGAGTCTCTCATAATAACCACGTTTGTATTTACAAAGCCATAATTTGACAAAAATACTAATCTGAAACGAATTTCTTAACTTTTTAGAATATATAGTAGCTAAGACTTCTATCATCCATTTTGCGTTTTGAAAAATATTGGGTGAAAATGTCCTCAAAAGTAAAAGCACGATGTCCAATTTACCCTAATTTTTTGCAGGAGATAAAAATGAAGATCAAAGACGACGTCTAATTTATTTCATTCTCGATGTCTATCTCAGTGATCGAAACCGGCTTATGGCATTTGAAATATACAATACAGTAATTTCTTTATGTACGATCTTCGCCATCCAGGGTGCCTCAACGTGCCTCTCTTTCACTGTCTATGAGTCACATGTGCCCACAGCGTTGCCCAGTGTTTATGTCTCTAATTTTCGAATGCCAGTGACGGTGGCATTGGCGGTAAACCGGTCACACAGTGTGAAAACCGCCACAGACAGGGTGTCTGCTTTGGCTTGTATAATTGGACAGTACACATAACATAATGCAAAAAAAAATGCGCATTGTACAATTTTTGATTTTAATAGAAATATTCGGGGAACTCTAAAAATGCCTTTTTTGCTATACAATGCAGATGGCTTATTTTTATACAAATTTATCTGTCTCCACCGAACAATACCTTTACTGGATAATAATAGTTATAGTGTAGTTACTAACGGGTAAACCTAGTACATATGTACATCAGATTGGAAAATGTGGTGGAGACAATTTTTTTTTATTTCTTATGTTTTTTGGGGTGCTGAGCACGAATCTGGAGCTTCCCACTAGTATTCAATTGTGGAACAGGGTCAAAATCGCGAAAAACCCTATAATTTTTGCTGTTTTCTCGTTATTTGGCCCCTAATTCTGAAACTATTTTAAAAATGCATTTTTCTTGTACATTATGTATTTTGGGGTGCTGAACCTGAATCCGTAACTTCGCACCAAAATTTCGTTGCAAAACAGGGTCAAAATTGCAAAAAACGACAAAAAAATACTATCAATTGTAGCAATACCGCTTAACACATTTTAATGATTAATATGGCGTTGGACCCGCAATTATGTTTTCTCTAATATTTTCATGGACAGGTTTTCGGGGAAATTTACACTTTCGGAGTTATAAACAAAAAAACGGGAAAATTCTTTTTTCGCGGTTTTGACCCTGTGCCGCTACGAAATTTTGGTGGGGAGCTCCCGATTCGAGCTCAACACCCCAAAAACATAAGAAACAAAAAAAATCTCCACCAAACTTTACAATCTGCAATCACCTAGTAACTACTATATTATTCCGTTCAGTAGAATTTGAAAAAAAATAGTTTTAGTTTTTAATTCAATTGAAAATGTTATTCTCTTTCCTCGGATTTTTTCTTAATAGTAAGAAGAAATGCTAAAAGGCATCCTTATTGAAAAATCCCAGTTTAGGACTGGCGGTAATTTTTTCGAGTTCTATACCGCCACAACGTGGCTGTACTGTAGATGTTTTAAGGGCAACCTTTAGTTTGAAAGTCCCACATAACGTGGAGATATAAGCTTACATCCCATAAAAAATGTTTCATTTTTTGACTAAAAACTTCCAACGTTGGTTCGTTGAAAAATACCATCAGTGACGTTTTCTTGATCATCCCGAGTAGTTTTGAGTAACGAACTCCATAGAAAAAAAATACAGCTACCCAGTTAATCTTCACACGTGTCACTACCCTGCGCGGGATAGAGTTTAGGAGAATTAAATGTAGATGGCTGGTGCATAGAAAAAAAAAGGCAATTTCCTTTTTTGTAAGTTTGAGTACCTTAAAAAAAAATACAATTCAAAACAAAACAGCGAATGTTTCATATTGAGGTATTTAGATTTTTCAGATATATCATTGTCTTCTGTGACGAAATCCACCAAATCTAAAAAAATAAGCCGATGAGAGGGAGACAAAAATGTAGAACAGTTGTCAGTTGTTTGAGCAAAGTTACCCGCGATATTTTTCTTTTCACGCGTTAACCGCGATTGCAAAAAAACACGCTTATTGTCATAAGTGCGTTTTCTGGATCATTTCTATATTTACTGAAAATCCCATACAAAACGACAGTCTGGAAAATTGATCATCTGCCAATGCCATCCCCAGATGGCTCCGCAAACAATTTCCCTAAAATTTCCTGTATGTAATTTTGTTTTTCAGTTTATTTGGCTTATAATCATCATTAGAGTCGATCATTTTAAAATTTCCTGAGACATTTTCCTTTAATTTAAATCTCGACGGTGCATAATATCAAATGCAAGTTCTAATTCAGAATATCGCGTTGGGGACTGATGACACAATAGTCAGCTGTTACTGAAGGGGGAAATTTTGATCCGTTTGCGTTTTAATTGGACAATGATCCTGTCTGTCCAAGAAAGAAACGACTATAATTAAATATCTATTCAATTCACAATATCAAAGACACTTTCATCATTGTCCTAAAAAGTCTATTGCCTCGAGTCACAATCAGACAGAATTGTATACTTTTATTTAATAAAATATAATGCATGGATATTTTTCTGAGTATATAATACCCTCGTGATAAGGTTATTTTCACAGTGGGGAAAAGGAAGATCCTGACTTATGTTAGTCAGCTCTAAAATCAGATATAGCCGACAATACTTGCTGTACCGGTAGTAGACGTAAATATCATAGAGATCGGAATCTACAACAAAGGGTACATAATGCGAATAAAATATTCTTGATTCGAACTATAATAAAGCGATACTCTGGTGTCCCCAAATACGAAAAAATATTCAAAACCATTTCAATGACTTCTTCTTATCCGTCCCTATCGATTGAAACCCATCTTGCCTATCCACAACCAAATTTCCAAAAATGTCCTTTTCAATAGGGAAGATCCTTTCCGAAGATTTCAAAAATGTAGAATTAGTATTTCGAGGCACTTGTCGTATCAAGTGTTGTATTTTCATATCCATATTGTTCATATTGGATTCTTTAGCAAAAAAGGACCTTTTGTCCTTACGGGTACTCCCTGGAATAAGTATGCTGATAAATAGCTACTTATGCTTTATTAAAATTAGCACACGAAAAGAATCAAGGCAAGCAATTGAAAGGAATTGCATCGTTATCTTTACAGAATGATTTACTGTTATTCCAGTCACTGGCCAACATTGCAATCTCTGAAACATTTTTGTGGTCACCAATGGATCCTGCATAACAACAATCAAAAAATATACCAAAGAAAGTGATGAAGATATGCTCGAACTTGTCGAAAAATTAATTTAAATTGATTTACATTTGGATTTACTGTTATATTACCCGCTAATTGCATTTCCGGTAACATTATCCAAGTCAGGATCATCGAAAGTATATAGATACTAAGTTTCATAGAAATTCGATCACGACAAATGAATTAAACACAATGGGAGAATTCACATTGTAAGACAAAACCGGACGGGTAAACTTGCAAGACAAGAACCATCGTTCTTACAATCTGAATTGCACAATGCTTGTCTGCTGGCCACTACAAAAGCTCTCGCCGTCCGTTTATTAGCACAAACAAACACCCGGCGAGAGCTTTTGTAGTGGCCAGCAGACAAGCATTGTGCAATTCAGATTGTAAGAACGATGGTTCTTGTCTTGCAAGTTTACCCGTCCGGTTTTGTCTTACAATTTGAATTCAGCCATTGGCCTCATTCAAATTGTAAGAAAACGACCGGACGGGTAAACTTGGACGATAAGAACCATCGTATGATCATTTCACACTATCCGATCAAAACACGGACCGGCGAACAATAATCACACAGCAAGTATGTATAAATGTTGCCATGCACGCTCCAAAGTTAGTGTACAATGAAGTGACGAGTCGACAAGATTAAAATGCAAGTAAAACACGCGCTAATTGTCTTTGCAGAACGCCTGAACTATTGGTAGATGCAATCGTCTTATCGATCGTACGAAAGATCTTACGAAAGAAAAACAATCGTGTCACGATTTTTTTCTTTCGTAAGACGCGTTCTTACAATGTGAAATGCACAATGCTTGTCTACTGGCCACTACAAAAGCTCTCTTGTCTTGCAAGTTTACCCGTCCGGTTTCGTCTTACAATCTGAATTCAGCCAATAACACGACTTGATTTCTTTATCGGCCGTTTACTCGCTTGTTTGTTTTTACCAGATAGCCCCCTTTTAACTTTCCCGGTCACATATGTTGATACAAGTTAAGAATTCGACATATGCTTGTAAGATGAGTTTTATAGGAAATTTTGTAAGCTTTCACTTTTGCTCAGACAATTTGTTTGTACAGTCCGCGGTTTCGGAAATATAGCGGAAATGAAGCTGATAAGCACAAAAATGCGACAATTTAACCCGCTCTCGCTACGTTAGCTCACAGCCCTCGACAGCGTGCTTTTAGTGTGTTTTCCCCCGAACCAATCCTTATAAATTCGCGAAATAAAAAACCGCCACCCCCTCCCAATTTTTCACAATATTTGCCTTTATACTTATGTGGGAAATAATATTCGGCAACTTGGTTTAAGCTCTTGAACTTTTTACCGATTTAAGGCAAGACTACGGGAAGTATATCAAATTAGCGCACATTAAACATCGTACAAATTTGTCGCCAAACAGTTTTTTTGCAAAACAATCGCGGGTGACACCAGAGCCAAACAAATGAAAAAAAAAAACGATTTTTAATAATTTTCCGATTTCAGTAAACTGCATCGTAGAAACCGTTAGGAATTCGGCATTTGTATGTTATAATAACATTTTAAAAACTTAATGGGCTGTAATAATGGCATACAAATACTTTCAGTAGGACTCACCGTTTCCTAGATATTTCCGAAACTAAACCGAACCCCCTCGAAAGTAAATCTTTTGGCCACCCTTTCCACGTTAGCTCACACTCCACAACCACGAGCTTTTAGTAGATTTTCCTCGGAACCGCCTCTTAAAGACCCGTGAAATAAAAAAACCGTCACTCCCTCCCCAATTTCCACAATATCTGTCTTCATTCTGATGAATATAGCATTCTTTTTAACTTTCGAATGATATGAGACAACCCAACTGGGAGAATATAGAATTAAAAAAAAATTGGAATAGCGTTCAAAAAGAGATGCTGCTCATTGCCATTCTTATATTAGTGGAAAATGCTGCCACGAGAGATCATTGTTGTTTTTCGCAAAAATCCCACTTTTTGCATCACTTGAGGCTCGTCCTTTTCAAGGTTTTTGTCTTCCTTTTGAAATATGGTGCTCTGAATGACATCCCGTTCAGAAGGAATCGCCTATTATGATTTAGCAATTGAAGATTTGCGTTAATTTTGTAGACGCACTACAAGTTTTCCATAAAAACTTCGAAAAATTTCAACATGTTGCAACTATCAACAACTCTTAAGTCTTCTGTCACCCCTTTAGCCCCACTTTTCAGGAGGCCGACTATCGTTTAGGGGCATTTGCAATCAAGTAATTTTCGATAATGTGTATCAGAATTGCGAGGAAAGGCGCAAATAATTTGCACCTGAGGTCGTAGACAAAAAGAAACGCATTTCATTTTCCTCATTCTACAATTGTACATATAGTTATACATCAATACGACTCACTACTCACACCTTTTCCTTTTGCGATGCAATATATTTTCAGTCTCGGCGACGTGATGACCCCGATTATGTACGCGCAGAGTTGCGGGCATTATGGGGTGGGGGAGAGTGAAACTTTGACAAAAAATGTTTATGCATACCGGCGCGGCCGATTCATCGTACATAGCTCATACATTTTATCTTAAAGCATTCTACAGCTAGTGTAAACAACCACGCTTCAAGAATGATTTAAGCTTCATCATCATCAATATGGCAGGATAGCCCATGTCAGGATTTGGCCGCTCTTTAAGCTTAGATTAAGGATAAATATTTTTGAGTAACTGACCTCTTTTAGCGACAGTCATAAATAGTCATAAACGACTCAATTCATGAACCGAGCGAATGCTGAAAATACATTTGTTTTTCGTTTTGATGATATTTCTCGTTTTTGATTGCGTGTGCGCATGTTTGCAAGGATTATGACTGTGTGTGTGCTGTGGCAATTTATGAATGAGCTTGTAGCAATGTGGTACGTACGAGAGGGAGTAGAATCCGGTTTGGTAAAAGTAATAAAATATTTGGTTGAAACAGACGGGACGCTATGAATGTGCCGAGGAAAACAGCACAATGCATTTTAAATGAGTGACATCAGATTGCAAAATGTGGTGTTTGTTTCTTATGTTTTTTAGGGTGCTGAGCGCGAATCCGGAGCTTGCCACCAAATTTTCGTTGCGGAACAGGGTCAAAATCACGAAAAACCTTAAAATGTTTGCTGTTTTCCGTTATTTGGCTCCTAACTCTGAAACTATTTATTCCTATGGAAAACTTTCCATAAATATGTTAGAGAGCACATAATTGCGCGTCCAAAGAGACATAAATATTATAAATACTTCAATTGATATTTAAATTTGCCGTTTTTTTTATAGTTCCATATTATGAATAAAATTTTGAGATTGAACGGTTTTTCAGTTTTGGTCGCAAAAGTTAAATTTTTCTAGTATATTATGTATTTCGGGTTTTTTCGCGGTTTTGACCCTGTTCCGCAATGAAATTTTGGCGGGGAGCTCCTGTTTCGAGCTCAGCACCCTAAAAAATATAAGAAATAAAAAAAAATGTTCTCCACCACACTTTGCAATCTGAAATCACGTAGTAACTACGCTATAAGCTATATACAAATATGTATTGGACTTGAAAATGAGCACCTAAAACTGGTTGGCCGAGCCCTTCGGTCAGGTTGCGGTTCGGCTGACCAGTCTTTTCAGCATCAGGGGGTGGTCCTTTATCGAACAGATTAGGTTCGATCCGACAGTTCTGAAACCCCGAACGCACTTAATTAATTAGCACCATTAAACTGGTTGGCCGAGCCCTTCGGTCAGGTTGCGGTTCGGCTGACCAGTGTTTTTAGCATCAGGGGGCGGTCCTTTATCGAATAGAATAGGTTCCATCCGACAGTTCCGATACCCCATAGACCCGTCAAAATTGGTACTTTCAAACTGGTTGGCCGAACCCTTCGGTCAGGTAGCGGTTCGGCTGACCAGTGTTTTTACCACCAGGGAGTGACCCTCTATCGAATAGAATAGGTTTGATCCGACAGTTCTGAAACCCCGAACGCACTTAATTAATTAGCACCTTTAAACTGGTTGGCCGAGCCCTTCGGTCAGGTTGCGGTTCGGCTGACCAGTGTTTTTAGCATCAGGGGCGGTCCTTTATCGAATAGAATAGGTTCGATCCGACAGTTCCGATACCCCATCGACCCGTCAAAATTGGTACTTTCAAACTGGTTGGCCGAGCCCTTCGGTCAGGTTGCGGGTCGGCCGACCAGTGTTTTTAGCATCAGGGGGCGGTCCTTTATCGAATAGAATAGGTTCGATCCGACAGTTCTGATACCCCATCGACCCGTCAAAATTGGTACTTTCAAACTGGTTGGCCGAACCCTTCGGTCAGGTTGCGGTTCGGCTGACCAGTGTTTTTGGTATCAGGGAGTAACCCTCTATCGAATAGAATAGGTTTGATTCGACAGTTCTGAAACCCCATCGACCCGTCAAAATTGTTACTTTCAAACTGGTTGGCCGAACCCTTCGGTCAGGTTGCGGTTCGGCTGACCAGTGTTTTTATCATCAGGGAGTGACCCTCTATCGAATAGAATGGGTTTGATCCGACAGTTCTGAAACCCCATCGACCCGTCAAAATTGGTAATTTCGAACTGGTTGGCCGAACCCTTCGGTCAGGTTGCGGTTCGGCTGACCAATGTTTTTAGCATCAGAGAGTGACCCTCTATCGAATAGAATAGGTTTGATCCGACAGTTCTGAAACCCCATCGACCCGTCAAAATTGGTAATTTCGAACTGGTTGGCCGAACTCTTCGGTCAGGTTGCCGCTCGGCTGACCAGTATTTTTTGCATCAGGGGGCGGTTCTTTATCGAATAGATCAGGTTTGATCCGACAGTTCCGAAACCCCCATCGCACCTAAAAAATTTGCACCTTTAAACTGGTTGGCCGAACCCTTCGGTCAGGTTGCGGCTCGGCTGACCAATGTTTTTAGACTCACGGAGAGGTCCTCTATCGAATAAAATAGGTTCGATCCGACAGTTACCCATACCCCCGAACACCTCTAATTTTTGCGTCTAATTACGTCTAATTACGCTATACTGGTCAAGTTTTGCTTCGGCTGACCAACCGTTTCGATATCACCGTAACTAAACGCAACTTTTAAGATGGTTAATTTCCGACAGTTCGAAAACCCCGGTTTTTTACCATCACGGCTCGGGCTATAACGGTAAAATCGTCCCTGAACCTAAGCAATTGTCGCAGTGGAAAAAGACTCTTTGAATGAAATCAATTACTGTAATTTAAGGAGAATGTCCTGTAGGGCCTCAGTCCATCCATTTTATTTGTGATATTTAATAGTTTCGAAAATAACATTTTTTGAACCGGTAAACTTTTTTTTTACCGTTTCCTGGAAGGAAATATGTGTGAACCTAAGCATTTGTCGCGCAGTGTATATTCAATGCATCCAAGAATAATTAAAAAAAAAAGAGCACGGGCGACGGAGAGTCTCGAACTCATAACCCTATGCTCGCCCTAACCATTGCTCTAGCCAGACTATATGATTGATTATGTTTTATTCGTGAATCTAATCACCCCAGCAACAAAAATCACACTTGAGGAGAAAACCATTATATTTCCTATATGCATGATCCGTCGACATTCCTTCAGCTGACCATCATGTATCTAACTTTCAATGCGTCCTATCGATACATAATGCCGATTCGTGATTCATGAAGTAAAGCTTATTTGTGGCTATGTTCACGGTATATGACGCCGATGCTGGCTGGGCACCTTGCATGCAATTTATCGGAAATATCGAAGGACTTCCGACCACCCTGTGCTCTAATTGGGGAAGAGGGTCCAATTACTCTTTAGGCAATTTTGTGGCGAGTCCGTGGACACCTCAAGTGTCGCTCCGCCAAAGGATTGCGTAGAAAGCCAACATCTAGGTTGAAGGTTATCTCTGAACACCCTGTGCACTGATCGGAGAAGAGGTTCCGATGACCCTCTAGGCAATTTTGTGGCGAGTCCGGCGACATCTCAATCGTGTCACTCCGCCAAAGGATTGCGGAGATATCGACGGATTTCCGAAGTAGTACGAAGTTGATTTTGAAATTGCTGTGACAACATCCAGGATGTATGTATATAAAAACGTAGTCACCTTGAATACAATTTATCGGAGATATCGACGGATTTCCGACCACCCTGTGCTGTGATTGCGGACGAGGGTACAATGACCCTTTAAGCAATTTTGTGGCAAGTCCGGCGATACCTCAATGGTGTCACTCCGCCAAAGGATTGCGGAACTTCGATATTTATTTTTGGTCCATAAACCTTCTCCAACGTAAGACGGATAAAACAAAAACAGAATCATCCAAATCGGTCCAGTGGTTTAGACGTTTACTATGGTAACAGACACAAATACACATTCATTTTTATATATATAGATAGAAGATAGATAGATAGAAGATTATGGCTCCATTATACTACGTCATACCACCATATTTCTATCATATCCTTAAGACGGTTCGATTTAATTTAGTACAGGTATACAAATTTAAAGCGAATGAATCGAGTAGGCTTAATCACTTACTGTTCAAAATACTAAATTAACGATAAAAAGAAGAGGGGGCACTTCGGGGCATGAAATATAGTTTACGACCGATTCCTATACCTAGCAAGTATATATACAAAATTTCATAAAAATCGGTCCAGCCGCTTCGAAGGAGTTTGGAAACAAAATTTTGAGGAGAATTTTATATATTAGAGGAAGGATCATATCCTTAAGCCGGTTCGATTTCATTCAGTACACGTATAAAAATTTAAAGCGTATGAATCGAGTAGGTTTAATCACTTACTGTACAAAATAGTAAAACAACGATAAAAAGAAGAGGAGGGCACTTCGGGGCATGAAATATAGTTTACGACCTATAACCATACCTAGCAAGGATATATAGAAAATTTCATAAAAATCCGTCCAGCCGTTTCGAAGGAGTTTGTAAACAAAATTTTGAGGAGAATTTTATATATTAAAGGAAGGATCATATCCTTAAGCCGGTTTGATTTCATTTAGTACAGGTATAAAAATTTAAAGCGAATCAATCGAGTAGGTTTAATCACTTACTGTACAAAATAGTAAAATAACAATAAAAAGAAGAGGAGGGCACTTCGGGGCATGAAATATAGTTTACGACCAATTACCATACCTAGCAAGGATATATAGAAAATTTCATAAAAATCGGTCCAGCTGTTTCGAAGGAGTTTGGAAACAAAATTTTGAGGAAAATTTTATATATTGAAGGAAGGATCATATCCTTAAGCCGGTTCGATTTCATTTAGTACACGTATAAAAATTTAAAGCGTATGAATCGAGTAGGTTTAATCACTTACTCTCACACAAAATGGAATTTCGATATTTACCACCATTTTCTTTGATTTTTAAAAAAAAATGTTGGCCCATAAACCTTCTCCAATGTAAGACGGATAAAACAAAAAAAAAATACCGGCGTACAGAGGGCTGCGCCGTACATATATTTTATAAGCAATAGATAAGAATTATGCACAGCATTAATGGAATGCTTCCCGTAAATCTATTTTTGGATTGGTCTTCTAAATAAACGCGTTCCAGAATGAAAGGCGCTAGCCTTTCATTCTGGAACGTAAATCCAAAAATAGATTTACTATTTGCCCAATTTGTATAAAAGTACATACTCCAAGGCAAATCTACAGGCATTTTCCGATTTAAGATTTCTGATGGCCTTTGAGCGAAAAGAAACTCAGGCAAACGTAAGGCCGGCTTGGCTTTATATATGAACTGAATTATTGGCTGTAAAACTACTGTTACTATTTTTTTAATCAAGGAAAAGCAACTTATATGAAATGATTCCATTGTGTCCCCTGACATAAGAGCCCATGCAAGCTTTCCTATGAGTATTGAACAAGTATACTTTTGCAGCTATTCAGGGACACCCTGTTAACTTGGTCCTACAAACTTCAAAAATATTTGTGGCAAACACTATTACCATTCTATGCATATCCACCAAATTTCATGTTCATTGTTTCATGAAGTTAAAAGATATGCATTGAAGAAATGCTTAAGAAGCTTCCCTTGCATTGTGAAAGGCCCTTACTAAATACTAACTTGGCTATATTTCCGGTTTGGATGCAGATATTCGAATGAAAATTCGTAGACATATTCCCTATGTAATTTTCTAAAAATCCCTAGCAGAATTTTCATATTTGGAAACCTAAAAGGGGCTACACACGATCAAATTCAAATTTTACGAATTTACTGTTATTTACTTTTCCTTAGCAAAAGTCAACAGTCTTAATATTTAACGTATATGAAGCCATACTGACCAATCTTTGTGCAAAGTTTCACATCGATCCCTATAACGGTTTAGAAAAACGGAGGTCGAAAAGGAAGTTTAACTTTGAACGCCAATAACTTTTTTACCGTTACTCGAAACTGGAAAATTTTAACTGATGTTAGATGTACTCGTTTAGTTCTTTGATTTAAATACCCATATGTCAATCTCCGATAAAAACTAAAAAAGTCGACTTTTTTCAAACGTTCGGGACACCCTGTTATCTTCTTCCTACCAATTTCTAAGGTATATGTGCCAAAGACTGTAACCATTCTACACATTCCTACCAAATTTCATGACAATCGGTTGAGCCGTTCGCGAGTTATTTAGTGAACAGACGGACGGACAGACGGACAGACGGACCGACGGACAGACGGACGGACAGACAAAATCGATTTCATAAGGGTTTTTTGAAAAAAAAAATTTCTAAAAAACCCTAAAAAGAATCATCCAAATCGGTCCAGTGGTTTAGAAGTTTACTGGCAACAGACACAAATACACGTCCATTTTTATATATATAGATTTAAAGCAATGGCTTACGTCAAATAGAAATTTTCCAGAATTCTAATATTACCTATCAGAGTACAAATAAAAAGCTATATATGTGTGCATAAAATATAACCTTAACAGAAGGATACACCTGGTATTTTGTACTTTCATAATCTCAACCGTAGCTGAATTTCATTCAAACTTTCTCTTGTGTGAAATAGAACAATATTTTACATTTTTCATTTATAATTTTAAATTATTGTTTTCTAACTACCTGCTACAAAAAACTAATATTTTATCAATTTTTTATTATCGTATTTAATTTAATTTTCAATTTTAATTTTTCAAGAATTACTCTTCTGTTTTCTTTTTCTTATTTTTTCTTTCTTGTATTTTATTTTCACTATTTTTCTTTCTGTATAAATCCATTGAAACGTAAATGAGATCCTTCCCCCACCACAAGCTTTCTTCTGGGGGACAGTAGGTTAAGAATAACAAATTGAATATTGCATGACACTGTACTATTATTATTAACCATTAAATAAATAAATTATCTCACAATGCTTTGGAATTCCCAACAATTTTCAGATTTCATAAGGGATCTCAGCTTGCTAAGTTGGCTCTGCAACGACGAAACGAGCTGAGATAGACCGTAAATTTCAATTTTGTAAAATTGCTCGCAAACACAATTCATTTTAATTCAAGAAATCTATATAGATAGATACAGGGACGTAGCCAGGATTTTCTTTCGGGAGGGGTCCGACGGAATTTTCAGACGCGCCACAAATTTGGTGTCGAAAATGTGGATGCAGTGAACATTAGACTGATCTGTTATGAAACGTTGAGAACAGCTGGAACCGCCGAACCTAAATTGCCACATGCGGAACACCATCTATATCATATCATATTATCATATCACCCTATGATTATTATTAATTATTCGGTCCATTGAACGTTTCAAAAGCAATGAAGACGTGGAATTGTTT